>JADMNL010000023.1:371055000-372255000 GCA_016271365.2 Neoceratodus forsteri | reverse complement strand
TACGAGGTATTCGGATATTACGGTCGGCCGCCAAGGTCGCCCTCAACGTGCCTGGGACGATCAGCCATGAGGGTGACCGAGATCCTGTGAGGAAGACCTGGGGTTGACCAAGCTTCCTTTGTAGGAGTCCCTGCCAAAGGCTGTTTAGGTGGCGGCTCCACCACAATCAGTGGAGAGACCGATATCAGCCGAACCGAAGTGGGTTGAGCCGGCTCCGCGGGCGGGGTTGGCGAATTCACTGGTTCCAGAGTAGTCGGCTTCTGCCTAGGAGGCCAAAGCCAAGTAATGGCAGCAGTAGAGACAGTGGTCGGCTTTTGCCCGTAAAGGATCAGCTGCTGCCACATCAGATCCTCGTAGCATCGGCAGAGCTTCCGCTGAAGCCTCTCCTCATCCGAGGAGGACCGATGGCGTCACCTCTTTTTGGAGCGCTTGTGCACCTTCCTCGGCCTCCTGGTCGAGGGGGTCTGAGATCTCGACCTGGACTGGACTGGCTGAGTCGGTCACTCGGGAGACACTGGTAGGACCGCTGACTTCCCGGGATCAGGGATTGGTTCCTCGACGGGATCCCCAGCAGGCTGGGTCTCCTCGACAGGAAAAGACAGGACCGGAGTCCTATTGAGAGTGTCGTTGACCGGAATGGGTGACAACAGATCGATCACGATCTCAATCTCATCGATCGAGACCTCAGTCAACTGGCCAGACAGCAAGACCGAGAAGCAAGTGGCAGAGGAGGCAATTTCCACCAAAGTCGATACTGTCGGCTCCTGGGACCAAGATTCTTCACGATCCCAAGACTGTCTTCGCCAAGACGAAGACTGATTTGGATCCTTATCCCTCTTACAGGACCAAGAGGAGTGACAGCTCGCAGGTCCCTTGCTCCTTAGTGGGGGGAGAGAGTGGCACAACTCTCGGAAGAAACCTGAAAAGGTAGAGCCCAAGTTGAGAGGAACAAAAAACGACCAAGAGGAAGACTCTGCTGCCTGTGCCACTTCTTCATCGATAGCCTGTATTTACTCGAGCTGTTCGGTGGATCCCGCAGCCGCGGAGACTGCCCACTGGGCCTCTTTAGATTTTACTGGAGGATTCCATTTTTTGGGCCAGCCCAATCTGAGGTGTGCGAGACGACCATCGAGGATGTTCGGGTGAAAAGCGAGACACATCTTGCAAGTCTTGGTGTCATGGCCGACACCCAGACAATAAATGCACGCGGTATGCGGATCAGTGCGCAACATTTTTTGGCTGCATGGGTACTGCCGATATCCAGGGGAAGATTTATCTTCCATGATGGAATGATAAGAATCACCATTGCTAACTGTAACGAGTCGAAGTTTTGGAATAACCGATGCTTTTGAAGCCAGGGCCTACAAAAAGCGAGAGCAAAGAGGAGGCAACCTGAATCTTCCAGCGGAAAGGAAGATCTGGCGTGATAGGGCTGAGCCAAGGGCTATACTACCCGGGTGGTGAAAGGAGCCAGCTTAAAGACCGTCCGGCGCTCCTTAAAGGGGAACGGGACCCAGCCCGGCTGACTGAACAGCTTTCATACCAAGTCTCCCTACCGTCACCTGACCCGCTCATGGTTGACTCAGTCAGTGGAGGGCTGAAGACTTCTTAATGTACAGTTTAAATATATATAAAAATCGGTACTGATTTGAAATAAAACTACAAAACAATAAACTGAACTATTGCTGCTAGTGAAGTTTAACTTCCGGCAAGCAAGCAACGTCGTCACTGAAGCGCACTCGACGGCGGGGAAAATAGGAACTGAGGCGTTGGAGTGGTTGACACTGAGATAGCTGGGTCACCGCACAAGCCTGGGTCATGGTGTTGCTTCCTCGCCATTCCATCTCAGGAGCCAGTCCGCTGAAAGTTTGCCCTGCTGGGTCCTAGTGCCTCCAGCGAACTCGCATTAGTGTGAATGAGTGGTGGAGACTTTATGTCCAGGAAGATCATTCTGCGAGAAGCAGAACATCTCTTAACGAGGTTCCCAGGCAAAGACTTATAAAAAGAGAAGCAATGCTTTTGCTACAGAGATGAGGAGAATGAGAGACTGAAACTTGGAATTAAGAGATACACTCAGAAGGACTTAGTTTTCTCTGTTTGTACTGCCTTTGTAAATAGTTATACTGAATAATTTGTATTTTTATTTTGCTGTTATTGAGAAAAATAAAATCCTGTTTGCGAATTTTAGACTGCTCCTGGTCATCCTGTGCTTCCTGACCTGTGCCTCGACGACACATGGTTTTAGAAGTGGGATTTACACCGTGCATACTCTAAGCCAGGAGTTTTGTGCATTGGTACTAGACCTGGACCAAGGAAGCACAGAAGAAAGGTACAGATTTTGCAGCAGCAAGTCCAGTAATGATTACCAGAAGAATGGCGGCCAAACTAGCAGAGACAGAAGTCCAAGCTTTGACTGTATAGCCAGCACCAGCAATGGAAAAAAAAGAGCAGGTAGTGACAGAATCTGAAATCGTGACTGCCTTTTTCAAATGGTGGGTTATACAACAAACAGAGATGGAGGAATAGAGGAGAGAAGATGCAGCAGAGAGAAAAAGAGATTCAACATTTTGAGACACAGAGAAAAGAAGAAATGCAACAACTCGAGAAGCAGAGAAAAGAAGAGATGCAGCGACAGGAGCAGCAAAGAGAAGAGATGCAGCAATGGATGGATACCTTGCAAGTAATTAAAGCTGGAGGATCTGGCACTGGTCCAGCAGAGCAACAAGACACAAACAACTTAAAATACATTAAACTTACAGTCCCTCGAATGACATCGAAGCATACCTGACAACTTTTGAAAGGGTTGCCGCAGCCTGTCTGTGGCCAAAGCATCAATGGGCAATCAGATCGGTACCTTACCTGACAGTGAAAGCCCAACTTGCCTACAGCAATATGGACACCGCACAGTCAGAAAACTATGACATGGTGAAAAGAGAGGTCCTTAAAAGATATGACATCTCAGGAGAGACCTACAGGCAGAGATGTCGGTCTCTGAAGTACAACTCGGTCAACAATCCTCGAGAAGCCTTCACCCATCTCAGAGAACTCCTTATTAAATGGCTCCAACCAGAGGGAAACACACTCCCACCGATCATTTAAACATTTGTAATGGAGCAGTTCTTCAACATCCTATCCACAGACAGACAGCTTTGGGTAAAAGAACACTGACCAGAAAGTGGGGAAAAGTCTGCTTCTTTGGCTGAAGACTAGCAAATTGCCAGACAGACGCCACAGCAGTGAGGTAACAGCCAAGCACTGGTAAGACACTCATTTTCTCCATTTAAACTCCAAGTCCGATAAGAACTCTGGTGGGGTAATAAATATGCGATCAAAGACTTTATTTGCTATAACTGTAATAAGCCAGGTCACACTAGTTAGGTAGCTTAGGGGTAGGAAGCAAATTAGTGAACTGGGTGGAAAATTGGCTAGAGGGAAGAATGTAGAGGGTGGTGGTAAACGGCGTGCACTCCATGGAGGGAGGGGTCACGAGTGGAGTAACCTCAGGGGTCAGTGTTGGGTCCCACACTATTCAACATTTACACTGGGGACATTTCTGAGGGCCTAAATGGGACAGTGTGTCTCTTTGCAGACGACATGAAGATTTGTAACAGGGTAGACTCATGGGGAGGGGGACAAAATGAGGGAGGATCTGGTCAGGTTGGAGGAGTGGTCAGGGAAATGGCAATTACAATTCAATGCTAAAAAAATGCAGAATTATGCACATAGGGAATAGGAACCCAAGGACAAAATACTGGCTGGGACTGGGGAGAAATCAGAGGTAGCAGAACAAGAAACGGACCTGGGGATCATCATTTTGGATAACCTGAAGGTAAGGAACCAATACAATAAGGCAACAGGGAAGGCTAGCAGAATGTTGGCACGCACAGGGAGGGGCTTCACAAGCAGGAGGAAGGAGGTGATTATGCCATTATACAAAACTATGGTCAGATTACGTCTGGAATACGGGGTCCAGTTTTGGAGGCCACACTTACAGGGGGACAGAGACAGGCTGGTAAAGGTCCAGAGAAGGAAAATCAAGATGGTCCAAGGACTGCACCAGAGATCATACAAGAAGCGATTAGAGGAACTAAATTTATACACACTGGAGATGAGGAGGGAGAGGGGGGATATGGTAGAAACCTTCAAATATCTGAAGGGAATAAACAAGGTGAGAGAGGGTAGCATATTCAGGATGAGTGAAAATAAATCAACAAGAGGGCACGCATTCATGCTGGAAGGGGGAAGATTTGGAGGAAACATGAGGGGGAAGTTATTCTTTGAGAGGGTGGTGGGTCCCTGGAATAGGCTGCCAGAATGGGCGATAGGGGTAGATTCGGTGAAAAAAATTCAAGAGGGCTTGGGACAACTACATGGGGCTAAATAGAAGCAAAAATGGCATGGAGAGAAGGTAAGTTTAAAGGACAAGGGGAGGTATTCGGGCAGACTGGATGAGCCAAGGATCCTTTTCTGTTGGCAAGTTTCTATGTTTTACATTGCAAGAAACTACCATACTAAGAAGAGTGACACTGGAGCAGATTTGTCCTTAGCAAATTGGTGCAAGTACTTAAGAGATGTGAAGGTGGGAGCTGAGACTGTGAAAGGACTTGTAGATTCGGGAAGTACACAGACCCTAGTACATATTGAAGTGCTAGGGAAAACAGTGTCCAAAAGGACCAGGTACTGGTGTAATCTGCATCCACAGGGACACGCGATACTATCGCACCAGCCAAGTGACTATTTTTTTTTTTTGTATAATCTTTTTATTAAGTTTTCAACAGAAAGATAACAATACACATTTGGACATTATACAAAATAGACATCAACATCAACATACAAACAAACAACTCCGTGCAACCCCTGACACATATCCATTCCCTCTTGAAAATCACATCCTACTTACTTGACAAATCTATCTTGTCCCACCCCCCATGATATAAATACAGCAACAATATGGATTATTTCTGAGTGCATTTTCCTGATACAGTCCTCCCTAACTGATGAGGATTTCTCATACTTAGGTCATCACTCCCTTTTAATTAACCATCCTATCCCAAACGAAGTATAGCTTCCTCTTGAGTATTTAGCGATGCCAGGAAGGGTGTCCACTCTCTATAAAATGCTTCTTCTCTGTCTCTAATCACTAAAGTTAGTCTTTCCAATGCTAAGGCTTGAATACTGAGATTGCGCCATTGCTGGATGGTAGGTACTTCACAAATCACCCATGTGTTCTGTATATTGTGCCATGCCAGTACCACTAATACTCTACTCCACTTCGGGAGAACTTCCCAGTCTCCTTCTCCTCCTTGTATCATTCCGAACAACCCCGTAACTTAGTTCACTGGTACTGGTATTCCCCCCCCATCTTAGAGATCTCTCCCAATACCCCTTTCCAAAAAGTTGGAGCACCTTACAGGTCCAAAAGCAGTGTATATACTTTCCCTTTCCTCCCCACATCTGCCACACAGAGGAGAAATCGATGGTGTACTTTATGAACTATTACTGGGGTAATACAATCTATGCAGGAATTTATAATAAGCTTCTTTTACATCTATTACATATCAGAAGACCTGTCTGTCCCTCCAGCAATAACTGCTAATTTTCCTGCATTATACTGCGGCCCAAGTCCTTCTCTCATAATTGCTTAGTTTTATAGGTTTGATCTGGAAAATTTTGTTTCCCTAATTTTGCTGCCTTCCGTATAAATCTCTGGGGTTCCTTTTGTGCCAAATTTATTAATGTTTCCATCTCTTGCCATCCCTGTGCTTGGTTCCCTTCCCTTCCCATACTCTGTATGTATGCTCTGAACTGCATATAACAAAACATTCCCTGTCCCTCCAGACCCATACCCTGCACAATTTCTCCCACTAGGCTCATGACCCCATTTCTTAGTAAACTTCCTATATTCCATACCCCTTTATTCTCCCACTCCCGAAAGTCTTTATCCTCCCACGCTGGAAGGAAAAAGGGATTTCCCACCACTGGAAGCAAGATAGTTTCTCCCTTAAGTCCCCTTTTCTTCCGAATATGCTCCCATGTTTCTAACACCGCTTTCACCATTGGGTTACCTCTACCCTGGGCGGTATAGGCCTTAAATCCTTTACTACAGTGCCTTCAGAAAGTATTCACCCCCCTTGGATTTTGTCACTTTTTTTTGTGTTACTACCAGAATTTTTAATGCACTGAAATGATTTTTTCCCCCTTGACTCACACAGCATACTCAACAATTTAAAGGGGCAAAAATATTTTTATTGTGTAACAAAAATTTATGAAACATTAAAAACTGAAATATCTTGTTTACTTAAGTATTCACCCCCCTGAGTCAATACTTTGTAGAAGTGCCTTAGGCAGCAATTACAGCTTTGAGTCTTCTTGGATATGTCTGTATCAGCTTTGCACATCTGGATTTGGGGATTTTCATCCACTCTTCCTTGCAGATTTGCTCAAGCTCTGTCAAGTTGGATGGGGAGCGTCGGAGAACCGCAATCTTTAAGTCTTTCCACAGATTCTCAATGGGATTCAAGTCTGGGCTTTGGCTGGGCCACTCAAGGACATTCATCTTCTTGTTCTGAAGCCACTCCAGTGTTGCTTTGGCTGTATGCTTGGGGTCGTTGTCCTGTTGGAACGTAAATCTTCGCCCCAGTCCAAGGTCTATTGCAGACTGATGCAGGTTCTCCTCAAGGATGTGCCTGTATTTGGCTCCATTCATTGTTCCCTCTATCCTGACAAGTGCCCCAGTCCCTGCCGCTGAAAAGCATCCCCATAACATGATGCTGCCACCACCATGCTTCATGGTAGGGATGGTGTTACACGGGTGATGAGCTGTGTTCGGTTTGCGCCAGGCATAGCGCTTTGCATTCATGCCAAAGAGTTCAATTTTTGTCTCATCAGACCAGAGAATCTTTTGCCATATGGTCTTAGAGTCTGCCACGTGCCTTCTTGCAAACTCCAGGCATGCTATTATATGGCCTTTTCTCAGGAGTGGCTTCCGTCTTAGCCACTCTCCCATAGAGGCTACATCTGTGAAGTGCTGCAGAGATTGTTGTCCTCTGGACAGGTTCTCCCATCTCAGCCATGGAACTCTGTAATTCTGTCAGGGTGGTCATTGGGTTCTTGGTCACTTCCCTGACAAAGGTCCTTCTTGCCCGGTTGCTCAGTTTGGGAAGACGGCCTGCTCTAGAAAGAGTCTGGGTGGTTCCGTAATCTTTCCATTTCCTAATGATGGACTTGACTGTGGTCCTGGGAACTTTCAACACCCTAGAAATGTTTTTATACCCCTCCCCAGATCTATGCCTCCTCACAATTCTATCATGGAGTTCTACGGACAGCTCCTTGGTCTTCATGGTAGAGTTTCTGCTCTGGCATGCACTGTCAACAGCGGGACCTTATATAGACAGGTGTATTTCCTCTGAAATCACGTCAACCTTTTGAACTGACCACAGGTGGACTCCATTCAAGTTTTAGAGTGATCTCACAAGGAAATTGGATGCACCTGAGCTCAATTTGGAGTGTCATAGCAAAGGGAGTGAATACTTATCAAATCAAGATATTTCAGGTTTTTATTTTAAATTACATGTACAAAAAATTCCAGAAGTTTCATTCCACTTTGACATTATAGAGTAATTTGTGTAGATACGTGACAAAAAAATCCCATATAAAGGTATTTTAATTTGAGTTTGCAACATCACAAAATGTGACAAAATCCAAGGGGGGGGGGTGAATACTTTCTGAAGGCACTGTATATGTAGATACACCGATAGACTGCCCGGACACCCCCATTTTTCCGGATCAACCCAACTGGCTACTGCAGGGTGGTGCACCCAATCTGCCACATATCGCTGTTGAATGAAGAGGTGGTAATTTGACAAGTCTGGTAAGTTGAGTCCCCCCTATCCTGTCTCAGCTTTCAATCTCTGGAAACGGGCCCTTGGCCGTTTCCCCCGCCAAATAAACTTGGAAAACGCCTTCTCCACTCTGACAATATCCCCCCTTGTAAGACCCATAGGCAACATTTGCATGGGATATAACAACCTGGGCAGTACATTCATTTTAATAAGGTTTATGCGCCCTAACCACGAAATGGGGAGCTACGTCCACCTACGCAAATCTGCCTCCACCTGTTTAACTATTGGGGCATAATTTAATCCATACAGGGACTCCACTGTCCTTCCCACCTGTATCCTCAAATATGTGGTACTCTTTTGTGCCACTTGAACCCCCCCCACTGAGTGTCCTCCCTTCCAGCCTTAGGTAGGCATAACATCTCTGACTTGGTGATATTAATCTTATATCCAGAGAACGCTGCGAATGAGTCTATTAGTTCTAACAATGGGGGCATAGAGTCCGGGGGGGGGTTCCTTACAAATAAAAGCATATCATCCACGTACAGGGTGATCTTAGGGTCCATACCCCTCCGCCCCCTCAATACCCCGAACCCTCGAGCATTGCCGGATCGCTGTCATCAAGGGTTCCAAGGCCAGTGCAAATAGTAGGGGAGAAAGAGGGCACCCATGTCTTGTGCCCCTGCTCAGCTCAAGATAATCTGTAGGGGTCCCATTCACTAAAATCCGGGCTCTAGGAGAATGGTACATGGCTCAAACCCACTGAGTGTATGACCCACCCAGACCAAACCAGGTCATCGCCTCTAACAGATATTCCCACTCCACCCTATCAAATGCTTTTTCAGCATCCATAGATAGAACATATTTTCCATCCTGTGCCTGTTCAGTTTTCCATACCACGTTAAGTAGGCGATGCATATTATGATTAGAAGATCTCCCCTTGACTAACCTGGTCTGGTCTGGGTGCACCAACACAGACAGCAGATACTCCAGCCTCAGCGCCAAAACCTTCGCCAAGATCTTAAGATCACAATTTAAAAGAGTGACTGGCCTGTACAATGCACACTCTGTTGCATCTTTACCTGGCTTTGGGATTAAACAAATCATAGCGTCATAGCAAGTTTGGGGTAAGTCCAGATGTTGTGCAGCACCATCTTTTGCCTGAAACACCTCCCTCAAAATTTCTGCCAGCTGACCTGCCAATATTTTATAAAATTCCACAGGGAAACCATCTGGGCCCCCTGCTTTTCCCCCCTGTAATTTCCCTATCGCTTTAAGGATTTCCTCTTTCTCTATAGGTCTGTTTAACTTCCTCTCCTGGGATTGCATCAGTCTAGGAAGTGCCACCTTATCCAAAAAATCTTTTGCTAGTGAGTGTCTACCCTTACATTCAGCTCTATATAATGGACTGTACAATTCCCAAAAACATTTCCCTATATCTTTAGGCTCTCTGTGCAGTTTCCCTTGCTTATCCCTGACCCCCATCACTCTGATGGGACACCTCCCTCCTTTCATAAGTCTCACCAAAAGCAGACCAGGTTTATTAGACCACTCGAACACTCTTCGCCTACAATAAAACAAATTAGCTTTTGCTTCTCCCCGCACCAATGCGTTCAATGCTTCCCTTGTAAGCATTAATAATCTTGTTACCTCTCCTCTCTCCCCCTTAGCCACTTGTTTTTCCAAACCCTTTAGCTGTTTTTCCGATTCTAATCGTTTCTCCCTTTTTTCATCCTTGCCATGTACCCTATTATAGATCCCCGCATAAAGGCTTTCCCTGCTTCCCAATATATTGCCCAAGAGGCTTCACTATTTTCATTAGTTTCCTTATATAACTTCCATTGGGATCCCAAAAAATCCTTAAAATCCTTATTAAGCAGCATATATGTCGGGAACTTTCACTGTGGCACTGAATCTCTCTTCCCCCATAACTGTATCCAAGCTATGACCATGGCATGGTCCAAAATGTGTATTGGGCTATGAGTAACGTCCAGTACCCTATCATTCCATCCCCTTGGTACATATATATATATATACTCAATTTGAGACCATGTACCATGAGGATGAGAAAAAAAGGTATATTCTCTAGCTCCTGGATTCACCAACCTCCAGCTGTCCGCCAAATCCATATTCGCCATCCCTGTCTGCCATAGTCCAAGTCCCTCCATCATCTTACCTTTAGTTTCAGAGTGGTCCAACACCAGGTCCATCGTGCTGTTCAGGTCCCCCCCAAAATTAAACCTGGAAACTGGTCCTTAATCAGTATGTCCATGAGCGAGGGAAAAAATGTGGGGTCATAGAGCGCTGGCGCATATATATTGCCAATTTTAATTTGTTCCCCATGTAATTGACCCACCAGAAAGATACATCTCCCTTCCTTATGGTCTTTCACCACTCTACTAATCTCGAACGGTAAGTGTTTATTCAGCAATACAGCCACTCCTCTTTTACAATTAGAGTAAGTAGCAGCATAGCATTTGCCAACCCAGCCCCTTACCAGCTTGCTATGTTCTTTGTCGGACAAGTGTGTCTCTTGGAGTAACGCCATCTGCGCTCCCTTTCTTTTAAGGGCTGTCAGCAATATCGACCTCAACTGGGTTGGCAATTCTTCCTGCATTCCAAGAGACCACTGTCATCTCCTGTGTATTAGCCATGCCTATTCATCCTATATTCCCTCACATGTTCCATTCTTATTTCCCCCCCAACCAACATTTAAAGCACTGAAGTATTCGATATCCCAGTGGATGTGATGTCTTATGTATCTTTTGGATTGCACTCTTTAACACACATAAACAACATATATTTAAACTATTTACAGCTATCAACCCCACCATACTCTGTTTCTCCTCCCCCACCCCTCATCTCTTCCTCCATCTCTATCTCTCGAATACCTCTCCTCCAGCCCTTGACACCAATTGCCAGTCCAGCATGAGTGTCTACCTTCCCTTTGCAGATATTCGTGCGTCGTCACTCCCACCCCGGCCGACTACCATTTGTAAACCTCCTTCCCCAATATACCATCGTTTTATCTTATAACTGTTTAGCACGAATGCTTTGTAATATAAACATGAGAAATAACAGAGAGAAAAAAACAGTAGAGAGAACCCTGTGGAACATTTAACTGTGAGCCTAATAATAACAATAAAACCCCGTTAGCTTTCCGTAAGGCAGTCCTTCTCCTCCTGTCGCACTGCTCAAATTATGCCTCTGCCCCTTTAAAAGGATAGTGGGGAATAGAAGAAATAAACAATACTTTAAGTCCAGTTTCCATTTGCCCTTCTAGTAACCCTTCTCTTCTTCTGCATCGATCACTGTGAATACCCTGTTGGAGGGTGCAGGCCATGCCCTCAGCTTATGCGCTAGGCCCTTCCCCCCTTCAAGGCCCATTTCAGCTCCGGCGTGCGAGCAGCCTCCTTTAGTCTCAAAAATAGTGCCAAGCATTGTCCCAGAACCCTCAAATTCACACAAATATCCTTATTATATGCATTTCCCACTCCTTCAGTTTTTAACAAATACATTTTTTCGTGATCCACTTTAGTGAGTCTTGCAACTGCCCAGTTAGAACAGGGAAAAACAAATAAACACTTCTTCTTCCTCGAGGCTGACTTTCCGCATTAACATCATGCGACCACTAACTAGTTTCTCAGTGCGATTCCAGTATACTCGCTTTCCAAATATAGTCCCACAGTTATAAACTCCATCGCTCTCTCACAAAATATGCTCTCGCAAACAAACTGAGGCCAGCTGTCTAGCCTGTTTCCATTATACCCCCAGTTTCTTCTGAAGATCTCCCACAAATTGCTCTGCTTTAGTGGGCTCCCAGAAGGAGTACGTAGCTCCTTCATGTGGGATCTTGAGAGTGGCAGGGTATACGAGAAAATTCTCCACCTTCCAATTCCTCAGCTGATTCATGAGTGGATTGAACAGTTTCCTCCGTTTCAGCAGTCTTGTGGAATAGTTTTGAGAGAGGAATAGGTGTTCCAGCCCCCCCTTTCTCCCTATACGCCTTCAGGACTCTCTCTCTGTCCTGAAATGCATGAAATCTCATTATTATTTGCCGTGGTGGCTGATCTCCAGGTGGCCGAGGTATGACCGCTCGATGAGCTCTCTCTAGCTTGATTCGTTCATTTTTAAATTTAACCCCAGTAATTCAGGCATAATTTTGGCACAGAATCCCATCACATCTCCTCTCTCCCCACCTTCTGGTAACCCTCTCAATCGTTAATTCAAGTGTCGGTTATAGTTTTCTTGATAATCAAATGCTTCTTTCAGCTCTTCCATCTCTTTCTGCAAGGCCGCTACTTGTCCAGGAATCTCCAGATTTTCAACCTCTAACCTGGATATACGATCCTCCACTTCAGTAATTCTGTTGGCATGCAAAGTTTGTTGCTCCAGCACCTCTTGCAGCTTGAGATCTATTTTACTCTCCATCTTAAGGAGCCTAGGCTCCAGCACCACTATTACTTGCCCCGTCACCTCGCGACCCAAAACATACACTTCTGCTGCTGATAACTAGATGACCCTGGTGCTTTCAACCGTTGCAGAGGCCACCGACTTCTTCCCCGCTTTTCCCGCCGCTCTTTGGCCTTTCCCAGTACTGGATGTTAGAAACTCGTCCACGATTACTTTTTAAAGCGATTAACTTTGTATACTGCACTCAAAATTCGGTTTTAGTAGCTTTTAAAATTAATTTAGTCGGCCGGGTAGCACAGAGCGATGTTCAGACACGTCTATCCTGGTTAGCTGCTCATCAGCGCCCCCCCGACTCTGACTATTAACGGGGGTGTCGCACCACATGAAAGTGGGGGTAGTACCCAAGTTACAAGTACCTGTAATTACTGGAAATGACTTTCCAAGATTTACTGAGTTAATCAAAGAAGGAGTAAATCCTGATGTTTCAGCAGCTGTGGTGACAAGAGCTAAGAAAATCTCAGATGGTTGGGACTCTTCTTTTACTGATTTTGATTCGGACTTGTTTGAACACAGCTCCAAGATCCGGAAGTCCAGGAAAGAAAGACGATGCCTGAAAAAACAGTGGCAACAAAAGACTGATGGACATAAGGGGTTAACATATGAAAATGCGAAACTAAACTGATCACTGATTGTGATTTTCTTTCAGAACATGCTAATGATGTTTCTCTCCAGGGTTATTTTAACCAGCTGGGGATGAAACCAAAACAGGATGACCCTATGTTTAAACAAGCATTTGTCAATGCCGAATGTTGATTGCATTGGTCTGTTGAGCTCACTCACTGCCCCTCTGTCACTCGCTCAGTCTGTTTCTCCCAGTGCTGTAGGCTGCTCTTTTGTACTGGGCTACTGCCTGCGTTGGCAGCTTTTTCTGCCCACTACGAAATCCACAGCTGTCCCAACAGAGCTCCATTGAGGTGGCTCACTCCCCCTCTCTCACTCGCTCATTCTGTTTCTCCTGGCGCTGCAGGCTGCCCTTTTGTACTGGGCTCCTGCCTCTGTTGGTGGCTTTTTCTGCCCACAAAGAAATCTGCAGCAGTCCAGACCACAGGTCTGTTGAGCCTGCTCACTCCCACCCCCCCTCACTCGTTCCGTTTCTGACGGTGCTGCAGGCTGGCCTTTTGTAGTGGGCTCCTACCTGCATTGTCGCCTTTTTCTGCCAACAAAGAAATCCACAGCAGTCATGATAGAGCTCCATTGAGCTCGCTCACTCCCCCTGTCTCACTCGCTCACTGCGTTTCTCCCGGTGCTGCAGGCTGCCCTTTTGTACTGGGCTCCTGCCTGCACTGGCACCTTTTTCTGCCCACAAAGAAATCCGCAGCTGTCCCGACAGAGCTCCATTGAGGTCGTTCTCTCCCCCGTCTCACTCGCTCATTCTGTTTCTCCTGGCGCTGCAGACTGCCCTTTTGTACTGGTCTCCTCCCTCTGTTGGTGCCTTTTTCTGCTCACATAGAAATCTGCAGCAGTCCCGACAAAGTTCCATTGAGCTCGCTCACTCCCCTTCTCTCACTCGCTCATTCTGTTTCTGCTGGCGATGCAGGCTGCCCTTTTCTACTGGGTTCCTGCCTGCGTTGCCGCCTTCTTCTGCCCACAAAGAAATTTGCAGCAGTTACAACAGAGCTACATTGAGCTTGCTCACTCCCCCTCTCTCTCACTCACTCATTCTGGTTTTCCCGCCACTGCAGGCTGCCCTTTTGTACTAGGCCCTGCGTGCACTGCTGCCTTTTTCTGCCCACAAACAAATCTGCAGCAGTCCCAACAGAGCTCCGTTGAGCTCACTCGCTCGTTCTGTGTCTCCCGCCGCTGTAAGCTGCCCTTTTGTACTGGGCTCCTGCCCGAGCTGGTGACTTTTCTGGCCACAAAGAAATCTGAAGCAGTCTCGACACAGCTCCATTGAGCTCGCTCACTCCCCCTCTCTCACTCACTCATTCCGTTTCTGCCGGTGCTGCAAGCTGGCCTTTTGTACTGGGCTCCTGCCTGCGTTGCCGCCTTTTTCTGTCCACAAAGAAATCCACAGCAGTCACAATAGAGCTCCGTTGAGCTTGCTCACTACCGCTCTGTCACTCGCTCATTCGGTTTTTCTTGGCGCTGCAGGCCGTGCTTTTGTACAGGGTTTCTGACTGCGTTAGCACCTTTGTCTGTCCACAAAGAAATCTGCAGCTGTCCTGACAGAGCTCTGTTGAGGTCGCTCAGCCTCTCTCTCTCACGCGAGCATTCTATTTGTCCTGACGCTGCATGCTGCCCTTTTGTACGGGGCTCCTACCTGCATCGGTGCTTTTTTCTGCCCACAAAGAAATCCGCAGCAGTCCTGATAGAGCTTGGTTGAGCTCACTCAGTCCCCCTGTCTCACTTGCTCGTACTGTTTCTCCCACCGCTGCAGGCTGGCCTTTTGTACTGGGCCCCTGCCTGCACTGACACCTTTTTCTGCCCACAAAGAAATCCGCAGCAGTCCTGACAGTGCTCCGGTGAGTTCACTCACTCCCCCCCCCCAAACTCGCTCTCTCGTTCTGTTTCTCCCAGTGCTGCAGGCTGTCCTTTTGTACTGGGCTCTTGTGTTGGGGCCTTTTTCTGCCCACAAACAAATCCGCAGAAGTCCTAACAGAGCTCAGTTGAGTTTGGTCACTCCCCCCTCTCACTCGCTCGATCTTAATCTGTCCCAAACACCGATTTCCCACAGCAACCATGCTATTCTCCAGCAAGAGTGAAAAAACATATTTTAGCCAGGATGTGAAAAATGCCAGCTGTACCGTTCATAAGGAAGTGTGAAAAAATGCCACTGTTGAAAATGTGGTGTGAAAATATTACAAATTTGCGAAGTTACAAGGGTGCATGGAAACAGTTCAACGCACGCTTGTAACACAGTCATGTTACAGAGTTTCGTCACCAAATTTTCAGCATAGGGATTTAGGACCTCTGCTCATGAACAGTGCCACTGTCATTTTCTCAATCTGTCCCGAACACTGATTTCCCACAGCGACCGCATTATTTTGCCCCGGAACTGTGAAAACACATTTTGGTCAGGATGTGAAAAAATGCCACTGTTGAAAATCTGGCGTGACAATATTATAAATCTGCGAAGCTACAAGGGTGCGCAGAAGGTGCACAATGCACACTTGTAACACAGTCATTTGATGGGCTACCATCACCAAATTTTCAACATAGGCATTTTAGGACCTCTGCTCATGAACAGTATCACTGTAATTTTCTTAATCTGTCCTGAACAGTGATTTCCCACAGCGACCGCCCTATTCTGCGCCGGAAGTATGAAAACACATTTCTGCCAGGTTGGGAAAAATGACAGCTGCTCTTTTCATAAGTAGGTGTGGGAAAATGGCAATGTTGAAAATCTGGAGTAAAAAGATTATAAATTCGCAAAGTTACGAGCGTGCATGCAAACTGCGCAACGCACGTTCGTGACACAGTCATTTTATGGAGTATCGACACCAAATTTTCAATATAGGAATTTTACGACCTCTACTCATGAATAGTGTCACTATCATTTTCTTAATCTGTCCCGAACACTAATTTCTCACAGCGACCGCGCTATTCTGCGCCGGAACTGTAAAAACACATTTCGGCCAGGAAGTGAACAATGAAAGCTGTACTGTTCACAAGGAGGTGTGAAAAAATGCCAATGTTGAAAATCTGGCGTGAAAATATTGCAAATTCGCGAAGTTACGAGCATGCGTAGCAACTACTGCATTTCGATAAAACGAGTCATTTTATTTTCCACCAAATTTGCAACATAGGCTTTTTGAGAGCCCACCTCATGATCACTGGCACAATCGTTTTGTTAATCGGCCCCGAAAGGTGATTCCATGCAGTGACCGCGAAATCACCTTTCAGGGCCGAGTAACGGCATGACAGTTCCAGAATTCAGGAGGAGGGGTCCAAAAAACCCCATGTTGAAAATTTGGTGCCAAAATTCCAAAAAATGACTGAGATATGCATTAAAGTTGGAAAAAAAAAAAACATTTATTCCATTATACAGCTTACCGGCATTTCCTCAGTTTGCAGTCAGCTTTGAAGAGTGCAGACATGTTCCTGGTCCACTGAAGATCATCGCGCCGAGCTCCGGAGGTAAGTATGGGGTGAGGGGCTGGGGGAGGCAGGTGCGCAGTGGGTGGGCGCGGGTTGTGGAGGGGGCAGTGACACCGCTGAGGACAGTTTCCTTTTACAGGTTAAAAACACAAAGACATTACAAGATCGCTTTATATTTTACAGGCATGTGGCACGCTGGGTGGGCTCCCAGCGAGCCACCGGAGTCTTCTTTTAGGGTGGGGGGTGTTGTAGCCGACGGGGATTGGGCACCCCGTCAGCACACAACAAAAGGGAGGGGGACATTATGCCGATGGGGATTGTGCACCTCGCCAGCAGACAGTATAAGTGGGGAGTTTAACATAATGCCGATGGGGAATGGGCCCTCAGCCTGCAACAGAAACATTAAGAATTGAAGCCTATTAGGGACTGGGGCCCCTACCGGCAAATAAACATGGTGGGGATTATTGTTTGTGAACACGGCGGCAAACAGCCACCATGTTCACAAACTATATCAGTGTGTGAAGATCCCGCCCTGCAATGACGGATCGCTCCCTCATTGCAGCGAATGGCTTACGCTGCATTGACGAGGCGGCCCCTGATTGCAGCGGCTAAATGTTTCCAAGTTGGTGGCACGGTGGCTGAACTAGTGTCAGCAGCAGCGTCCCACGGCACTGGGGGATGCTGGACAAGCCTTTAAAGGCTGTGGGGGCACTGGCCACAACAGTGCCGCACCTCCACAACCTGCTTGTGGAGAAAGCTGCCACAATATGTCTCGTGCACATGCGCGCAATCAACATAAAAATGTAATGGGCTACTGTACAGAGTTTCGGTTAAATCTTAGACACAGGATCAGATAGAATAATTGGTTATACTACAGAAGTATAGATCTGAGTTGTTACAGATAGCACATGATAGTCCTATGGCTGGCCACACGGGGAGGGATTGCACCCTTGCCAGATTGCTGTAAAGATTTTACTGGCTTGGAATTCATGAAGATGTTGCTACCTATTGCAGTTCCTGTTGTGAGTGTCAGAAAGTAGCCCCGGTGACTAAAAAAGACAAGATGCCCCTGGTGCCCCTACCCTTGATAGATGTGCCTTTTTAGAGAATTGCAATGGATGTGGTTGGCCCCTTAGGCAAAAGGAAAAAGGGTAATCGATTCATTTTGGTAGTATATGACTGCTACTTGATACCCCATGGCAGTTCCAATGAGTACTGTCACAGCCCCAAAAGCGGCCACAGAGCTTGCCAAAATGTTCAGCAGGGTAGGCATACCTAAAGAGATTATTACTGATCAGGGTAGTAATTTTGGTGCTGCATTACTGAAGGAGCTGTACCGACTATTAGGTATCACTGCCATAAGAACCTCCTCTTATCACTCTCAGACTGACAGTCAGAAGGACACATTTAGTTTTAAACTTGTTAGTGTAATAATTGGTGTTGTCTGGTTCTAAATGACTATTTGTATTATGTGTAACAAGTCTCTATATTGTCTTTTTGTTAAATTTTGAAACTATTTGTAAACTTTTAGCTCTTGGAACTTTATAATAACAGGACCATCTTGTAAATAGGACGAAAGTCCTAATTATGTGATTTTCCATCTGCTATCCTGTATAAAAATTAGGGTTTTTACTTGTTGAGCATTTTAAACAAACCATAAAACACATGTTAAAAAGGTTTGTAAAATGGGAAGGGCAAGACTGGGACCAATACTTACCTTACCTGCTTTTTGCTTACAGAGGAGTGCCACAGGCATCAACAGGTTTATCACCATTTGAAATGCTATATGGTTGACAACCTAGAGGGCTACTAGATGTAATAAAAGAAACATGGGAAGATAACCCCCATCAGAAACAATCTATTACATCTCATATGTGTGCCCTGAGAAAGAAGCTGGCAAAATATGTTGATTGCTTATAGTCATCGGGAAGAAGCCCAAACCAGCAGAAGGTATATTATGACCATAGGGTAAAAGAAAACATTTTTGAGCCAGATGAAAAGGTCTTGCTACTGTTACCCACTACAGAAAATAAACTGTTAATGAAGTGGCAAGGGCCTTATAAAGTGCTTAGATATACTGGCAATGATAACTAGAGATCGAGACCCCTAACAGGAAAATCCTACCAAAATATACCATGCTAACCTCCGCAAGAAATGGGTTGAAAAAACACTTACAGCGGTTTTGCTAGTTTTATCAGAAACGGATAAAGAAAATATTGATGTAGTTTATGATTGACTGGCACAAACTATAACTGCAGATACTGTAAAGGTGAATGTTTCCTTAACCTCTGAACAAACTGCAGAATTTCGTAACTTGCTAAAGACATTTAACAGTACTTTTACAACAATGCCAGGCTGAGGTAAAGGTGTTGAGCATGTAATAGGGACAAAGAATGCTCACCCTATTAGACAAAAGACATACAGATTACCAGAGTGGTTAAGAGCTGATGTGGTTAAGGAAATAAAAAAAATGAAAGAATTGGTTTATCATGGAAGAGCCAAGAAGTACTTGGTCATCACCAATGGTGACTGTAAACAAAAAACAAGGAGGGGCAAGAATCTGCCTTGATTTTAGGAAACTTAATCGATTAAGTGTCAGAATTTGACAGTTATCCTATGCCCAGAATAGATGATTTGGTGTACAGACTGGGGAGTGCCAAGTATATCAGTACCCTTGATCTCACCAAGGGTTACTGGCAAATTCCGCTTGCTAAAGAATCCAGAAACAAAAATGCATTTGCCACTCCTATAGGATTCTATCAGTTCATCACCGTGATGATTGGTTTACATGGCATACCTGCTACATTCCAACGGTACACGGATGTAATTATATCCCCTCACACTGGTTATTGTGCTGCGTACCTGGATGATGTTGTGGTGTACAGTCCAGATTGAAAAAGCCACCTGGAACACCTACGAGCAGTTATCCAAGTGATCAAAAAGGCAGGTCTGACAATTAATCCCATCAAGTGTGCATTTAGCATGCAGAAAACCAGATATTTGGGCTATGTTTTGGGCAATGGAGAAGTCAAGCCAGAGGTTTCCAAGACAGAAGTTGTAGCTAACAGCCCTGTACCCAAAACCAAGAAACACGTCACGTCATTTTTAGGGCTGGCTGGTTATTATCGGAGATTTGTTCCCAGCTTTGCCGAGTTAGCTACTCCCCTCACTGAACTCACAAAGAAACGGTTCCCGAATAATGTGAAATGGACTCCAGAGTGTGATGAAGCTTTTCGAACCATTAAGGCTGCATTATGTTCAGCCCGTTTTAAGAAGTGCAGACTTTGAGAAACAATTTCTGTTACAGACGGATGCAGAGGTAGGCCTAGGTGCAGTCGAGTCAGCATATAGATGGCAAAGAACATCCTATTCTATATGCAAGTAGGAAACTGCACAACAGAGAGAAAAGGTACTCCACCATTAAAAAGGAATGCCTTGTGGCAAAGTGGGCCATGGAGTCCCTTAAGTTTTACTTACTAGGAGCCGACTTTGTACTTGTAACAGATCACAATCCTCTCAGTTGTCTTAACCAAATGAAGGATAAGAACTCCAGAATCACATGGTGGTACCTGGCACTACAGCCATTTAGATTTAAAGTGATGCACAAATCTGGGTAAGAGAATGTTAATGCTGATTTTCTATTAAGATATGGATCAGGAATTGAGAATTCCGAAGGTTGAAAAAAAAATGTGTGAGTTTAAATTTCACTGTGTGCTATACTGCATATGCACTGAACTGTAAAGGTTATAAGCCAATGTTAGGTGGGAATTTTAATAGAATGTTTTGGAAACCTGTTTTTGTAAAACAGGTTCCCTCTTAAAGAGGGGTATATGTGCACCTACTCATGCTTGCTGTGGATGCTGATGTTGTCTCCACTTATATATAATTACGTATGGTATATCCTTTTTTGTATACAATCCTTTCTCACTGTGATATAATATTTTGTACATAGTTTAATGTCTCTGTAATTAGTCTCTTCCTGAATTTTGCTGTAATTGCTTTGTACGTGTGTTGTCTTCCTGGGTCGACCATGAAAAAAAGACAGTAATTGCCTCAGTGGTCTTACCAGGTTATCAAAATTTCAAATAAATAAATAAATCAATAAACAAAATTAAAGAGGATGGTATGTGACAGGGTTGAATAAGGTTCTGTCCCATTTGTTATGCAGAAAGAATTTAAATGCAAGGGTCTGTTCTTTCTGCTCCTTTTCTGTCTCTCGTCTGTCTGGTTGCGCAACCAAATTTTCTTGTGAAACCTGGGAACTGTTCACTCCGATGGTTTTGCAAATCTTCTCTCGCTTTCTCTCTGCCTTCTCTTGCTATTTCTGTCTTTTCTCCTCCCCTTGCATATCTGCAGTTATAAAAAATATATGTGAATCTTTATGTGAAACTGGGATATCTTTGTTTAAAACTGTGTATAGTTATACTGTTGAAATGATTGCAAAAAGCTATATGGAACTCAAGGGGTCAACCAGAGATGCCGTTTTTAAACCTTCTGAAGAGCTGTAAACAAGAGGTCAGTTCTGGGTCACTGTGTTCTTTTTGCTGCACCTGCAAGGAATGAAACTTACAAGAACATTCTGTAAACTTATATGAACATTCTGTGAGAACATCATCTCTTAATGAGGTTCCCAGGCACAGACTTATGAAGAGAAGCAATACTTTTACTAGAGAGACGAGGAGAGTGACAGACTGAAACATGGAATTGAGAGATATCCTCAGAAGGATTTAGTTTTCTCTCTGTTTGTACTGCCTTTGTAAATAGTTAATACTGATTAATTTTTATTTTGATGTTATTGAGAAAAATAAAACTCTGTTTGCGAATTCTGAAACTGTTCCTGGTCATCCTGTGCTTCCTGATCTGTGCCTCGACAACAGGGAGTTAACTCCCGAAAGGGGTAGAGGCGTCACTCTGCCGGGGGGAGGCAGACAAATGCCCCTGGCACTGCAGGGAGGCGTCAACCCTGGAGCCGGGTACCGACTTAGTGTGCACCAAGGCCAGGTGGATGTTGGGCAAGGACCTGCCGCCCAAGGAAGACTCGGCTGAGCCACCTGGTTGCAGGCCTGAAGTTTGATGGAAGGGCTGGAGCAACAGGGGCTGGGAGGCCGAGGCCGAAGCCCTGGACCTTGACGAACCACCACCTGATGTTTGAATGATGGTGGGAGGTTTTACCACAGGAAGCCCAGTAGGAGAGAGTGCTGGCACGGGTGTAGAGTCTGACATCCCACTGGAGGATGAACCTGAGCTGGTCAATTTCGAATGCGCGGAGACCAGGAACAGGAGGAAGACTTGTCCTTGTGCTTCTCCCTATGCTTGTGTTTTCCACCCGACTTTTTCTCCTGGTGGGAGGATGAAGAGGTGAAGGCCCCAGAAATCTGAGAGGAGGAACTTTTGCCCAGGATTTGTTTCTCACTGCAACCTTCCTCTCTAGCAAAAAGCTTTTAAGGGCTTTTTGGCGACAGATCCTGGTCTTTTGGTTGAACTTCAAGCAGGGCTCGCAGGCCTCAGTACCGTGCTTGGGGCCTAGGCAGAAGAGGCAGACAGTGTGGCCGTCCTTCGACGGGCTCTGCTTGTCGCAAGGACACTTGGACCGCCACAGTTCCACTGACTAAGTAGGAGATGAAGACATGCAGAGTAATTTGAGAAAAATCAAATGTTTTGTGAAAATAATAAAGCATGGGTAATTGTGAAAAAATGGCGGTCGACTGGAGCAGAAGGCATCTGTGGAGCTGATGGGCACAGGTTGACGGCGGGAAAAGAACTGAGGGGCTGGGGACCGCCTCCTTATATGCCATTGGGTCTCGAGGTGGGCTTGACGCCAGGCGGTCTCCCGCTGAATACTGCTAACTGGAAGTTTTCCTTGGGGTCCTGGCCGCCGACTTCAGTCCTTCTGGTAACCTGCTGCAAGAGCTCCCCTCGAAGTGAGATCGTAAAATCCCACGTTCAGCTCCTTCAGCATCTCCATGAGGAACGACTGCCATGCAGAGTACTCAGCAACCATGGACATGTGAATTGGAAAGTCCTCTTTCTCAAAGGAGAAAGTAGGACAGGAGAAACTGGACTTGGAGAATGGTGATGCTGGGGCCACGGGCCTGAACTTGGCCCGGGCAGACTGACAGTGGTATTGGTGGAAAACATTGCCATTCTTTTGAACTGCTGCCAGGTCATGGGCCCAAGAGCACACACAATACCCATCAGTTCTGGGAAGGGAAACAGAAGACTGGAAGGGATATATATAGAAGCCAGTGGCTCAAGGTTCTCTTTCAGGGCTGCGAGAGTGCTCAGGGGATCTCTACAGGGGAGATGGCCTGACAAACTCACCAAGTGGAGCCAGCCAATCTCAGAGGTCTGATGCAAATAGTGCACTTGGGGAGAGAACCCCAGATAGGGAAAGCAGAGCCATACACGTCCCACGGGATTGCTCTGATCCCCAGTAATGACAGTTTAAGCTGGTTTTGTGGAGAAACAAGTCACCAGATAGTGCTGAAACCCCTGCTAGTGCTGCCTCCAGCACTAGTCACGGAGTCAGATGCAGACCCAGTGGCAAGTCCCTTCTCCTCCCCAGGCCTGGCACTGCCCCCAAGTCAAGCTCTGTGCCAGAGTCACTCCCAGAATCACCCCAGTACCCGACACCGCGAGCTGCACTGGAACCAGATCCAGCACCGAGGATGACACTGAGACCCAAACTGGTGCCACAGGTGGCACCATAACCGGTCTTCTGGGGACAATGTTAAGGGTGACATCGGTATCGGTGTCTGGCTTGGAACCATGCTCAGGGTTGGTTCCATCACAGCCACCCCCATCCCTAAGTCCAAGGTAGGTGTTCTCATCCTCCCCCAGGACACCAGGGTACTCAGGGGAGGAAATGACCAAAACCTCGGACTCTGAGTCAGGACTGACTCTGGAACTGACCCCTCTTCAGGTACCGTGAACGGCACCAGAAGGGGGCCTGTCTTGAGGCCGGTGCCCCTGCTCACTGGTACCATGGGTGGTACCAGGAGCCGGGGCAGCACCAGGCTGTGATACCGAGGTACCCATCAGTGTAGATCAATCGTATAGCTTTGGCCTCACCACAAGAGGGTGTCTGTTGCCCTGAAGGACCAACAGACTTGGGGGAAGGGGGTGCAGAGCCAGCCCCCTGGAGGAAGCTGAATGTCCACCAGAGCCCCCTCTAAGATCTCAGATGTCTCGGCGAGTGTGGGGAGGACCCTGGTCTCCTTTAGTAGCAGAGGTAGTGGGAAGGGTCCTAAAGAAAATCCCCAGAGTCCTCACCTTGGCATCTCTGGTGCAAAGCCTGCTTCCAAAAATGGGGGGTAAATGACCTCACTTCAATGTGCGGATTTCCAGGGTTCACTTGTCCATCAAGAAGCAGGCATTGGGGGCACCAGAGAGCCAGCTTCCAGGCAGGACGTTTTCCACACAGCTCTGCTTCATTAGCTCTGATTTTGCCTAAAAAAGTGAAGTAAAACAACACTGTGCAAACTTTATTTTTTTTAATACACCAAAAGGTTCTTAAGCTTCCCAGCTCTTGAATGATACCCGACTTAAGATGGGACACACCAAAAAACAACCAGGCACAAGCTTCGGGACAACAGCCTGCTGCGCCACATCTAAACTAAAATCTGGAGGTGGAAACATCGATGCTAGCAACGATCGCCTCGGTCAAAAAACCAACTTGGCAGACAATCCTCGAATCTGTCAGGGTAATGGATGCCAAGATAGAGAAAACCCTCACAAAGCTGGAAGGGCATGATGTGGTGATTCGCGATCTACATCAGTAGCAGAAGCCGACAAGAGATCTATTTCCAAACAAGCAATAGTAGCGCTTCTCACTAAGGAGAACCACCATCTTCAAGGGTGACTAGAAACAGTTGAAAACACCCTGAGAGAGGGCAATGTTCGTATTGTGGGCATGGCAGAGGGAGCCAATGGGGTGCATCTCCTTGGTTTTTTACGCTTATGGCTCACAGATAAATGCAGATTACTCACCTGTAACAGGAGTTCTAGGAGTGGTACATGTGGTTCATCCACACTTTGTAGCAGGTTCCTTGCCCCTTTAAATCTTGCCGGAAGGTCTTCAGGCTGCCTCCTCCCACCCACCCGGGTGGTAAAACCCTCGGCTCCACCCCATGACGCCAGATCTAGCTCGCTGGAAGCCAGGTTGTGCGTTCAAGCCGGGGAGGTTGGGTGGGTCGTATGGATGAACAACATACACCACTCCTAGAACTCCTGTTACAGGTCAGTAACCTGTATTTCTAGGGACGTGGATATGTTGTTCAATTCACACTTTGTGGCAGACTCCTAGCAGTTCTCCGGGAGGAGTGAGGTGAGGCAAGGCACGCACCCCCTACTTAGGGAATAAGGACAGGAGAACCGAGGTCCCAAAACCAGCATCCCGGCGGGACTCTAGGTCAATGTGGTAATGGGAAATGAAGGTGTGTGCTGACTTCCAGGTAGCAGCTCTGCAGATTTCCTGGATAGGGACATCCCTAGAAGCAGCCACCGAAGCAGCGGTATGGCATGTAGAATGAGCTCTTATCCCTCTGGGAAGCTCCATGCCCGCCAACCTATAGCAGAGATCTATGCAGGAGGTGACCCATCTGCCTATCGTCCGCTTGGCTGCAGGTCTGCCAGGTGCGGCTTCAGCGTAGGTGACAAACAGCTGGCGAACCTCTCCCTGAACTTTAGCTGTTCGCTCCTTATAATAAGAAAGCGCTCTTCTAGGATCCAAAGTATGGAGCCTATATTCGGCCTCCGAGGTGTGACTGGGGTAGAACACCAGCAAAGTCAACACCTGGTTAAGGTGAAACTCAGACACCACCTTCGGAAGGAATTTCGGGTGGGGGCGAAGGACAACCTTGTTCCTGTGGAAGTCCAGATAAGGAGGCTCAATGGAAAGCGCCTGGAGCGCTCCCATCTTTCTGGCTGACGTGACAGCCACCAAGAAGGCGGTCTTCCACAACAGGTGAGAGATGTCACACCTGTGCATCAGTTCGAATGGCTTGCCCATGAGCTTAGCCAATACCAGCAGTAGATCCCACAGAGGTGGAGGGTCTCGCACTGGAGGGGATATGTGGTCTAGGCCTTTGAAAAAGCACCCGACCACCTTCTCCTGCGCCACCGACTGCTTGCCGGCATGTGCCTGGTAGGCAGAGATGGCTGCCAGTGCACCTTAAGGGTCGTCGATTGAAGCCCTAGTTGAGAAAGGGACCACAGGTAGTCCAGAATGCTAGCCAAGGAACAGGAAGAAGGATCCAACCCCTTGTCCTGACACCAAATGGAGAATCTCTTCCATTTGAAGGCATAGCATTTTCTGGTCTACTGCTTACGGGATGCCTCAACGATGTTGAGGACCTCGTCGGAAAGACCCAAGGCCTGGAACTCTAGCCGCTCAGAACCCAGTCCGTCAGGTGCAAGGATTGAAGGTCTGGATGGAGAACCTTCCCTTTGTCAACTGAGAGCAGGTCTGGGCGGGCTGGAAGCCGACATGGGAGCCTGGAGCTGAGGCTGAGGAGATCTGGGGCCCAGTCTGGGGCTACCAGAATCACTTGCGCCTTGTCCCTCTTCGCCTTGAGAAGCACCTTGTGGATCAAGGAAAATGGAGGGAAGGCGTAGAAGACGCCCGGGGTCCACGGCCTCGAGAAGGCATCCCCCTGCAGCAAGCCCTACTGAGGGGGGCGGGTGTGAAACAGCCTCAGCTTCGCATTCTCCCTGGAGGCGAACAGGTCCACCTGAGGGGAGCCCCAATGGGAGAACAGATCTTGTACTACCTCCGGCAGGAGAGACCACTCGTGAGATGCAGCGCCTATCCGGCTGAGGGCATCGGCCAAACTGTTGGAGGCTCCTGCCACATGAATGGCTAGGAGATCCGCTTCCAGGCTGATCACGAGAGACCAGATGCTGAAAGCCTCCTTGCACAGAGGCAAGGAGTGTGTCCCACCCTGATGGTTGAGGTAGTACATGGTCATGGTGTTGTCCGTCTGGACCTGAACCACCTGACCCCGTACAAACGGAGCGAAGGTGGTGAGGGCTAGTCGTACTGCTCGAAGCTCCAGCAGGTTGATGTGGCATCAAGACTCCTGAGGGGACCAGAGGCCATGGGCTCTGAGCTCCCCCAGATGGGCACCCCAACCCATCAGAGAGGCATCGGTCATTAGAGTGACCGTCGGCTCAGGGCGGATGAACGGGATACCCTCCTGCAGATGAGCTGGGATGAGCCACCACTGCAGGCCATCCCACATCTCCTGGGTCACTGTCACCGGCTGGTCCAGAGGACCGGAGCACTGTGACCACTGGCTGGCCAGCCCCCATTGCAGGGGATGCATATGTCAGCGGGCCCAATGGACCACGCTGGTGCAGGCCGCCGTGAAGCCCAGGAGGCACAGGAAGTCCCGGGCAGGGCACAATTGCCCAACCAGAAATGATTGGGCAAAGGAGGAAAGGACCTCGGCCCTGTCCGCCAGGAGCCGGGCTCTGGCTCGAAGAGAGTCGAGCTCTGCCCCAATGAACTGAATCACCTGCAATGGCACGAGTTCCGATTTGGCCTCGTTGATGAGGCCAATCTGAGAGCAGACCTGGAGGGCCAGATCCCTGGAACGCTCCACCTCCAACCAGGAGGGGGCTGCAATCAGTCAGTCGTCCAGGTAAGGGTACACCCGGACCCCTCGGCGCCGCAGGAATGCTGTCACCACTGCCATGTATTTGGTGAAGACCCTGGGAGCTGGAGAGAGGCCGAAGGGCGTGGCCTGGAACTTGTAAAGAGAACGCTCTGCTCTGAAGTGGAGGAATCACTGATGAGACAGACGGATTGGGACGTGAAAGAATGCGTCCTGAAGGTCCAGAGAACAGAATCACATGCCTCGTTCCAAGGATGGAATGATCTGAGCCAGAGTGACTATCCTGAAGGTGTGAGGCCTTAGGAACTTGTTCAGGTCGTGCAGGTCGAGAACGGGGCGCCAGCCCCCCCATCCGTTTTGGGACCAGGAAGTACTTGGACACAAACCCTGGGTCTGGAGGAAGGTCCGACACCTCGCTGATCACCTCCTTCTGGAGGAGCAAGGCAATGTCGGCTCAACGAGCTGACAGAGAGGCTGCGGAACCCATAGCCCCCCTTGGGGAGACAGCTCGATAGGGATGGAACTGCTCAAATTCCAGAGGCAGACCCCTGCCAAACACTTCTAACACCCAGCGATCCATGGCGACAGTGGACCAGGTGGAAAAGAAGTGGCGGAGCTGTCCCCCCACGGTGGGGAACCCGGGGAGTAGTGACGAGGTTGGAGGCGACACCCCTCAATCCGTCACTGGGAAGGCTTGGAGGAAGGGCCCGCTGAGGGACCTCCTGGACCCTTGCCTTCAGGCTTCCTACTAGAGGAAGCAGCAGACTTGGCCTTAGGACTCCAAGTGTGAGCCTGATGGCCCTGATGCTGGTGTTGCTGGGCCGGACGTGCTGCAGGAGCGGAAGGGCAAAAGGGCTTACGCTGCTGCGGGCGGCCTTTGTCCTTCTGGGCAGACATGACCGAGTCCAAGGTGGCACTGGACTTCTCGATCCTCTGGAGATGGCCTTCCACTCTGGGCCCGAATAAGTCGGTATCCAGGAAGGGAACGTCTGCCAGCTTGTGCTGGGTATCCGCTGTGAAAGTGGAGATCCGCAGCCAAGCTCTGTGGATGCTACTGACCGGGCACAAGAGTCTCCAATGTCTAAGGCAGTTTGGAGCAGCTGCTTAGCCACCGCCCTTCCCTGATCCCGCACCTGCTTGACCGCCGCTCAGAGGTCAGCTGGGAGATGAGGAATCACTTCATCCAGGAGCCCATAGGGCGTGAGAAATGTGCCATCAGAACGGCCGAGCTAGCCTGACTGGCTTAGGGAAGAAGCAGTGAACCTTCCACCCCGAGTAATCCAACTTTTTGGATTCCTTATCGGGCGGTTTGTCCACATCCCAAGCATTCCCAGAACGCCAGAAAATGCTATCGGTCACTAATCCCTCCGCAGAGGGGTGCTCCGAGAAGCCGGAGAGTGAACTGGTGGGGACCGTGTATTTCCGAGCCATCCTGGCAGAAGGCGCGGGACAATATGCTGGCCACTGCCACAACTCCAGGGCTGGGCCAACAATGGCTTCAGCCACCAGAAAGGCCTCCGTAGGGGAATCCCCTCAGACCAGTATCTCCGTCAGGGGCTACTTGGCCCGTTTTTGAACGTGTTCGAGCTGAATCCCAGTAGACTCTGAGAAGAGTCGAAGCATACCCAAAAAACGAGGATGGGCTCTCATCCACTGACTGGCCCCCTGCAGACTCCAGGTCAAGCAGCCTGGAGAACAGTTAGGAGTCGTCGTCAGACTCTGAGGAGTCTGCGAAGAGCTGTCGAGCGCCTGAGCCACCCTCCACCTGCCGAGGTCGATCGGGAGTGAGGGTGACTGACAACCTATGGGGCAAGACCTGACCCGACCGAGAATCCTTGGTCGGAGCCCCAGTCTTCGGTTGTGGAGGCGGAGGTTCCAGCACAACAGGCGGAGCTGCCGGTTTCAGCCGAACAACTGGCGCCGGGGTCAGCTCCTCGACTACCACAAGGGGTTGTTTCAGCCGCTCCAGTGACAGCCACTTAATGGCCGGAGAAGGCGATGGAGTCGCCTTGTTACCGGTCAGTAAAAGTTGCTGCCACATCAAGTCCTCGTAGCACCGACGCAACTTGTGCTGGAGCCTATCCTCTGAAGAGGATGAATGGTGATGCCGCTTTCCATGGTGCCGAGACTGAGACCGCTGACGTCGGTGGGACTGGCTGGACCTGGAAGAGGACCGAGACTGAGACCTCCGGGAATTTTGAGGGTGGGTCAGAGAGGGAACGGGGGAAACCCGCCCCTCCCTCGGTGCAGGGACCTTAACCGGGGACTTCGGCACAGGCAAGTCCTCGGTAACCACTGAGGGAACCAGTGAATAAGGGTTGTCAGCTTCTCCAGTCAACAAACCATCCGACGGGTTGAGAAAAATCTCGACCGCATTGACGGATGTCTCGGCCGGCTGATCTGATGGGGACACCATGAAGCCAGCGGCCGCAGCCTTGACCGAAGTCGAGAGTCGATGGTCCTGTGAAGGGGATCTCTCCCACTCCCACGAACATCGACAGTGGGACTTGCCTTTAGAATCCTTCTTCCTGGACCAACTGATATGTCCTGATGGCCCTTCTCCTTTAGTGGAGAGGGACCGACAAAGCTCCTTAAAAGAAGCAGTGTAGGAGGAGCCCAAGGAGAGCAGGATAAATGCCGCGGCCGAGGAGGAAGAAGCGGCCTGGGCCGCCTCCTCCTCAGGGTGATCATCTCTTCAACTGCTCTACTGGGGAAACCCATACGCCCCGCGGACACCACCCAGCAGGCCTCCTTCGACTTGACCGGTAGTTGCCATTTTCAGGCGCCCGAGTAGTCTGGCAGTCGGGTCCTCAATACGAAGCTGAAAAGACTTGCACAGTCGCAGGCCTGTAAATCGTGGCCAAGCCCCAGGCAGTAGACGCATGTGGAGTGCGGATCGGTCCGGGACATCTTCTGCCCACAAGGACACCGACGGAAGCCGGGAGTCTATTTGTCCATCGCAGCCGCAAGGGAAGACTAAGACCTCAGTCTTGTAAATTTTAAAATTAGTTTCGGGAAATTCGAAGAGTGTGGATCCAGGCCTAAAACGCAGAGCGCTAAGGAGGGAACCTGAGCTTCCAAGCAGTAAGGAAGATCTGGCATCATGGGGCGGAGCTGAGGGTTTTATCACCCGGGTGGGTGGGAGGAGCCAGCTTGAAGACCTTCCGGCAAGATTTAAAGCGGCAAGGAACCTGCCACAAAGTGTGGACTGAACAACATATCCACGTCCCTAGAAACTTGACTTACCAGAGGACTTTGACTGGTTGACACAGCGACAGGTCTACCGAATTAACACCAGGGTGCGGCCTACTGATATTAATCAATCGAGGACTATTCTCTTGAAAACGGCTGGATCGAGGGTTCGGGATGCTCTAATCAATGCCGCCAGGGCAGCTTACCCGCTGTTGATACACAAGCAGGATGTGAAGCTATTTCCTGACCTGTCATACTGGACACGGGCCCGTCGCAAGCAGTTCAATGCCATCCACCAGAAATTGAGGAATTTGGGGATTGTACACCTTCTTGCTGCCAGCACGTCTGAGAATAATCTATGGAGGGAAAAGCTGGCAATTTTCAGATCCCAAGGATGCAGGACGATGGGTTGAAAAAATAGCAAGTGAATTCCAAACTCAGCCACCCCGAGGGATTAACCTGGAAGAATCGGACGAGGAAGAAGGCTGAGTACACTTTCTAGAGGATACTACAATGCTTCTGCTGTTATTCCCAATCTGTCGTTTTCTAACTTTCTAGTTCTTTTTATTATATGGAAGGGTTTGTGGTGGGGGAAATGTTAATGATTAAAATGTTTCTGATTTCGTTAGTGTTATTTTATTCCAACCAGTAAAAGAAATATAGATTCCCCCCTTTATAAAGACAGTCTTTGGGGAGTGAACTTGAGACTACAGTGTTGTTAAAAGTTTATACTATGTTTGGTTTGGGCTGTCTGGAGGGTGGAGCTGGGCTGTGGGGACATTAATCCCTATATTACCTCATTCTATACAAGGTTACTAGCACCACTTGATGGTGCGAACATATGCCTGCGACCACTACCTTTTGGAATGTTACGTGGGACACTGAAGCAGTTGGCAACATTTGGACATTTTTGGGACTATAGTTGGAATGGTACCTAAGAATATTGTTCCCCCCACAGTACAAGACTGTATGGATACAAATGTGAATTTCTTTGAAATGTACCGTATACTCTGTGTGAAAGGTCATAAGAAAACAATAAACAGAAGGTTAAAAAAACAAAAAAAAAGCAGGCATTGCACCTCTCCATGTCATGGTCTGGTCCAAGGAAGGTCTGGTTCTTCAGATGCTGGGTCTGATGCTGCAAGATGACACCCGGATGAACACCGACCCATGTTGGTGCAGCCTTTCTTCTTCTTCTGCCCCTTCAAACTTGGCATTCTGACGACCAAAATAACACAATAAGAAAAGGATTTTGTCGCCGAACTAAAGACAAAAGCGGTACCAGAATAAAAATGGTACCAACAATGGTGTCAAAAGGTTTTCACTTTCAAAATATAAAAAGTGGCATTGGACTGAAGAGACAATGCTGCTGGAGCAGTTTAAAATCGACTCAGGTTGCTCCCATGGTGCACACTTGATGGCAGGAAAAACAGAACTGAGAAAGAGAAGGGGCCAACGTCAGTTACTGGCTGGCTCATGTGGACAACATCACTACGTCGACCTTGTGGGTGGCGCCAATGCCAATATCAGTCACCTCCCTAAGCTGCAAAGACTTTGCTCTCATGGGGTCCTAGCACCTCTGGCTTAGACCCAGTAGTATGAATGAATGGTGTAGACTGATCCTTGGAAGATATAAAGAAACTAGAAACTTGGAGGCCTATACAGGTGAAACCCAAAGTTCTATTGGTATCCCAAGGCATACTCTCAATGGCTGGAAAAAAAGAAACTACGGCTGTTGGGGCCAGCACCACTATTTATGCAGTTGTCATGTGTGGCACCATACTCAGTGTCATGTACATGGTGCATGCAAGCCCCAAAATTTCTATCTCCTGCAGGGCTGCAGAGCCTCTGGCCCCAACACCAAGGAGTGGGACCTTATGGAAAAGATGGATTCTTGAAAGATGTGACAGCACTGTACAAAGTGTTTACAGCTGGGAATATGTGGACTGAAAAATGACCAAGATAGTTACAAGTAAAGAAGGTAGTGAATGGACTCCAGGGATCCTGTACCCACTGAATGAGTTGTGATGACACAAAGCCAGAGAAACTACAAGGAAGCTACAGATCAGTCATAGTGATAATGCCTGCAGCCTTACCAGCCTGTTGCCTGATCCAGTCAGATTAGCAGTGTCAGTGGCTCAGTAGGTAGCACACTTGCCTCTGATGCCGGGAGATCAGAGGGCTGTGGGTTCAGTTCCCACATCTGGCACTTGGGTTAATATCCCAGTACTGAGACTGTAGTGCAGCATGAGAGGGGTGCTGCACTTCTGAGTAGCCGTCCTTCGGATGAGACGTTAAACCGAGGTCCCATCTGCCTGGCTTGGTGGTAGTTCAGGTGGATGTTAAAGATCCCATGGCACTTATCGAAAAGAGTAGGGGAATTTCCCTGGTGTCCTGGCCAAATTTCCCTCATTCACTAAAAATACCACCAACAGCTTAATCTGGTTCAAGGTCAGTTGGCATTCATCTGTATCCCCTCCCCCGGGTCGTGCCTGAAAATAGGCAGGATTTGTCTAGTGCACTTACCCGGTCAACAAAATAAATAAATAAATAAATAAAAATAAATAAAGATCTCAGAACTAAGCAGGATGAGGCCTGGTCAGTAGTCAGATGGGAGACATCCAGTAAACACCAGGTGCTGCAGGAAGTGGCATTGGTATCACTCCTCATAGTTAAAAGTAACCATACCGCTGCCCCAGCATAGTGTATGGAAGATACGGTGCTGTCGGATGAGCCATCTTTCGGATGAGACATTAAACCAAGGTCCTGTCTGCCTGTTTTGGTGGGTTTTCAGGCTGACGCTGAAGATCCCATGATACTGCTCGAAAAGCAGAGGAGAATTTTCCCGGTGTCCTGGTAAAAGTTCCCCATTACCACAAAAAACCACAACCGGTCCGGTGTCCCACTGCCATGCGTGGTGATCTGGGTTCAGCAGACTTGGGTCATTGTGTCTGAAGACAGACCAGGATGAGGTAGATAACTACACCTCAGTCGGTAGAGTTGGTTGCAAGTTCTGGTGTCGCAGTGATGGCCCACGGTGCACTGGCGAACAAGGCCAATGGAGATACCGGCCATGCCTGGGGTGAAGGGAGGGACTGGAAACAAAGTACTTGGGCCCTACTCTGTGTGAATCCCCCCAGGCTGTGACAGTGGGGGGAACTGTGGTGACTTCAGGAGGAACGGCAGATAGGGTCAAGGGGTTGCTGGCAGCACAAGACCGGAAAGGGATGGAGTAGGTGGTGCTTGAGGTGGTGGGGGGACAAACAGCTATATAAAGAACAAAAAACAAAACAAAAAAACAACAGTGACATGATAAACCTGTCCACCTTTTCTGGTTGTTGTGTATGTGGATATTAAAAGACCCGTGGCGCTTCTTGAAACACACAAGGGAGTTTCCCAGTGTCCTGGTCAGACTTCCCCCAGTCACTAAAATACCAACTGCTTAATATGGTTAATTTCAGTTTGTTTGCATCTGTATCCCGCTTCCCCAGAATGAGGCTGAAAAGAGGCAGCACTGTCTAGCACTCCTTTCCCAGTCAACAAAAACTGAATAAATAAACCAGTGCCCTAAAGGTAGAAGACTCCATTACCTAGTGCAATCCACTGACCCATTCAGCTTCCCCCAATAAAACTGTGAAGTAATGTGGATCTTATGGAAAATAAGTGAAAGGCGTATCCCAGTTAACTGAAACTAAATAAATAAACTTACTTCATGTACGGCCATCATCTTCTGTGTCACAATGTTGTCCAGAATGAAGGAGAAAGCGACCTGATCATCGTCGTCCAAGAGAGGATTAATAGCCTTTTCTAGACGGGCAAGCCTGTCTTCCTTCTGAAAGGGAAAGCATGGTTTGTCATTAGATATCAAGACACATGGGTAATCAATCAATGCACCTTTACATGGCACCCTTCACGTGCAACATCCCTGGGAGCATTACATAATCCAGAAATAGAGGCTACTTACTTGTACTCAGTTCACATCCACACTTTGACAGTCTTCTACTGAGCCTGCTCAGTCACTGGAACAGTCTTCAAACTTGACTCCTCCTACTGCCCAACTATGTGGTCCTCTGGCTCCACACCCTTAGCACTCTGATCTGCATGCTTCAAAAGGAATCTGGCCAGCGCATGTCAGGTGTGTCATGTGAATATGAACTGAATACAAGTAGCAGAAAGAACAGTTACTCACTGTAACAGTAGATCTTCGAGAATCTCCTCTATTGGGCCACATCTTTGGAACTGTAAACCGTCTGTGTCAAGACCACTTGGAAACTTTTGCTAGGGATCACCAAAGATGACGTGCAACATTGGCGCCTATGAAATGTGGGTGGCCCCACTGCTCCTCAGGTCACCAGAGATAAGCTCGGAGGGCCTCTTGCCGTTAGGAACCAGGAGACCAGACTAGTACCAGTTGCACAAGGCCAGGCATGGCACTGAAAAACAGTATACATATGCCATTTCTGGACACCTCTAAGCAAGGCAGTGGACAAACCTACCAGCTTATACCTCAGAAAGGGTGAAGAAGGGTGGGTGCACTGTGGCCCACTGGAAAAGACTGTCTTGAAGATCTACTGTTACAGTGAGTAACTGTTCTAGCTTTATTGAGGTTATCTTCTCCACTGGGTCAGACTTTGGGAACCATTCCCAAGCAGCACAGAAGGTACCCTGGGAGGATGGCAATGTTTGATATGGCATCAGGATAGTGGGCCTTGCAGTACTGCAAGAGATGTCTAGACTGCAGTGCTCAGTGCTCCACGTGGCAGCAGCACATATATCAGCTGTAGAAACATTTTTAGGCAAGAAACAGAAGTGGCCATATTACACGCAGAGTGGCCTCGAACAGTACCATGAAGTTCTTACCATATTTCCCTTAACAAAACACAATACAGTTAGTCAGTCATTTGGACAGGCACTGTTTACTCACAGGGTTGCCCCTCTTTCTTAGAAGCGAACAAAACAAAAGGCTGAGAGGACTTTCTGAAGTCCTTAGTGCGATCAAGGTAGTAACGTTTTTTTCTATGTACATCAAGTGTATGAATCAATGCCTCACACTTGTTAGCATTCTCCAGATAATACACAGGAGGATGACTGGTCTGATTCAGTGTAAAAACAGAGACCACCTTTTGTAGAAAATGAGGATCAGTCCCCATTGACACCCTGTCCTTGTGGAAAATCAAATAAGAAGGCTCATGCATCAGAACATGAAGCTTGGAAATTCGGCCAGAAAATGTCATGACGACCAGAAAACACAGGTTACTCACCTGTAACAGTAGTTCTAGGAGTAGTATGTTGTTCATCCACACTTATTGGCATGTCCCTTTCCATTTAAATCTTGCCAGAACGTCTAAAAGCTGGCTCCTCCCACCCACCTGGGTGGTATAGGCCTCGGCTCTGCCCCATGATGCCAGATCTTGCCCGCTGGAAGTTGTGCTTTGAAGCTGGGGAGGCCGGGTGGGTTAGTGTGGATGAACAACATATACCACTCCTAGAAAGTACAGTTACGTAAAGTCTTACCGTAACAGTAGATCTTTGAGGAATGTCTCTTGCAGTAAGTAATTACTTCCGGGAGATTCCAGCAGAGGGCACTGTTGCATGGCAGCTTTTCTAGCAGTTTTTACCAGGGACCGCCCACACATGACATCATCTTCCTGTTTACTATATAAGTGTGGGTGGTCCCTGGTATCCTCAGTTCCCCCACCGGATTCAGCTTGCAAGAGCGAGGACCGAGGGGAAGCCGAGGTACCAAGGAGTCCCGACCCTAAGTCACTGGACCAGTATTTGCTTGGTTAGAGAAGGAGGGGGACGGAGGGTGGGACTGCACCTACTGCAAGAGACATTCTTCAAAGATCTACTGTTAGGGTAAGACTTTACATAACTACTATATTCCACGGAATGGTCTCTTGCAGTAGGTAATTACTTCTGGGAGAATCCCCAGCAGTTATGTCCAGATGGGAGGACAGTTATGATAGGAGACCTTGTAGGACTATATGGTCGAAAGCCATCCTACATCTCAAGACAATATCAAGATTGTAATGCCTTGTGAAAGTATGGTTTGTGGACCAGGTAGCCGCATTGCAGATGTCTGAAATGGAGGCTCCCTTAAAGCAAGCCGCAGTAGTGGCCATAGCTCTAGTGGAATGAGCTTGGACAGGTCCAGGTAAAATCTTCTTGTACTTTTTGTAACAAAAGGTAATACAATTTGCCAACCATGAAGATAGGGTTCGTTCAGTAACAGGAAGCCCTTCTCTGCCGGAGGCAAAGGTGACAAACAGCTGAGATGTTTTCCTAATCGACTGGGTACGATTAGTGTAATAGTGTAGTACCCGATGGACATCTAATGTATGTAATAGATGTTCCCCGTGACTGGAGTACTCAGGGTAGTACACTGGAAGCTCCAATGACTGATTTAGAGTATGTTCAGAGACTACTTTAGGAAGGAAGGAAGGGTTGGTACAAAGGACTGCCCTGTCCTTGTGAAAAATCAAGTAGGGTTCCCTACACATGAAGGCGTGAAGCTCAGAAATATGGCGAGCTGAAGTAATGGCCACTAGAAACTTTTTCCATGAAAGGAAACGTAGATCACAGGTGGTCACTGGCTCGCAAGGTTCGAGGGTCCATTTTTCTATAATGAAATTGAGATCCCACGGAGGACAGGGTCTTCTAATAGGAGGCTTAATATGTATCATTCCTTTCAAAAACATCTTGGCTAAATGATGTTGGTACAGGAGTTTGCCATCTAACGGTTCATGAAAGGCCGACGTGGCTGCCAGATGAACTTTGATGGAGGAGTAACTTAAGCCCAACTCTGATAAAGAGGTCAGGTAGTCTAAAACCTTCGACAGTGGACAAGAGTAAGGGTCCAGTGAGTGAGAAGCAGACCATATGGAAAAGCGTTTCCATTTGGAATTATATGTTTCTACGGTTGCTGGTTTACGAGAAGCCAAGAGAATGTTGGCAACAGGAGAGGACACTTGAAGTCTACTTATGAATGCGTCCTCAGGAACCAAGCATGAAGATGAAGGGTCTTCAGGCTGGGGTGCAGGAGGGATCCATGACACTGGGTCAGGAGGTCCTGTCTGACTGGCAACTGAATGGGTTCCCTTACTGACAGTTGCTGCAGGAGAGGGTACCACGGTTGATGAGGCCACATTGATGCAATTAGGATCATGGTGGCCGACTCCAGCTGAAGTTTCAATAGAGTTCGTTGCAAGAGAGGGACGGGGTAGGCATATACAGAGAGTCCTGTCCAAGGTCAAGACAGGGCATCTACAGATCATCCCTTGTTGCTCGGGATAATGGAAACGTAACTGGGGAGCCGAGGATCGACTGGGGAGGCAAACAGATCCAGCTATGGAGTTCCCCATAGGTCGAAGATTTCTTGGAGTACTTCTTTGTGAAGTGTCCATGCTTGAGCGGATAACTGGCAACTTAGCCGGTCTGCCAACTGATTGTACCATCTCGGTAGATGGACGGCCGCTAGTGTTAGTTGCTTTCCGATGGCTTCCTGACAGACTGCAAGGGTTTCCATGCAGAGGGTGCGTGATTTCATGCCCCCTTGCCTGCTGAGGTAAAACACCACTGCAGTGTTGTCTGATTGAATCAGCAACAGTCCTGGCTTGAGGTATGGCTGGAATGCCTGAAGGGCTAGATGGACCGCTTTCATCTCGAGGAGATTGATATGAGAGTGATGGGAAGAGGCGGGCCACTGGCCTTGGGTCTGATAAGGACGTAAGTGCGCGCCCCATCCGTCGAGAGAGGCATCCATGGTTAACGTCTGCATGGGAGGGAGCGGAAAAGCATTCCTTGACACAGACTGGTTTTGGTTGTCCACCACGTCAGGGAGGACTTCAGGGAAGAAGTGACCCTGATTTGGTTGTTGAACTGTCCAGTTCTTTGAGACCACTGATTCTGAAGGGTCCACTGTACAGGTCTCATCTGAAGGTGGGCGAATGTCACAGTCGAAATGGCAGCTACATGTGACCCAGAAGGCTCAGTATTTGTCTGGCCATGACTATTTTCTGAGTCTGTATCCATGAAGCCAGCAAAATAAAAGCGTCCTGACGAGCAGGCGGAAGGTAAGCTCTGGCTGTGACTGTATCTAGAACTGCTCCAATGTACTGGAGAGACTGTGTTGGATTTGGACTGGCTTTGACCAGCTGACTGTTATCCCTAGATTCTTGAACATGCTCAGAGTAGCGGCTAGGGAGGCAAGCAGAGCTTCTTTTGAGTAGCCAATCATCTAGGTAAGGAAAGACAAAATGCCCTTTTCTCCTTAATGCTGCAGCCACCACTGCCAGACATTTGGTGAACACTCTCGGGGCCGATGAGAGGCCGAAGGGGAGTGCTCAAAATTGGTAATTTTTACCTAGAAGGTGGAAGCGCAGAAATTTTTGATGGGTAGGATGAATGGGGATATGTAGGTAGGCATCTTTCATATCCAGGGCACACAACCAGTCTCGTTTTAGGATAAGCATGATGGTAGTTAAGAGTTATCATGCGAAAATGTTTGAACTGAATGTATCAATTCAGATGTCTCAGGTCTGGTATTGGTCTAAGATCTCCAGTTCACTTGGGTACCAGAAAAAAATGGGAGTAAAATCCCTTTTGATGTTCTGGAAGGGACACCAGTAAGACAGCATGTTTGTCGAGAAGTGCTTCCAGTTCTTCTTGAAGGATAGGGACATGATCTGGTGGGTAATAAATCACCCACGTGGGGACGGGGGTTGGGAGGAAAGTAATTCCAAGGTATGTCCCCTTTGGATTATCTGAAGTACCCATTTGTCTGAAGTGATCTTCTTCCAGGCCTCCAAATGGAGGGCAAAACGACCCCCAACAGCCTCCGAGGCCTGGTCGAGGAGGCGAAGGGAAAACCCTGATAGGTCACTGGGTTGCCCGGCCCCTCCTGAGGGACAGGCATGGGAACCACAGGCAGAGTATGCTGCCCCTGTGGCCTGGGCAAGACCTCGAAGGCCACCTCTGCCTTATATCTTCTGCCTCTTCTAAAATGGGAGGAATATTGTGTTCGGTAGGGCGGCTGTGGAGTATGGTACATACCGTGCACCGTACGAAGGGTTCTGCCTGATACCTGCAGGTCTTCCAACAAAATATGAGTAGCTGGCCCGAACAGTTTGGACCCATTAAAGGGTGCGTTAGCTACTTAATGTTGTATATCAGGAGCAAAACCTGAGACACGAAGGCAAGCGTGACGATGCAGAGAGACTCCAGAAGCTGAGAGTCGGGCTGAGGTATCAATGGCATCATATCCTGACCCGAGTAGGTGACGGGAGATGGAATTGCTAGTGGACACCGTAGCCAACAACCTGTCCTTTTCCTGGGAGGAAGGAAGTTTACTGATAAGTTCAACGGTTGAAGCACCAAGGGTACGTTGGTATTTAACCATACGACCTATATAATTCAAGATTCGAATATTCATGGTGCCTGAGGCAAAAACCTTCCTCCCACCCCCAAGTAATCAATTCTTCGGGATTCTTTATCAGGTGGTAAGGAACTCATATGTTTGGGTTTTTTAGTATGATCATGAGCGGCAGTAATGACCACGGAATCCGCTTCTGGAATGGTGGACAGAAAGGGATGATCCAGAGGAGCTTGATATAAGCGATTGGCTTTTTGGGGGAACAGCTGTAATAGCTGGCGGCTGATGCCAGGCAGCCAGTATGGCATTCTGGTACGTCGGAATCAGTGGGGGCACCACTAAGGCCAGTTCCTCTGGCAGTTCCAAGATATTCTGCCATATCCTTATGTTGTTTGTCATGTTCTGTGGTAGAGAACCCCATGCCTTTTGTATTTGGATCATCATCTCGCTAAAGGACGGGTCATCTGGAGGAGAGGTGGTAGCTGGCATAGGCAGGTCTTCATCTAGAGAAGAGATTTCCGAGTAGGGGGACTTCGGATTTGGGAAACCCAAATCTTGGAACTCTTCTTCATCCACATTACCAGAGAGATTCACCGGTATTTCAGGTTCATCTGACAAATAATCTTCCATATAAGGAGGCAGCGACCAGGGTGGTGGGATATCCCCAGTGCCATGAAATCTTTTAGGCAGAGGAGGGTGAGACCGGAAAGGATCTACGAGCGCTCCTGGGTCGGAGGGCTGGGTATAACACACGGTGTGCAAGACCTGCGTCACGATCTTGGTGATGTCCCATTCTTGGGAGGAAGGGCAGGGGGTAAGAAGCGTGGTTTGAGAAACAATGGGGGCGATGGAGGGAATGGGATGGGTAAAGTGAGCAGGTCTCGCCCCTGGGAACAATAAACCAGGGTCCCGGTCTCTGTCTGCTTGCTCCCTGTAAGAGGCCTCCTGTGAGGGTGAAGGTGCATTCTGTAAGGCAAAAGCTACTGGTTTGCCTTGTGGAACACAGGATTTCGTCGACGAACCCGTGGAGTAATCATCATAAAAAATGTCAGATGCTGTTAACGGAGAGGAGCCCCTGGTGACAAAGCAGCCATGTATTTGGCTGAATTCAATACGCTAGAGAGCGTCGTCGACTAGTAGGTATATGCCCCCGTCCACGGAGCAGGCAAAGACTGTACAGCATTCAAGGTGCTAGAAAGTGCTGTCGATGAGAGGCTGTGAGCCTCCGTTGACGAGCAAATTGTAGGAAGATGTTCCATCGACGGAGAAGCCACAGAAACAGGGGCCGTTGACTGACGACGCGGCTGGGAGTGAGAGAGGCGTTCATCCCACTCCTTGCCCTGCCGAGAACCAGTGCTGAGGGATCCCTTAGTACGAGCCACCGGTTCTCCAACAGAGACATTTTCTGCTCCGTAAGCAAGTGTTGAATTTCTAGCAACCGTCGTTGATGGGTTGCTCTACTAAATTCCTGAGAGGAGTTGCAGGAATTTGTGTTGTGTGTGGATCCCAGACACCGTACACAAGATGTGTGATTGTCAAAGCAGTATATCTTCCTACCGCAATGGCAGGAATGAAATAGTTTGGTTGAAAAATCTTTAGACATTTGTTTTGTAATCCAATTTCTCGTCGATGACTGCTGCACAGAAGTTGAACTAGCTGCTATGCGAGCTGAGGACGGTGGGAAAATGAACTGAGGATACCAGGGACCGCCCACACATATAGGAAACAGGAAGATGATGTCATGTATGGGCAGTCTCTGGTGAAAACTGCTAGAAGAGCTGCTGTGCAACAGCGCCCTCTGCTGGAATCTCCCAGAAGTAATTACAGTACCTACTGCAAGAGACCATTCCGTGGAAGATCTACTCTTACAGGTGAGTAATCTGTGTTTCTAGGTATGTGGATATGTTGTTCTTATCCACACTTGTTGGCAGACTCCTATCAGTTCTCCGTGAGAAGGGAGGCAAAGCGCACATCCCCTACTTGGGAAACAGAGACTGGAGCGCTGATGCCCCAAAACCATCATCCCAGCTTGATTCTAGGTTGATGTGATAAGGGGTAACGAAGGTGTTTGCGGACTTCCAGGTAGCAGCCCTGCAGATATCCTGGATAGGGACATCCCTAGAAGTAGCCACCAACACAGCAGTATGGCTGGTAGAATGAGCTCTTATCCCTCTGGGAGGCTCCTTGCTCACCAACCTATAGCAGAGATCAATGCAGGATGTTATCCATCTGCCAATCATCCACTTTGCTGCAGGTCTGCCAGGTGCGGATTCAGCGTAGGTGACAAACAGCTGGTGAACCTCTCCCCAAACTTCAGCCGTTTGCTCCATATAATAAGAGAGCGCTCACCTCAGGACCAAAGTATAGAGCCTGTACACAGCCTCTGAGGTGTAATTTGGGTAGCACACCAACAGAGTCAACACCTGATTCAGGTGAAACTCCGATACCACCTTCGGAAGGAATTTCGGGTGGGGGCGCTGACAACCCTGTCCCTGTGGAAGAGCAGACAGGGAGACTTGATAGAGAGCACCTGTAGTTCCCCAGTCCTTCTGGCTGACATGATAGCCACCAAGAAGGCAGCCTTCCACAAAAGATGTGACATCTCACACCTGTGCATCGGTTTGAATGGCTTGCCCATGAGCTGTGCCAAAACCAGCAGTAAATCCCATGGAGGTGGAGGTTCATGCACTGGAGGGGGAAATGTGGTCGAGGCCTTTAAAGAAACGCCAGACCACTTTTCCTGTGCCACTGTCTGCTCACCAGCCTGCATCCGTAATTCAGAGACAGCTGCCAGGTGCACCTTAAGGGTCATAGACCGAAGACCTCCTTTGAAGAGAGACCAAAGGTAGTCGAGGATGCTAACCACTGGACAGGACGAAGGGTTCAGGCCCTTGCCCTGACACCAAATGGAGAATCTCTTTCATTTGAAGGCATCACACCTCCTGGTCGACTCCTTCCTAGATGCTTCAACTACAGTGGGTACATCGTCGAAGAGACCCAAAGCCTGGAACTCTAGCTGCTCAGGAATGGCCTGGGGTCCACTGCCTCGAGAAAGCATCCCCTGCAGCGAGCCTTCCTGAGGGGGGTGGGCATGAAACAGCCTCAGCTTGGAGTTCTCCCTGGAGGCGAAAAGGTTCACCTGAGGGGTGCCCCACTGGGAGAACAGGCTGTAATCTACCTCAGGATGGAGAGACCACTCGTGGGATGCCTCGCCCACATGGCTGGGGGCGTCTGCCAACTGATTCAAGGCTCCTGCCGCAAAAATGGCTAGAAGATCTGCCTCCAGTCAGCTCATGAGGGGTCCACATGCGGAGCGCTTCCCTGTACAGAGGCTGGGCGTGCATGCCACCCTGTTTGTTGAGGTTGTACATGGTCATGGTATTGTCCGCCTGAACTTGAATCACTTGACCCAGAAGGAATGGAGCGAATGCAGCCAGTACCAGCCAAACTGCTCGGAGCTCCAGCAGGCTGATATGGCATCAGAAACCCTCGGGGGTCCACAGCCCATGGACTCTGTGATTCCCCATATGGGCACCACAGCCCGTGAGAGAGGCGTCGGTCGTGAGGACGACTGACATCTTCTGGGTCACAGTAACCAGCTGGTCAAAATGACCTTGCCGCTGGGATCACTGGCTGGCCAGCTCCCACTGAAGGGGGCACATATGCCACCAGGTCCACTGGACCACAGTGAGGCCGCCATGTAACCTAGAAGTCGCAGAAGTCCTGGGCAGGGCGCAATTGCCCAACCAGAAATAACTGGGCAAAGGAGGAGAGAACCTCCGCCCTGTCCACCGGGAGCCTGGCTCTGGCTCGGCAAGAGTCAAGCTCTGCCCCAATGAAGCAAGTCACCTGCGAGAGCATGAGTTCCGACTTGGCCACGCTGACCAGGAGGCCAAGGCTGAGGCAGGTTTGGAGGGCCAGATCCCTGGACCTCTCCACCTCCAGTCTGGAGGGACCTGCTATTAACCAATCATCGAGATGGGGTACACTCTGACCCCTCGACACTGAAGATGGGCCGCTACCACTGCTATGCATTTGGTGAAGACCCTGGGGGCCGATGACAGGCCGAACGGCATGGCTTGGAACTCGCAGAGGGTTCCTTCCACCCTGAAGTGGAGGAACCTTCGGTGGGATGGATGGATCGGGACTTGAAAGAATGCGTCCTGAAGATCCAGTGAGCAGAACCACATGTTCTGCTCGAGTGATGGTATGATCTGGGACAGAGTTACCATCCGAAAGGTGCACAACCTGAGAAACTGATTCAGGTCATGCAGATTCAAGGGGCACCAGCCCCCCGTCTGTTTCAGGACCAGGAAGTACCTGGAAACAAACCCTGGGATGACCGGTGGGTCCACGACTCTGACCACCACTTCCTTGCGGAGCAGTTGGGTGATACTGTCTCTGAAGGCTGACCGAGAATGGGCAGATACCTTTTCCTCCTGTGGGGCGTGGGGCTCGGCATGGAGGGTACTGCTTGAATTCCAGAGGCAGACCCTGGCCGACCACCTCCAGAACCCACCTGTCCGTTGTAACAGTGGACCAGGCGGAAAGGAAGTGGCAGAGCTGGACCCCACGGGAGGACCCAGAGTGGTCGTGGCCAGTATGGGGGTGGCCGCCCCCATCCCATCACTGCGCAGGCTTGGAGGATGAAGAGACGGCAGTGGGGCCACTGGAACCTCTACCGTTTACCTCCAGGCTTACAGTTCGCTGAGGCCATGAGTTTGGGCCGTGGGCACCAAGGCTGAGTCTGCTTGGCCGCAGGGGCAGAAGGTCGAAAGTGCTTCTTCTTCTGCAATTTTTTAGAACCCCGGGATTCTTTTTGGGCAGAAGTAACGGAGTCCAAGGTGGTGTTGGACTTCTTGATACGCTGAAGGTGACCATCGACCCTTGGACCAAACAAGTCGGTACACAAGAAGGGAACATCTGTCAGTTTGTGCTGGGCGTCTGCCATAAAGGTCGATACCCGCAACCAGGCCCTGTGGCGCATGGCGACTGCAGCTGCTACTGAGAAGGCACAAGAATCCTCGATATCCAAGGACATCTGGAGCTGCTGTTTAGCAACAGTTTGGCTTTGATCATGGACCTGTTTGACTATAGTCTGAAGGTCCATGGGGAGATGAGGAAGCACCTCATCCAGGGAGCCCAGAAGGGCTTGGGAAAAGTGTGTCATGATAACAGCTGAACTTGCCTGTCTGAGGCCGAGCGAGGAAGCAGTACAGACTTTCCTGGCTGAACGATCCAGTTTTTTGGGCTCTTTATCTGGAGGTCTATCTGTGTCTCCTGAATTGCCTGAGCACCAGAACACAGATTCGGTCACCAAGCCCTCAACCAAGGGGTGCTGTCTAAACCCCTAAAGGGTGCCGATGGGAACCGCATATTTATGGGCCATATGAGCGGAAGGTGCAGAGCAGGAGACTAGGTGCTGCCAAAGCTCCAGAGCTGGAGCAACTATGGCCTCGGCCACTGGGAAGGCCTCAGATGGGTAATCCCCTTTCCTGAGGATATCAGTCAAGGGGTATTCAGTCCGTTTTTTCAATGGGCTCCAACAGCATCCCCGCTGAATCAGAGATGAGACTGAGGATGCCCATTAAGGACGTGGGACCCTTCCCCCGTTGACAGACTCATTGAGTCGTCATTGCAAAGACGCAAGTGGAGGTTCGAATCCTTGGACCCCGAGTCTGGGTATAGCGGCCAACCACCTGAGTCGCTCTCGACCCGCCACAGATGGTTGGGAGTGAGGGTGACTGACAGCCTGTGCAGAAGACAGTGATTGGGTCGAGACTCTTTTGCAGGAGCCTATGAAGAAGGCTGCTTAGGTGGCGGCTCCACCAAGATAGGTGGAGAGGCCAGCTTCACCTGAGCCGGTAGGGTCTTCACTGGCTCTGCGAGTGGAGGAACCGTGTCGACCAGCTCCGGAGGAGTCGGCGGTGGCCTAAAGGGCGACAGCCAGGTGATGGCCGGAGTAGAAGCCAGGGTCAACTTTGGACCGGCGATCATTTGCTGTTGCCAAATGAGATCCTCATAGCAACAACGCAACTTGTGTCGAAGCCTCTCCTCATCCGAGGATGAATGGCGGTGCCGCCGCTTCTTGGAGCGCCGCTTATGGGATTTCCTCGGCCTATCAGTCGAGGGGGACCGAGATCTTGAAGAAGACCGGAGAGACCGATCAGGCTTCTCAGAAGGAGCCAAGGAGAACCGCAGCTCCTCCAGATCAGGGACTGTGAGCAGAGTGGAGCCGGCGAGCTGGGTCTGCCTCCTCGGTCAGTGGGACTGGAGTCTAAACAAGGTATCGGCCATATCAGTCGACAATGGGTCAATGACATTTTCGACCTGGTCGTCGTCCCGTGTCTGAGCCATCTGGCCTGATGGGGGTACTGTGAAGCCAGCGGCCAAATAAGAGACTCCTATGACCGAGATCTCTCTCTGTTCCAAGAGCATCGAGGTGAAGATTCATCTCTCGGCTCTCTGTCCTTTTTACGGGACCGGGAGGTGTGCGAACCCGACAGGCCCTCCCGTTTAGTAGGGAGCAACTGGCACATCTCTTTAAAGGAACCGGAGAAATGAGGTGCCCAGTTTGAGCGGAACAAAAACCGACAATGAGGAGGATTGTTCGGCGGCATGAGCTGCCTCCTCCTCACAGGCTTTCATCCACTCCAACTGGCCGGCGGATCCCGCAGCCGCAGAGACCACACGATGGGCATCCTTAGATTTGACTGGCAGGTGCCGTTCTTCCAGTCGTCCCAGTTGAAGACGTGTGAGGCAACTGTCGAGCACCTGAGGGTGGAAGGCGTGGCACAGATCGCAGGCCTGAGGGTCATGCACATGGCCCAAGCAACAGACGCATGTGGAATGTGGATCAGTGCTGAACATTTTCTGTCTGCAGGGACACCGGCGGAACCCGGGCGAGGACTTGTCCTCCATCGCGGTCGTGATGATGAATTTTCGAAGAGATACTCGAATGAGCTTTAATTTCGGTATTTTAGCCAAAGTTTTGAACGCCAGGGCCTACAGAACGCGGAGTGGTAAGGAAGGAACCTGCATCTTCCAAGTGGAAAGGAAGATCTGGCGTCATGGGGCGCAGCCGAGGCCTATACCACCCAGGTGGGTGGGAGGAGCCAGCTTTTAGACCTTCCGACAAGATTTAAAAAGAAAGGGACATTTCAATAAGTGTGGATAAGAACAACATATCCACATCCCTAGAAAACAGGTTACTCACCAGTAACAGTAGTTCTAGGAGTGCTATATGATCAACATCCACACTTATGGTAGTGTTCCTTTTCCTTTAAGACTTGCTGGACATCTTCAAGCTGGCTCCTCTCACCCATCCAGGTGGTAACTCTCTTGGCACTGCCCCACGATGTTAGATCTTACCCACTGGAAGCAAGACCAATGTGCCACTTGCCAGAGGACGTCAGGTGGGTCAGTCGGGATGTACATCATTTATCACTCCTAGAACTACTGTTACAGGTGAGTAACCTGTTTTTCTAGGGACGCAGATATGATGTACTATCCACACTTCTGGCAGACTCCTAGCAGTTCTCCAGCATCCCAGTGTGACTCAAGGTTGATGTGGTAGTGGGAAATGAAGGTGTGCTGGCTGACTTCCAGGTAACAGCCCTGCAGAATTCCTGGATGGGGACATCCCTGGAAGCAGCCAACGAGGCAGTGGTATGATGGGTGGAATGAGCCCTTAGCCCTACAGGAGGCGCCTTACCTGCCAACCTATTGCAGAGGTTGATGCAGGATACAATCTACATGCCAATCATCCGCTGAGCTGGCAGTCTGCCAAGTGCGGCTTCAGCATACGTGACAAATAGCTGGTGAACCTCTCCCTGAACTTCAGCTGTGCGCTTCTTTTAGTAGGGGAGCACTCGCCAAAAGTCCAAGATATGGAGTCTGTGCTCGGCCTCTGAGGTGTGATTGGTAAAGAACACTGGAAGATGCATCACCTGCTTAAGGTGAAATTCAGACACAACATTCGGGAGGAACTTCAGGTTGGGGCGAAGGACAACCCTGTCCCTGTGGAATACCAGGTAAGGAGATTCCACTGAGAGCCAGGTGCACCTTAAGGGTCGTCGACCGAAGGTCCAACTGAGAGGGGGACCAAAGGTAGCTGAGAATGCTAGCCACCAGGCAAGATAAGTGATCAAGACCCTTGCACTGGCACCAAATGGAGAATCGCTTCCATTTGAAGGCACAGCATTTTCGGGTCAACTCCTTCCGAGAAGCCTCAATCATGGTGAGGACATCGGAGAGACCCAAAGTCTGGAACTCGAGCTGCTCAGGAACCAGGCGGTCAGGTGTAGGGATTGAAGGTCCGGATGGAGTACCTTCCCCTGATTGCAAGAGAACAGGTCTGGGTGGAGAGGAAGACGTCACCGGAACCTGCCGCTAAGGCTGAGGAGATCAGGGTACCAGAACTGGCAGAGTCAGTCTGTGGCCACCAGGATCATCCATGCCTTGTCCCTCCTGGCTTTGATCAGCACTTTGTGGATCAGTGGAAAGGAAGGGAAGGCACAGAGGCGGCCTGAGGTCCAGATGCCTTGAGAACGCATCCCCCTGTAGCATTCCCTGCTGAGGGGGTGGGCACAATACAACCTCAGCTTTGCATTCTCCCTGGAGGAAAACAGGTCCACCAGAAGAGTGTCCTATTGGGAGAACAGGCTGTGTGCTACCTCCAGATGGAGAGACCACTTGTGAGATGCCTTGCCCACATGGCTGGGGGTGTCCACCAGCTTGCTGGAGATGCTGGAAACATGGATGGCCAGGAGACTGGCATTCAGGCTGAGCATGAGGGTCCAGATGCGGAGAGCTTCCCTGCAGAGAGGAAAGGAGTGCGTCCCACCCTGTTTGTTGAGGTAGTACATGGTCGTGGTGTTGTCTGTCTGGCCCTGAACAACCTGACCATGAATGTGCGAAGCAAAGGTTGTCATTGCCAGCTGAACTACCCACAGCTCCAGCAGGTTGATATGGCATCAGGACTCCTCAGGGGTCCAGAGTCTGTGGACTCTGTGCTCCACCAGGTGGGCACCCCAGCCCATCAGGGAGGCATCGGACGTGATGATGACCATCGACTCTGGGTGGACAAATGGTATTCCTTCCTGCAGATGTTCCAGGACTAACCACCACTGTAGGGCATCCCACATCAGCTGGGTCACAGTGACTGGTTGGTCAAAGTGGCCCTGGTGCTGAGACCAGTGGCGAGCAAGCTCCCACCGCAGACAGCGCATTCTCCACCAGGCCCAATGGACCATGCTGGTGCATGCCACCATGTATCCCGAGAGGCGCAGGAAGTCCTGAGCAGGGCGCAACAGCCCAACCTGAAACGATCAGGCAAAGGAGGAGAGAGCCTCCGCCCGGTCCACTGGAAGCCAAGCTCTGGCTCTGCAAGAGTTGAGCTCTGCCCCGATGAAGTGCATTGCCTGCGGTGATTTGAGTTCCCACTTGGCCTGGTTGACAAGCAGGTCTGGAGGGCCACCTCCTCCCTGGAGGGATTCGCTGTGAGCCAGTCGTCCAGGAAGGGGTACACCCAGACCCCTCGGTGACTCAGGTAGGCTGCCACCACTACAATTCATTTGGTGAAGACCGTGGGAGCAGAGGATAGGCCAAAGGGCATGTCCTGGAACTCGTAGAGAATCCCCGATGCATGGAACCAGAGGAAGTAGTGGTGGGATGGATGGATTGGGACATGGATGAATGCATCCTGAAGATCCAGAGAGGAAAACCACATGCTCTGCTTCAGAGATGGTATGATCAGAGAGGAGCGCAACCAACAAAACTTGTTCAGGTCATGCAGACCCAAGATGGGGTGCCAGCCCCCCATCTGTTTTGGCACCAGGAAGTACCTGGAGAAAAACCACAGGTGTACTGGAGAGTCCAAGACAGGAGCCACTATCTCCTTCTGGAGGATGTCTTCCTGAAAGGCTGACAGCATGTTAGTGGACACCATGTCCACCCATGGGGCATGTGCTTGGCCATGCAGGTAAGCCTCAAACTCTAGAGGCAGACCCTGGCCAACTACCTGTCCATGGCGACAGTGGACCAGGAAAAAAGGAAGCGGCAGAGCCACAACCCCCCCCCCGGGAGGACCAAGGGGAAACAGGACGGGTCTGGGGGAGGCACCTGTAGCCTGTCACTGAGCTTGCTTGTAGGCGGAGGAAGAACCGGCTGAGGAAGCAGCGGGTCCTTGACCACCTGGCTTTCGGACAATGGAAGTGACCGACTTTTGTCGGGGATGCCAAGCATGGGTCTGCTGTCCAGCCAGGGGCTGGGACGGCTTGGCCGTAGGGACAGAGAGGGTCCGAAAGTACCTATTCAGGTGGAGTCACTGCCCAAACAACCACCAGTGGGTCTGCCCTCAACAAAACAAGTATCGCTTCCAGGCTTCCTCGTGGCTGTTGGTCACCATGACTCTTGATAGACCACGTAGGGTCAGTGGGTACTCTGGTGGTCAACCACTTTTCGATGAATCCTCGGAGTCTGAGGCTTCTCCTTACACTCCCGTCTGTTGTACACTGAGTCGGGAGAAGATCTGTTGACGGAGTATGGTCCCACCCCTTTTGGGGGCCTTCTCCTGCTGATCTTGGAGTTGACAGATCTTCAGATGGAGCCCATCCAGAAATGGGCTAAGTACCCACTGACCGAGATTCTCGACCTGGGTCACTCCCCTGGGATGGCTTTCCCAGTCGCTGAGGTCATTCTTGGCCCTGCTCTAGAACTTTGGCAGCATCCTGCCTCTTGCCCTACGCCGCCTGCTTGGATGACCCGCAAGTAAGCAATCCCTACCGGTTCCCTGTCGACTTTCACCAAACACTCCTTGATTGAGGGTCTGGTGGCCAACTCGGTCTTTTGGCGCTCGGGCAATGTTAGGGACATGGAAAAGCCTCCCAACAAGGAATCCAAGAAACTGGATCACATGGCCATAAAGGACTACGCTGCTTCCTCTTTCAGCCTTCGGCAGGCGAGTTAAGCCCTTTTGATGGCCCACTTCACTCATGCCCTTTTAGACACTCTTGAGGAGGTGCTTCCTCAGCTCCCAGCTGACTTCTAGACTATGGTCAAGCAAGTCCGGAACCATGGCCTAGCGGTGGCTAAACAGCAGCTCCAGACGGCGACTGACATTGGTGACTCTTTTGTGCTCGGTCCGTGGCTGCCGTGGTCACCATGCACCACAGAGCTTGGCTGAAAATCTCGACCTTTATGGTGGATACCCAACACCGGTTGGTGGCTGTCCCCTTCTTGGGCACCGACCTGTTCGGGCCCGGGGTGGAAGGACACCTTACATTGAGAAGTCCAGTGCCACCTTGGACTCTGTGACTTCCACCCAGAGGGATCCCAAGGGTGCTAAGCCTCAATGGAAGAAGTACTTTTGGAGTTACCAGTATATTATCCTGGACACTCCATTCGAGGTGAACACCTCTTACATACTTTAGACGTCCATCGTATATTACGATACTACACTAATCAAACTAAAACGATTAGAAAGACTTCTCAACTTTTTGTCACCTTCGCCTCAGGCAGGGAAGGTCTCCTAGTCACTAAACTGACTCTTTCCAATTGGCTAGCACATTGCATAACATTTTGTTATTCAAAATACAAAAAGCCATTACCTGGACCTGTCCAAGCCCACTCTACTAGAGCTATGTCCACTACGGAGGCCTGCTTTAAAGGGACCTCTGTTACGGATATCTGCAACGCAGCTACCTGGTCAACAATTCACACTTTCATGAAGCATTACAACTTAGATACTGCTTCACGCCATAGGATGGCCTTTAGCCAAACTGTCCTACAAGGCCTCCTGTCATAATGACCACCCTTTCTGGGTTTACTGCTTGGGATTCATCCCAAGTGTATTACCTGCTGCAAGAGGCCACTCCGTGGAAGATAGTACAGTTGCGTAAGATCTTACCGTAACAGTAGATCTTTGAGGAGTGTCTCTTGCAGCAGGTATGATCCCATCCTCCGTCCCCCTCCTTCTCTATGAAAACAAATTCTGGTCCAGTGACTTATGGGGTTGGGACACCTATGGTACCTCAGCTTCCCCTTGGTCCTCGTTTAGCAAGCTGAACACTGTGGGGGAAACTGAGGATACCAGGGACCACCCACACTTATATAGGAAACAGGAAGCTGATGTCACGTGTGGGTGGCCCTTGGAAAAGACTGCTAGAAGAGCTGTTGTGCACCACAGCGACCTCTGGCGATGACCCAAGTGTATTACCTGCTGCAAAAGACCACTCCGTGGAAGATCTATGGTTACTGGTGAGAACAGAATAGTTACATAAGAACTTAGCTTACCAGCAGATCTTCAAGAGAATCTCCTCCATTAGGACATGCCTTTGGAACTACAAGCCATCAGCATTAGGACCACACGCAAACTTTTGCTATCCAGGGTCCACCCACAATGACGTTCAGTGTCTGTGTGTGTATAAATGTGGGCGGACCCATCACTCCTCAGTTCTTTCCCAAACAGACATTAGCCTCGGAAGCCCTCCAGCTGTGAGGAATCAGGAGATGAGATCCACACCAGGCATACAAGAGGAGGCATGGGGCAGGAGACAGGATGCATGGAGTAGGTTTTCAGAGAGCATGGAACAGTTATGAAAGAACGTTCTATGACATGGTTGAATAGGGCCCTGTCCCATTGGTTATGCAGAAAGAATTAAATAAAAGGCTCTGCTCTATCCTCTCCTTTTCTGTCTCTTGTTTGGTTGCGCAACCAAATGTCCTCATGAGATCTAGGCACTGATCACTCTGATGGTCTCATGATTCTCCGCCTCTCACTATCTCTCTGCCTTCACTTGCTGTGTCTGTCTTTTCTTCCTCCTTGCATATCTGCAGTTACAAAATATATGTGAAACTGGAATCCCTTGGTTTGAAATGTATACAGTTATACTGTTGAAATTATTACAAAAATTTTAAACCATGTTTGTTTCTACAGATTTCAGTTTTTATTGGAAATTGATAATTATATTTATTTCCCTGTGATTCTGTGAAACGTTTTATACATTGTAAAGTTATTTAATTAACATCATTTTTATTTCTGAATAAAGTTATGAGTATAAAAAAATGAATTATTGCAAAAAGCTGTCTGGAATTTAAAGGGTTAATCTGAGATGCAGTTTGGGCTCCTCAGGCTTGTTTACAAACTCTTCTGCAGAGCTGTCAGCAGGAGACCAGCTTGGGACCCTGTTCTATTTGCAAGCCTGCTCTGCAAAGAAACTGACAAGAACATGTTGGGAAAAACAGGATGTCTCCTTAACGAGTTCCAAGGCAAAGACTTGTTATAAAAAGGGCAGCAACACTTTTTTTTTTTAGAAAGACAGAGACTGAAACTTGGAATTAGAGATACTCTCAGATAAAGGATTTTGTTTTCTCTGTTTGTACTACTTTTGTAGTTATAATAAACTATTTTTATTTGTTTTTATTTTACTGTTATTGACCATAACAAAAAGCTACCTGCAAATTTTACAACTGCTCCTGGTCTTCCTATGCTTCCTGACCTATGCCTTGACGATACTCTCCAATAGGCAATGCCTTCAGAAATACAGTCATCAGGCACTAGGACAAGGAAACTTTTGCTAGCCTGTGGCCGCCCACGATAAATGAAAATTACATACCTATCGTAATTCTGATCTTTCTGTGCATCTTCACCATTCATCACAGGTGGGTATGTGGCCTGAGGTCACGACCCGGGGGAGCTTTTTTTGGGAGGATGGGCGGACCCGACGCAGCGATGGCGCGCCCTCGAGGCTGACGCATTGTGTGGTACTGATGGGTTGGTTGTTAGCTGTTGTCGGCCCCGCCCTCCCGCCCAGCTCTGAGTCACCGTGAGATAAGAAAACAGGGTTGGGAGGGTGGGAAAAGAGAGTCCAGGGGACAAATAAAGGATAAGATATAATAAACAAAAGGAGAAATAAACGATCAAGAGGACAGACGAGGGAGAAAACAGAAGCTAAAGGGGATTGGGAGAGGCCCCAATCTCTGGAAGAGGAAAGCGAGGGAAAGGGAAGAAGAATTAAGTGGGAGGGGAGAGGACAAATCCAGGGCTCGTGGTCTGGTCCCCTGGCTTTTAGATGGATTACTGTCCAGTAGTAGCTAGGAACCTGGCAAGGCTGGCAAGATTTAAGGCACAGAATTTTGACCAAGAGGTACTCCGGCTCCCAAAGGACAAGGGTTAAAGGGAGGAGAGAGGGCGCAGTCACCAACATCCCACCCCTAAAAGGGGTGGAAGCCAAGGGCAATGAAGAAAACAGCCCCTCCCCCACCCCAACTCCACCCTCCAGCCAAAGGCTGCAGGGGGGAAAAAAAAGGCCTGCTTGCCCAAGGGTCTCCCCACTCCTGACCCAACAGGAAAGGGGTGGGGAGAAGGGCACACAGAGGGAGGGGGACCCAGAGACTGAGGCCCCAGGGGGATGGTGGGTGGGATTTGAGATTAATGGCGAAGATACACAGAAAGCTCAGAATTACAGTAGGTACGTAATTTTCATATCTTATATGTGTCGATCTTCACCATTCATCACAGGTGGGTGAGTACCGAGCCCCCCCCCCCCAGAGGGCCCAAGACCCTAAGGGACTAAGCCCCTTAGCTCCCAGTAGGGGAGACACTGGGAGGGAGAACTTTCATGGGCCTGGCAAGGCCCAAGACTGTGGGGAGTGAGATGGGGCCCCACCCCGGAGGGAGAAGGAAGTTGCCCCGACAACTGCAATTTCACTCTGCGGGAGAAAAGATAGGTTCTCTGGTAAGCGGAGGAAATCACCCTATGCTGGACCGATGGTGACAACCGGGAAAGACGCAGCCATGCCGTCCACCTGATCCAGATCGCTGTCCCTACGACCCTGGAAGCTACCCCGTTAGCATCTTAGGATGCCCTTGCTTGGTGCCCTGCTAGCTCCAGGCCCTGAGCAGACAATGCGATGCGATGCCTTGTCTGGTTACCTCCATATCAGGCAAGGAGGCTAGGAGTTGACCTAGCCTGGACCACAAGAACCTATCACAGGAAGCATAGTGGGCCTGATATGCAGCAATGGACAGTAAAATCCATGCAGAGTAGAAGGTCTTCCTACTCCAGAAGTCAAATTTCCAAGAGTATTGATCTGGAGGCCGGTCACGGTGAAGGGCGCGAAGCTCGTCAGGAGTGTCCAGTTGCGTCAACCCTGATAGAGGGTGAGGCATATGACCTGGAGACTCTGGGGGAGCACAATACCTCTGGCTCAGTTCCCTAGGGGCTGGGACACTGGAGAAGGGACGTTGCCAGATGCGCAGTGACACTTCCTGGAAGGGAGCAGGTAAGGCAGGCACCACAAAGGTGCCCGCCCTGAAATCGCCTAAAAAGGGGCGCGACATGTGCTCAGGATTGTCTTGAGAGGTAGGGGTGATGCAAAGATCTTCCATCATCCTCATGAGGAAGTGCTGATACGCAGCAAAATCAGCGGCAGGGGAGATGTGGACGGATGGTTCCTCTCCCTCAGAAGAGGGGGATGAGGAAGCGGAAGACTTTGGAGATTCAGGGGGTGACTGCTCAGGGACAGGGTGGAACACCCACTCGTCCATCGCCCTGACATAAGCAGGAAAATAAGCAGCTGCACCCCTGAACTGCTCTCAGGTCAAAGGCCTCCAAGGGCCAGAAATACCAGACAAAGAAGGAGATGGCGACAGAGGAATGGGGGCCAGATCTACAGAAGATGAGAAACGTCCTCTGTCTGGCCAAGAGAGCCCTCTGGATGCTCCCAAGGGAGGAGGAGCTCCAGGGAGCCCAACAGCCGACAGCTGGTCAACCACACCGAAACTGCCTAGACCATGCCCTGAAGAGTCCCCCCTGTGAGGCGACTGGGACTGTGTGAGCCCAGAAGGACAGTCCCTGGCCTCCAAAGAGGAGGGCCCTCTCCCAGAGAAGGGCTGCTACACTGAACCCAGACCCCTCGACCCCTCCGACTCAGAAAGAGCTCTCCGTCTCGAAAACACCAGCCTAGGCAGCTGGCAACTCCAAGCAGTCCCGGAGGAGACCACCCAGGGTGCAGCACCCTCCCCTTCCACGGGTGCCCTGGTCAGCCCTAAAGTTGGGCAATCCAGGCACACCACAGGAGGGGGGTACCCCAACTGAGGGGGTTGAAGATTCCCCAACTCCAGACTGCACAGCAACGGCCACCTGGACTGTTGTCTGCTGGCCAGTGCCACTAACCCCAGAATCGGGGACCACTGCCCGCTCCTCAGAGGGAAGCTGGGTCCAGACCGCCAAAGAAACTAAAGAGAGGTCAGCAGACTCTGAGGAGTCTGGCAGCCAGTCCAGATCAGACCTGGAATCCTCATCCAAAGAGGTGGAGACCGAGGCCTGATGCCAGACCACCTGCTAACCCCTGCCCCTTCCTGGACTGACACATGTGCCAACTTGAGGCCTAGCACCATGGTCGGTGCCGACTCCCTCCCCAGCACCATGAATGGCGCCGGAGGAAGAGGTGGCTCCAACCATGATGCCAAGACCAGAATTGGCGCCAGACATAGCGCCGTCCCCTCCCATGGCGCCGGAGTCAGAGATGGTGCTGAGACCCCCCTCGACACTGCGAACAGTGCCGAGAGCAAGAACAGCACCACCCACAGAGCCATCACCCGCCACGGCACGGCGAACAGTGCTGGAGCTGTCTCCAATCTCAGCACCGTTAAACAGTCACAGAAGATGACTTCTTGCCCCTCGTACCAGACATAATCAATGGTAAAACAAGCAAAAAACAGACCCGACATCGCTGGAAATAAGAAAAAGAACGGTCTTACCAGACAGCGGCGTCGAGTAGGTGGCGAAACAGAACCGATGGTACTTTTTCGACAAAACAGGCCGAACGCGAACTAGGCCACCGCTCTGACACAGTCTTCTTCCACAGGAGCTCCACACGAGGTGCAGCCTCTACAGTGGGAGATGAAGAACTGGTGGGGGGGGCGGGGCCGTGAGTTAACAGCCAACCCACGAGCACCACGCAATGTGTCGGCCTCGAGGGTGGAGCCGTCATTGCGTCCGCTCCGCCCATCCCAAAAAAAAAAAAAAAAAAGGTGCTCCCGCGGGGTCATGACCTCCGGCCACATATCGAGCTGTGATGAATGGTGAAGATTGACACAGATAAGATCGTCCTACATGCCCTTCTATATAAGCATGGGAGGCTCCATCACTCCTCTTTTTCCTGCTGGAGATTAGCCTCAGAGGACCTCCAACTGTGGGGAAACAGGAGAGGAGACCAGCACCAGGCATACAATGAAACGCATAGGACTGGATATAGGATGCAGGGAACAGATTTTAGGCAGAGCATCTATCATAACCCTCACTGAAGCAGAAAGGGAAGGGAGGGAGGGAGGGAGGGAGGGAGTGATGGCACTGTCTAATGAAGAAAATTCTCTCGAAGAGCTACTGTTAAGGTAAGTGCTTATGTAACTGTTCTGTCTTCTTTGATGATATCTCCTCCATTAGGCCACACCTTTGGAATGATCCCAAAGCAGTCCCAAATAAAAACTGGGAGGCTGGAACAGTCTGATGCAAAAACTACTTAAATTAAGCTACCTCCGAAGTACTAATGCTTTTAAGTCATTATATGCTCAAGGTGTGTGTGAACCGTGCAACTGTTTCCCCGGCTCCTAATCGCTAACCGATGATAACTTGCTCCCCTGAGTCCAGCCCCAGCCATGACTGGCCTTACCCCAGGCTAATCTGTGCATGTTTTAATAATCCACATGAACTTTTCACTTTCTGGTCCCTGTACCCCTCTTGCGTGGCATAGATACGTCTTACAGGGGCATCTGCACCTAAAGCGCAAAATCTCTAGCCACCGGGCGGTTGCACCTTCACAAGCCGCCCTCCGAAACCATTTGCCCGGATTCTTCCCCAGCAAAGCACCACTAAAGCCGTCAACCAATCAAACTGCAAGTGCCTTCCGGCCCTTGCTCCCGATTGGCTTCTGCAGTTCTCTTCAGCGATCCTTCCAATTCCGGCCAAAATCGAATGGTCTGCTAAAATAGCTGTAACTGCTCCCTTCCCTGACCGATTTGATCCTTCCCCACGGCTTAGAGTGTAATTATCAGGAGTATGAGTGATTATGCTAGTCTTTTAATCTTTGCCAGAGACTGGCCCTAGGCACCCCCTAGCGTATTCATACCTTCCCTGCCTTGCGACCTTCCTGTGGCCCGATGGCCCGTTGGACATGGACAGCCAGTGCTAGCACCTAGTCTTGGAAAATTATGTGTGGTAGGTGCTGTCCCATCTGTTGCCTCAGTACCTTGCTCACACCTTCTACTAGCAATCTGTGGTACAGCCATCTCCCAGTCCCAATGTAAGCGCTCCCTGGGGCTGCCGTGATAATGCCTGGCAGGCTGCCCCCCCCCCCCAGACCTCACTACACCTGTTCTACTCCCTTGTGAACTGTGTCTACAGAAAAGCTGTTATCACTTATTTTGTCTAACTGTTATGATAGCGATACCTAAGTCTAGTGTGTGTTTTTTTTTTAAGAAAATTAGGGTAACAATATCCATCTCTGTGGACTTGCCTGTTCCTACTATTCATACTGTTCACTTGTCTCATTGATGATCCTGAACTAACTGTTATGCTATGTAAGGCTGTGTATCTTGATTTGCACTTCTACTACGTTTTATTCCTACTGTAGATATTGCTGTTTGTAATATAATCTGGACTTAACCAGGTCCATCTTGTAAATGAGCTTGCTCAACAATGTTCGTTTGGATAAATAAAGATTTGATTGATTGATTGATACATACATACATACATACATATATATATATATATATATACAGACACACACACACACACATAGGACAGAAGGCCTTGCAGTACAGTAAGCCTGAAGCCAGCATGTCTATGAGAGACACTGTCTGGACTGTAATGTTTAGTGAAGTGAAGTGTGGACAGTGCCCCACGTGGCTGCTGCAGAAATGTCAGCAGCAGAAACATTTTTGAAACAGGCAACAGAAGTGGCCATGCCTCTTGTGGAGTGACGACGGACTGCACCAGAAAGTTCCTTACTGTACTTCCTGTAACAAAACAATACAACGTGCTAGCCACTTGGCTAGCCACTGTTTAGACACAGAGGCACCCTCCCTCCTTCCCAGGGGCGAATCAAACAAAAAGCTGAGAAGACTTTCTGCAGTCCTGAGTATTCTATGTACATCCAAAGTATGGAGCAATGCATCACCCTGACTGGCATACGCAGGGTAATTAATGGGAAGGTATATGAGTCAGTGTAAATTCAGATACCATCTTCGGCAGAAACAGGATCTGTATGCAAAAAACACTTTCTATGTGAAAACTCAAATAAGGAGGCTCATACATTACAGCCTGAAGCTTGGAAATCCTTCAAGCAGAAGGGATTGCAACTAAATAATGTTTTCCATGATAGGAAACGTAAGCACAACCTGCAGCTGGCTCAAAAGGAGCCAACATCAGTTTCTCAAGTACAAAATTCAAGTCCCGGGGTGGGACGGGATTATGGATAAGAGGTTTCATATAAAGAATCTCTCTCAGAAACATATGGGACACCTCTAATTGGGCAACTGTACAACCATCAATAGGGGCATGGAAAGCTGATACAGCAGCTAAATTCACCTTAAGTGAGGAATATTGTAGGCCAGAGTCTGACAAGGAAAGCAAGTATTCTAACACTGCATTCACAGGACATGTAAATGGGTCCAGATTCCTGGAAGCAACCCACAGAGTGAACCACTTCCCATTTCAAGGAATAAGTATGTATCATAGAAGGCATTCTAGCTGCAATCAGAACATCAGCAATCTTAGGGGATACCCGAAAATGTGCAACGGCTATGTCTTCATGAGACATGCATTCACTTGGCCAGGCAGTGGAAAGCCCTCACTATTTCTAGCCAACAGGCTCCTCACCTCCCTCAGTTACCATACAGTTGCACTGGACTATGTATGCATTGTATTATGCATAAGACAAGGCCTCCCTGAGGCGGCTTACTACCAACTCATATCATACATTGCTTTAGCTACCAATTGTATAGGTCTTAACCGCTCATTAGGTAAATATGTCAATAGCTCTGCCCTGTTTTATCTACCAAATGTATAGGCATTAACCAGTGCTCATTGTACTTATACTCTGTATGATTGCTCACCCACATTTATTCTATGTATGTACTGTAAGAATGTCTTTGTTTTATTCTGACGTGGGGCCTTTGGAAACGAGTCTATGACTCAAAGGGTTGTAATTATGATTTCCTAAATAAATAAATGCAGATGTAGGGACTTCAAATCCAGATGGACCAGGGATCCCTTGCCCTGTGACAACAGACCTCGACACAGAGGTAGAGGGACAGGAGGCTCCACTGCCATCTGTTGTGAAAGTGGAAACCATATTTAGTGAGGCCAGAATGGAGCAATGAGGATGAGAGTGGCGCTCTCCATCTGCAGCTTGAGCAGCACCCTCTGTATTAGCAGAACTGGGGGAAAATGCACAAGAATTTTCCTTTCCAAGAGTAGGATAACGCGTCTTGCCAAAAAACTCCAGGCCCTGGAGTGAGCAGAAACAAGGTTCTGAATGATCCCATCTTGCAAAGAGGTCTATTACCATGGAAGCAGTAGCTCCAATTCATGAAACTTGGACTGTGACCTGCTTAGCCAGTTTTGGAGACCTAGGAGATGCATGACTGATAGTTGTAGGCAGTAGGACAGAGTCCAGTACCATATTCTCATTGCTTCCCTGCATATGGGATAAGAATGAGTGATCTCTTGTTTGCTGATGAAATGCTTCAGACTGGTACTGCAAGCAATCAATGAGATAACCCACTACCATCGGACCAGCCTGCTTCAGACCAGTATTGTCCGTATGGATTAACAGAGGACTAGGGGCACCAATGTTACTGAAATGCCCGGAGGCTGTACAGGACATCCCTCATTTCCAGGACATTTATATGCAGTGGTCTTGTAGACATAATGGCTCCTGTATACCAACTGCGCCTGTGCATTCAGATTGCCTGCTCTGTCCTGTGGCAGAACAGCATACCTCTTCTCTGTGTCCAAGACTGCCCCCAATGTGCTGCAGACTATGGCAGGGAATCAAAACAGACATTAGCACACTCATTGTGAACCCCAAGTCGTCGAACAACTGAGGTGTTCGGGACAGAGCGTGTTGCAGACCTTCCCTGGAACTGGCCTTCAGAAGCCAGTCATCCAGGTAGGGGAACACGTAGAGGCCTTCACTGCGAATGGCTGCTGCTACTACTGCCAAGCATTTGGTAAAGACCCATGGTGCAGAAGACAAATCAAAGGGCAATACTCTGAACTGCAAGTGTTTTCCCTCCAGCATAAAGTGGAGGTATTGTCTGTGAGACTGCCTGATATTTACATGAAGGTATGAATCCTTCATGTCCAGAGAACAAAGCCAGTCTCCTGTATGCAGAAGAGGAATCAGAGCTTGTACAGATACCATTCCAATGTTTTTGTATTTGATGTAAAAGTTGAGATAAAACACAGGGTTAAGGTCTGCTGTCCATTCTGGAACAAGGAAGAATCTGGAATAGAACCTTTTGTTTCTCTGTCGAGAAGGAAAGAAGTGCATAGCACATTTTTGGAATAGTGACTGAATTTCTTCCTTTATGTGGGACAAGGGGCCCAGAGGATATCTGTAGGGATTTCTAACAGCTCCAGAGCATATCCCCTTGCAATTATATCCAGAATCCACTCATCTGTGGGGGCTCTCCCACCACTGTTTCATATACAGGGAGATTCTGCCCCCAACAACCACCCCTGGATGTAACAGTGGTGGTGGGGCTGTAGCTGGCAGGATGGAACTGGTGGGCACAGTGCCATTGGCATCGATTGCTTTGGATCATTTGGATGAGCACGGGGGGGGGGGAGGAGTGTACTCGTTCGGGGGCCATTTCCCATACCATGCCCATGCTGATGGTAGGTATGGCCACCTCTAGCAGCAGGCTGACAAAAGAAGCCCCTCCCACGACCCCTAGCAGGAGTGGGATGCAGGAACTTTGCAGGCCTTAAGAGTCATTTTTGAGGTCTGAAGGCCATGTAGGATCTCTCTTTAACATCATAACCAAACAGTTTTATCCTTCTTAATGAGCATTCAAAACTGGATATTGCAGTTGCAAAAGTCAAGAATATCTCCTCATGTAAATGCCAGAAGCGGCAGCCCTTGCAGAAGCATCAGAGACATCATAAGCTGAATGCAGCAAATGTTTGCCAACCTCAGCACCAAAAGATACTGTTTTAAGTGACTCATTCTAGGCAGCATCATCAGGCAATGCCTGCACTGCAGTACAACCAGCTTTCCCTAGGTTATTCTGATATTTTTATCATGTGGGCCTGGTAGTTTACAAGTCTAAGGCCCAGTGAGGCAGAGGCATACGTATGTCTGCCCATCCCATCTAGCTTCCTAGATTCTTTATCAGGAGGTGAAGTACTCATGTTTAGGTGCTCTACACCTATCATGAGCAGCCATGATGACTACAGTCAATTTCTGGTCAGTTAGCATAATAAGGCTTAGCAGATGGTGGTGGAGATTGCTTATCAGCCTTTCTAGGAACTGCAGGCAGTGAGTTAGAGCTGTACCATGCAGCAAATGTAGCATCCTCTAATGCTGGATATATAGATGGAACTATAGTGGAGGAAGAGCATGGCACCTCCAAACATTCCATTAGAGTTCTTTTTGTGGAATCTTCCTCTTTCACAGCAAAGCCCATGGCAGACTGCATTTGCTGCATCGTAGCTTGAAAAGTTGGCTCCTCAGAAGGAGATCTCGGGGTACAAACCACCGAGTCCTCATTGCACGATGACAGGGTAGAATTAGAGCATGGAGCAACATATTGTTCTCCCTCATATTCCTCCCCTGAAACCATGAAGTCAGGAAAATATTCAACCTCATCACTGACACCAGTATTAATGACGGGAGCCACAGAATGCTCTGGCATCACCGGTGGCTCCTGAGAAGAAGGAATCTACAGCATGCTAGTAAAAGCCATTGACAAGAACCATGGAGCAGGAGGCCCTATTGCCAGAATAACTGCCTGTATTGGTAGTCCAGGCAGAATGCATCCGATTATTTCTGAGAACAGTGTCAGCACAGCCTGAGAGTCAACGGCGCCCTGTAAAGCATCCGGGACTACTTGTGTTGAGGGGTTTCCACCTGACGACAATGGTGTCCAACCAACCATAGTATGTACATCAGCATCTAAGCCAAGCCCTGACTGTGGTGTCCCACTGATGATTTTTTTGGGGGAACTCTGTAGTCACCGCCACTGGAGCAGGTGATGAAGCATTACATTTACCATGCCTCAACGGTAACCGGGACCTCACCAGTGAAGCAGATCTTTCTTTTTCTCTATGATTATGCTTGTGGCCAGGCAACTAAAATAGACACGACTATGACCATTCCCTGTCCTGATCATTCGACTTCAGCAGCCACTTCTAGGCCAGTGGTGAGGGAGACACAGACTTTGGGCCCTGTTCCTTCTCCATGGCTTTCAAAGTTTATTTTTTTTGCACCTACCTTGACTTCAGAGCCCCACTCCTTCAGGCTCTCATGATGGCCCCGCTCACTGCTGCCCGACAGCATCACCATCACATATCGCCCTTCAGGGCTCTTCCAAGCTGTCTGACCTGTCAGGCATGACCTGAGCTGTCACACTGCTTCCACGTGGGAAGATACACCTGGGGCAGTCTCTCTCGGGGAGTGGAGTGGGGAGAGAGGGCAGGAGTTACATGTTATGCAGTCAGGTGGCACGAGGAAGCCTACATGAGGCAGTCATCTGGTGCAACAAACAGCCATTTTTCTGGGGCCCCACCCACCTCCTTGTTCCGTGTGGCCACAATGGTGTCCTGGGGGCAGGGCATTCGGCAGCATGTGGTCACCCATGCCACCAAGAATGCCTCCGTTGTGCCACCACCAGGAGCCGCTATCTGAATGGCACAAAGCAACATACCTCCTGGGAGATCCTAGCTCCCTCCCTATCAGCTTCCGCTCCTGACATCACCGGTTCAGGGCACAAACCCAGGTCACCAGCATGCCAGAGCGATGTCCCATCGCTCAGCGCAACGGAGTCGGTTGCCTTTCAAAATTTTGAGAAAGAGGACATTTTCTAGAGCTTTCTTGCTACATCACCTTGTAGCCTGGCTGAAGCGCTGGCAAATCTCACAGGTCCTCATGTTGTGAGACAAGCCCAAAGAGCACACACAGACTGCGAGTGTGTTTTCATTGTTAGTTTTTCTTCCCCGCACATACAATACTGAAATGAAGGATCTTTCGATTTCAGCAGCATGTAGCGACAACAAAATAAACACTTAATTAAAATAAAAGAATAAACAGCAACAGATAGGTTGATGGCATTTCCTCCAGCAGGTCTGATGAGGATAATCGACAGCAAGAAAAAAAACTGAGGCGTGATGGGGTCATCCACACTTATACAGATGCAGATATGTTATCGTGGGCAGCCCCCACTAGCAAAAGTTTCCATGTGGCTCCAGCACTGATGTCTGTAGTTCCAAAGGTGTGGCCTAGTAGAGGAGATATCCTTGAAGAAGGTCTACTTTTACGGTAAGTTCATACATAACTATTGTCTCTTCTTCAAGGGATCTGTTCTATTAGGCCACATCTTTGGAATGATTCCCAAGCAGTACAAAGTAAACTGGGAGGATGGCACAGACTGATACGTAATCAAGACAGAAGGCCTTGCAGTACAGCAAGCCCAAAGCCAGCACATCTATGAGACAATGTCCAGACTGTAATGCAGAGCCAAAGTATGAACACTGCTCCATGTGGCTGCAGCACATACGTCAACAGCGGGTACAGCTGTGAAATAAGCCTTAAAAGTGGTCATACCCCTTGTGCTGTGACTACGAACAGCACCAGGAAGTTCCATACTGTACTTCCTATAACAAAATGTAATAAAATGTGCCAGCCATTTGGACAGGCATTGTTTAGACACAGGAGTGTCCTTTTTCCCAGGTGATGAATGAAACAAAAAGCTGAGAGGACTTTTTGCAGTCTTTAGTACGAGTAATATATCTTAGTATTCTATGTACATCAAAAGTATGGGGCAGTGCCTCACCCTGGTTGGCATGCTCAGGATACTATAAAAGAAAGCATATCGATTTAGTGTAAATTCAGATACACCTTTGGTAGAAACTTAGGATTCATACGCAAAGCAACACTGTCTTTGTGAAAAAAACAAATAAGGAGGCTCACATTAGAGCCTGAAGCTCTGAAATCCTTCGAGCAGAAGCCATCGTAATTAAAAATAATGTTTTCCATGACAGGAAATGTAAGCCACAGCTCATGGTTGGCTCAAAAGGAACCAATGTCAATCTCTTAAGCACATAATTCAAGTCCCAAAGCGGGACTGGATTATGGAGAGGAGGTTTCATATGAAGAGTATCTCTCAGAAATGTATGGGACACCACTAACTGGGCAACTGTATGACCATCAACAGGGGTATGGAAAGAAGATATAGCAGTCAAAAGCACCTTAATCAAGGAATACTTCAGGTCAGAGTCAGACAAGGAAAGCAAGTATTCCAACACAGAATTTATAGGACATGTAAACGGCTCCATACTATGGGAAGCATTTCCATTTCAGAGAAAATTTATTTCTGGTAGAAAGCTTCCTAGCTGCAATCGGGGCATCAAGGACCTTAGGGGACACCCAAAAATGTGCAATGGTTGTGTCTTCAGGAGCCATGCATGCAGATGTAGGGACTTCAGGTCCAAATGGACCAGAGATCCCTTGTCCTGGGACAGCAGGCCCTGACACAGAGGTAAGGAGACAGCAGGCTCCACTGTCAAATGCTGAAGGCATGGAAAACATATCTGAAATGCCAGAACAGTGCGATGAGGATGAGAGTGCACTCTCCAGCTGCAGCTTGAGCAGAACCCTCTGTATTAGAGGAATGGGGAGGGGGGTGATGCGTACAGAAATTTCCCTGACCAGGAGAGGAACAACGCATTTCGCCAAAACACTCCAGACCCTGGAGTGAACGAGTAGAAGTGCAACAGTTTTGTGTTGTGTAGGGATGCAAAGAAGGTCTGGTTCTGGACAACCCATCTTGCAAAGAGGTCGTTTACCACAGAGGTCAGCAGTTCGTATTTGTGAACATTGACTGGCACCAGTCCCATACGCTTACTGCTTCCCTGCATAGGGGATAGGAGTGAGTGCTCCCTTGTTTGTTGATGTAAGGCATCATACTAACGTTGTTCATCTGAATTAGCAGAGGACTGGGCCAGAGATGATTCTGAAAGGTATGGAAGCTGTACAGAATAGCCAGCATTTCCAGGATATTTCTGTGCAGCTTGGCCTCCAGCTTGATCCATGAACCCTGTGTCTGTTAAGGCCTGACATTAGGGCCCCAGCCAGAGCCTGAGGCATCCGTGGCGAGAGTCTGTACAAGAGCTGGTACAAGGAATGGAATGCATTTCAGGAGGCTGTCGCTTCCATCCACCACAACAATTCTCTGCAAAGAAGAGGCATGATGAGAACCATTTGCTCTAGCTTGTCCATCAGCTTATCCCACTGAACCCCGAGTGTCCACTAAGGAATCCTCATATGAACACATGCCAGTGGCACAGTCACTATAGCTGCAGCTATGAGACCCAAGAGACAAAACATTGTTGTCGCAGACATAATGGCTCCTGTATACTAATTCCGCCTGTGCAATCAGACTATCTGCTCTGTCCTGAGGCAGAAGAGCATATCCCGTCTCTGCTTCCAAGACTGTCCTATGTGCAGAAGTCTTTTGCACGGAGTCAACAAAGACTTTGGCACAGTTACTGTGACTCTCAAATCATCGAACAACTTAAGTGTCCAAGACAGGGGGTGTAGCAGAACTTCCTCATAGCTGCCCTTATACAGACTTTCCCTGTGAAGAGCTGCTGCAACTACTGTCAAGCATTTGCTAAAGATCTGGGGCATAGGAGACCAGTCAAAAGGCAATACTTTGAACTGATAGTAGTAGTAGTAATGATTTTATTCATTTATAAATGAACAGGGCAGATAATCCCATTGAGTACACAAGTACACTCATTTTCAAGGGACCCCTTCTAAAGGGCACTGCCTCGTCACAGTCTAGGTAGAAAATTATAACAAAACATGCAAAATACAAAATTACAAAACTACAAATGCACATATACATATTAAATACATTTCCACATAATAAATCACACCCCACAAGCCACTAATTACCCTTCTATTAAAACCTATCAATTTTCCAGTGCTATACAACATTCATGCAATTGACCACTTTGTTTATGATACCACGGCCTGATCATAGACCAACTTACTTTGACACCATGGGATCTTCGGTTAACAGGTAGATTATTCCAGGTTTTTGGACCCACGTAGGAAAATGTTACAGACCCACGTTTTGTTCTACACTTTGGCACTTCAAACTCTATATACTGGGCTGATCTCAAGCCCTTAGTTGGGTATTTAACTTTTAAATCTTTGGAGATATATTCAGGAAATTTAATTTCTATAAACCTATACATAATCTTAGTTATATGTTGATTTCTCCTAATATACAAATGATCCAACCCAACTGATAGTGTTCTCCCTCCAGCATAAAATATTATCGGTGGGATTTTCTGATCTTTACATAAAGGTATATGTCCTTCATGTCCAGAGAACAGATCTCTAGAACCCACTTGTCTGTAGTGATCTCCCGCCATTGATTCAGATGTAGGGAGAGCCTGCCCGTGACACTCAACCCAGGAAGTTACAACTTGAGCTGGGGACAGAGACAGAAAAAGAGTCAGGCGGAACTGGGGGGCTGCAGGGCCACCAGAACAGATTCCTTTGAGTATTTTTGTGTGGGGACCCAGAAGGGGGCCAACTCCTCTGCCTTGGCCTTGCTGATGGCAGGCATAACCACCTCAAGCAGCAGGCAGATGAAAGGAACCCTAACCACTGCCTCTAGCAGGAGTGGGATAGAGGGACTTTGCAGAGTCATTTTCTAAGTTTGAAGGTTATGTACAGTCTCTTCAACAACATAGCCAAACAGTTTTGACCATTTAAAAGGAGCACTCAAAACTGCCTGTTGCATATCATTGGCAAAGTCTGCAAATCTAAGCCAAGAATTATCTCCTCATGCAAATGCCAGAAGCTGCAGCTTTGAGTGCAGCAAATGTTTGCCAATCTGAGCACCAGCAGACAATGTTTTTATATGATCAGTCTTGGCAGAGCCATAAGGCAAAGCCTGATCAGCAGTACGAGTGGCTTTCCAGAGGCTGTTCTGATATTTGATCATGTAGGCCTGGTAGTTTGCAATCCTAAGTCCCAGTGATGCAGAGGCATAAGTACATGTCCCCATCATATCCAGCCTCCTTAATTCCTTATCAAGAGGAAAAGTACTTGTATATGTAAGGTCTCTAGACCTATCATGAGCAGCCATGATTATCTGTGCTATGCAGCAAATGTAGCATCCTCAAATGCAGGATAAATAGGTGGAATTACAGTGGCAGGAAAGCAGGCCATCTCCAAAAATTCAGTGAGATTCCTTTTAGTGGACTCTTTCTCCTCCACATTAAAGCCTGTGGTAGACTGCATCTGCAGCATTATGGCTTGAAAAGATGGTTACTCAGGAGGAGAGTTCGGGGTATAGAACACAGAGCACTCACTACAGGACACAGGGTAGAGCTAGAGCAGGAGGGACAATCCAGAAATTGTTTGCTCTCATATTTCTCCTCTAAATCCTCCTCTAAGCAAATGAGGTCAGGATTATATTCTGTTTCATTATTGTAAGCACAATTGATGATGAGAGCCACAGAATAGACAGGCGATGCTGGCAGTAGCTGAGAGGTAGGAATCTGTGGTATGCCATTTAAACCAGTCAGTGTTGGGGGGACCAGAGGGCCCCACTGGCAGAATAACCGCCTGCATTGGCAATCCTGGCAGAATGCATCGAATCATTTCAGAAAACGATGCTAGCACAGCCTGGGAGTCGACAATGCCCTGGAAAGGGGCCAAGACTACACGCATCAACAGGCCTTGCCCTGATGTTGATGGTCTCATACCATCCATAGTAGGTATGGCAGTGCCTAAGCCAAACCAAGACCTTGGTGTCTCAATGTTGGGGGGCTGTAGTCGGTATAAGCTGGAGCACGCTTTGACGAGGGTTTACCTCATCTCAACAGTGACCAAGACCTTGCTGTCAATGCAGACTTGTCTTTTTCTCTGTGTTTGTGCTTATGGCCAAACGATAAGGAGGGCCACGACGATGACCATTCCTTGTCCTTATCCTAAGACTTAGATAGCCATCTTTCAGCTGATGGCAAGGGAGCAACAGATTTAGTTTTTAACCTTTTTCCTTCTCCATGGCTTTTAGTGTCCTTAAAAGGAGGACATTTTCTAGAGCTTTCTTACGACGTCACCTTGTAGCTTGGTAGAAGTTCTGGCAAATCTCACAAGTCCTCACATTGTGTGACAGGCCCAAACAGCACACACAAAAACCGTGTGTGTGTCCTCTTTAAAAATCTTATCTCTGCACTTACAATACCAATAAAAAGGTTCTTTTGTCTTCAGAGGCATACAGAAACAACAACAGAACACTAATAAAAGTAAAAAGAACAAATAGCAATGGCTGAGTTGATGGCATTTCCTTCAGCAGGTCCAATGGGGATGATCAACGGCAAGAGAAAAACTGGGAACTGATGGTGAGGCCCACATTCATATATATTTAGATGCTGCAGGTCACTGTGGGTGCCCTCAGCTAGCAAAAGTTTACATTTGATCCTAATGCTGAAGGCTTATAGTTTCAAAGTGGTGGCCTAATGGAGGAGAGATCCTATATTTCTAGGGACATGGCTACAGTTCATTATCCACACAATGGTAGACATCCAGCAATTCTCCGGGAGAAGGGGGCAAGGTGTGCACCCCTATTTTGCAAACAGTGACCGGAGAACCGAGGTCCGAAAAGCAGCATCCCGATGAGACTCAAAGACGATGCTGTAATGGGAAATGAAGGAGTGTGCTGACTTCAGGTGGCAGTCCTGCAGATCTCCTGGATAGGGACGTCCCTGGAAACAGCCACCGAGGCAGCAGTATGTCTGGTGGAATGAGTCCTAAGACCTATGGGAGACTTCCGACCAGCTAACCTATAACAGAGGTCAATGCAGGGTGTTTTTCACCTGCCAATCGTGTGCTTTGCTGCTGGTCCCCGAACTCCAGCCGTGCGCACCCTCTGCAGGTCCAATGTATGGAGCCTGAGGTCAGCCTCTGAAGATGGTTTGGTGAACTAGACCAGAAGATTCATCACCTGGTTAAGGGGGAGCTCCAGTACAACCTTTCAGGGGAACTTCCGGTGGGAGCAAAAGATGACTTTGTCCCTGTGGAAAACCATGTATGGAGGTTCCACTGAGAGCGTCAGGAGCTCACTGATCTTCCTGGACTTAAAGTCTTCACCATTTATTCATACTCAGAGGGCTGTGGGTTCAGTTCCCACATCTGGCACTTGGGTTAATATCCCAGTACTGACACTGTAGCACAGCATGAGAGGGGTGCTGCATTTTGAGGTGCCGTCTTTCGGATGAGACGTTAAACCGAGGTCCCATATGCCTGGATTGGTGGTGGTTCAGGTGGATGTTAAAGATCCCATGGCACTTATCGAAAAGACTAGGGGAACTTCTCCAGTGTCCTGGCCACATTTCCCTCATTCACTAAAAAAAAAAAATACCTCCAACAGTTTCATTTGGTTCAAGGTGAGTTGGCATTCATCTGTATCCCCCTCCCTCGGGTCGTGCCTGAAAATAGGCAGGATTTGCCTAGTGCACTTACCTGGTCAACAAAAAATGAAAATTACGTACCTACCGTAATTATGATCTTTCTGTGTATCTTCACCATTCATCACATATGGGTACTGGCCGGAGATCAGGACCCTGCAGGAGCTTTTTTTTTTTTTTAAAGGATGAGGCGAGCCGACACAGCATCGGCGCCGCCCTCGAGGCCGACGTACTGCGTGGCGCTCGAGGGTTGGCCGTTAGGCTGTGTCGACTCCGCCTGCCTACCAGTTCTGAGTCGCCGGAGAGGTAAGAGGAAGGGATGGAGGGTGGGACAAGAGAGTCCAAGGGACAGAAAAAGGAAAGGAAAAACTGAACTAAAAGGAGAAATAACGACTGAGAGGACAGCAAAGAAGAGAAGAGACTAAGGGGATTGGGTAGGGGCCCCAATCTCTGGAAGCGGAAGAAGGGAGGGAAGGGAGGGGAGAAAATTTAGGAGAGAGTGAGAGGTAACAAAGTATTCGAGACCCTTGTCCATCACCAGATTACATAGGAACTGCAAGGAGTAGCAAAGCTCTCTGCCAGAATTCAAGGCACAGAATAACTGGCAAATACCCCAGAAGCAGAGTCGGCTATTCCGGAGAAGGACAGGGTACAGGGACTTAATACTCTCTCAGGAAAAATGTTTGGTGAAAAAAGGGAATCTCCTTTTTTTTTTTTTTGACAGTTGGATGGAAACCAGAAAGAAAAGTGGAGGAGGGCAACCACCAACTCCCACCCCATCGGGATGGAGACATGTAGTAGAGAAGGAGTGCCGCTAGAGCTGTACTCCTTAAAGGAGAATACCTCCCCATGTGTCCCTACTTTACTCCACTCCAAAAAGAGAGGGGGAGCCACAGAAGGAGGGGGGCCCAGAGACTGAGGCCCCAGGGGATGGCGAGGGTTAGATGAATGGTGAAGATACACAGAAAGATCACACTACGGTAGGCACGTAATTTCTAATCTTATCTGTGTCAATCTTCACCATTCATCACAGATGGGTGAGTACCAAGCCCCCCAGGGGGTTGATTCATTGCACCCTAAGGGACAGAGTCCCTTAGCCCTCAGTGGGTGACACACTAAGGGGGGGACCTTCCGGCCCGAGAGTGAGGAGAGCGAGACGGATCTCCGGAGGGGAAGGAAATTGCCCCGACTAAATGTCGCCCCGCCCTATGGGAAAAGAGGTAGGTTCCCTGGTGGGCGGAAAAAATCACCCTACGCCGGGCCAAGGGTGACAACCGGGAAAGATGAAGCCATGCCAATCTCCTAGTGCAGATCGCTGTCCCTACGACCCTGGTAGCTACCTCGTTGGCGTCATAAGATGACCTTGCTTGGTGCCTTGCTAGCTCCAGGCCACGTGCAGAGAGCGCGATGGCTTGTCTGGTTTGCTCCGAGTCAGGCAAAGCAGTTAGGATCTGACCTAGCGCGGACCACAAGAACCTGTTGTAGGCTGCATAGTGGGCCTGGTGAGCAGAAATGGAGAGGAGCAACCGTGCCGAGTAGAAGGTCCTCCTCCCCCAGAAATCAAAATCCGAGGAGTCTTGATCTGGGGGCCGGTCACGGTGGAGGGCACGAAGTCCATCAGGGGTGTCCAGATGCGTCAAGCCAGACTGCAGGTGAGGCACAGAACCTGGAGACTCCGGGGGAGTGCAATACCTTTGGCTGAGGTCCCTAGGGGCAGGAACTCCGGAGAAGGGCCGCTGCCAGAAACGCAAGGACGCCTCCCGAAAGGGAGCAGGCCAGGGTGGCACCACAAGGGTGGCCCCGCCAAAATCGCCTAGAAAGGCGTGCGCCGCATGCTCAGGATTGCTAACAGACGGGTGAAAGGTGAAGGTCCTCCATCATCCTCACGAGGAAGCGCTGGTACTCAGAGATCAGCGGCTGAAGAGATATGGACAGAGGGTTCCTCTCCTCCAGAAGAGGGGGATGAGGAGCTGGAGGTCACCATACGTTCCGAGGGTGGCTGCACAGGGGGAGGTTGAAAAACCTGGCTGTCCATAGCCCTAACGTAGGCAGGGAACCGAGCAGCCACCGCTCTGAACTGCTCCCAGCTGAGAGGGCCGCTAGGACCAAGAATGCCCAGGAGCACTGGAGAATGCGGCAGAGGGATACGGGCAGAGCCGAGAAAAGAAGTCGGCTGACCTCCGCCAGGGCTAGGGAGCGGACCATGAGCACCCGAGGAGGGTGCCCTGGAAGACTCCACAGCCGACAGCTGTACAACCACGTTGGTACTGCCTAGGCTACGCCCAGAAGAATCCCCCCAGTGAGGTGACCAGGGCCGTAAAAGTCCAGAAGGACGGTCCCCTGCCTCAAAAGAATGGGACCCCCTCAAGGAACCGGAAGGGGAAGGGTGGAAATCCGCACTTCGGCTTCACCCAGGTGGACCCCAGAGAAAGGCCGACGCGCTGACCCCACACCCCTCGACCCCTCAGAGTCCGAGAGAGAGTCCTCCTCCTCGAGAGGGCCAGCCTAGGTAGCTGGCAGCTCTGGGCTGCCCCCAAAGGGGAGACTCAGGGAACAGCACCCTTCCCTCCTGTAGGCTTCTTGATGGGCCCCAAAGTTGGTCGATCAAGACACACTACTGGAGGGGGTACCACCAGCGAGGGGTCTAAGAAACCCCCAAGGCCAGGTTGCAGAGAAATGGTGGCACGCACCACTGCCTGCTGGTCAGCACCACTGACCCTAACCTCGGGGACTACCTGACGCTCCTCAGAAGGGGGCTGGCCACGACTCGTCGACGAGACCACTGGATCGCTCTCCTCCGCAGACAACCCCGAAGGGTGTGACTGCCCGTCTGACTCCGAGCCCGACTCCGAAGAGGTAGAGTCTGAGGCTCTGAGCCAAACAGTAGGAGGGCGAGAGAAAACGACTTTGCCAGAGGGCCCGCAGCCAGAGTAGTGCCGCATGCACCCGTGTCTTCCCGCAACCCGGGCGGGCTCTCAGAAGGCACTAGGGCAGCTCGGGCCGAAGGTCCAGAGCCAGGGCCAGCCGCAGCGCCATCAAGTCCACTAGCACCGGGGGTGGTACCAGGGACAGAGACGGCGCCGACGGCAGCCCCAGCAACAACCTCGGCGCCGATGACACTGCCAGGCCCCTCGGCGCTGCGAGTGGCACCAAGGACCAAAGCGGCGCCGACGGCCCTGAGGGTGGAACCGAGAGCACCGACGGTGCCGAGGACGGCACCGGCTGCCGACGCCGAACCGCGCGAGACACGGTGCCGTGCTCAACCCGCGCCGAGGTGAGACATGGGCGAAGGCGATGCCGATCCAGACCCACAATGCCGCGGAGCAGCATCGGCCACGGGCGCCGCAAATGGCGCTCAAGGCTCTGGACAGCACCGACCGACAGCGTCGAGGACGGCCGACCTGGGCCTTCCGAGACGCTGGAGCGACACCGGGAGCCTTCCACTCGAAGGGACGACTGCCGTGACGAAGCCCGCCCGCTTCCCGGAGGAAGCGGAATGGGCCTCCCAAGCGCCGCGAGGAGCTCGGCAATGGCCAGGCTACAGTAGCCGAGGCTCCCTCCTCCTCGATCCGTATAGAACCGGGAGGGGACCCGGAGGAAAGGCCGAGAGAGCGCGGCTTGGCCCAACAAGTGCGAACCCTACCCCCGAAAGTCGGCAGAGCTCGCCCTACTTTCAACGTGCGCTGTTCGAGGACGCAGCGGTCCATGGAGAAGCAGGTGTCGCACGAATCCATGTCGTGAAGCGGGCCAAGACACACGAGACACCAGTCATGCTGGTCGGTAACAGAATATTGACAGCCGCACGGGCACCGACGCATAGGGGGCTGACCCGCCTTAGAAAACTTCTTGCCCCCCAACCGAGACATGACCTACGGAAAAACACACCAAAACAGACTCGACGTCGCAATACTTCAAATAAAAAGGAAAGATCTTACTGGCGGCGTGGTGGAGGCAGAACCAGAGCTAGTAAGTTACCGGCGGACTGAAGCGTCCGAGCGAAGGCTGAAAGAGCTAAAATTCTTCTCTGACAGCTTCACGGGCGACCTCGATGGCGGGAAGCGAAGAACTGGTAGGCAGGTGGAGTCGACACAGCCTATCCGCCAACCCTCGAAAGTGCCACGCAGCACGCTGGTCTCGAGCGGCGCCGATGCGAAGTCGGGCTCACCATCCTTTTAAAAAGCTCCCGCAGGGTCCTGATCTCCGGCCAGTACCCATATGTGATGAATGGTGAAGATTGACACAGATAAGATCTAAATTAAATACTGATGGGTTTAAACTGGAGGTGCTAGGACCCTTCGGAAATCAAAAATCTTCCGGAGAGCCAGCGCCAAGGCAGGACTGCACATGCACGGCACGGCAAGGCTGGCTCACGCCTATGTAGGCTATCTTGGCATCGACCCTCCAACTGCCTCAGTTCCTTTTTTCTCTCACCATCCACTGTGCTTCAGTGAGGACGTCACTTGTCCACCGAGAGTCAAATCTTCACGTCTATATGAGAACAGCGTTCAGATTTACTTTATTATTTTATTTGGCACCAACACTGTTAGTTTATAACCAAAGTAATTTATTTGTATACATGCATGAAGTTCAAGCCCTCAGGAAGTGTGCACATGTGAAACCGGTCGGGCTGTTTGGTAGTGTTTCATTTTTGCATTCCCTTCTGAAGTTTGCAGTGTTGGAATTGGACTTCGTGCAAGTACACAAATAAATTACTTTGGTTATAAACTAACGGTGTTGGTGCTGCTCTTTCTTGGAACTCTGTATTGCTGTTTTGAGCAGGCACAGCATAGCAGTGGAGCCACTTTCATCTGGGGTGGCCTTATTATTTTACTTACCAAAAAAAAAAAAAAAAAAAAAAAAACAATTTTCATATTTTTCTCTCAGATCTACCGTTCAAGTGAGTCAACCATGGATGGTGATGGCAGGAATTCTCTGTTGGAAGGCTGCTCTGGCAGCTGGGCTGTGTCTGGTCCGCTGCCCTCTCTGGGGGGGTTGGGGGTCAGACCACAGGCAATCCAGTGTTCGGGAGGGAGGACAGTCTTCCTGTAAACACAAAAAGAAGCGAGCCTGTTCCCAATCCAGGTCAGGGACCCAGCACCATTAGCCCTCGAGCTCTTCCCCTTCCCATTGGAAGGGGGAGAAAAGGTACTGCTCGAGGTCACCCTCTGGTACGTCTGCCAAGAGGTCTTCAGTGGTCGGGAGTGGTAGTCTGTCCCGGTTTCCTGACAGCCTCCGCTCTTGGTCGCTCAGACTCTCAACACCAGAGCCCTTTTCGGTCTTTAAGTGGGGAATTCTGGTGGGCAGTTTCACCAATGGACCACTCTTATGGAGCAGTGGATACAGCGTCTGTCTCGTTTGCCCCTCCTGGTGGATCCAGTTCCAGAATCCTCGGGCCTAGAGGCTTCGGAGCCGCGGCTGGGACCTTAGGGGCAGGTTGAGGGTCTGGTGCCGGCAACAGATTTTCTACCCTTCCTGGCACCCACACTGCCGATGCCGGTTCCACGTGCCCTCCCCCCTCATTCTGTTTCTTTGCAGGGGCGGCATAGGTATCATCTTTCTCCCCTTCCCTTCCTTCTAGGTTTACTCTGGATCTTCAGGCGGTGCCATCTGGATCAGTGCCCTCTCCAGTGCCACATTTGGCACTGGGTCGGTTTCAGTGTGGCGCCATTTCATGGTGGGGCAGCATCGGGTGCGGAACCAGGGTCTGCGGCACTGGGTTTGAGGACCTTTCCTTTCAGTCTCTGCTCAGGAATAAAAGGACAACCCAGGATCCGCAGATGTCTTCTGTAGACCCGGAAGGCTTTTGTGCCTAGAGTGGCTTCATGTTCCTAACATTCCAGTGAACCTTATGCCACCAGTTCACCCACCCTTCGAGACTTTGTTCGAGGCACTGTGGGCAAGACCAACTTTTATTCTTTCTGTCTGCAAATCCATAGACAGGAAATATGTCCCTCCCAAGGAAAGACCCATTTTAGCCTCACAACCCATCGCGGATGTGTTGTTTGTCCTTGCTGAGAACAGAAACATAGAATCTGTCGGCAGATAAGGACCATACAGCCCACCTAGTCTGCCCATTTCCCTACTCACTGCTGCAGCCCCAGATACTATTTGTTCTGTGGCTCTCCTACTCTGCACATCTCCAGGGTACCCTTATGTCTATCCCATGCACTCTTGAACCCCCATATTGTTTTTGCACCCACCACTTCTGCTGGAAGGCTGTTCCATGGCTCTACCACCCTCTCAGTAAAAAGGTACTTACTAACATTACCTCTGAGTCTTCCACCCTTCAGCCTCATATCATGACCCCTTGTTATTGTACAGAGTTTTCTCTGAAATATGCTTTCCACCTGTACTCTGTTTATTCCCCTAAGGTACCTGAAAGTCTCTATCATATCTCCCTTTTTTCCTTCAGTAAACGGATACTGAGGTCCTTAAGTCTTTCCTTGTAGAGCTTCTGGTGCAGTCCATGTACCATCTTCATTGCCCCTCTCTGGACTGCCTCTATTTTGTCAATGTCCTTCTGGAGATATGGTCTCCAGAACTGGACACAGTACTCCACCTGAGGCCTCACCAGTGACCTGTACAGTGGTACCACCACCTCTTTCCTCCTGCTTGTTATGCCCCTCCCTATGCACCCCAACATTCTGTTTGCTCTCCCTATCGCTTTTTCCACACTGTTTGGTCACCTTCAAGTCATCAGATATGATAACCCCCAGGGCTCTCTCCTGATTTGTGGTGGCCAGAATTTCCCCACCTATCCTGTACTCCTCCCTTGGATTCCTGTGACCCAGGTGCATGATCCTGCACTTTTTAGCATTAAAACTCAACTGCCAGACACCTGACCAGTCCTCTAATAGGTTTAGGTCCTTTCTCATTTTTCCAACCCCTCCGGTGTGTCCATTCAATTGCAGATCTTGGTGTCATCTGTGAAGAGACACACCTTTCCCTCCAGATGCTCTGCAGTCACTAATGAAGACACTGAATAGGACTGGCCCCAGCACTGACCTGTGACACTCCGGTGGTCGCCTCCCACTCCTCAGATTTCATGCCCTTTACTACCACCCTTCGAGTCCTGTCCCCTAGCCAGTTCCCAACCCACTATACCACTGTAGGACCTACTCCCAGGCTCCCCAATTTATTAAGCAATCTCCTGTGCGGGATGGTGTCGAAGGCCTTGCTGAAATCCAGGTAGGCTACAGCCAGCGCCCCTCCCTGATCTACCACCCTGGTTATCCAGTCAAAGAAATCTATAAGATTTGTCTGACAGGACCTTTCCACTGAGAATCCATGCTGCTTTAGATCCTGTGCCCCACTATCCTCCAGAAATTTCACAATCCTCTACTTAATTAAGGACTCCATTAGTTTCTCCACTACTGAGGTCAGGCTTACAGGCCTGTAATTCCCTGCCTCCTCTCTGCTTCCACTCTTGTGGAGAGGGACCACGTCTGCCCTCCTCCAGTCCTCAGGTACCTTTTCTGTCTCTAGTGATGCACTGAAAAGGGCAGCCTGTAGTTTCGCCAGCACTTCCCAGAGTTCCTTTAGTACTCTGGGTTGGATACCATCTGGCCCCATTGCCTTATCTGCATTTATTTTCCAGAGTTCTTCTAGGACTCTTTCCACTGAGAATGGGCTGGTGTCTACCTCCCTCCCCTGAATACCTCTCTTACTGAGTCTCGGTCCCTCATCCTCCCCTTCACTGGTGAATACAGAGCAAAAGTACTTGTTCCATATCTCACCCTTTTCTAGGTCATCCTCCACCCTTTCTCCTCCTTCATTCTTCAGCCTAACAATTCAATTTCTGGTCTTTTTCCTCTTACTAATGTATCTGAAGAAGGTCTTGTTGCCTTTCTTAATAGCCTGGGCTATACCTTCCTCTGTCTGTGCTTTAGCCCTTCTAATTATTTCCTCTGCTTCTCCAGATATTGTTCTCTGTCCTCATCCTTTTGTGTTTCCTTGTACCTCCTGGAGGCTCTTTTCTTTTCCCTTACTTTCTTGGCCACTACCTTCGAGAATCATAATGGTCTTTTCTTTCTTTTACTCTTCCTATGCATTTTGATACAGTGACCTGTTACTTCCGTTATGACACTCTTGAGTCTAGACCACTGTTTTTCCACATCTCCCCCTGTACCTTTCACTGATGGGACTCTTTTGAGATTTCTAACCATCTCCTTAAAGTTATCCTTCCTGAAATCTGGGACCTTTATTCTTGTATGGCTTGCCTCCTCCACTGTGGTTACCTTAAACCACACTGTCCTGTGGTCGCTGGTACCAAGGGGACTGCCCACCTCCACACCTGTGATCCTGTCCCCGTTGGTCAGGACCAAATCCAGTATAGCCTCCTTGAGGGTTGGTTCTGCTACAAGCTGTTTTAAGTTTGCCCTATTCAGGGCAAAAGCTGTTCTTCCACGTGAAGTATCAGCACATCCTATTAATAAAGAGCCTCTTAAGAGAGATACCTTGGGAAAAAGGGCATTTACAGCCATAACCCTGGGCATGTGTATTGCCAGTGATCAAGGGCACTTCTCCCAATACAAATATGCTCTTTGGACTTCCTTAAGTCCTTAATGAAAGGTATTCCGGAGTCTAACTCCAAAATGAAAATGCTACAGACTGTAACCCGTGGAACAGAATGTAATAGCCATCAGCTTAAAGCTTCCATGGATGCTTACAACACAGCTTCTAGAGCGTCCGTAGCTGGAATCTGTATCAGAAAACAGTCCTGGCATTGGACATCAGGGTTTTCCTCTATTGCTCAACAGCAGGTGATGAATGTCCACTCTGATGGTACATATCTGTTTGGCCAACAGGAGGGGCAAGCACTGGAGGCCTCTCAGAAAACAAGGACTGCCATTAAAAAAGCCAGGCTGGCTCATTCAGCTACTCAGAGAGATAGGAACCGTCAGTTTTTTTGGAACAGGCAGCCCTTTTGAGGAAGAGGCTGAGGAGCCCCGAACAGGAACGAGCCTCCTTAGCCGCAAAAGAAAACACAGCACAAGGCACAGGGCCCAAAAGCGCCTGGTGCCACCCTCTGAAAGTCTGTCCCCAATCTCACCTCAACTGCCAGAGATGGACACTTCCACAGCAGTAGGAGGTTGTCAGACTCAGTTTTACAACCACTGGAAATCTATCATCACGGACAAGAGGGTCCTCAGGATTGTTCGAGAGGGGTACTCTCTCAACTTTGCAGAAATTCCTATGGATCTTCCTACCAAGTGACAGCACAGTCTGTCAACCGTTCAGTCAAACCTTCTCACTTCTGAGATACAGGGCCTTCTCAGAAACAGAGCAGTAGAAGTAGTTCCCTGGGCAGAGAGGAACACAGCTTTCTATTACCATTACTTTCTGATTCCAAATAAGAAAGGCTGCATGCCCCCCATTCTCTACCTCAGAAAGTTAAACAAGTTCTTGTACAGGGAGAAATTCAAGACGATCTCCCTAGGAACGCTACTACCACTCCTCCAACAGCATGACTAGCTGGCATCTCTGGACATGTAAGATGCCTACCAGCATGCTCTAGTACACCCAAGTCACCACAAGTACCTTTGCTTTGTAGCCTTGGGCTGACACTACCAATTCAGAGTCCTACCCTTTGGCCTCTCCTCGGCGCCTCAAGTCTTTGCCAAGTGTTTTGCTGTGTTTACTGCACACCTTTGAAAGCCTGGCATTCAGGTTTTCTCCTAGACGACTGGCTTTTGGCAAGCCCGTAAAGGTAGAAGACACAGAAGGCAGCTTCCACAGCCTCTCAGTTCCTCACTGCCATGGGGGTTCTGCTGAACTTGGAAAAGTTACAACTTCAACCCTTTCAGAAACTCCTCTTCACAGGAGCCCTCTTGGATACTACAAAAGTGAGGACTTTTCTCCCGGAGGACAGGAATAATGACATTCTCCAGATGGCTTGCTTCATCAGAGAAAACAACCCTGTACGAGCTCACTCCATGCAGCGGATGTTAGGCCTCAAAGCTTCATCCATTTTCATGGTGCCTCTAGTTCATCTGCACATAAAGACCACTCAGTGGATGCTCAGCACACAGTGGTCCCCATCTACACATCCTCAGTCTTACCCCATCAAAGTGACAGAGCCCCTGCATCGGTGACTTGCACAGTGGATACAGGAGGACAACCTTCTACAAGATCTGCCCTTTACCCCACCGGATTCTCAGATCACCATCATCACAGATACATCTTTGATTGGCTGGGGAGCTCACTGCAAGGATCTTCACAGTCAGGGGGTGTGGACCCAGGAGGAGTCTCATCTTCATATCAATGTTCCGGAGATGAGGGCAGTCCCTCTATGCCCTACGAGTCCTAGAAGAAGTGATCAGTCACAAGATAATGCTTCCTCAGACAGACAACAAATCTATAATGTACTAAATCAATAAACAGGGTGAAGCACACTCCTACCCTCTATGTAGAGAAGCCATGAGGGTATGGAAGTGGTGCCTCGATCACAATGCCCTGATTCAGGCAGTTTACCTGCCAGAACTCCAGAATGATCTGGTGGACCGCCTCAGCAGGACGGAAGCAGATCCTTATGAGTGGGCTCTTGCATCAGACATAGTGTAGTTGCTCGACCAGTGAGGCAATCCAGACCTGGACCTTTTTGCGTCCCCACTCAATGCAAAACTGCCTCTATTCTGCTCCAAAAATCCAGAATCTGGCATTTTCTGTCAGGATGCATTCAGGCTGTGGTGGATAAGACATTTTCTGTATGTATTTCCTCCTCTTCCACTAATTCAGAGGGTGCTGCTAAGACTGGAGGCACATGGGGCAAAACGATTCTAATTGGACCATATTGGCCTTAACAGATCTGGTTTCTCTTGATCAACAAGTTGTCAGAGGTCCCCCCCCGAAACATCTGCCTCTCCAAATGGACCTCCTGACACAAGGACCCCTGGTCCACCCCAACCTGCACTCCCTTCATCTCCACACCTGGCTCCCAAGATGACAGAAATCAGCAGGTTTCAAAAGTCTCAGAAAATCTCACAGATCCTCCTGGCAGCTCATAAGCCTTCCATCAGGTAGACTTACATGGCTAAATGGAAGCGTTTCTCAGAATGGTGTGCTAAGATTTTCTTAGACCCATTTCAGTGTCCTCCAGAGAAAGTATTGGAGTACCTACTAGACCTTTCAGATGTAAGTTTGCAATACTCTTCTGTAAAGATGCACCTCTGTGCACTTTTTGCCCATCATAAGCCAGTCCAAAACATGACCTTGGCTCAGTTGTTGCTGTCCAAACGATTCTTAAAAGGTATCCTTCATACAAAGCCCAGGTTAGAAAGCTGGTTGCGCCGGCCAGTTGGCGCAGTGGTGGGATTTCCGCTTGCGATGCCGGCGACCCGGGTTCAGGAACGGACCCGGATTGTCAGAGGGCCGTCCGGTGGGAGAAGGATAGAGCGTCCTATGGACTGCTCTCCTTCTCTGGGGGGAGGGCGAGGGTAGCAGTCGGCGCACTGCGGACCCCTGGCGGAGGCCGGGGGAATGCAAGCGGCCGATGCATGCAGTTCCGGGAGGCGGGGAGGACGCTGGCGTCATTGCACGTCCCCGCCTCCCCAATGAAAATGGCGGAAAAAAGGAGGCGGGCAAGGACCACCGTCGAGATGAAGCCCTCCCTGGAGGACCTCAATTCCGTCGTTGCGGGTCCCCAACCAGACACTAGCCCGTGGCTACCAGAAGTGGTGGCCGTGAGCCCCAGCCTCCGGGGTAAGCAAGCCGGGCATGGGACCCTGGCAACGAGCGGACGGTGGCGGAGGTCTCCGGGGCCGTGACTTAGGGCTGAGGGCAGACGGTGGTCCTGCCAAAAAAAAAAAAAGCCGGTTGCTGCCTGGGACACTAACCTCGTGCTAGACATGCTCACTTGTAAACCCTTTGAGCATCTAACTACGTGGGAGCTGAAGTTTCTGACTTGGAACACTGTCTTCCTAGTGCCCATCACTTCTACTCATAAGGTCTCTGAAATACATGCTTTGGTCACAGACCCTCCGTATAGTCTTTCATAAAGACAAGGTGGTTCTCCGTACTCACCCTAAGTTCCTACCCAAAGTGGTTTCGGATTTCCACCTCAACCAACCTCTGGGTCTGCTTACTTATTTTGCTAACTTCCAAAATGAAGAAGCGCACACCTTCATTCTCTGGATGTTAAAAGAGCCCTACGGTTCTATATATCGATAGAACCAGGGATAACCTGTCAGGACAAGCAGATGTGTCCTTCAACATGGCCTGGCTGGGTCAGCCAGTGTCCATCAAATGCATCTCTGTTTGGATAGTGGCATGCCTTCGCCACCGTTATTCCATGGCGCAGATCAAGTTGGAGTTCCAGGTGCATACCCGTTCTACCAGTGCTGTAGCCGCATCTCTGGCAGAGATCCACTCTGTTCCCATTGATGACTCCACACTCTGGAGGCCTCCTATAAGGAGTCGACTCTCCAGTGCTGTTGTCAGAGATCTAGCCACAGGGCAGGCAAGGGGATCAAGCTCCCTGCCCTGACACCAAATGAAAAATATTTTCCATTTAAAACAACAGCACTGGAGAGTCGACTCCTTATGGGAGGCCTCCAGAGTGTGGAGCACCTCATCTGAAAGGTCCAAAGCCTGGAACTCTTGACGCTCAGGAAGCAGGCTGTCAGGTGCAGGGACTGAAGGTCCAGGTAAAGGACTGTCCCGTTGTCTGTTCAGCAGGTCCAGGTGAAGAGGCAACCATTGTGGAGTCCTGCTGCTAAGACGGCAGAGATCTGGACAGCAGAACTGCCTGGGCCAGTCTGCAGTGAATCAGTATCATCCACGTCTTGTCTCTCTGGACCTTGACCACCAACTTGTGGATCAAGGGAAAGGCAGGCAAGGCGTACACAACGATTAGAAATCAGGGCCTCATGAAGGCATCCCCTGGAAGTGTCCTGGACTGTGGGGGGAGGGGACAAAACAGCCTGTTTTGTGTTCTCCCAGGAGGCAAACAAATCCATCAGACGTATGCCCCACAGGGAGAACAGGTGGTTCACCACCTCCTGATTCAAGGACCACTCATACAATGTCTGTCCTACCTGGCTGAAAGTGTCTACAAGCTAAGAACTCCCATGACACAGATCCGCAGGAAATCTGCACCAAGGCTACATACGAATGTCCAGAAGCTTAGGGCCTCCCAACACAAAAGAAGTGAGCAGGTTTTGCTCTGCCTGTTCAGGTAGAATATGTTCATGGTGTTGTTTGTCTGTACCTGCACAACTGGACCAGACTAGAAGAGTGAATTTCATCAGAGCTAGCCACACTGCATGGAGCTCTAGGAGGCTGATGTAGTGACAGGAGTCCCAGGGTGACCAGAGCCCATGGGCTCTGTGATCCCCCAGGTGTTCTCCTCACCCCACCAGAGATGTGTTTGTCTTGAGTGTGGCAGTTAGTTCTCAGTTGACAAATGGGATTCCTTCCTGCAGATGTTTCAGGATCAGCCACCACTGGATGGCACTGCACATTGGTTGGGTCACAAGAATCAACTGGCCCAGGTGTCCTAGGTGCTGGGACCACTGACAGCCCAGCTCCCACTGCAGGTGGCACATCCGCCAGTGTGCCCAATGAACTACGCTGGTGGTGGATGTCAGGTACCTCAGCAGGAAATCCCATGCAGGGTGCAAGCGTTCAACCTGAAATGGCTGGACAAAGGAGGTAAGGTCCTGAGCCAGGTCCACAAGGAGATGGGCATTGGCCAGCAGGAAATCTAGTTCTGCCCCAATGAACTTGATGACCTGCAAGTGGATCAGTTCGGACTTGTTTGGGTTGATCAACACGCTCAAGTCTCTGCAGAGCTAGAGCATCAATTTTGAGAAATGTGGGGAGGATGTTGTCAGATCCACAGTTAGATGCAATATTTAGGGCCAATAATTCTTTGTGGACTGTGTCAGCCAAGATCACCTGCAGGTGGAAGTTGTCACCTGTGGATGGATAGGGCAGTGTGGAGTGATGGGGATTGGTGAAGAGAGCCCTAGGACCTTCGGTGAAATAATTAGCTTGTCAGCGGTTAAGGAGGAGCTGGGGATGGACTGCTCACTGCTGGGTGAGTTGATTAAGGAGCTGAATGTCCTCCAGAATTTAGAGGGGTTGAGGGCGCTGGAGGCTAGCTTGTTCTTAAAGTAGTTTGCCTTTGCTAGTCTTCTTGCACAGTGATTCTGGAGGTAGATAAAGTGTTACCTGTCCTGGGTTAGCCCACAGGATTTGTGTCTGGCCCAGTCCAAGCCTCTTTGCTGAAGAGTTCGTCTAGGTAAGGGGCTATCGAGAGGAGGTGGTGACCCCAAACTCTTGACTGCTTAAGTGGCGCATGTTTATCACAAATGGCTTAAAAGGCCAAGGAGAAGTGAGCCAGGGCCACTTCTGGGTCTGTGGCAGAGAGGAATGGGGCCTAATTGGTTGTACAAAGGTCTTGCAGGACTCTGTCTGGACAGAAAGCTTTGAATGAGCTGGTTAAAGTTTTATCAGTTAGGGTGCCTAATATCAGGATTCTCTGCAGATGAGCTGCCAACACCCAGTCAATAATGCTAGGACAGGAGGAAACGGGGTTGAAATGTGTGGGAGAAGAAATCATCTGGTGTAAGTTCAGGGCTTTAATTCTGGAGTGGAGGTTGGGGGAAGAGAGTAGCATGCTATTGGCAGACCAGTTTATACTGAAGTCATTGAGCATATGATGTTCATCTTTGGGAAGGAGGGGTCTAGAATTTGTGGAGCATGTCCAGCACCACATCACAAGATTTACCTGTGGCAAGCAGACACCCGTTATTTGCAACGGGATGAAATGCAGACAGGCGAGAAGCCCTGAGATTAGTTTGTGTGACTTTTGGGAGGCATCACGGATATTTACAGTGAAGCTAGGGGAGCTAGTACAGTATATAAGTACTCCACCCCCTCTGAGTGGTCTCATCTGTGGGATACGCACCCAGGGATGTATTTGGCAGATGAGGGGATGCGGGCAGAGAGCTAGGTCTCAGTCAGTATCCAAAGTCTGGTAGGTTTAAGACTGTCCAAATTTTAATTAGATCAATCTTGGGTAGCAGACTCCTAACACTTACATGGAAGATTTTGAGGCCTTTAGATAAGAGTAGGGGTCCAATGTTGGCATTAGGAGACAGGCCAGGATTGGACTGTGAAAGAGGAGATGTGTTCTCTTCAGCAGAAGGAAAGACCTGAGTGCAAAGGGGGTGCACCTGGAGGACTACATGGTTGGGTGGTAGGAGTGGTCAATCTTGAAGACAGTTCTGGTGACTAAGGATGCTCAAGGGAAGACTGCCTACACAGAACTCAGGAGGGGAAAAAAAATGAGACTAGATCAGCAATGCTTAATTGCGGAGCACATAAATAAAGGCGCCACAATTTGGATGTCAAACGGTCAGATTCCTGCTATTCTACATAGCTTCTGACAGCTGTGTTCACCTGTACCACTGCTCTTGAAATTGACCAAATCTTCCATTTAAGGCTTTTGCTACAAGAAGTGTTGACTTATTATAATTTATTGGTAATGTATTACTATTCCGAGGCCATACTCATTCATTAATTCAACAATTTTCATTCATGAGTTTTGCCAAGTTTGAGTGCTACTGCTTTCTTCAGCAGTGTCAAATTACATTGGGGGAGTTAGACTGCCACTTATCTCTGTAACTATGTTGTTTGTCCAACGAATCAGATGTTATTTTTTGGTTATAGTTCTGCTATATTTCTCATTTTATTCAGTGGCACATTCAAGTTTTTTTTGTTTCCAGTCTTGCCTTATCCCAACTGTATTTCCAGTAACATGCCAGGAGTACCAGTAGCATGGCACGAGATTCTCAATCGCTGTTTTATCTCACTCACTTTCTGAACTCTACTAGTAAATCCATTTTTCTTGAAATCATTTTTAAATTCATTTAGGCCCTGTCCACACTGCTCCACGTTTTATAAAACGTTTTGAGTTCCGTGCTACAGCATGGTTGCTGGTGTATCCACACTGCAATCTGACACCATGCTTGCCATTTCTGAGTTCCCATGCATGCTTGCGACAATACCGGGCACCGCAGTGCATGCTGGGATACTCGCGAACGAGCATGGCCACGGATCGGGGATAAAAAATAGTACGTTGGAACCGGGAGCTCATCACGAGGTCAGGGATATAAGTCATTTATCCCCTTTTCTTTTGGGCAACAAGATACAAGCCCTGGAAGTCAGCAGAGGCTGCCTTAAACCGTGTTACAGCATGGTTTGCATCCTCACTACTGTTAACACGGTTTAAGGCAACCGTTTTGATCTGCAACCATGCCTGAAACCTGCTCCGATCAGGTTTCTAGCGTGGTTTTCAAACACGGTTTGTAGCACGTCTTTTCCAAGCTACAGAGTGGATGTGAACCGTGTTTGCTGTTCTGTTCTTTTAACGTTACTGACTGCTGGTAATATTACAAGACCTCCAGTGTGGACAGGGCCTTACTTTGACATCACCCCTTGCCATGTTTGAATATCGATACTATATTTCCTGAGACATGGCACGAGGCTGTCACACTCATTGCATTACAAAGTCTTTTTTTTTTTTTTTTTACACTATACAACACTGCATTTACATGCAGTTTTGTTACAGGCAAACAAAATTTTTTGGGGTGTATTTTGGTAACAAAATCTGCAAGAAAATCAATGTTATCTAGCAAACGCGTCACTGGGATAGGGTATTCCAGTAATGCTGCATTTACTAGCTAACATGTAAACCCATTCCATCTTGTAATCATTATTTCAATAGCTTATGCTTTTAAGTTATTACTTTTTAAGTCATCAGTTTGTGATTTTTATTTCCAAATCCATGTAACATTTGATTACTTTCTGAGAGCTGTCACGTTCCCTCCAGAAGCACAGCAGTTATAGCTAAACTGTCAGTGCTATGGGCTTACAGTATCATTCTTTTTCTGCCAATATACTTTTGCTTTCTTGTTATTCAGCCACTGGGATCCTTTTTGCTTACTGACTTTCATATCTGTCATGATGATACATTCAGTATATAATGGTATATCATTTGGTATATAATGCGTTTTTTAATATCCCACACAGATCCATTTAGTGCAGTTACAACATATGTATGGCCACGGTAAACTAATGACAGCACACACTGTTCGCATTATATGCCACAGAGTCTGGTCTACAGAAGAAAAGCTGAAGTAAGCGTGGTTTTGGCTTTGACTGTTAAAAAAATTAAACAAACGAAGTGCTCAGAGAAAATCTTGTGGATGTCAATAAGCATGCTTCTGAGTTTTGACATCGACAAGATGGTGGACCGCTTTACATACTGGTGCTTGATAAATGTTGCCATTCTAGTCTGTTTTTTCTTGAGTTCTGTGACTGCCTAAGTGGGGATAGTGAACTGAACCTAGGTAGTTAGAAACAAAGTTACTAATGACAAGCCAGATAAAATAAAGATTTTTTTTTTTAAACAGCAGCTGACACCTTTGTGAAAACAGGATAATAGATTAGTGTGTACGCCAAGGCAGTAATACCATCGAGAGGTTTCGAGGACATGGAACCTTGAGAGCAAAGCTTGAGAGGTCCTAAAGTCCCCAAAAACCTCGACATGGTATTACTGCCTTGTAAAACTATTATCTTTCTATTATTTTTTGTAATATATGGATCCATTGATAATACTACAGTTGGAGATGACCTTTGAACTGTAGTATTATCAGCAAAAACAACGGCATTATCACTTTTCAGGATAGTATTATTGCGAGTAGTGATGTATTACGGGGGAATTTTTGTATAACTTAGTATTATAAAGGCTTATCCATATATTACTACATAATATTTAGACACAATTCAACCTGTATTTCAAATATTTTCTATAGCTGTCTCCTATTATTTATTGCTTAAGAAAGTCTCACAAAAAAACAAGATATTTATCTCTCAAGACTTTGTCAGCCTCTATAGCTTATTCCCAATCTGAAATTACAATGCTCTGTTGTGACACCACAGTCTGTTGCCATGGGCATAACTGTGATGTCACAAGCAGAGTATTAAGGCATCAGATAGGGTAGAAGCAACAGGACTCTATGAGCCCTCAAGGAATATTCATCCTGTTTCATGCCTAAGACCTCAGTAAAAATGGGGATAAAAAATACAGAACTCCTGAGACATATACGCTGTGTTGTGCCCCAATAGTATGTGTTTCAAAGTTCTTTTCGAGGAGTCAATGGCTCTTTAAATCGAGAAGTTAATGTACCTTGTAGGAGTGACCCTGTTCAGGCTCTCAGGATCCACTCCCACAGTGGTGCTTCCCTACACATCATCAGGAAGTGACTGCATCCAGTTGTGTAGGGCAGGCCCAGGCACGTTTCATCATCCTGTTCCTAACTTTTTCAGTTTTCTGTATTTTCTGGTCCTGGTAGCTGCCAGCATTGTGCAATGACTCCCGGCACAGGAAGGTGCATGTTCATCTCCCCATCCACCTGCAAGTCAAGCTGCCTATCAGCAATGCTCCCCTTCCCTGATGCATCGCTCTAGTCTTACAAAATTTGCTGCAGGGTTGCTATGGTAGTAGCAATGCCCCCTTGCCTCTAGGATGCCTAACACACAAAGACCTAGGCTAGTTCATAAAAGTGGGTCACCCACACTGCAGCGCAGAGCTGTTTGAGCAGGATAAGAAACAGAATTGAACTTTCTAAACAAGCACATTGACAGGCCTTCATGTCTAGACTGACAAGATTCTAAGAGTAAGCTGCAATAGTTAAATTACCTGACTCCAAGATCAAACTGCAGTCTTAATACAGACCAGAGTCTTTTGCCCTCTAAACATACAGTATGCTCAGGAATATAAGCCATCAGATATTCCCCCAAGCAACTTTTCTCTCTAGTGAAGAGCTGGTTTGTAAGCATCAGGTTTTCCTTTTTTTTTGTAATGTGCCTGTCCTCCAACAAATCAATCTTGGGAGTTGTTCCAAGTTGTATCTAGAACCACGCTACCTACAAAGCCCACCCTACACCTTGGGTCACTCCTGGGCAATTTTCAGTTGTATCTAGTACCACACTTCTTCCCTAAGCAGCCTACCCTACCTTGGGTCACTCCTAGGCAATTTTCAGTTGTAGTTAGTACCATACTGCCTATGTAGCTTATCCTACCATAGTTCAACCCTAGGTTATTTCAAGCTGTGTCTAGTACTGCACAGTTTATGCACCATACCTTATCTTGTGTCACCCCTGGTCATTCTGACTTGTGTCTTGTACAGAATTTCTTACGCAATCTACCCTACCTTGGGTCACTCGTTGCACTGCACACAGCAGATGCAGCCTACCCTGCCTTGAGTCACCCCTGGGTCATTCCATGTTGTGTTCATTACCACACTGCTAAAGCAACTTACCCTATCTTGTGTCACCTCAGCATCGTCTGGATCTGATCTAATACCCCACTGCCCATACAGCCTACCCTACCGTAGATTACCTCTGGGCCATTCAAGTTGTTATGCAGCCTACCTATATTAGGTCACCCCAGAGGCTTTATGAGTTGTGTCAAGTACAGCACTCCTTATGCAACCTACACTACTCTGGAGCAGAAGCAGGACAAGTAGTGCACAGCCACTGGCAACAGAGACAGCAGAATGTTCTTGTGCATCAAAAATGGTGTGTGTGTGTGTGCATATGCTGTATGTGACAGGGTGGAATAGGACCCTGCCCCAGTTGTTATGGAGAACGTGTTTAAATGCAAGGATCTGTATTCTTTCCTTTTCTGTCTCTTCTCTGTCTGGTTGCGCAACCAAATTTTCCTGTGAGACTTTGGACTTGATCAACCCGACAGTTTTGCAATTCTTTGTCTCTCACTGTCTCTCAGTCCTCTCTTGCTGTCTGTCTTTTTCTCCCTTGCATATCCGACGATACAAAAATATGTGCAAATCACTGTATGGAAATGTAACTGATATTGGGATCCCTTGTGTTTGGAAAATATATAGCATTACTGTTGAAATGTATATAATTATAATTTGAGATGACTGCAAAAAGCTGTTGGAAGCTAGAGGAAAACAGGATGTTTGCTAAGGATGGGGGTTGAAAGGCCTTATAAGAGCTAAGCTGCAACTGCAAGAGAGATTAGAAGAAAAAGGGACACAGAGACTGAAGTAAAACTACTGTATTTCTCCTCTGTACATAGTTATGCTGAACAAGTTTTTATTTTATGTTACTGCTACTGTAAATAAATATTTTTGGTGAATTCTACAGCTGCACCTGGTTTTCCCTATGCTTCCTGACCTGTGCCTCGACAACACTGTCCAGCGCAGTTGGCTAAAGTAATCCTGCCGCTTTGCAAGGCACACTAGTCAGGCCCTACATGGGGCAGTGTATGTGGGTTTGGCTTCCTCAATGCAAAAAGGACACTGAGGGAGTAGAGAGGGTGCAAAACAGGCTTACCAATGTGACCAGCAGCATGGGGACAAAAGCTAAGAGGAGAGGCTAGCGGCTCTTAACATGTTCATCCTAGAGAAAAGGAGACTGAGATGCGACCCTTCTCTTTCGCATACTGAAGGGTATCGACAAGATCAGGCAGTCAGCAGGGACAAGCCCTGAAGCTCAGGGGGTGGTAAATTCAGGGGGAGACATTAGAAGGCACTTGTTCTCCCAGGAGCTGTGAACCTATGCAGCTGCCTACAAGCAGAGACAGTGGATGTGTAGACAATGCAGGCCTTTATGGTAAGCCTGGACACATTTCTGATTACCAAGGGAATCACTGGAAGTAGCAAGGAAGTTTGTCTACGAAACATTGAAGTCTGGGGACCTCACTAATGGACATAACTTGTTCATTTGCACTTATTTGTTATTTTCTACAAATAAATAATTGTGGTACAACATATGATTAGCGTGCAGACTGTGACTGTTGTCTTGAGCTGGAGATCAACTGCACATGTTTATTACCCCCGTGTCGCATCCAACAATGTGTTTTTGCAGAATTTTTGGGTACCCCGAGCCATGGGTGTAGCCAGGCATACTCCAAGTACTCCATGGCGTGCAATTTTATTTAAGCGGGGTAGCAAATAGGCTCTGAACTGCTTCCTTTTTCCATGAAAACTAACAAAGAAAATGCTGAACTTTTCTGTAATTTTATTCATAGGAGTTGAAACTAGAAGGACGGGTCACTAATACTGTCTTTGCATCCCAAGGACAATACAACTTTACAGGCTCTGGGCTGGTATGTGGGTGTCTTAGGGAGCAATGCATTGCATTTGTATTTACCCATGCATGGCAAAAAACCATTGTCATGAGATGCAAAAGTAGTATTTATTGTGTCAAATGAGGCAACAAACACGGTCCTGGTGTACATTTGTATACTGTCTAGCTACACCCCTGCCCCGAGCAATCAGAGTGGGCAGGTAATCCCCATACTAAACAAATACAAACTGAGCATTCACTGCCTCCTAATAGAAGATGCAACTCCAAAGGATAATTTTTCAAAGTGCAAAATGCATCTCTCTATTGAAAGTGCTGATAAAACACTGCTAGATCACGGCTTGACACATTTCTCAAACTCCTTCATCAAAGGCACATACATAATGTGGCACTCTTCTTAAATAGTGGTACAGTCAAAGCCAATTTTAACATACCCGCTTAATGTGGACAGACACTTTTACTGGTCGATTAACAAACAACAAAATCAGACGCCATTCTCTACAATGTTAATTCTCTTTATGGTAATTATGGTCATTAGCAGGTAGTCACCAGCTAGTTGATAGCACTAATCATGACTGCTCTTAAGCGGCTTGCTGGCTGAAGTTCTCTGTTTTGGTCTTCCTATCTGTAATGATGGCAAACAGACATGCTGCAATCCCTTTGTCTCGAAAGGTGGAGATACTGAAAGAAACAGAATCTCTCCCCAAAATGAGCTATCGAGATTTAGCTGTGCACTTCTCTCTACCTGAATCCATGCTCTCTGATCTTGTTTGAGCCAAACAGCATATTTTTAACGAGTGGCATACAAACCAAAATCCAAACTGCAAACATAAAAGGGAAGGGAAAGACGGAGCAGAAACTCGAAAATCTTTCCCATTCACACCAAAAATCCCCACAAGCCACTCTAGCCATTAAAAGGATGCAAATCATTAGCAGCAAATGAATACAGTCAAAGCCGCATTGTTTCCGACTGAAAAGATGCTACTGCCTCTGCCGCTGTACATAAAAAAGTCCACTATAAGTGGCTTCGACTGTACTACTTTATGATGTCGCAAAATGCCACCAACTATTCCAACCACTGCTTTCGACACGATACTGGATACTAATCTTCTTACACATGTGTGCAAATGTATAAAAATAGCACAATTTCAAACAACAACTTTATGTATAATCTAATTACAAAGGCAGCCAACAAAGGGGCAGTACTGTGCTTTTAAATAAAGAGGACTAGGAGAAAGAAGCTTTGAGGCAATTAAATAATCGAAAGTTCTACAAAAGACTACATGAAGACCCCATGAGAGATTTTAAGTGGAGTGTGGACAAAACTATCTCAGAGACCTCTCAGTAGGGTTTACTGATCAAAGGACATGGGACTTTCTAATAACGGAATATCCAAAACGGCTGTTTTTCACTTACTACTAAAGTCCATATATCTTTGACTTACCCCCAAGAGAAATCTACTGTAAGTGGGATAGGGTCTCTAACAGAACCACCTTCAGAATTTACTGCAGAATATACCAGACCTTATGTCACCATTTATGGTCCCACGTGGGAGATACAAAAGACGTTTTACGGATCATGGAGGATATGTTCGTGAACAGGGACTCGTATTTATTTACTATAGCTATTGAAACCCTGTACAAAAAGGTACATGCCTCCGGCCCCACTGACCGCTCCTGCCTGTTCCCACCGAACTGTCCCCATGGCATGCCCCCCGCAGCAGGGCCAGGGTGAGGAGTCCCAGCTAGCCCCCCCCATCACAGCAATCCAGAATAGGAGGTGGCTACCACACAGTAGCAATCGGGGCCATCACGGGTCCTGCCAGGTCCCAGATGTTCCTCCATGTTTCTCCCGCACCCTATGCCTGTGCAATGGGCGGGGCTGCCTCCACAGAGGCAGCCAATCACACTGGGCATGGGCCAACCTCTGTTTGCACTTGTGTCTGCACTGACACCCAGCCACCACTGGGTGTCAGTCGACAGCGCACAGCGCCAACCCCCCTTCCCGAGGAAGGAGAGCAGTCCTCCGGACACTCACTCCTTTCCTCCCCACGGCGACCCGAGTCCGTTTCCGAACCCGGGTCACCAGTGTGGCATCCAGCACCTCAACCCTCAGTGCCACCGGGCCGGTGTCACAAATTCGTTCTTCTACAAATTGACATAACGGAGACGTTTCTTTGAATGGCGTTATAATGGTGTGGCTGGGGACATTATGGAATTAGACCAATATGTGGAGCATCTCCACTCCACAACTCCATGTTTACATTTGAAATAGCAGGCAAGTTTGGAGAAAGTGAATTTTCTGGCTCTAAAGAATTAAAACACAGAAGATAGGTCTGCTAATACAAACATATATTGAAAAGAAACTGACCGTAACATGCTACTACAAGCCTTGAGTTGTCATCTGCGCCGCACCATTACAAATATTCAAAAGGGTCAATTTCTTAGATTACGAAGAAACTGTGGCACCTCAGAAAGATATGAAGAACAAACTGAAGATCTATAGACCAGATTTTTGGAGAGAGGGTATAGCCAGAGTGTGGTGCAGGAGGCTAAAATGCATGCACAGAATCAAAACAGAGAGAATTTGCTTTTTTGTACAAAGAGAGAAAGTGACAACTTCAGATTTAATTATATAACAACTTATTCTGAACATGCTGGAATAGTAGAACAAATAATTAAAACACACTGGAATGTTCCAAGGAGAGAGAGGGGACTAACAGACCTTAGCAGACAACCACCACGAATGGCCTAGAGGAAAGCTGACACACTGAAGGATAGCCTGGTACACAGCTTTCACAGAAACAGCCAACCAGAGACACAGCTCACAAAAGATTTGCGAGATTGCCACCATTTGCAAAGATGTGAAGGGGGCATTTTCACCAACCCCCACAATGGGAAACAATTCAAAATCAGGCAGTTTACTTAAGCAATAAACCACGACAGGGCGTGGGTTATGCTAGGATTTACCCACGGCTGGCGTGGTTTGCTGGCTGAGTGGTCAAACCAGGTCAGGTGTGGGCAAATCCCGGCATAACCCATGCCCTGGAGTGGTTTACTGCGATTATAAAATGGCTCCTTATATTTTTTGTTACCAAAAAAATAAAGAAAAATTGTTTTTATTTTTATTTTAAATGATTTTTTTTCAGTTTATTGCTGCGCCAGAAAAAAATTGTTCTGGGTTGCCAGGGCTGTGGTGCTTCTGCGCATGTGCAGTACACACACGCACTTTTTTTTTTTTGTTAACTTTCTTTATGCCCCCTCCTCTCCGGTTGCCTGGCCTCTCTCTGGTGTGGTCTTTCAGCTACGGCCTGTTTCCACACACCTGAAGTCCCTGACTGACTCCTGGTTTGGGCCCGTCTCCATTCCGTCACTACTGGCCACTCAACCCCCGGCTCTGAGTCCCCCCGGGGTGGGACCACCAACTCCTACTGGCACTCCATCTAGAATCTGGTAGAGTGACAAGGGAGCAGAGGAAAACCAGGAGCCAGTCAGCAGGACCTGGCATTGTGAGTGGGAGCCGTCCCACTGGACCCACATTCACCTACCAGTAAACCGGGGCTTTTCCACTTTTCTGTCCCTCCCCCCATTGGCCCTGCTGTGCAATGCGCCCCAGCACGAGGCGTGTGCACTCCTACGCACGCTCACAGAAGCGCCACTGCAGCCAGTCCCCTTGCTGGAGATCCCGACTGCTGCGGCACCCACAGTCTCCAATGGGAGTCGCCGGACAGCAGGATGTTCTACCTTCCTCCCTCCCAGGAAAGGAGAGCAGTCCTCCTGGTTTCCTTCCCTGCCAACCACCAATGACCCAAGTCTGCTCCCAAACCCAGGTCGCCGGTGTGGTGCAAGGTGTGGCGTCCCATGCCTCAACCCTCAGTGCCACCGGGCAGGCCACATACACACACTCTTAACTGCTTCATGATTGTAAACAAAGTGGACAAACAGCCCGAGAAACAATCCAATTACTCATAGCCCTTGCCTACTAGCCAAGTAACGTCATTGGATGATAAAAGAACTGTACCAGGCATCGGCTAATCACTAAGAGCCTGCACAGGAAGTAGTAAATCTAGTGCTTTCGGTCAAAATGTAATGGCAGTGATAGATTTTATTCATGGTTCCTGTATGGCTGTCACAGAGGAGATACTGTCTGGCAAATTTTTATTTTTTTTCCCTTCGTTTAGGTGCCAAGTGTACTTTTACTTGGCTAGGGTTTACACTTCAGCTGTTCCAGAGGTTAGTGGGGAATAAGATGCTGACATTTTGTTTTGGATGACACAGATGGCTTTCAACAGTGTCTCGGACCTCCAAGCAGTTTCCCGAATACTGCCCCTCTGTCAATAAACTTTCCCACTCCTCCTGAAGCTTACTAGTGGTCTCTCTGTGGTTTACAAGTCGCTGTAACCTGGTTCCTGGTTGCGAGGGAGCCATGGGAAGACTGGCGGACAAGCATGTGTTTGATGCCTTGTAGTTTGTGTTGGCTGGGTTTAGCAGGGGGAAAAAAAAAAAACCGAACCGAGGAGCGGAGCGTTGTACTGATTTTAACAATTTTTTCGGTTTAGCAATATTTTTGTTGAAAGAGAGTTATCACTGGAACTGATCGTTTGGGGAGCATGGCAATGCAGGGTGGGTATATGGTGGGAGACAGACGTTTAGTGGGGATTCAAGATGGCGGTTTTACGCTGCCAACTACGGAGGTTGGATGGATTTTGGAGATGCGGCTGACTGACACCTTTTCCTGTCGGTATACTGGAGGATTTACCTTGGGTAAAAGGTGCCAGTCAGCCAGTCACACTAAAGAATTTTTGGACCCCATTGTATAATACCTGTGATTGCAGCGCACGTAATTTACTTAGCCAGTTGTTTCTGCAGTGCCTTGTACATTGGCAAAACTGTAAAAAATGTTAAAATCAGAGGGGCAGAGCAGCTAGGAACCCAGAAGGACATGTATTTACATTTGAGGCAACTGACAAAGTGTTCCCCAACCCAAAGGGTGGTGATTTTAACAATCTGATATTAAGGCGTGAAGCCTTCTGGCACTTTGGCCTCAATGCCACAGAATACCAGTGTTCCCCATTCATTATATTAGCCCTGTGGACCACAACTCTATTTTTTTTTACCACTGCTCTATATATTTTTTTTTTAACCACCCTTTATTTTTTTTTTTACACCACCCTATATTTGTAGCCATGAGCCTAACTTGTTTGTATAAAATCCCCCAAAACTACCACCATCCTTTATTGCACTACTACCCTTGTTTAGATATCAGTACTCTAAACCTTACTTAAAACCACTGATATACAGTACATGTTTAGTGTATATAGGAGGCCCAAGAAATACTACACCTTCGGCCCCGATCACCACAACTACCGCCCTATATTTGCAGGCTATGGGGAACCCTGACTACTCAGGTTTAAATGTTTCATTCAGTTTGGCTCCATTTTTAAAATGGTAAGTTTGGGCTGTATCATGCAGCTCTGTAATTTACTCTCCGAATGTAATGGTTTCAAATTATTTATTCCTCTCTCTCTGTCTTTTTATCTTTAGGTTGGATGCATCTAGAAGAGCAATGCTCAGGGTGAAGGATTCAGACCCAGCAGGCAGCGGCTCTTCTTTGGCCCTCTCTCTCCACTTTGCGCTGTAACCCTGGTTTGAGAATTTAAATTTTAATGAACTCTTAATTGCAATACTGTTCAAACTGTAGTTTGAAAGGACATAACGGATTATATTACAGAAGAAACCACAGGATCTCAACCTTCTTCCTGAGACTATGCTGTAGATTGTATGTGAGAGAGACAAACAGACCAACCAAGTATTTGACAGAGAAGGAAGGAACTGTATGCACAAGCCTTATCTGTAGAATTTACTTGCTGTTTATTGAAGCTGTACAAAGTCTGGGTACAAGGCTGCACAATGATGGAGGTTATGATGAATGCTTGTAAAAGCAGCTTGGATGACATAGGGTTAAAACGCAGTGATCACAGACTGCCATTTCAGATTTTCCCGGACCCTGGTGAGTTGTGCGAGGGCCATTCCAAGCTAAAACATCACCTGCCATCCACTGCTGTGGAACCTACAGATGTTAGTGAGGTGGAGAGCGGTGAGCTCCAGTGGCCACCAGAGGAATTCCTAGTGTCAGAAGAGGAAATGTCCTCAGGTGGAGGAGAGAAGAACACAACAGCAGCAGATAAAGCTCTGGCTGAAGAGAATGTGCCACACAGAGGAACTGTCACATCCTCAGACAACTAAGACAGGTCTGGATGAACTACCTAACCTTCATTTCTGAACCTCTTGCAGCTTGAAGACCACTGGATCTGCCTTTAATTTCACATTTGTATATTTGCTGGGACAGTTCGGGAGTCCTGAGACCTGAAACATCAGCTTGCTGGGATTTCCACTGTTTTGAAAGTGAATTTCTAAGAAGGAAGTATTGACTACTTCAAGAAATAGACTGTGAACAAACAGTCCACTCACAGCCTAAATTTATTGTTCTACAAAATGATAAAACACACATATGGGGTATATGAGTAACATGGTTTTTATCTCAAATTGTGTAAATATGCTTTTTAACTGTACATCACGTTATTTGAAATTGCACTATTTGACACATTTATATTTATGTATAAAGAGACTAGTAGCCAGTACTGTGTCAAAAGCAGTGGTTGGAATAGTGGCTGATGTTTTGTGACGTCATGAAATAGTATTATTATTATTTAAGAAAAGTGACACATTATGTGTACGCCTTTGATAAAGGAGTTTGAGAAATCTGAAATGCGTCAGGCAGTGCTCTAGCGGTGTCTCATCAGAACTTTCAATAAAGAGATGCACTTGGACAACTATCCTTTGGAGTGGTGTCTTGGGAGGTGGTGCGTGTCTGTTTTTTTACCTGTTTAGTGTTGCTTTTTGCCATGAGTACCACCATCCTTGTGCGTCTTTTTTCTTGTCTTTTTTTTGCCAGGTAATCCCTATAAATTGGTCTATTACAATTATACAAACTGTTTTCAGCTCCAGGCAAGGGCAGACTGTCATGAGTTTTGTTTAAAGCATTTAGGTCCACAACATGACTTATGAAGCGGGTACAGACAGAGTGAGGTGGACATGATGGGCCTATACAGTCCCTTCCGACCTTACTATATTACGAAATGAACATTAAATGGTAAGCAAAACTGTTCCCAATTGTTATTTCCAGTATTAAATATTTACAATTCCATTTCTAAGGTCAGACAAAATGCAGCCTTTCCTGTCTGTAACAGACACATGCAGCCTTTCTGGTCTGTAGCAGACACAAACAGAGGTATTTAAAAGCGAGTTGGCAAGCACCAAGTTCCTCATACTGACCTCTTTCATTTTCTCATCACACAAGTCCAGCATCGACTGAGCAATCTGCGTCAGTGTGTGCTTTGGTCCTGCAACACATATAAACATCAGAACTGAGAAAGCATGATACGTGAATGACACTGTCCCTGAGCTATTGTGCTCTTGTTGTGTTACATTCGGCTGTATGGTGCTGGATTTGATTGTGCCACCAGCCTTGTTATGTATTGTCTGCCTACAGTGTTCGCTCTATAATTCTCTGGTTGCTCCTGAAAACTTATTTATTTCAAAACTTTCACCAGGAAAGACATACTGAGCAGGAAACAGATCCTATCCAGATGCGTCTGGGTTTGAGGTAAAGCAGACAATGCGATACATACAAAAGTAAAAATACATGAATGGGGAACTGTCATCAACAGGGTTTCTTAATGTCTGAAGGACCGTAACAAGCTAATTTGAGTGAGTCACTGTGTTTATCTGTGAGTCTTTGCAGCCCAGGATTATTCATATGTAAATCAGTCTGTAATTAAGGGCTGAGGGCAGCCATATGTTTAGGCTCCTGACAGGAAATGATGTCACCAAGGATCTTTGGACCTCCACTGACTGTGGGTTAAACAGGAAATCACCTGTTTTATTAAGTGTGTTTTAAGGTGTTACTACAACACTTTCTACATTTATAATAATTGTTTTGTATATACATTGAAACTAGTGAGTTATCACCCTTACATTTCAAACTGTTAGCAAAAATAATCCATCTTCAGGATTGCTTTAACCTCTAGGCTATGCTGCCAGCCGATCATTAAAAACTACACATCTCAAGGCTGACTCTGTGGTGCCAACAGGCATTGGGCCCCATACTGTATCAGGATTTCTAAATCCTGGCTGTGTTAATGTCGGTGCAGATTTCTGGAGCTGCCACAGCACTAACTTCTGTCTTATTCCGTTCCCTCTCTTACAGCCTTTTCTCTTACAATTTCAGGTGTGAACTCAGGTTTACAAGATACAAATGTGGCTATTAGGGTTACCACCTTTTAAGAAGCCCAAAGTGGGACATTTCTTACTGAAACAAGGTTTTTCGCAGGACAGTACGTAACCTCGACCAATACAGCAGATGCGTTTTCTCAGAATTAAGGCTAAGTATTGTAGTTTCTTAGTTGCTTCTATTGTTTCTTATCATTTTAAGGTATTTTAGTTAAGATATGATAGTTTTCTGCAACATTTAGTGGAAGATTATAAAATATTTTTACTACTACAAAGTCAGGACATGTAGTATTTTTCATGTTTTTTTGCAGGACACAGCTGCCCAAATCAGGACTGTCCTGCGAAAATAGGGACAGGTGGTAACCCTAGTGGCTATCTACCTACTGGCTTGGCATCATGGGGCCAGCCTTGAGATGTGTGGTTTTTGATTAACAGTTAGCAGTACAACCTAGAGGGTTAAAGCAAAGAGCTGTAGACAAGCTTAATTCATCCAGCAGAATGGGGGTTGATTCTAACATGCTCTACTTGTATACTGTGTGACCAGAGTAAGTCACTTAATCTCTCTGTGCTTCCAAAACACACCCAGAAACAAGCTGCAGCTGTGTGCCCTCTCTGGACAAAGACAGTAAAAACAATCAGAGCATGTGTTATGATTCTAGGTTGTACTGCCTGCTGATAATCAAAAACTTCACACATTTCAAGGCTGGCCCCATGATGCCAGGCCAGTAGGTAAGTAGCCACATTTGCATCTTGTACACCTGAGTTCACACCTGAAATTGTAAAAGGCTGTAAGAGAGGGAATGGGAAAAAAAACAGAAGCTAGTGCTGTGGCAGCCCCAGAAATCTGTACTGACATGAACATAGACAGGGTTTATAAATCCTGATATGGGGCCCCAGTATCTGTTGGCACCACAGAGTCAGCCTTGAGATGTGTAGTTTTTGATGATCAGCTGGCAGTATAGTCTAGAGGTTAAAGCAACCCTAAAGATGGATTATTTTTGCTAACAATTTGAAATGTAAAGGTGATAACTCACTAGTTTCAATGCATATTGTAAGAGCACAGTTACTATTAATTAATGCATATTGTAAGCACAGTTACTATTACATTAATTTTGTGGCTGTCTTTAAGGAAAGGTGTACAGTAAATCGTGACTACTTGTTTTTGTGGTTAATTCCTGAGATGACAGATTTTACTCGGACATGCAGTACAATAAAAAGCTGTTTATTTTAATATGCAGTTAACATTTAACATATCTCTGACACTTAAAACAGTATAAGATATTGTTAGGAAATCTTTAGACCGTTGTCTTGCTTCGTGCACTTTAAATCATTACACAATTTTCACTACGTACATATGAGGCCTAGTGTTTCCTATCTGGAGGCACTTTAAGGTAGTATTCTTTCTAGAATAATCTTGACTAACCAGTACACAATTCCTGGGTACTAATAATCTTTGCTAGCATTTAAACAATATTTCACTGCAGTTTATCTATGTGTGTGTGTGTGTGTATGTGTATACATATATATATATATATATATATATATATATCTCCAGGATTCTTTAAGGACATGTTTTCAAGCACCTTAAATCAAATTTTATACTCAGTCAGTCCCTTTTAGCAAAGAGTTGTCTCCGTGACGTCTGGAGATTTTAAGCATCTTGGATGGCTGTATGAAGAAGGTTTCTTCCTGGCTCTCTGAATTATTTTCTCCTCGAGGCTTGCAACTAAAATAACACAGTTTCATTTCAATGTTTCTTACTTCTGGCAGAAGCCCAAAGTCTTTAGAGTTCAACAGAATGATAGTTTTAAAGTCAGTAGCAGTAGTGTACATGTGAGATCTCTTCTAGCGATGAAACACAGATTCAGGTCAAGGTTTTTTTTGTTTTTTTTTAGTCTTTAGTAACTGGGTAAGGCCCACCAGGCACAAGTGCCTGTTTCCAGGGGCAACCTGGGAGCACTGGGTGGTTAAGTGACTTGCTCAGAGTCGCACAGTGCATAAGTGGAGGTTGTGAGAATCAAACTCAGGTCTGGTCTGCTGGATGTTCCAAGCTCATTCACACCTCATTCCTCTAACCTCTAGGCTATACTGTCAGCCTTGCTGCTTACAGAGAAGTGCTACAGGCATCAACAGGTTTTTCACCATGTGAAATGCTGTATGGTAGACAACCTACAGGGCCACAGGATGTAATAAAAGAAACATGGGAAGATAACCCCTATCAGAAGCAATGTATAACATCTTATATGTGCCCCCTCGTTTTATGGTTACCACTCAGCTTAAAGAGACTCTCCTTATCAACCTTATTTATCCCTTTCAAGTACTTGAAGGTCCCAGTCATGTCCCCTGACACTCTCTCCCGTCCTCCAGGGAGTACATGTTCAGTGCCCTCAACCTCTCCTCATATGCCTTACTCTGCTGACTGGCTATCATCTTTGTAGCCCTCCTCTGGACCTTCTCCAGCAGGTTAATGTCCTTTTTTGAGGAATGGGCACCAGTACTGAACTCCATTCTCTAGATGTGGCCTTACCAGTGACCTGTATAAAGGCAGTATAAGCTCCTCTCTCCTACTACTGATCCCCCTAGATATGCATCCCAGCATCTTGTTTGCCTTTGCTGCTGCTTTCTTGCACTATGCGGATTGCTTCAGGTCACTAGTGATCATCACCCCCAGATCCTTCTCCTCTGATGCAGATATTCGGACTCCACCCAGGTAGTACACTGTCCTGGGATTTCTCCAATATACATAACTATGCATTCTTGGCATTGAAGCCAAACTGCCAGATCCTGAACCACCTCCGTAGCTTTTCCAGACCTTCCTGTAGGTCCTGTATCCCTTCGGCTGTGTCCACTCTCCCACAGAGCTTGGTGTCATCTGTGAATAGGTACATTTTGCCCTTAATGCTATCTCTAATGTCACTGATGAAGACACTGAACAACACTGGCCCCAGCACCAAGCCCTGCAGTACCCCACTGGTTACCTTTCTGGTACCAAATAAGTTTTCCCCCACAACTACCCTCTGGGTTCTGTCCCTCAACCAGTTTTCCACCCATCTGGCCATCTTTTCCCCAACCCCAAGATCCATCAACTTCCTGATCAACCTTTTTTGGGGCACAGAGTCAAAGGCCTTGCTGAAATCAGAATAGAGGATGTCTACCGCTTGACCCCTGTCTACTGTCTTAGTGACATAGTCAAAGAAGTCAATCAGATTTGTTTGACACAATCCACCCCACCCCCTACGAACTCATGCTGCCTATCATCCTGGAGACCATGCTCCTCTAGATATTTCACCAACCTTTCGTTTAGTATGGTCTCCATGAGCTTGCCCACAATGGAACACAGGCTGACAAGTCTGTAATTCCCTGGGTCATCCTTGAGACCGCTTCTGTGGAGGGGCACTACATGCGCTGTTCTCCAGTCCTGCGGTACCACGCCTGACTCTAGTGAATTATTAAATAGGTCTGCCAGTAGCCCTGCCTGCTCCTCTGCCAGTTCCTTTAGTACCCTTGGATGTACTCTGTCTGGGCCTGGTGATTTGTCCACCTTCAATGCCAGTGGCCCCTCCCTCACTCTCTCACATCTGTGTTCCCCTTCCCCGCTCTTCTTTTCCCTCCTGAGGGCACTGGTCCGTCCTTCTCCCTGGTGAAGATGGAACAGAAGTATTCATTTAGTACCTCTGTTTTTCCCCCATTATCCTCCACCCACTTCACCCCTTTCTTAAGCCTAACAAACCCTTCCTTCTTGTCCCTTTTTTCACTTATACAGCAAAAGAAAGCCTTCTCCCCTTTCTTCATTTCTTTTAATCTCTTTTAGAAAAGGTTTATTGGGACAGAGTCAATGTTGTTTTTCAGTAGTTTGACACATCTGTAAGTTTGGGACTAAATATAAATCCAGATTAAGTTCATGGTATACCACTATAGGTGGAGTGTTAATTTTTGCATAAGTATCTCCTTGCCAGGTACCCACGTGAAGAATGGTCCTTATTCTGTACACATTTTGTTGTTCTACCAGGGGAACATTTAATATAAAGGCAATGGTCATCTCTTCTAAATCAACGTGAACAGGAATAGCGCTTCCAAGACTGTAAGCGATATTCACATGTAGTGGCTCCATCTTCTTTGAGGTGACTACACTCAAAATGTTAGTCATCAAATCTGGGGGAACTAAATAACATGGAATTTTTCCTGCCATTAAATCTCCTATGCCACTATTTACTTCTCTCAACAATTCCTGTGCAATTGATTTGATTTGCTGAATAGTGGCGAGATCTTTACCCACAGTTTGAGCTAGGTTATGTCGTTTTTGCATGGTATTACATGGTTGTATGAAGGTTAACCGTAACTACGGTATCTCCCACAGTTCTTCCTATGTCTGACAGAAGCTTTTGCTGTGTAGTGCATTGTTACCCATATCTTTGCGCAGTTCCTTAACTGTATCCTTTATTTTGGAAATTTTAACTGAATTCATGGTGTTCATGCCTAATCCAAAAGCGGTTCCTAGTGCTCTTTTTTTTTTTGTTAATATAATTTTTATTGACAGTTTTTCCATAGAGTACGGGGGAAGGCAGTCATAAGTTCATCTTAATACATACTGTTTAACTTGTACAGGTTGAAAGAGCTACAAATCATACATATGTAGAGTACATAAGGTTCAATTTTATAGCATAATGGTATATTAAGTAAAGTCCAAACACTATATTAAGAGTTGTCCACCCTCTCTTCTTTCCCAGCATAACAGTCCTCTCCATTGCCACTTCTCCCCTGCCAGGGTTGCTCAAACAATGTTTTCTTTGTTTAATTATATGATTTTACTTTTAGGGTACAAAGCTGGGGTCTCTTGCCATCATGTACATGATCTATTTGGTCCACCGTACTGCACCAAGTTCAATGTGATCATTCAGAAAGGATGAAATGCTTTCCACTTTATAAATACTAGTTACCATTTCCCTCCATTTGAGTATTGTGGAGATCTGGGGGGAAGCCAGTGTCTAGTTAGGGCTTTCTTCGCTGCCAGGAGGGTAATCCCTAGTAGGCAGCGTGTGTGGGGATCTTTCAGTTCTCGTGGAACAATTTGCATTATGAACATTTCTGCTGATAAGGTGACTGGACCCCCTATTAGATCTACTAACTCTGCCTGAATCTAATTATTAGTTGCCACGAAAAAAGTTGCCAGCTATGTGAGTGTGTGAGTTTAGACGCCAGCAGGCAGCCTCCACCCCACTGCTGTGAAAAAATCTCCGTTCCCATTTCCAGGTTCCACTTTTCCAGTGTCCCCAGTGTGTTGATTCCTAGGGTTTCGGTAAGTGCTTTATAAAGGTTAGAAATAATATGAGGGGTCTCGGTGGGGGCAATGGTGTTCTGCATTAGGGATATTAATGGAGGTAGGTCTTCTTGCCTCCGTACTCCCGGCACGAAGGAATTAAAAAAATGTCTCAGTTGTAGGAACCTAAAGAAATCCTCTTGCCTGAGGCCACAGGTCTGCCTCAGCTCTTAGAAGGAGTTAAAATCATTCCCTTTTAGCAGCTGTGATATAAAGGTAAGATGGAGACATTCCCACTGACCGAAAGTATGATCCATTTGAGCTGGAGAGAAGTGCTCCAGGTGGGCTAACGGACATAGGTAGATCAGGTAGGGGAGTAGAGCTAGCTGCCTACGGATCACATTCCAGGTTTTGGTCTGATGTGTAATCCATGGACCAGGGCACAATGGTGTGACAGAATGCTGTGTCCGGTGTAAGGTTGCCCTTACCAGTTCTCTAAATGGGAATAGGCCCTCTTCCATCTCCCTCCATATAGCGGGACTGGACCGCCTAAAGCGTATAACAATAAAAGAGATATGTGAGGCCAAATTATATAGTTTAAAATTCGGAAGGGCTAGACCCCCCATCCGCCTAGGGAGTTAAAGGATTGAGAATCTTAGTCTGGGGGCATTTACCAGCCCATATAAATCCCAGTATAGCTTTATTCCAAGTTTGGAATGTTTTAGCTGGAACATATATTGGTTCATTTTGAAAAAGGTAAAGTGCCCGAGGGAGGATCACCATCCTGACAGCCTCAACCCTCTGAAGCAGGTTAAGTGGGAGGGCACTCCACCTAGACAAGTCCGCTTGAAGTTGGGAAAATAATGGGGCATAGGTGTTTCGTACAGCCTTCCCAGCATCCTGGGATAGATAAATGATCAGGTATTTCAGTTTTTCAAGATCTCATCGAAAGGGGTAGATCTGCCGAAACAGTGGTGGGGGAGTAAAGTTAAATGTCAAAACGCCTGTTTTGGAGGTATTTAATTTGTACCCTGGGCATTGTCCATACTCATCTAGAATTTTAAACATGGCTGGTACTGATTGTGTGGGATCAGAGAGGAAAAGCAGGACATCGTCTGCGTATAGGGCGATACGATGCCCCAATGTGGATTCCAGAGATTTGTGGGGAACGCCTAATGGCTTGGGCCAGTGGTTCAGTGAAAAGGGCGAAGAGCCCAGGGAACAGAGGGCAACCTTGATGGGTGCCTCTGTGTAGGGAGAAATACGCTGAGTGATGGCTGGAAACCTTAACACAGGCCTTGGGTGATGAATAGAGAGCTCTAATCAGAGAAACAAAGGGGGCAGAGAACCCCATCCTGGACATGGTAGCAAACAGGAATGGCCAGGAGACCCTATCATACGCCTTCTCGGCGTCCAGGCTGAGAAGGACTGAAGGGGCCTTATCCATGCGCATTGTCTGGACCATATGCAAGGCTCTCCTGGTATTATCTGTTGAGGATCTAGAGCTTACAAAACCTGTCTGATTTAGGTCAATCAGTTGGGGGAGGACCCCGTCTAATCTCCTAGCCACTGCAGACATGAGAAGTTTATAATCTACGTTTAGTACTGATATGGGGCAGTAGGAGGTACATAGCTGGGAGTCCTTGTCCGGTTTGGGGATGACTGAGATCACTGCATATGACCAGCTTGGAGGGGGGGGTCGTCCTGACCCTGTAGTACCCCGTTGCAGACCCACTCCAGCAGGGGGCTGATCAGATGTTCTGTACGCTTGCAGAACTCTGTACCATAGCTGTCAAGGCCCGGGGCCCTCATTGTCTTTAGCTGGGATACGGCCGCTCACAGTTCTGTCTGGGTTATGGGAGAGGTCAGTCCTGCCTGCTGGTCCTTGTTAAGTTTAGAGAGGTCCAGGGATGAGAGGAAGCTTTCAATTTTACTAGGATCTGACGAGTGGTCAGGGGTATATAGTTTCTTGTAGTAGTCACAGAATACTTGTGTGATACTTTTTAACTTTATGTACTGGGTGTTGGTTTCCAGATCCTTAATGGTGGCAAGCTGTTTCTGTTTCTGGAGATGGAAGGCCAACAGGCGTGAGGCTCTTGGGCCCACCACCCCATATCGTTGCCTTAGGAATGCTAGTGCTATTTCTGTTCGTTGCAGACCTAGCTTGTACAGTTCCTGTTTATTTATTTAAGAGATTAACCAGGCAGGCATGTTGAGCGGGGGCCGCTAGTTTCCAGATGCGACCTGGGGGTTACATAGAAAATACAGCAGGAATGTACAGTACAAGGGTAATACAACAGGTCCAGCAATAGTATCAGAGCTGGCATACATTTGTTTCACATGTTACTACAAGGGTGGTCAGACACCGTAGAGTAAATAAAGACAGAGAACTGGCAGGTAAACAATAATTTACTGAGACAGTATTAAGGCTGTCGAGATACATCAAGGCGCCCATTGGTTGAGGGTCTGGGCTGCTGGCAGCAGTTGCATGTGTCGGAGAAGTAGTCATGGAGGAGTGGTTTTAGCAGCCTGGGGGTAGGGGTCAGCCTGATGTGAGCAGGTAGGTCATTCCAAAGTTTTGGCAAGCGGTATCTAAAAGCAGATTGGCCCTTCGAGGTGTGCATGAAAGGGATTTTGAGTAGTCTGGAGTCGGAGCATCTGAGGGAGTAAGCTGGGGAGGGTTGTGCCGTCAGAGTGGAGCTGAGATGGGGGGAGGGAGTTTGTCCAGAATTTGGCTATCATGTTTGCGCAGTGTATTCGACGTCGGGACTCAAGCGAGGGCAGTGTAACAGAGCTATATAGGTCACAGTGATGGGTAGTGGGCGGGCAGTCTAGGATGAAGCGGCAGTAGGAGTGAAAGAGGGTATCCAGGCTGGCTAAGGAGGTTTGGGGTGCAGCTCCATAGACCACATCGCCATAGTCAAAGATAGGGAGAATTATTTTAAGCACTAATTCCCTTCGGACTGTGGGGGGCAGGCACCCTTTATTACGATGAAGTGCACCCAGTTTGGGGTGCAGTTTTTTGAGTAGCGAGTCAATGTGGATGGAGAAATCCAGGTGTTGATCAAGCCATACTCCCAAGTATCTAAAGGAGGTGCAGGTCTCCAGAGGAGATCCGGCCATGGTATGAAAAGTGGGGGGGGGGGGCAGTTAGGTGTGAGGGGCGAGGTTGCATGCCAAAGGTTAGGGAGACGGTTTTCTTTCAGTTTAGTACTAGTTGATTGGATTCGAGCCATTTTTGGATAGCGTCAAAATCCTGTTGGAGGGCTGCGTGCACGTCCCTAGTGGTGGGGCCGGAGGCATATATTACGGTGTCTGCATACATTTGTATGGCTGAGGTTCAGAAGGTCAGAGGGAGGTCGTTTAAAAATATGGAGAAAAGTATGGGGCCTAGTACTGAGCCTTGGGGACCCCATAGAGATTGGGAGTGGGGGAGATATTTGAGTCCCAATTCTGACAGACTGTTTACGGCCAGTCAGGTAGGCATGGAACCAGCTGGTGGCTAAGCTGGAGAGGCCTGCTTCACTAAGTTTAGCAAGTAGCTTTGGATGGGAGACGGTGTTGAAAGCCTTGGCCAGATCGATGAAAATGGCTGAGGTGATATGTTCCTTGTCCTTCTCCGAGGAGATGTCAGATGTCAATGGCACCGTGCCATAGAGACTGGCCAGCCCAGTGACAGGTAGTTATATGCTGCCGCCCGAAACAAGTGCACTCGGGCCATCAGAAAGGCCAAGTCTGAGCACTATCGGTCCTCACTCCCTGCCTCATGGGGGAACCCCAGAGCCTTCTGGGATAACATTAAATAGTTAAATGGGAATGCACACTCCCCCCACCCTCCCAGATCAACATTAATGGCATGATCTCCTCAGACCCAGCCCTTATAGCCAACCACCTCAACACCTCATTCACTGACCTTAGCCCTATCCTCCCTACTAATTTCTTTGACCATCCTCCCCCAGCGCCTGCCGTAAATCTTTCTCACCCTTATTTTCTCCTCCGCCGTGTTTCTGCCCAAGAACTTAGGCCGCACCTTGTCACTGCCCTCAAGAGTAATAGTATGGGCAGTGACACCCTGGATCCGTGTATCCTTAGGTTGGTCTTAGACACAGTCCTTACCCCGATCATGTGCCTCATCAACCATTCTCTTTGCCTGTGGAAGGTTCCAACTGCCTGGAAAATCGCCACTGTCACCCCTATCTTTAAAGGTGGTGATAGATCTGTGGCTGGAAACCATCGGCCAATCTCCATTCTCTCTCTCCTCTTTCCAAGGCCTTGGAAAAAGTGGTGGCCTCTCAAATCTCTGACTACCTCACCACCTACAATGTCCTCTGTCCTGAGCAGCATGGTTTCCGAGCGGGCCACAGTACCAGCACAGCCCTCCTAGAGTTCTCCAACTTTCTCCACTCCTCCTTAGACACTGGTTCTCTGGCTGGTGCTGTTTTCGTAGACCTCTCTAAAGCTTTCAACACTGTCTCCCACCCCCTCCTTCTTGATGCCCTTAGTCTCTCCGGTTTTGCTGCTGGGCCTGTCTCCTGGTGCACCAGTTATCTGTCTGACCGCTCACAGCGTGTAAAAATTAATGGGACCTACTCAGACATCTGTCCCATCTTTTCTGGGGTTCCCCAGGGCTCCATCCTGGGCCCCTTACTCTTCTCCCTTTACTTTAACACCCTTCCATGCTCCTGCTCTGGGAACATACTATTGTACGCTGATGATGCGGTCATCTTTGCCGCAAGTCGTAACCCTATTGCCCTCCAGGACTCACTGCAGAAGTCCTTTGCCAAAGCCAAGGGCTGGTTCAAGGAACATAGACTGGTGATAAATCTTGAAAAAACAAAAACCATTTTCTTCACTCATCCTCAAAACAAGTCCTGCAACTTCAAACTCCTCATTCACTCTGGGTCCTCCTTCCCACTCGAACAAGTTTGCTCCTATAAATACCTAGGGATCCATTTTGACCCCTCTCTCTCCTTCCATGGACACATTGCTGCCCTAGCCACTGCCACTAATATCCGATTGGGCATCTTACATTGGTATAAACACTGCCTCCCCCCCCGGAGGCTCTTCGACTTGCAGTCACCTCCTCTATCCTGTCCCTAGTGGACTATGGACTGCCGGTGTATGGTGCTGCTGATCAGACCGCACTCCATAAAATTCGCACTATTCTGAATAAGGCCTGCAAGTTAATTACTGGGGCGTCTAGGCTAACACACACCTGTCTACTGTACTCTAAAGCGCTGGTACTTGATCTTGACGAGCGCCTCAAATATCTGACCTGTATCCTTACAAAAAAGACCCTCCTTGGGCTATCCCCACCAGGACTGACAACCACCATCCGCCGCTCTGTCCCACTAGTTCATACTCAGACCTCAGGGAGAACCTCTCTTGTTATCCCCAGAGCTAGGACCTCTCACGGCCAAAGGGCCTTCAGCTTTAGGGCCCCCTCTTGGTTCAACATGCTGCCCCCCTCCATCTCCGAAGCTTCTACTATATTGTGCTTCAAAACGTCCTTAAGTAACCACCTTTTTTAACACCCAAAGCTGTAATTGCCACTAGTCAGAGCCATACTCAATACTTATGACAAAGCTTACTACTAAGCTGCTTAATGACAACCTAACTCTGGTATTGTTTGCATCAATCCTACCTGTACCAGCTTGTTTGTATCTATGTACTTATTGCTGTCTTAAGTTACTGTTATACTGTGTATTTTCGTTTGTCTTACTGTGACAAGGTACCTTTGTAAATGAGTCTATGGCTCAAAGGTTTTCCAAACTGCTGTCTAAATAAATAAATAAATTTGAGAGTCTTAAGAGTGCGGTGATTGCGGGGTGGGATTTCCGAAAGCCAGACTGATAGGGGGTGAAGAAGGAGGTGTATTCGAGGAATTGAGTGAGTTGGGAAACAGCTAGGTGTTCCTGTAGTTTGGCCAGAACTGGGAGAAGGGAGATGGGGCGATAATTTCCTGGTGCAGATGGGTTGCCGCCCTTAGGTAGGGGTATGACAAGCGCCTGCTTCCATGCAGTTGGAATTTGAGCCTTAGAAAGAGAGGTTGAGGAGGTCGGCTGGGGGGCTGCTATTGCAGGGGCTGATAGGTGGAGAATTTGGGCGTCCAGCCCTAAAGAGCATTTTCCTTTGTTACGGTCAAGAGATCCCAGGGCGTGGAGTACTTCTGCCGTAGAGACTGGGAACGTGGAGCTGGGGGTGCCGGGGTTGCGGGGAGGGACTGGGTGGGGTCCACGAATGGTTTGTGAAGAGTGAGGCTGTGCCATTTGTAAAGAAGCTGTTGAAAGTGGAGGCAACTTCACTTGGGTCAGAGACAGAGTTGCTATGTATGGATAGGGCTGGGGTAGGTGGTTGGGCCAGGGGGGGTGAGTAGGGTTTTGATGGTTTTCCAGAATTTTGAGGGGTGGTTCAGGTTGGAGGAGAGGGCCGCCTTGAAGTAGTTATTCTTTGCCTGCCGGATAACTTTAGTGCAGTAGTTATGTAGACTGCAATAGTGCTGCAGTGAATCGAGAGTGCCGGTTTGCTTATGCTTTCTCCAAACCTTGTCCCTTGCTTGGCAGCAGCCGATATCGGCGGTGACCCAGAGGAGATGTAATCCCTTTACCCTGTTTGATCTTAGCAGGGCGTGATGGTCCCATACAGCAAGCAAGTTATGTCTGAACATATCGAAAGTGTACTCAATAGAGGGAGCTGTCTGGATGAATGACCAGTCAACTAGGGCGAGGTCGTTCAGAAGTGAATGGAGACAGAGGGATTTGTAGGCCCTCATGAGGAGGGTCCTGGGTGGGGGGTGGTTTGGGGGTCTGTGCACATTCCTAACTACATAAACAATGTGGTGATCGCTCATGGAGTCAGGGAGGATGCCGGCTGTTATTATCCTATGGGGGTGGGTTGTGAGGGCCCAGTCCAGGAGGGAGTGTTTTTGTGTTTAGTCAAGTGGGTTGATTGATATGTTGGGATAGGTTTAGGGAGTGCACTTTGCTTCGTAGTTTAGCGCAGTCTTCTGCTAGCCAATTGTGGTTAAAATCCCCGAGGATGTAGAGCTCACTCTCTCCAGCAGCTGATTTTAGAGTGGCTAGGTGGTCATGGACGCTAGGCACTGGGGTGGCCGGAGCGCAGTAGATTCCTGCCACGTACACCGGGGTGGAATGAGGTAGGGTCAGTTTGATCATCATAGATTTAATTAGGGATGTGGGTTCAGGGATCAAGACAGGGGTGAACTGGAGTATTGTGGATAAGTACATGGCGATTCCCCCACCTTTTTTCTCGCCCACCCTGTCCTGCCTACACACTGTGTAGCGGGGACGGCTATTTCTGAATCTGCGTGGTGTGGTTTCAGCCATGTCTCAGAGATAATGCAGATGTCTGGGCGGAGGTTTAGGGCAGTGAGTTGCAGCTCCGGTACTTTGTTCAGGAGGCTGCAGATGTTTAGGTGAAGTATCCTTAGGCCCTTTGGGAGTGTTTGGGGGGTAGAGTGGGGCACTGGGCCAGGGCTGGTTTCAACATCCCCAGCCAGGAGGAGAAGCAGGGTGACGTAGTGCATGGAGACGATCCCTGTGTATCTTGATTTTAGTTCTGAGTGGCTTGTTTGTGTTGTGTAGAGAGGGTTAACAGTAGCTAGGTTACGTAGGACATAAAGGCCATGAAAGAAGGAGGGGGGAATAACAGAAGGGCTTATTGCCCATGTATGGGTGTGTATTATTTGCTGAAGCGAAGAGGTGGAGGTTAATGGGGGGCATAGTAGAGGTGGCGTGCTGTGGAGGTGGTGGTGGTTTGGGTCCTGCATAGGCTGGGTTGCTAGGGGTAGAGAGGCAAGAGGAAAAGCTAGGCAAAGGAGTTAGGGTTACCACCTTTTAAAAAGCCCAAAGTGGGACATTTCTTACTCAAACGTGATTTTTCGCAGGACCGTACGTAACCTCAACCAATGCAACAGACTTGTTTTCTCTATATAATCAGAATTAAGGCTAAGTATTGTGGTTTCTTAGTTGCTCATATTGTTTTCTAACATTTTAAGGTATTTTAATAAAGGTATTATAGTTTTCTGCAACATTTAGTGGAAAGTTAGAAAATATTTTTTTCTACTATAAAGTCAGGACATGTAGTATTTTTCATGTTTTTTTGCAGGACACAGCTGCCCAAACCAGGACTGTCTTGCAAAAAACAGGACAGGTGGTAACCCTAAAAGGAGTGGTATAAGATAGAGGAGCATGATTGATACATTGAACTTGCCAGTAGCAAGCTGTGTCACAGTATAGCGGCCACTAGTGGTGAGATAGTATAAGCTGCTAGTTAGAAAGTGGGCAGACTTAGGTTCTGGCGCGTATCACCGGATATCAGCGTCACCATTCTAGCGTTATATAACCAAGTGCCAACCAAGGGTGGTGGCGTGGGTGGTGGGGAGCCGGCACACAGCGCCGGTGGGGCAAAAACTTGCAGAACAGCGCCGTGCTCCAAGCGCAGGGAGCTGAGTGTCTGGGCTCCGTGTTGTACCTGGCTACTTTCCAGCGGTGGGGGAGGGCTTCGTTCTCCGGTGGGATGGCGGTTGTGATGAGGACCTCGCGACCCTCGTGGGGATCCTGGGGGAGGGCGAACGTCTCTGGCCCTCGACCCTCTGTGTAGGGAAGAAGGAGAAAGGACAAGGTTATTTAAGAGAGAACCGGAGGGGCGGAGTTACTACCAGGAAGTGATTGCTGCTATAAGCTACGTTTCTACCAGCCCTATCTGAATTCTACAACAGCAGTGTTTACTCTACATACGTGTGTACAACAGAAAAACAGTAAAAATTGTATCCTACAGGCTGTGCTTTGCTGGGCTTGGGAGCGTGCTACGAGGCAGTAGTTCAGGCAGGTGAATGCTCCGGGGCAGAATTTACTTTAATTTTTTACATGGGTACCAGAAATATGAGGTAAGAAGGCTGAAAAACTGCACCCTGTAGTCTGTACTATGCTGGCCTTTAGGAGCATGCCGCGAGGCAATAATTCGGGCAGGTGAAATGCTCCGGTTGAGAGTGGGTAATTCAACAAACAAGCAGCAAGCGGGACATCGTGCGCAGCTTCAGATCTTAAGGTACAGGCTCAAAATCACCGAAATAAGGTAGAAATGGAAGAAACTTAAATGCAAAAAAAAAACTATCTGTAGAGGTATGCTGAGTTTTTTAACAATTACAGCAGTAGGCATCTGGTACAAAGGTTGCATTTAAAGGCAAGGCTCAGTCCACTTGAATTTGAAAGGAAAATGGCGCCAAAAACGAAACTTGCAGAACAGCGCCATGCTCCAGGTGCAGGGAGCTCAGTGTCCGGGCTCCGTATTCATACCTGGCTACTTTCCAGAGGTGGTGGGGGGGCTCCTTTCATTCTCCGGTGGGGAAGGCGGTTATGCTGAGGCCCTCGCGACCCTCGTGGGGATCCTGGGGGAGGGCGAACATCTCGGGCCCTCTCAACCCTCTGGCTACTTTCCAGCGGTTTTGGGGGGGGCTCCTTTCGTTCTCCAGTGGGGAAGGCGCTTGTGCTGAGGCCCTCGCGACCCTCGTGGGGATCCTGGGGGAAGGCGAACCTCTCTGGCCCTCTCGACCCTCTGGCTACTTTCCAGCAGTGTGGGGGGGCTCCTTTCGTTCTCTGGTGGGGAGGGCAGTTGTGCTGAGGCCCTCACGACCCTCGTGGGGATCCTGGGGAGGCGAATGTCTCTGGCTCTCTCGACCCTCTGGCTACTTTCCAGCGGTGTCTGGTCTGTTTGAGCTGTGTTGCCACCGACAGGTTGCCTTGTTGGTGAGCCTCTTGGAGAAACCTGAGGGTTTGCTCCAAATGGAGTTGTTTTTCCCTATGTTGCCTTGCGAGGAGGGCAGTGTGTTGTATTAGGTGGCCCCTGAGCACCGCCTTCAGCGTGTCCCATCGGATCGCCGGGGAGGTCTCCTGATAAGGGTTATCCTCTAGGATTTCCTGCATCTTATCTTTTAGGAACTCCTGAAATGGCCCATTCTTAAGATGGGCCGGGTTGAGTCTCCACAAGGTGTCCCACCTCTCAAGTCCCACTCCACACTTCATGATCACAGGGGCATGGTCCGAATGAGCAATGTCCCCAATGGTAGCCTCCCTAAGTAGCTCCAGGCTTTCTTTTTGTGTATAACAATGATCTATCCTTGTATAAGTTCCATGTACGGCAGAGTAAAATGAATATTTTCTATCTCTTGGATGGAGGGTATGCCATACATTGAGCCAGCCCACCTCTTGAGTAAACCATTTAAAAAAACTTGTATGGTGCGGACTGTCTGCCCCTGGTGACACTCGCGGAGTCCACATTTGGGCTTGGTGCAATATTGAAGTCCCCTGCTAAAATCAGAGTCCCCTTAGTCATCTCCAGTACCTTCCTTAAGAGGTATCTTATTGTCTGTGTGCTTGACCCTGGGGGGGCGGGAGCAGGCATTGGCCAGGGTTATTTCGTTATCCTGCAATAACCCCTGGACAATCAACAGGCAGCCTTCTGTGTCTGCCCACTCCTGTGTGGCTCGAAAGGGGTTGTGACCTGAGACCAATATGGCAACCCCACTCCTCCTACCTCCAGCATATTAGGATGAAAAAACCCTGAGTGAATCCCCTTCTGACTAATTTTTTATGCTCATTAACATTCATATGCGTTTCTTGTACATAGATTATCTCAGCTTGACTTCTGTTAAACAGAGTAAGCATTCTGGAGCATCTAAGTGGGCTCCCCAGTCCATTCACGTTCACTGAAAATATCTGTAATGTTTTATCAGCCATTCATGTCTCTTTTATTCATTAGAGGGTTTTACCGAGCCCTTCTGCTAAATATTGGTCTTATGACTCTGCAGTGTCCAGTTCCTGCTGTGTAAGTGGATGACTGCCTATGGGCAAATGAGGGAGCCAAGCCACCCTCAAATTTCAAATTTTCAAAAAACCTAAGTATTATAACAAACTGATGAATTAAAAGATGAACTAACAAAGGGCAAGGAGCAGCCAACTGGGTTGGCCTTGCCGAACTGTAAATGGCTTTCATGGGGGCTGACAACCAGACGCATCCAAGCCCCCTAGTTTGCCACATATGGCTTGGTCCCACCTTTCGGAGGACCAGACGTTATGCGCCTCAAGGAACGGGAAAAGCGGGGGGGGGGTAAAATCATACCCTATCCTCCCCCAGGGTAGTAAATATGCATTATTCATAATAAGTGTGTCACAACTGTTTACACTATTTCTTCAGCAGTTTGGAGCTGTCCTTTAGAATCATCATAGGGTCCTATTCTAATTTCTGGGGCAGGGACCCATTTGTCTCCTTCAAGGACCCGAATCGGAAAACAGTCCTCCAATCATCCCTCCCGACTCCCCCTTACAGTATTGGGAGACCTTATGAGGAGGAGATGGGCTCCACCTTCCGGCATAGCCTCACCTACCCATCATGAAAGTGGAATGTGGGCGGGAGAGGAGAGCACTATCCCCTCAACCCTGCCTCTTAGCAATTATCCTATCCCTCAATTGTTTTTAAGATAAGGTGCCCCTGATAACAGCGTCTGTCCGGTTGATAAGGTGTCACCGACCTGTCAGTTCAATGAATCCTCATGTGTTCTCAAGCCATACAAAAGTCAGAGGACCAGCCAGCCCTGTCTCTCCCATCTCCGCGACCTGCCCGTCCCCCCCTCTTTCCAACCCTTTCTCTCCCCTCCTACATTTGGGTTTGCCAAGGGGAAAGCCAGCACCCGAGGCCCTCCTATCATCCCAGTTTGGACTTCGGTAGGGAGTCCCGAGATGTGGGGATCCCCCACGTGGCAGCAGTCCCAAGAGTAACTGCTTTAGAGGGGTCGCATCAGAGGGGAGATACTCAGGAAAGAGGGGGCAAGTACACAGGGACCGCCAAGGGGAGTCAGACTACAAGAGGGGCAAGCATGACTAGCTTACCTGCAGACTAACAAAGTTAAAGTAGTACAAATAGTCCAAAATCGCTTCATTTGACAGTCTGTCTGGAAGATTCATTCTCTGGTTCAGCCGCTGCTTGCCTTCTTAGACTGGCCACTATTTGCTGGATCGACGACTCTCCCTCTCTGCGACGCTGTTCCCTCGGCATTACTCTGCTCCAGGCCTTCTGTGCTAATTTGGATGCTAGTGATGTATTGGGGGTTTTATGACCTGCTGGCATTAGGGTTTGGTGCACGGAGCCTCAGCCCCCATTATGACAAGTTCCTGGGCCGCCTCGTCGGCATTTTCAAAACTTTTGGGGCCTTCCGCGAAATAAACCACCAGTTTCGCAGGTACGGTGTTCTGAACTTTATCCCGGCCTCCTTCAGTTTCCTTAGGATAGGGGCATAGGCCCTGCACTTCATCGCCATGGTAATGGGGTAGTCATTATCCACGAAAACGCTACTGTCCTGGTAGGCTAGATTCCCCTTTTGCCGGGATTTACGCAAAACCATTTCCTTCTCCTGGTATCTCAAAAAGCGTGCTAGGATTTTGTGCAGGTGACTGGAGCCCCAGTGTGTGATGGACACGGTCCATTTCAAGAGAACAATCCTCAGGCAGGTCTAGCTGTGCTCTAAAGTATTGCTGCAAGAAGAGGACCGGGTTATTTCCTTCACTTCCTTTGGGGAAACCCGATATTCTCAAATAATTTTTCCTACTGCGTGCCTCCGTGTCTTCTGCCTATTCTTGTAGGGCCTTCACCTCCTGGTGTAGCTAGAGGATTGCATACTCGGTATGGTCTACCCGGGAGTCGGCGCCCGTGGTCTGTTCTTCAGGGCCGTCAATCCTTTTTTCGACTTTACCCATGTTTGTTCTTAGAGCTACAAATGTGGACTGCATTTCTCTTCTAAAATCCCTTATTTCTCTTAGGACTATGTCCATCTGTCTGGCTAGACTAGTAGCGTTAGTGAAGTTGGCCGCTAAGAGGTCACCGCGGCCTGACATTTGCAAGCTGTCACTGTCAGAATGCAATCCTTCTGGATCGAAGGGATCTGGTGGCTCTTTTTGATTCTCCGGTTTTCGTTGGGGCATCCTTGCAGTGTTTTCTATCGGGCTTGCCCAGTAGTTTCCTCTCTTTTCAATTATAAAATGATGTTTTATGCCCTGGAGGAGACGGAGCTGAGTTTTCAGGCTGCAGCTGTGGGCATGATGTCACCAGAAGTCCCAGTTGCTAGTGCTCTTAAACCAGAAAATAATATGGACGCAGCTCTCTCTATTCTAGTAGATATGTCAGGGGCTTCAGGAAATACAATGACAGTTTTTACTGGAGTAAAATATTTTTTCATGTCTCTTTCAACGTAAAGCATACACTCTTGAAAGCATCTTTGGGCCTTTTCGGTTAACCAAAAATGTTTTTACATGCTTTAACATTTGCATTACATTGTATGGACTGGCCTAAAGTTGCCCCCCCCCCCCATGCAAGGTAGGAGAGGATGGTCGGTATCCATTGGAATAGGCATTCCTAGGGGCGTAAGGAGTGGCATTAGGGTTTGGTGCACGGTGCCAGTATGGAGCCCTGGGAATGTATTTACGAATCTCCTCTCTTAATTGCAAGATTTGCCTTTTTAGCTGGTTAATAGCATAGCTGTTAGTATCTGTGTCTTGGTTAGGCCAAGGTTGCTCATTCCAGGCATCCGGGTGCTGTCTGGAAGCCTCTGACCCCTTTCTATTTGGGTTATGGTGGCTGCGTGATCTAGGATCCCAGCTGTCCCTCCTCTGATTTGGGAATTTTTTATTATCCCTAGGAAGGCTAGAAGTGGCCTCCTATCTGTTTTGGGGCAATTCTTTTCCTTTCATTTGGAGGGAGGTCTGATCGTTAGTAATGGCAAAAAGCTTATTTTGAGGATCCGTAGTAGGTTTCTTACCTGCAACTAGGTTAACTGTTATAAACATTCTTTGGGCCTGCTCTGTGATATCATTTATGGGAGTATTTGGTTTCGTGAGCGGCCAATTTGCCCCCGGACAAAATGTCGCAGACAATATGATGTGGGCATATCGTCGCGGGGACAAATAGTGGTCATACATTTTGCCAATATTACATTTGCCAACATTTCAAGCAGTCACAAGTAAACAATGTAGCCGGACAAATTGCCGACCTTACCTGGCAGAGATTCCAGGATGTCAGGCAGCTAGAGTAACCAAAGTCAGCTACACTGTTTCAGTAGCTATTTCATTCAGTCCCTTGTAGCTTGTAGACAAAAATGTGGCACATCAGTCACGTTTATTAATGATTAGGAAGGGTACCTTACAGCAACTGTACTGACCAGTAATAATACAAACCACAGAAGTGTCATATGGAGACACATGTGGAATTGTCTAGGTGACGCTACTACGGAACAGAAATACAGACTACTACTGGGAGCAGCTGGTAGTTTGAAGCAGCTGAGGTGATTCTGCTGGTGAGCAAAAATATGGACTGCTGTACTGACAAGGCTGTTAAAGTAACAGCTATGCTATAGCAAAAATTCGGACTACTGCAGGACGATAGTAGTGTTGAGGCAGCTCAGCCAGTTTTGCTGGCGAGCAGATATATGTACCACAGTATGTAGGTAGGGGTATAAGAAGCTAAAAGATGGCTCTGCGGGTGAGACTAAATAAGGACCACTACAGGATGGCGTACATTTAAGGCAGCTTAGGAGGCTTGCAGAAATTCAGATTGCAGTTATGAGAAGCTGCTGAAATGACAGTTCTGTTGGGAAGCAGAAATACAGATTGCAAATATGCAGGCAGTGGTAGACTTTGTGTGAGCAGGTAACATACTGCAGCTGTACTGTCATGTAGAAGTATATACTGTAACAGGTAAGCAATAGTAGATGTTGTAAGAAAGGCAACTTATTGCTGCTCCACTGTCTAGTAGAAATATTGCACTGTGGTCGGCCGGGCAGTCGCCAGTATTTTGGGCGTGGCAGGGACATTTATGCCGCAACTATATGACCGGCGGCTGATTTTCCAAATTACATTTTGACCGCACCAATTTAGCCACGACGATGTGGACAGCGACGTTTTGTCCGTATGCCTTTGGTTCTACCCATGGCTGGACTAATGTCTTAACAGGGGGTGAAGGCCTTTTACAAAGGCTTCTTTTAGGTGAGGAAACAGATCTGGGTCTTTCTCCTCCCCTCCTGAGAAAAACATTCTGCTCAGCACTTTGTAAAAATTCTTTGGGGCTTGATTCTTTTGGCATGTCTCTTTAAAACAGCTTAATCTGGTTTAAGGTCAGTTGGCATTCATCTGTATCCCCCTCCCCCGGGTCGTGCCTGAGAATAGGCAGAATTTGTCTAGTGTACTTACCCGGTGAACAAAAACTAACTAAAAGCTGCTATAGAACTTCGATAAGTGGTATAGTATACTCTTTAATTAGGGTTGGGCACATTTTATCAATATCAGTTTTGATTTCAGGTTTTTGTCTAGCCATCCAGGCTCGAACTTCTGATGCAACAGAAAACCTTAAGATCCATAACCAATCTTCAGGGTTATTGATCCCAAAGTATTCCAATTGCGAGTTCATATCAAAAAGGTAATCTTTTATTTATTTCTTTTTTATTTACTGAATTTTGTTGTTTATTTATTGAATTTTGTTGACCCGGTAAGCCCACTAGGCCTAGAAGTCCCTTTTTTAAGGACAACCCGGGGAAGGGGATACAGATAGTAAGCAACTGAAATTGAACCAGATTAAGCTGTTGGTGGTATTTTTAGTGAATGGGAGAAATTTGGCCAGGACACCGGGGAAATTCCCCTACTCTTTTTCGATAAGTGCCATGGGCTCTTTAGCATCCACCTGAACTACCACCAATCCAGGCAGATCTTTTACCTCCAAGATGGTGGTATTGGGGTCAAAGCTCATCCCTATGGCCTTTATAACCCCAATTAGTTGCTTTGGGTCTGGTTGGTACAGAGTTGTGGGGCTAGAAGTAGTGGGGCCAGATGTGGCAGGACCAGGCAAGGGTTGGTTTGTCCCTGCAGGGGTACTCTTTTGGCTATCAGAGGTCTGAGGGCCATTTAAAATTGCACCCCCAATTTTAAGTCTTGAATTTAAGACTAAATCCTGGACCTTGACTGCAAGGTCCTCTGCCACTGGCTTTAGGGGGGTTTCTGGGACAGGGGGTGGCAAGGGCTCAGCTGGTTGTAGAGATCCTAGCTGTTGACCAGTAGCATTAAGGGACTCAGTAAATGCTTCATGCAGCCGGTCTATCTCCTGATGGGCTGCATCTACCTGTTGTTCTGCTTTTTGGGCTGTGTCTTGAGCTGCTTTCATCTGGATCACAGCCTCTGCTAATTTCTCCTGATACCCAGAATGTTCGGCTCTTAATCCAACGTTTTCAGCTTTTAGAGCCCTTATTTGCTGCTGCAGGTCCCTGATTTTGCTAGGCCCAGGGATAATTTGCTGTTTTAAATCCATGACTTCTTATGTCAACCTCAGATTATTTGGTTTTAAATTGTCCCTGTCTGCTTCATTTATTTTAAGAATCCCCAAATATTTGGCCTTCTCTGACTGCAATTCCAATTCCAAAGCCTGAATTTTGGTGGTCTGGTCCTGCCTGCATTGCTCCAACTGAACACCAGGGACGCCATATTGTAAGCACAATCACTATTAATTAATTCTGTGGCTGTTTTTAAGGAAATGTGTACAGTAAATTGTGTCTACTTGTTTTTGTGGTTAATTCCTGAGATGACAGACTTTACTCGGACAAGCAGTACAATGAAAAGCTGTTTCTTTCAATACGCAGTTAACAATTAACATCTCTCTGGCACTTAAGCAGTACAAGACATTGTTAGGAAATCTTCTTCAGACCGTTGTCTTGCTTCGTGTACTTTAAATCATTACACAGTTTTCATAATGTACGTATGACATTGCAGACAGACTGGAGGGTAAGGTTTGTCTGTTTGCAAATGACACCAAGATCTGCAACAGAGTTGAGCAAAATCAGTCTGTTTGCTGATGATACCAAGATGGGAGCGGTGGTGGACGACCTAGGGGGATGGCAGAGGTTGCAGGATGATCTGGCAAAGCTTGAAACCTGGTCAGACACCTGGCAACTGGGGTTTAATGCCACAAAGTGCAAGGTGCTGCATTTTGGGGTGAAGAACCGAAGGAGGAGTTACCAGCTGGGGGGAGTGCAGCTAGCCCAGACAGAGGAGGAGGAGGAGAAAGATTCTGGGGTGCTCATTACAGGGTCAATGAACAACTCGGCACAATGTAGGAAGGCAGCTGCAAAGGCAGACAAAATGCTGGGTTGCACTGCAAGGGGTATATCCTCGAGGAAGGAGGAGGTGATTCTGCCACTATAGGTCATTAGTTAGACCACACCTGGAGTACTGCTTGCAGTACTGGCGCCCGAATCTGAAGAGGGACATTAAGTTACTGGAGGGGGTGCAGTGCAGGGCAACAAAGATGATCAAGGGGCTGGGGGACTTATCATATGAGAGGAGACTGAGGGAGTTGAACATGTACTTGCTGGAGGAGAAGAGAGACAGGGGGACATGACTGAAACCTTTAAATACAAGAAAGGAATAAACAAGACAGGTACAGAGGGGCTGTTCAATGTAAGGGAGGGTAGGGACACCAGGGGCCATGATATGAGACTGGAGGGAGATGAGGAGACACTTTTTTACAGAGAGTGTGGTAGCTGGGTGGAATGCGTTACCTGCAAAAGTGGTATCAAGCAGAACAGTGGACTGCTTCAAAAGGGGATGGGACAGGACGAGGGGGAGGGTTAATGAAGGGGAAGGGAAGGGCAGCTGCAGAATAAGGGGTGCTAGCTGCACATTCGAGCAGACTTGATAGACCTCTAGGCCTTTATCTGCTGGCAAATTTTGTATGTTCATAGAGTAGATGATCCAGATGGGGTGGGCAGAATGACAAGAGATCTGGATAAATTAGCAAAATGGTCAGAACAGTGGCAACTGGAGTTTAACGCAAAGAAGTGCAAGACTGTGCACATAGGGAAGAGAAACACTGAAGCCACCTATAGGCTGGGAAGGGAGTTGCTGGCAGTCACAAGGGAAGAAAGAAACTTGGGCATCATCATCACCGATTATCTGAAATCATCCAAGCAGACCACTAAAGCAGAAGGTAAGGCTAGAGGGATGTTGGGGTGTATTAATAGGGGTATCACAAGTCATAAGAGGGAAGTAATAATCCCTCTTTACAAGACACTGGTTAGGCCCCATCTGGAGTACTGCGTGCAGCACTGGAGGCCACACCTTCACAAGGACATTAACCAAGCTGAGGCAGTCCAGAGAAGGGTAACCAAACTGGTGCAGGGACTGCATCAGAAAACATATGAGGACAGATTAACGGAACTCAATATGTATACCCCAGAGCAAAGGAGGGAGAGAGGTGATATGATTGAAAAATTCAAACACCTTAAGGGCATTAACAAGGTGAAGGTGTCTAACATGTTTCAATAGAAGAAAAATATCAGGACAAGAGGACATAGTATGAGATTAGAGGGAGGCCGATTAAGGGGTAATGTGAGGAAGTTCTTTTTCACAGAAAGGGTGGTGGATGTATGGAATGGCCTACCTTAGGAAGTGGTGGATATGAATGCAGTGCAGGGCTTCAAACAGGCATGGGACAGACATAAAGGAGCAATACAGATGAGTATGAATAGATAGGCCATTGACAGAGCAAAGGCCAATGGCACATTCATAAGGTAGAAAAAGAAATGGGCAGAGTGGATGGGCCTTGCAGTCCTTATCTGCCGTCAATTTCTATATTTATATGTTTCTATGAGGCCTAGTGCTTCCTATCTGGAAGCAATAGTATTCTTTCTAGAATAACCTTGACTAACCAGTACACAATTCCTTGGTACTAATAATCTGTGCTAGCACTTAAACAATATTTCACTGCAGTTTATCTCTCTCTCTCTCTCTATATATACATATATATATATATATATATATATTTATTTATATGTAGAACCAGGATTCTTTAAGGACACAGTCTCAAGCACCTTAAGTCAAAGTTTATACTCAGTCAGTCCCTTTTAGCAAAGAGCTGTCTCCCTGATATTGGGGGATTTGAAGTATCTTAGATGGCTGAATGAAGAAGGTTTCTTCCTCGCTCTCTGAATTCTTTTCTCCACGAGACTTGTAACTAGAATAACAAAGTTAGTTTAATTTCAATGTTTCTTACTTCTGGCAGAAGCCAAAAGTCTTTAGAGTTCAGCAGAATGATAGTTTTAAAGTCAGTAGCAATAGTGTAGATAAGAAATCTCTTCTAGCGATGAAACACAAATTCAGGTCAAGTTAGTAGGTAATACAAATAGTTGGTCTTTAGAGTCATCTTTTATAGGCAGAACACTTCCTCAGAAGTATCATCAAGTTTCACTTTTCCTCAGAAGTGGCATGAGGGTTTGGGATGGCATAGCCATATTTAGACAAAAGCTTGTGTAAACACCAGGAGTCAGGTTGATGCTATTTTTTTTGTTTTTAGCGCGCGGTGCCTCCATTTTTGTAATCCAATACCTGGCTGCCTGGGTTCGGGGAGAAAACTGTTGCTCGGGCATTTTGGCTAGGTTTGAAACTTCTGCACAGGGGCACCCAAGTAATCTGGACACAGGAAGCAATAACTGAAGTGTCTAAACCAGGAGTGGGATTCTAGAGTGTGGCTTTTATTCACAACAACAGAATAATAAAGCATAGATGGACCCCCACGGGGTTACACTCCCTGGTAATGCAGATTAACAGAGACTAGAACACATCTTCTTCACAACACTGTAATCCTCAGGTTCTGAACACACTGGGCCCTCATCCCGAACTGGTATTCCTCCCTTGGATTCCCTGGTGTAGCACCTCGGCCAGCACTGGGACATTTCTCCATATGGCATGGATATTTATCTGGTGGTTCCCTCTACCATCCTATCCATGAGCACTTCCTAGCTCTATAAGGGAAAACATTATCCTCAATCCCACGTCTGGGTACTTTCTGCAAACACTGGCCAAGTGCCCGGAAGAAAGCTATAGGTGCCCAAAGTGAACCCGTGGAGGTAACTACGGTTACTCCAGATGGGGGAGGGGGTCTCCCACCTCTCGCTCCCAAATCCATACCCAGCCATTCATTTGGAATCAACACCTTTCTTGTGAACCTCTCTGGTTGTAGAATGCTATCTCGAAACGTACATCACATTTAACACTCTACTCTTCATGAAGTGGTGTCCTGACTTGTAATGTTCTTTAAGTGGCTATGTCCATCCCTGTAGATCCCCACTGTTTAGAAGCATTTTTAGTCATACACAAACTTCAAGTACTGTACTTGGCTGTTCTTCCCTGATCCCACAGTAACAGATACTTTACACACTGTCTTGGTGAACACATGGGCTCTATAGCAGAACTGACTCACCAACTGGTTTGCAGGTGCCCCAGGGCTTCTGGCAAAGAAAAACACAACTTGGTACCTCATTACTTGCTCTACAACTCATCAGGCAGCTTTCCCTCCTTCAGCAGAGCCAGGGGATTGCCCCTGAATTGCTGGTCTCTTCCCCCCAACCCTCTAGGGATGGGGCACTGGAACAAGCCAGAGAGAGCAGTCTCTACCACTATGTCAGGTTTCTTCTGTGTCCCTATCTAGGGTGAGAACACACACCCTCTACCTCTGGGTAATTCTATTTCAGAGTCATCTGCAGCACACATCCTTCTCTCTCAACACTCTTCTGCAGACTACTCCTCAAGACTGACTAAAATCCCCAAAGTTCTAAGCTAACTCCATGCTGCGCATTCCAATGTGGCTTATGCTGCTGCGAGAATTCTACATGATGTCATCCCTCCAGCTCAGCTGAGACTGAGGACAGAGTGAGACAGTGTGAAACCCATTTAACTGGTGACTGACTAGCTGCCTTTCCCTGCCTACCACTAGATCTAAGTGGGATTCTTGTAACCCCGGGGGGGGGGGGGAGTTACACTTGTCTTAGGTAGGAAGTCTTATAGCATACATGTAGAGATGTTCTGACTCATCAGGGGCTCTGTCATTGTTCTGCCTATTTGTCCCCTTGAACTTTGTCCATGAGGTGACAATCAGTCAACAGACTTATAATCACAAGACCTTCCACTGCCCATGTTCAAACTGAGATAATGAAGATTGTTTCTTTGTGGTTTATAGTGTTGGGGTAGTTGGTAGCAGATGGTTCCCTGTTCCGAGGACCCAGTTCCTTGTTTGGTTATATGGTTTCAGAGGTGAGGTCACTTCTTATGGTATGACTCAGTGACCTAAGAAGTGCTGGGTTCTGATTTTAAAGTACTTTTGAAGCCATCAGCTCCTTGCACAATGTCTGAATCTAATAAATTTATTCAGTTGACATTTTAAATGTCCTTGAAGTTAGAAAGCTTAAAACATCTTGTTCAATGTAGATTGGTCCATGATTCTTGGGTGCTGAGGTGAATTTCATATACCTGAATTAGAGCATTTATAGGTCTGCTTGGTGTAAAAGAAAACATTTTATGACCAGTTCTCTTAAGGTCCATTAATGGCAGCTGAGATTAAGGTAAATAATCCTTTTTACAGTTTGGCAGGGTCTGGTGGCTTATGGATGCTATTGTGCCCACAATTTACAAAATAAGTATTATAAATCTAGAAAGTATTGTAATAACACCTTAAAACACATTTAATAAAACAGACAATTTCCTATTTAACCTACAGTCAATGGAGGGCCAAGATCCTCAGTGACATCATTTCCTGTCAGGAGCCTAAAACATATGGCTGCTCCCAGCCCTTGATTACAGGCTGATTTACATATGAATAACTTCGGACTACAAAGACTCACAGATAAACACAATGGCTCGCTCAAATTAGCTGTATATGGTCTTTCAGACATTAAGAAACCCTGCTGATGACAGTTCCGCATTTAACAGTTGTATGGACACAATATTCTGTGCTAGGCATTTTGTATGCCTAGTGTACTTACCTGGTTACCAAAAACAAAATAAATGAATGGTTACTTAGAAACATAGACCCAGCAAAGACTATTCAGAACCACTAAGAGCTAAACTCCTGACAGCAAGTCCTCCACCCCACGCCCCCAGTAATCTGGGATCATCTTGCTAACCAAAAGTGAGCTTAACCAGAGAGAGAGAGAGAGAGAGAGAGAGAGAGAGACAATGGTTCCCACCAACAGCAACCATTCCTGTGCCTTAGGGCAGGTTAGGCACCACACTAAGGCAAGATATGATCTGGGGGGTGTGTGGGGACTCATGTCAAACTTCAAGGAATCATCTGCTCAGTTGACAAGACTTACTCATACTTTTACATATAGTAGAATCTGTAATATTTACCAAGAGCAGATGTTATGCCTTCAGATCTTAACAGCTGTCTGATGGCCCAGCGGGTAGTGTTTTGCGCCAGCAACGCGAGTTCAGAAGTGAACTTGGGAGCTGGGTTGGGCTTGCCGAAGATCTGAGAAGGTGTTGCCACATGGCAGTGCTCTCTGCTCGTGGAGGGTGGACATCAGGATCCACTGCTTTGGTGACCCATGTGGTGAGCCTGGGGGAGCTTGCTCTTCTGCAGGAGGACGTCAGTAAGGTGCAAAGCCATCATCAGGGCTGTACCAGACATCGGGGGAATGGTAAAGAAATGGAGCCTGAAGCCTGACCCATTTTCCCGGTTTGTGCTGGCTTCCAGGCCTGGCAATCTGGTTTCATGTTGAGGGAGAGTGGGGAAGAACATACCTCCTCTACCTAGCCCTGCCACGGGCGTGGGGAGGGCAGCGGAGGGCAATCTGGGAGGGACTCAAAATGTAAAACTTGGAGGAGGTGGGGGGGGTGAGGGCAATCTGGGTGTGACTCACAAGGTAAAACCTGGAGGAGGTATGTGTTGACTGGGGGTGGGTTGGAGCTGATGCAGAAAATTCTTGTGGGGGAGGAAAAAAAAAAAAGAACATGACTCTCTCTTTTTTTAACTCCATTTTCTCCATCCGGGGCCCCAGGCATCGTTCAGGAGTACACTCTCAACTGTGCCTCTGACTCCCTGCCTGAACCCCTGCTTTCTCTAGGCTCCCCCCCCCCCGAGCAACTTGGCAGGTCCAGCCTGCCGGATCACCCTCCAGGGGAGGGCCCTCCCTCCCTTGGCAGCCCTTTTCTGAAATTAGAGGGACCTACTTTGTCACCGGGTGGGCCGTGGGCTAGTGTTGGGATGTGGGCGCGACACTGGGGTCTCCATCATCTCACCCGAGCTCCAGAGGTGTTTTTGGTGCTTTTCTCCCCCAAGGAGCTTGATCTTGCAATGGCGGCTAGCCACTACGTGCCACTGTCCGCCAAGCTCTTCCCCCATTGTACATAGCACCACAGGGTCTGCGCTGCACCAGACTACTGCCAGGTGCCACTACAGAGCGGCGCAACCCCAGAACCCTCCCCAGGGTAGGGAGAGCTGTCCTCGGCGCTCGATCCTTCCTCCTGCCGACCCCGCAGCCCCCGCCTGCCTCAACCCAGGTCCACGGTGCGCCAAGCGCCATCCTCAGAGCCACTGGGTTGGTGAACATGGCTCTCTTAACACCAATAATATTTTAAATGTGGATATCTTGTGTTTGTCACGGGAATGAAAGTATAACAAAAAGACTGGCAGTCATGGGAACGAGGGTTTAACAAAGATGGCTAGCAGTCATACAGTGAGAGTATCACAAAGATGGCAAACAGTCATGGGAATTGGTGTGTAACCAGGATGGGAGACAGTTGTACAATGAGAATGTAACAAAGATGGGGGGACAGTTGTGGGAATGAAAGTGTAACAAATGTGTTGGACTGTCATGGGAATGACCATATAACAAAGATGGCTGACAGTCGTGGAATGAATGGGTAACAAAGATGGGGATAGTCATGGGATCAGAAGTTAAACAAATATCTAAATATCTATAGTTGTGGTGGTAAGAGGGGGAATCAGGGGCTACTGTGCTGGCCCAGAGTGACTCTGTGAATCAGGGGTGCTGTGGAATTCTCTCTCTCGACACCTCAGGTCAAACCGCGTGAGCCTGCAGCTCAGTGGTTAGAGCATCAGGATGGTATTCTGGGGACCTAGGTTCAATTCCCAGTAGGTCACGTTATTTCTTTTTTCACTACAATTTGTGATTTAAATTGCTTAACAGTGGCTAATACTGCACCATAAACATCTCATCTTGATTATTCCTAGTTGTAGGGTATGCAATACCAGAGAAAGAAGTGTCTCTGGGAATGCCTGGTCCAACCATGTGAGCCTGTGGCTCACTGGATAGAGCACCATGACGGTATTCTGGGGGGCCTGGGTTCCTTCCCTATAGGTCACATTATTTCTTTCTCACTACAATTTGTGATTTAAATTGCTTAGCAGTGGCTACTGCACCAAAAACATCGAACTGCCATATTGATTACTCTTAGTTGCAGGATATGCAATACTAAAGAAAGGAAGTGTGTCCAGGAACCTCATGTCTAACCATGTAAGCTTGTAGAGCTCAGTGATTAGAGCATAGGGATGGTATTTCATGGGCCTGGGTTCAATTTCCAGTAGGTTATGTTATTTCTGTCTCACTACAATTTGTGCTTTAAACTGCCTAGCAGTGGCTAATACTGAACCCAAAACATCTGTCATCTCGAAAGTGAGTGAGAGAAGGGGGGGGGGAGAGAGAGAGTCATTAGACAGCCCCCTCAGTGAAGGCCTTTAAGAGGGGACTTAAAGATGCACCTTTTCCATCAAGTGATTAGGAACTGAAGGACTCACATGACTGGTTACCTTCCTAGCTCTGTTTTAGCTAATGTTCTGATCTTATCTATATGTATTTACCTCATATTGATAGTCTATTCCTGCTTTTTATTGTAAGGCATCCTCGGCCTCTGGGGAAGGTGCCGCTTAAAATCAACTTTACTTTCTTACTTCACTGTGAAGGTAGGAGGGGAATCTAGGGCCATGGTGGAGGTTCAAGAGGAATCTGGGAATCGGGGGGCCACAGTGGTGGTATAAAGGGAATCTAGGAGTTAGCAGCCACTGTGGATATGTCAATCAGTGGCCACTGTGGAAGTACATAGGCAATCTGGGAACTAGTAGTCATCGTGAAGGTATGAGGAGAATCTGGGAATCCGTGGCCACTGTGGAGGTATAAGGGGAATCTGGGATAGCCATTGTGGAGGTACAAGGGGAAGAGGCCACTGTTGAGGTATGAGGGAAATCTGGGGCCACTGTAGAGGCACAAGGAGAGTCTGCGGCCACTGTCAAGATACAAGGGGAATCTGAGAATCGGTGGACACTGTGGAGGTATGAGGGAAATCTGAGAATTCGTGGCCACTGTGGAAGTATGAAGAAAATCTAGGACTCAGTGGCCACTGTGGAATATGAGGAGAATATGAAATCAGTGCCCACTGTGGAAGTACAAGGAGAACCTGGAAATCACTGGCTATTGTGGAGGTATGAGGAGAATCTGGGAATCACTGGCCATGGTGGAGGTAGGAGAGGAATCCGGGAATCAGTGGCCACTGTGGCGGTAGAAGGAGAATCCGGGAATCCACACTGTGGAAGTATGAGGGAAATCTAGGGCCACTGTGGAAGCAAGAGGGGAATCTAGTAATCACGGGTTGCTGTGGAAGTACAAGGGAATCTAGGAATCAGTGGCCACTGTGACGGTGCAATAATACAGCCTGCTACTGTGGTATGAAGTACTTACCATTGTATGTGGCACTGTTTTTAACAATCAGCTCTACATGCTCCCTGAACTCCTCACGGGAAGGGTACATCCGCTTACGTACATTCTCCCGCAGAGTCTGCAGGTCCATGGGATGGGTGATGATTTTATAGTAATCCTTCACTACTTTGGCATTCACAGGTGTGTGGAAGGGATATGTCTAAGGGAGGCAGAAAAGAAGATATACATTAGTGCCCCAGGATACACTACAGATGGAGCAGTCACTGATTCAGTTCTTAAGGTGACTATCACACATATGCCTTGATATTTCAGCGAACTGTTGTTATGGTAGTCTGCCCCAACTTTTTCAAAATCCATAACTATCACTTTTTGTACAAGACCTAGATTTGACAAGAACAGCTCTTTAAGTTCTGCCATTGTACCACCTTCTGCTGACGTCTGAGGGTCTTCTATCCAGTCTCGATCTAAGAGGAACGCAGGATTTTACTAAAGGTGACAGGCACTCAAATGAAAACACGTCTATTCTTGTTTACTTCTCAGTTACCCCTTTATCTGAACTCTGTCTCGCTTTCTACTGATTTCTGACACACACAGGAAATTTATGATTATATGTTCCTACTGGAGCAGAATTGTATTCATTTCTATTTTTTTTTTTTTTACCAGGAAAGGCACATTGGGCTGGGACAGCTCACTTCCAGGTCTGTCCTGGGAAAACAAAGAATATCTTTGGAAATCAGATTTGAGCCTGGCTTGATTCTTATGGCCAAAGTTGCCCCTGGGTTGCTGGCTGGAACGTGGCAGTTGCCTTTGTTGGCGGCCGCAAAAGAAACGATTCTGGTTTCTACAAAAGGAACCAGATTTTGGTCTGTACATGGCTTGTACAGTCCTGACTGCCTTCCCAGCGTCCTGTAATTTGGTGAAGACCTTCTCGGACTCCTCACCAAAGAGAACCACTCCATTATAAGGAGCGTCCGGGGTGAATCCGGAGACCCTGAACCACGAGTGTCTCCGGAGACAAACGCCTATAGCTGCTCCCCTGGCTGCTGAATCTGCTGAGTCAGACCCAGTTTGGAGGAGGTTTAGCAGCTCCTCTTCTTTTTGCCATCTGGTAGACCTTTAAGAAGGTCTTGGCCCTGATCCCAGAGGGCATTCTGAAATTGAACCATGTGCGTCAGACAGTTCAAAGACCTAATAGACCATGTAGCAGCTGCATACACAGGTCTTCCCATGGAATCTAATTGCTTAGATTCCTGGTCCAGAGGCTGGGTGCTCAAATGTTGAGGCCGCTGGGACCCATCATGAGATGCAGTAATAACCAGGGAGTCGGCCTGGGGTTGTTGCGCCAAATACTGGTCCTCCGTAGGAGCCCTTTAAAGGCAGTCAGCCTTCTTTGGAACAGCCGGTGTGGAATGTGGACGCTTCCAAGCTGCCTTGGTGACGTCCGTAAAGGTGTCCACCAAAGGTGGGACCACCACAGGCTTCGGGTCTTTCTGCCTGAGGTAACGAACAAAGCAAGGCATTGTCTCTCGGGGTCTAGTTCTTCTGTCTCCCATCCCATATTGTCCTGGATGTGCCTCATGATTTCCAAAAAGGAGGGATCATCTGGAGGCGACCTTGGAAGGTCACGTGGGTCTGGTGATGGGGGACTGAAAGGAGATGGAGACCTGGAGATGTTGGACGTATCCGGTCTGGAGTCATCTCCCGATGACTGACGTCTGCCCCTGGGTCGCTTCGGGCTTGGGGACCCTGAGGGAAGAGCGTGATGGACATTTCTCGTCTCTCAATCGGCCCCGAGGAGGCGGAGTTGGCTCCTTGGGGGTCGGGGGTCTGTCACCTTCAGCGCCCCTAGGAGGAGGTGGAGGAGGCTGAGGCTTAGGAAGAACCACGTCCTTCTTGATGGTTTCCCACCAGAAGGTGAACAAATCCTTCACCTCCTGGATGTTCATACCTGACGACTGACCTGGCGTCTGTGTGGGCCTGTCGTCAGGGTTGGGTGTCGGATCTCGGAGAAGCACTATATCCAGCTCCCTGGGCAAGCCGGTGTCCTCCATGTCGCCCATCTGGCAGTGCGGTAGCCTCTTCGCCTGAGGACCCCTGACGTCCAGTATCCACCGGCGTTGGTGTAGTAGTCGGACGTTTTTTGGGTGCTGGGTCGGACGCCTTCTTGGACTCAGTCGTCCGCTTAAGGGACGTCAGCTCGAAAGTCTTCCTTTCAGGTGCTTTAGGAGGTTGGGAGACAGACCTGAAGTTGGTGTCCCGGTGTCGGTCAAACGCACCTCGCGATTTGCAGTAAGACTTTTTGTGCCTGTCCGAAGGAACGGGCTTGGAGGCATCAGACACCTGAGAGGTCTTGAGCGGGTGCAGGGAGGTGGAGGAGCCCCCTGAAGACCTTACTTTTACCGGGGGAGACTGGGAGTGAGCCCGGGAAGGAGATCTATCGGACCGGGCAGAGCTGGAGTTGGTTCTGGACTCTGAGGCCCTGCTTGGGGATTTTGCCCTGTCAAAGTCCCGATGCTTGTCCCGGTGCTTCTCAGATTTATGAGAAGAGTCCCCTTTGGAGGAAGGTCTTTTCTCCATCTTTTTCAATTTCTCCTCGAGGAGGAATCCCTGAAGGGCCTTTTGGCGGCGGATCCGGGTCTTGCTATTAAACTGTTGGCAAACTGAGCAGGCCTGGGTGTCGTGCTCCGGGCCCAGACACAGGCAGAATGATGGTCTGCAAAGGGGATCTGCTTGCCTCCGGCGCACTTAGAGGGACGTCCGTTGGGACAAGGAGTAGAAGAAGCAGACATGAATTAAATTTTTACTTAAAATAAAGGTTTCACACATCGTAACAGTAGAGCAGGCTTCAGTGAGGCCGATGCTGGCAAGTCGATGGCGGAAAAAGAACTGGGGGTGGTGGGGAATCACCTCCTTTTATGTGATGCTTGACGTTGGGGAGGGGCCAACGTCGGGGGCAGTCCCCCGCTGGATACTGCTAGCTAGAGTTTTTACGTGGGGTCCTCGCGCCTGCCGGCTTCAGTCCTAATGGTGTAACCTGTTGCAAGAGCTGTTTCTTGAAGTAAGATCTGAAAGTGGTTCTCCTGGAAGCAGAAATGCAGGAAGCAGTGGTGGGCCGGGAAAACCTGGATATGAAGATAGGCATCCTGCATGTCCAGGGAGCAGAGTCAGTCCCCCTGGTGAAGAAGGGGCAGCAACCCCTGGAGAGTGACCATCCTGAAGCAGTTGTACTCTATATACAGGTTCAGGTGACTAAGGTCCAAAATCGGCCTCAGATCCCCCGGTTTCTTGGGGATGAGGAAGAAGTGGGAGTAGAACCCCCTTCCTCTTTGAGCTGGAGGGACAAGCTCTATGGCCTTTTTGAGCAGAAGAGCCTGGATCTCTTCTCGGATGAGGAAGATGTGGGCCTTAGGGTAGTGGGAGAGCAAGGGAGGGTTTTCAGCGGTGGGGGAGAGAGAGGGGATCCAGAAATTCTAGGGTATGACCGCGCTCAATAAGCTGTAAGACCCACTGATCTGAGATAAAGGGAGAACTGATCCCTGACCGCCTCCCCTAAGGTCTCTGCTGGGGTGGGGTGGAGCAAAGAGTCAGGTGTTGGATTCAGGGGTGGGCAGAGCGGCTGTGGGCGCTCTTGGGGCAGCCGCTCTGGCTGCTGGCGTGTGGGCCTTGTGCTTGAAGGGGCCCTTCACCTGCTTGCCTTAGCAGGCTAGCGAGAGGACCGACAAAAGGACTGATGCTGGGCAGTCCTAGGCTGAGATCAGTAGAGGGAATGAACCGATCTGAGCACTCTGCCAGACTCCTTGAGGCAGAGATAATATCCTGGGTATGTCCCCCAAACTGGACGGAACCCCTGAAAGGGGCACCCAAAATGCTAACTTGAACATCAGATGCAAAGCCAGACACCCTAAGCCACAAATGGTGATGAAGGCAGATACCTGTAGCTGCCCCACGCCCAGAGGCATCATCAGTGTCATATGCCACCCACAGGATATGGGTGCCCACATCTGACCCTGATTTTAAGAGCTGGGCCAACTGTGTTTTGCTAGAGTCCTCAGGGAGGGTTTGAACCAGATCCCTCACCTGATCCCAGAGGTCATTCTGGTACTGTACCATATGGGCTAGGTAGTTAACCGCCCGAATGGCTAGTGTGGCAGAGGCATACATTCGCTTGCCCCACTGGTCTAGCTGCCGAAATTCCTTGTCAGAGGAGGGGGTGATGAGATGTTTGGGCCTCTTCGTGTGGTCATGGGCTGCATTTATGACCACAGAGTCTGCCGTGGGGTGATCCCCAAGGAAGGGCTTGCCCACCGGTGCATGATAAAAACGATTTGCCTTCTTGAGTAAAGCCGGGGTGGAAGAAGGGTGGTTCCATGCTGCCTTGATGTCTTCGTAAGAGTCAATTAAAGGTGGTACCACCAAGGGAAGGGTCTCCTTTTTCCCCGAGATATACTGTCAGGCAATGGTGCTCTGAGTCAAGCTCCTCTGTTTCCATTCCCATGAAGGATTGGATACAACGCATAACGTTAAGGAAGGAAGGAGGGGTCATCAGAAGGGGAATTTAGGGCCTTCCAAGCATGGTCATGTCTCTCCAAAGAGCACCTGGAGGACTTTGAAGATGAAGAAGAGTTGTCTCCAGACTGATCACTGTCAGGGACTGGTGTCTGAGAGTGATGGTTGTCCACACGCTGGCTACAGCCCCCCAACCAGTGCGTCCCCCAGAAGACCTCGTGGTACGAGGGCTGCTAGGTCCTGCCTAGTCTGTATCCTGAGGTGGGGGGTCCAAGGGAGGTTGAGGGGGAGAAGACCTTCTGGGTGTGTCCATATTTTGCACGAAGGACCACCAGGCATTAAACAGAGCATTATAATCCACCGGCAGTGTGGATTATAAGGAGGATAAGGATATTGAGGTGGGGGTATGGATACTGAGGTGGAGAAGCTGGCATAGGATACACTGGCATAGGTTCACCTGGCACCGGCTGTGGATCCCGAGGAGGATCAGCCAGCATCGGCTGTGGTGTAGGCTGAGGTGATGCCGGCTGAGGAGTCATCAGTTGAGGCATCGGCAGGGCAAAGGCTGGCATCTGTCTGAGGAAGTACCCGACGTTGGCTCCAGTGACGAGGGTGGCACCTGCAAAGAAGTCCCCCGAGGCGAGGGCAGAGGCATTGCCTGCGTGGATGAGGAGGCGAGCGTTTGCTCCGGGCGATGCCTGGAAGAGCTAGCGCCAGCCCCAGAGTAGAGGACCGATGAAGGCAATGCCTTGGCTGGGGTGGGGAAGGGGGTCGCAATGGGCAAAGACCCGCGGTCAGAGGATCCAACCCTGGCCTAGCTGCCTGGCTGAGGACCCACGAGTGCTATGGGCTTGAGTGTCGGGCTGGGAGGCAGGGGATGAAATCTACTGCCTCAAAGAGTCACTGCCCGAAATGGAGATGAGGGCAGGCAGCTGCACTACCGGCAGCCCAGAGGGAGTGAGGGCTGATGAGGAGCTAGAGGCCAACACCCCAATGGGAAGAAGACCCAGGGGCAGCGGCCGGTCTGTGCAGCAACTGTGAACGACAGGCTGACCGAGGACTGTCCCAGTGCTTGCCCCAGTAAATATGCCTCCTACTCTACTTCTTCTGGAAAGAAGAAGAAGATGCCCCGGAAGACTGACCGGGGGACGTAAAAGAACTTTTGGCCTGAAGCTCTTTTTCCATCGCAGCCAACTTGTGCTTTAGCAGGTAGGTTCCCAAGGCCTTCAAGCGGCATCTCCATGTGGCCTGGTTGGAATCCTGGCAGTGCTGGCAGGCTTCGGTGTTGTGGTTGGGGCAAAAGCAGAGCATGCAGGAAGAGTGACAGTCTTTGGTGGGTATCTGCTTACCACAGGCACACCTGGTCGGTCGGAAGACGAGGTTGGTGAAGACAACAAACTTGATGGAAAAAACACCGAAAATTAAATGTTAAAACCACTAAAAAAAAGAAAAAGTAAAGCACGGGTAAAACGCGAGAAAATGGTGGCCAACTGAAGCAGGTGTCTGTGAAGATCCAATATGCGCAGGTCAATGGTAGGAAAGAACTGAGGTATGTCTGAGGGACCGTCCCCTTTATAGGATAGGCGAATGTCAGCATGCTGACTTGGTGGGGGTGGTCCCCCGTGACAGACTGCCTGTTAAGTTTTCTGTGTGGTTCTGGCGGCTTCAGTCCTACTGGTGTTGCCTGCTGCAAGAGCCCCCCCTCGAAGTAAGATCACTACTAACCGACTCAAATGGAACTCCACTTTAGGTAGAAACTGAGGGTGCATGTAGAGAACTACAGTGTTCTTGTGGAAAACTGTATATGGGGATCTCTGACCAAGGTATGAATTTCAGATACTCTACTCGTGCCACTAAAAGTTACTATGCAAGTTAAAAACTTCAGCTCACACATCGCAAGGGGCTTATGGGTGAGCATGTCCAGCACAAGGCCGATGTTCCAGGCAGCCACCAACTTCCTGATGGGAGGCCCTGTACATAAAACGCCCTTAAGGAACCTTTTAAAGAGTGGCAGCTGAGCTAAGTAGAGGGTACCAATAGGCTTGTGTTATGCAGAAACAGCACATAAACGGAACTTAACAGTGGAATACTATAGGCCAGCATCAGAAAGGTCCAACAAATACTCTAGAACCTTGTCAGGTGGACACCAAAAGGGGTCCAAGTGGGTTTTGGAGCACCAGATGGGAAATCTTTTACACTTGGCTGTGTAAGTCTTCCTGGCAAAAGGTTTACAGGCAGCCAAAAGTATTTCAGAGACCCTCTGAGATACCTGGCACCTGTTCATGTCTATTTATTCAGCAGCCAGGCCTGAAGGTAAAGGGAGCACAAGCTGGGATGGACCAGTTGACCCCGAATCAATAAGTCCATCTTGAGAGAGAGAGGATCCTCAGTGTGCTGACTGATAGTCTGTTCAAGCACAGGAAACCATACCTGTTGAGGTCAACAGGGGTGATTAGAATAATCTTGCCCCCATGTATCTTCAGTTTGAGCAGTACTTTCAGCACTGGAGGACTGTAGAAGATAAATACAGAAAAAGATTTTGCCACTGCAGTCCGAATTCATCCCAACAGAAAATGCCAAGTTCTGAATTTGACTTGTCCATCTGCAGGACTGTTTTGTGGCTGACAAGATCCACTAGGGCTTGCAGGCCATACAACACAGCTCGTATCTCCAACACACTGATGTGGAGATGAGTCTCCGATGGGTCCCAGACACCTTCTTGAGAAGGCCCTGAAAGTGGGTGCCCCAGCCCAACAGGGAGGCATCCACACTGAGAGTCACCTGAGGCTCCAGGAGGAAGAAGGGAAGGCCCTAGAAAAGTGTGTCCTCTACTGTTCACCATTGGAATGACCAAACTAGGGGCTTGGTCAACTGGATGGGATAGGTCCGAGGATGTGATGCTTGCGACCACTACGCACTGCTCATCCACAGAGTTATTCTCATGCAACCATGCTAGGGGCACTGTGTGTGCCTGCACAGATTTGCACTCCATTATGTAATGTGCCATCTGCAGGATTGCCTGCCTTCTGCTCTCTGAAAGGAAGGCATGGGCCTTGGTAGTATCCAGGAGAGCTCCTACGAATAGCAATTGCTGCAAACATTGAAGATGACACTTTTCTAAGTTCAGAGGAACCCCAAGGAGGTAAGGAACTAAGTGGTCGTGGCTACTGCTTGTTCGGACTCTTGTCTGGATGAACTGGCTATCAGCCAGTCATTCAGATAAGGGTAAACCTGGAGATCTAGTTTTCTCAGATGCGCTGCAGGGCACTTTGTAAAGACTGGAGGCACTGAGGATACACAAAGGGCAGGATTCTGAATTGATAATCCTGTCCCAGCACAACAATTCGGAGGTATCTGTGATGGTTGGGGTGCACTAGGATATGCTGGTATGCGTCCTGCATATCCAAGGGGGCCAACCAATCCTGAGGCTTCAGGAAGGGAAGCAGAGATCCCAGAGAAATCATCTTGAATTTCTCTCGATCCAGGAACTTGTTCAGATTTCTGAGGTTGAGAATGGGGTGCATGTCACCTGATTTCTTTGGAACCAGGTAGTGTGAGTAGAACAGGTTACTCACTTGTAACAGTAGTTCTAGGAGTAGTATATGTTGTTCATCCACACTGTTTGGCATGTTCTTTCCCTTTAAGATTCTTGCCAGAATGTCTAAAAGCTGGCTCCTCCCACCCACCTGGGTGGTATATGCCTCGGCTCCACCCCATGATGCCAGATCTAGCCCGCTGGAAGTTTATAGGTTGTGCGTCGAAGCCGGGGAGGTCGGGTGCGTTCGTGTGGACAAGCAACGTATACCACTCCTAGAAAGTACAGTTACGTAAAATCTTACCGTAACAGTAGATCGAGGAATGTCTCTTACAGTAGGTAATTACTTGTAGGAGTTTCCAGCAGAGGGCGCTCTGATACGGCAGCTCTTCCTGCAGTTTGTACCAGGGACCGCCCACACATGACATCATCTTCCTGCTTCCTATACAAGTGTGGGCGGTCCCTGGTATCCTCAGTTCCCCCGCCGGATTCAGCTCGCAAAAGTGAGGACTGAGGGGAAGCCGAGGTACCAAGGAGTCCCAACCCAAAGTCACTGGACTAGAATTTGCTCTCTTAGAGAAAGAGGGTGGGATCATACCTACTGCAAGAGACATTTCTCGAAGATCTACTGTTACGGTAAGATTTTACGTAACTGCACTATCTTACACGGAATGGTCTCTTACAGTAGGTAATTACTTCTGGGAGAACCCCCAGCAGTTATGTCCATGTGGGAGGACAATTATGATAGGAGGCCTTGTAGGACTGCATAGCCGAAGGCCGCCCTACGTCGTGAGGCAATATCCAGATTGTAATGCCTTGTGAAAGTATGGATGGACAGGGTAGCTGCATTGCAGATATCTGAAATGGAGGCTCCTTTAAAGCAAGTCGCAATAGTGGCCGTAGCTCTAGTGGAACTGGCTTGGACAGGTCCAGATAAGGGTTTGTTGTAACAAAATGTAATACAATTTGCCAACCAGGATGAACGCGTACATTTTGCGACCGGGAGGCCATCACGACCTGGGGCAAAAGAGATGAACAGTTGAGACGTTTTTCTAATCGATTGTGTCCAATTAGTCTAGTAGCAGAGTAGACATTGGACATCTAAAGTATGTAGGAGATGTTCACCCTGATTGGAGTAGTCTGGATAGGAGACCGGAAGCTCCAAGGACTGATTTAAAGTATGTTCAGAGACAACTTTAGGAAGGAAGGAAGGATTGGTACGAAGGACCACCCGGTCCTTGTGGAGAATCAGGTAAGGTTCTCTACATATGAGGGCATGGAGCTCAGAAATACGTCGAGCGGAAGTGATGGCCACTAGAAATAGGGTTTTCCATGAAAGAAAACTGAGGTCACACGTGGCAGCCGGTTCAAAGGGCTCAAAGTTCAATTTTTCTATCGTAAAATTGAGAGCTCACAGAGAAGTGGGTATTCTAACTGGACGTTTAATATGTAACATTCCTTTCAAAAACATCTTAGCTAGATGATGTTGGTACAGTAATGTGTCATCCAGAGGTTCATGGAAGCCAGAGATGGCGGCAGAGTGGACTTTGATGGAAGAATAACTTAAACCGGACTCAGACAGTGAGGCCAGGTAGTTCAGAACCTGTCAGTGGACAAGAGCAAGGGTCCAAAGATTGAAAGGCAGACCATATGGAAAATCATTTCCATTTGGAATGGTATATTGCTCTTGTTGCTGGCTTATGGAAGGCCAAGAGAAAACTGGCAACAGGAGAGAACATTTGTAGACTAGTTATGAAAGCGTCCGCAGGGGCCCAGTGTGACGGTGTAGAGCCTGCAGGTTGAGATGTAACAAGGTTCTTTAATTTTTAGTCAAGAGGTTGACGATTGGAGCACCTCCTTGATTGTTGAGGTAGAACAATGCAGTGTTGTCTGATTGGATCAGCAACAGTCTAGAGTCTAAAGAGGCTGGAATGCGGAAGGGCTAAGCAGAATGCCCTCAGCTCTAGGTGACTGATGTGAGGCTGACGGAGAGAAATGGTTCACTCACCCTGTGTCAATAAGGACCAAGGAGTACACTTCCTCATGTCAGGGAAGCATCCATGGTGAACGTCAGCGTGGGAAGGAGGGACCCAAAAGCCATTCCTTGTCATAAATAGGTTTCGACTGACCCTCAAGTCAGAGGTGGCATCCGAGAGAGAGTGATACTTAACTTGCCTTCACATTTTTCTTGGCTTTGAGACCACTGATTCTGGAGGATTCACTGAAGAGGTCTCACAGGAAGACGGGCGAGTGCTACCGTAGGGATGACAGCAACCATGTGACACAGAAGGCATAGCAGCTGTCTAGCTGTGACTACTTTCTACATCTGTATGCGTGATGCCAGAGACAAGAGTGTGGCCTGCTGGACAGTAAGTGCTGGCTGAGATTGTATCTAGGACAGTATTGGAGACTGAGTTGGACTTTGGCCAACTGACTGCGATTCCCTAGAGTGTGAAAATATTTGCAGGATAGCCTCTAGGCAAGAAAGCAAAGCTGTTCCGCTTTGATTGGCCAGTTATCTAGATATGGGAAGATAAAGTGCTCTTTCCTTCTTTAAGCTGTTACAAATGAAAATTACATACCTACCGTAATTCTTGATCTTCTCTTGTATCTTCACCATTCATTACTGCTTGGGTTAAGTTGGAGGTGCGCACCCGTTACGGGAGTTTTTTTTTTTTCCTTTTTGAGTCGGCTCCAACGGCGCCTCAGCCATGACGCTGGCAATCTCATGGAGGGCGTTCGAGTGCCGGAGACCTCCTCTATCTCAGTTCTGGTAGCCGGAGAGGCGAAAATAAAGGGTAAGAAAAAAGGAAAGCGAGGCAAGAGAGCCGAGGGATAGAAAAAGGAAAGGATATAAACTGAAAAAGGAATAAACCGGTAGAGACTAGACAGAGGAGAGAGAGAATTCCTACCCTAAGGGACCGCAGTGCCTCCTTTCCGGGGCGGCTCTAGGGGAGGAACAGAGAGAAGGAAAGGGAAAGTAGAAGAAGAAGAAGAAAAGAGGCATGTTGAGAGGGAGAACAGTGCCCATCGAGCATTGGTTGAGAGGCTTACAGGCTTGAGACTAACAAGGGAGCAAGAATCCCAGTTGCTAGGACTGAGAGGAGGTTCAACCGAACCACCTGAACAGATTCGAATGATGGCAACATCTCTGAACTCTCAACATGCCAAGTCCCTACATCCTAGCTGAGGGCTCTTAGACTGCCCAGGCAGAACCTGTTCCGGGAAGAGCGCCCACCCAGGAAGGGGACTAAGTCCCTTAGCACCTTGTTAAGTGCTAACACAGCAATGTATGGGAAAGGCTATGCCTTCACGAAGGCAGTTTGTATGAAAGATAGAGTGGAACTCAATCAGACTCCCTAAGGCAAGGCAAGCAGACGCTCAGAGCTGACAAGTTCAATCAGCAGCTGGAAGAGCTCAAAATAATACCTGCCAGGGGGATTCTAAATTTTGCCGAGGCCGTGTCAGAACATGGCTCTTAAGCTGAAAACTGCATAACCTAAGAAGGTATTTAGGAATCGCACCCTAAGGGCGGTCAGAAAGAGTTCCCCAGAGTTAGAGAGTACAACCGTGTCGGTCCTCTTTACCTTGAGGAAAAAGGGATCCATTCACTAAGAATGGAAAACAGAAAGTTTTTTTGGCATAAAGGCCAAGGAAGGAAGAGGAGCAACGAGACGGGAGAGAGGCATACAGAAGGAGGCCACTGAGGGAAGGTGGTGGGATCAGTAATGAATGGTGAAGATACAAGAGAAGATCAAGAATTACGGTAGGTACGCACTTTTCATACCTCCCTGTCAATCTTCACCATTCATTACTGCTTGGGTGAGTACTAAGCCCCCGCCTCTAAAAAAGGGGGTAGAACCCTGAGGAACAAGACCCCAGCCTCCTGCTGGTGAGAAACAGAAGGGAAGACCCTGGGCTAATCCAGAGAAAAGCCTATGTGGGAGAAGAGCTAGGAGGTGTCCCCCGAGGATGGGGAGATGGAGGAAGCCCCTGCAGAAGTCTCCTAGCTCTGGAGGAAAAGAGACGGGTCCCCCGGAAGGCGGAGCGAATCACCCTACGCTGGGCCAGGGGTGACAACCTTGACAGACGAAGCCATGCCGTCCGCCTAATGCAGACTGCTGTCCCTGCAAGCCTGGAAGCCACCTCATTGGCGTCATAAGATGCCCTTGCTTGGTGTCTTGCCAGCTCCAGGCCTATAGCGGAGAGGGCAATAGCCTGTCTGGTTTGCTCCATATTAGGCACTGATGCTAAGAGCTGAGAGAGCATCGACCACAGATGCCTACTGTAGGCAGCGTGGTGAGCCTGATGTGACAATGCAAGCCATCATGCGAGAGAAGAGAACACTCTTCACCCCACCGGTCGAATGGAGGAATCGAATCCGTGGATGGTCGCATGAGGGCGGCGCCTGGAAGGAGTCTCTAGGTATACCAAACCCAAGGACGGGTTGGGAAGGGTACCCAGGGATTCTGAAGGGGCACAATACCTTCGTTGACAGTCTGCGGGGCTGGAGAAGGGCTGGCGACTGCCAGGAACGGATAGACGCCTCCTGAAGGGATAGGCCAGGAAGGTACCACCAGGTGCTGGGCACTGAATTCTCCAAGGAATTCCCGCGTCTCCCATTCGGTATTGTCTCGCCTAACGTAGGACATTCGAAGATCCCTCACCATCCTCGAAAGGAATCGCTGATATTCAGTGAAATCAGCATCGGAGGAGATATGAGCAAGGGGTTCCTCTCCCTCAGAGGAGGGAGACGAGGATGACGGAGAGCTCGAGTGTCCAGAAGATTCCTGTGGCGGTGGGGAGAGGCGAAAGACCCGCTCATGCATATACCTAATATATGAGGGGAAGGCTGCCGCAAACCTCTGAACTGCTCCCAGGATAACGGACCCGTAGGACTGACATGGCCTGGAAGAGCGGGGGGTGGCTGCAGAGGTACTGGAGATGGGCACCTACAAAGAGGCAACTGACCTCTGCTAGGGCTCTGAAATACGGAGAACGGAGCCCGAGCTGGCGGGATTCCAGACAACAGACCAGGTCGCAAAACGGAACCCTGGGGATGCGAAACCTGGAAGAGCCCAGGAAGGGATCCTCCCCTGTGACGAACCTGGGACTGCATGGATCCAGAAGGGCAATCCACAGCAAGCATACGGAGGGACCCTGGGGCCCAAGAGGGAGGGGGCTCAGCGCTCGACTCCTAGCCACCCACGGTGGCGGCAGAGACGCTGACGACAGTCTCCCCCCCGACCCCTCGGACTCGAGAGCCCTCCTCCTCGACTCCAGCGTTCTACCACCCGAGGCGGTAACAGCACCCGAAGGATAGCTGTCACGGCCCCCAGGAGGGAGAGCCCTCCGTCCCCACCCCATCGCCCCGGACCAGAGGCCACCCCTAGCCCGAGGACCCTCAGAGGAGGACGGGAGCGGGGACAGCGGGAGGGGCCCGCTGTGCCACCTAGCACCACGTGCCACCGGGGACCCCGACTCCGAAGAGTCAGGGTGCCAGGATGGGTCCACATCCAAGTCATCGACCTCCGAAGAGGAAGAGACCTGCTGAACCTCGATGCTGGCAACCCCGGGGGTCCCCGGAGAAATGGCGCCGGTGCCAGAGGCGGCGCCGGACGAACCCTGGCCACCGCAACTGCTAGACCCGCCCCGCGCCCCCGCGGTGTCAGTTAGCCCACGGCGCCGCCCGCCGCCGGAACTCAACCCGCGCTGCCAAGAGCGCAAACCGGGCCTGTCGCCGCTTGAAGGTCAGAGGCGGCGCGCCGACAGCGCCGGATCCGACAGGCGCCGAGGCGCGCGAGGGTCCACAGTGCCGCCTGCCAGCAGCGCGGCCTCGACACTGGGAGCCTGCACCTCAGGAGGTGACTGCCAAGGCGGTGTCCCGTCGCTGCCCGGAGGGACCACGACGTTCCTCCGACACCGCTGAGAGAACTTCCTCTTCGGCAAGAGAAGAGGAGGAGCCTCCTCCTCCACGGACCGTATAGGCCGGAGGGACCGAAGGAAGGCCTAGAGACCTTACCTGGGAATCCCTGAGCGACGCCGCCCCCGAGGTCGGGGGCCTTGGCCGATCTTGAACGCTGGACTTCGAGGACACGACGGTCCATCGAGAAACAGGCGTCGCCACGCGTCCATGTCGTGGTGTAGTCCAAGGCAACGGAGACAGACACATGCCGGGTCCGAGACGAGAAATGCCGCCACAGGAGCACTGACGCATAGGGGTACGGCCCACCTTCGACTTACGCTTTGCTCCCGAACCTGACATGATGCGAACTAAACAAGGCAAAAAACAGCAATAAAGCACTTGGCGCCGTTGATAGAAAAATAAGAACGGTCTTACTGGTATACGGCGTCCAGCGAGACACTGAGGAAAAAACGAGGAATCTTGAAGGATTACGAGGAACCGTTAAACTATTTCGCTACCACACAGCAGGTGCAGCCTCGACGGCAGGAGAAACAGAACTGAGATAGAGGAGGAATCTGCTGCACCTAACGGTTGCCTCGCAAGATGACGCAGTATCGTCGCGCCGAGGGCGGCGCCTGGAGCCAACCCAAAAAAAAAAAAACTCGAAGGGTGCGCACCTCCGGCTTAACCCAAGCAGTAATGAATGGTGAAGATTGACAAGGGAAGATCTACCTTTAGGTATTTGGTGAACACACTCAGGGCCGAGGAGAGGTCAAACCGGAGTGCTTGAAACTGATAATGCTAATCTAGGAGGTAGAAATGAAGAAAATTATGATGAGCAGGGTGGATGCAGATAGGCACCCTTTATAACTAGGGCACGAAGCTAATCTTCCTGTTTCAGTATTGGCATTATGGAAGTCAAGGTTATTATGCGAAACCATTTGTACTGGATAGAAAGGTTCAGTTTTCTAAGGTCCTGTATCGGATCGAGGTCCCTAGTTCGTTTGAGTACCCGAAGGAAGTGGGAGTGGAATCCCATGTGAATGGGATACTGGAGAAACGGCATGCATCACCAGTAAAGCCCTCAATCCTCTAAAAGGATAGCTATATGATCTAATGGTTATAATGAACAGGACAGGGAGGACGAGGGGGGGTCTGGAGATAAATTCCAGAATATGACCCCTCTGTATAATTTGGAATACCCATTCATCTGAAGTGATCGTCTGCCCGGCCTATAAATGGAGGATAAAAACAACTGCCCACAGCCGTCTGAGGCTGGGTTGAGGAAGGGTGGGAAAAGCAAAACCCTAGTTGATCACTAGGTACTCGGCTGCCCAAGACCCCCCTCCCCGGGAGGGTGGAGGCGGGATCCACAGGTGGTGGAGGTGTTACCTCTTGTGAGTTGAGTACGACCTCTATAGCTGCTGGTATTGGTATCTTCTGTATTTTCCTCCTCTTTCAAAATAGGAAGAGGATCGAGAAGGGTAAGTTGCATGCGGAGTATGGTACATGCCATGAACCATATAAAGAGTTCAGCTGATGTCTGTAAATCATCCAGTAAAGTTTGAGTACCTGGCCCGAATAAACTGGACCCATGAAAAAGGGTACCGTAGCTATTTATGTTGCACATCAGGCGTAAGTCCTGTAAAGTGGAGCCAGGTGTGGTGTTGCAAAGAAATGCCAATAGCTGACAGCCGGGCCAAGGTACCGACGGCATATCCCAACCTGGGTAGGTGACAGAATTAGCATTACTAGTTGATATAGTAGCCAATAATTACTCCCCGGTCAGGTAATGGAGGGAGGTGATTGATCATTTTAATGGCAGATGACTCAAGGGTATGGTGGTATTTAAGCATAAGACCCATATAATTTGAAATTCTGATATTCATAGAACTGGAGAAGAAAAAGAAAAAAAGTTTCTCCAGAAAGTCAAGTCTTCGGGATTCTTTATGAGATGGTAAGGAGCTCATGTGATCATGAGTGGCAGTACAGAGTCCACATCCGGGAAAGCTTGAAAGGAAGGGAGGAACCAGAGGAGCTGGATAAATATGATCCGCCTTATGTGGAACAGCTGAGATAGCTGAAGGCTAATGCGAGGCAGCCAGCATGGCATTCTGGTAAGTTTTTAATTAGTGGGGAAACCACCCAAATAGGCTCCTCTGGCAGATCAGGGTATTCTGCCATATCATTACTTTGTCATGTTTTTTGATAGAGGATCTCATGACTTTCTATATTTGTATCATCACTTCACAGAATGCAGGGTCATCAGGAGGGGGTGCTGCGGAGTCCAGGTAGGCCCTCATGCAAAGAAGAGATTTCCGAATAAGGGAGACGGAGGAAGAAATTTCAGCTCCTGGAAATCGTAGAGTTCAAGGTCACCAGTGAAGTTTAACAGGGAGCTCTTGTTCATCTGGAAAATAGTCTTCCATGTAAAGAGGAAGTGACCCGGGTGGGACTGGATCCTGGTCATCATGAAAATTCTTCGGCAGAAGAGGAGGAGTTTGTGGAGGGTCGCCCTGCCCCCTTGGATCGGAGGGCAGGGAGGCCGTATGGCATACAACACGCACTGCATTACAGTGGAGACGCCCAGTTCCTTCTGGGGGGAGGTTTGAAACGCAAGGGGGTAACGGAGGGAGTAGATGTAGCCTGAGCAGGTCTTGCCCGGTGGTGAAAACCAGGGTCCCAATCTCTGTCAGCTTGACCCCTGTGACTGTCCACCTAAGAGGGTGGATGGGTAGAAACATGGCATAAGCCACTGTTTTTTTATGAAGCCCCATTTACTAAGAATGAATATTAGGGCGTGCTATCGATGGAGGGACAACTGAAGGGGTGGCTGTCAATAAGGCGTGAAGAGGATCTCTCCCACTCTGTGACTCTGATGGAACCCAGAAAGGGTTATTTATGTATTGCTTTTTTATAGTGCTGGAAGCAGTGTTGACGAGGGAGTGAAAAAAAATCCTGTCAATGAGCAGGCAGAATAATGACGCACTGTCGACGGGGAACATCTGTCGACGAGAAATAGGGATGCATCATTGATGGGGATGTCCATCAATGAGAATATGGATGCATCGTTGACGGGTATGGCCATCGATGAGAATATAGAGGCATCGTCTGATGGTGGTGGCAGTCAATGAAAATAGAGATGCATTGTTGACGGAGGTAGTTGTCAATGAGGATGTTGACAGTTATGGGCCGTCAATGAAAGCATAGATGCATCGTCGACGGTGGTAGTCGTCGATGAGAATATAGATGCATTGTCCACGGTGGTAGCGATCGATGATGATGCTGATGGTTATAAGCCGTAACTGAAAGTACAGATGCATCATCGATGGTGGTAGCAGTCGATGAGGACATAGATGCATCGGCAACGGTGGTAGCCATCGATGAGGACATTGACAGTTATAAGCCGTCATTATGTAGATGCATCATCAATGGTGCGGTGGCCATCGCTAAGTAATAAAGACAGAGGATGAGGAGGGGTACTCCTGCTCTGTGTGTGTCCAGAAATGTAGACCCATAGATGGGTGAGCTCTTGTTGGATGAGCCTCTGGTTGTTCGTTGAATCTTTAATGTTGTTTTCAGAAGTTGTTCTAGATGCTGTGCGAGCTGAAGACGGCTGGAAAATTAACTGAGGATACCAGTAACTGCCCACACTTATACAGGAAGCAGGAAGATGATGTCATGTGTGGGTGGTCTCTGGTATAAAACTGCTAGAAGAGCTGCTGTGTCACAGCGCCCTCTGATGGAAACTCCCAGAAGTAATTACCTACTGCAAGAGACCATTCTGTGGAAGATCTACTTTTACTGGTGAATAACCTGTTCTAGCATCGTGGATATGTTGTTCTATCCACACTATTTGGAAGACTCCTAGCAGTTCTCTGGGAGGAGGGAGGCAAGGTGCACCCCCCACCAATACTTACTTTGGGAACAGAGACTGGAGAACTGAGGCCCCAAAACTAGCATCCTGGTGTGACTCTAGGTCGATGTGCTAATGGGTAATGAAGGTGTTTGCTGACTTCCAGGTAGCAGCCATGCAGATTTCCTGGATAGGGACGTCCCTGAGTTACACAGCAGTCTGGCGGGTAGAATGAGCTCACATCCCTATGGGAGGCTCCTTGCCTGCAAACCAGTAGCAGAGATCAATGCACAATGTAATCCATCCGCCAACAGTCCGCTTGGCTGCAGGTCTGCCAGGTGCGGCTTCAGCGTAGGTGACAAACAGCTGGCGAACCTGTCCCCGAAACTTCTGCCATTCACTCCTTATAATAAGAGAGTGCTCGTCTCCGGTCCGAGATATGGAGCCTGTACTCGGCCTCCGAGGTGTAACTGGGGTAGTACACTAGCAGAGTCAACACCTGGTTCAGGTGAAATTCTGACACCACCTTCGGAAGGAATTTCGGGTGGGGGCGCAGACAACCTTGTTCCTGTGGAAAACCAGGAAAGGAAACTCAACAGAGAGCGCCTGTAACTCCCCAGTCCTTCTGGCTGACGTGATAGCTACCAGGAAGGTGGTCTTCCACGACAGATGTGACATCTCACACCTCAGCATCGGTTCGAATGGCTTGCCCATGAGCTTTGCCAGTACCAGCAGTAGATCCCATGGTGGTGGTGGTTCACGCACCGGAGGGGAAATATGGTCAAGGCCTTTAAAGAAGCGCCAGACCACCTTCTTCCTATGCCACTGTCTGCTCACTGACCCGCGCCAGGTAAGCAGAAATGACTATCAGGTGCACCTTAAGAGTCATGGACTGAAGACCCCCTTTGGACAGAGACCAAAGGTAGTCAAGGATACTAGCCACCGGACAGGACAAAGGGTCCAAACCCTTGCCCTGACATGAAATGGAAAACCTTGTCCACTTGAAGGTATAGCACCTCCTGGTTGACTCCTTTCTGGATGCTTCCACGACTTTGAGTACATTCTCAGACAGACCCAAAGCCTGGAACTCTAGCCGCTCAGGAACCAGGCTGTCAGGTGCAGGGATTGAAGGTCTGGATGGAATACCTTCCCCTAATTGACTGATATTAGGTCCTGGCATACTGGAAGACACCTCAGGGGCCTGGAGCTGAGGCTGAGGAGATCTGGATACCAGAACTGGTGAGGCTAGTCTGGGGCTACCAGGATCATACTTGCCTTGTCCCTCCTGACCTTGAGGAGCACCTTGTGAACCAAGGGAAGTGGAGGGAAGGCACAGAAGAGGCCTGGGGTCCATGGCCTCGAGAAGGCATCCCCCTGCAGAAAGCCCTACTGAGGGGGACGGGCATGAAAGAGCCTCAGCTTTGCATTATCCCTGTAGGCGAAGAGATCCACCTGAGGTTTCCCCCAGTGGGAGAACAGGCTGTGTACTACCTCTGGATGAAGGGACTGTGGTGGAGTTAGGGTACACCCTCGGCTATGACTGATGGATCACTTTTCTATCTCCTTATTTCCTAACTACAGTTAACACTTTTCTTCTCTCCCCCACTTCCCCCCAGGTTGGTCACCTTGTGTAGCTCTTTACTATCCCTGCTAAACTTCCTATTAGTTCTCTCTTTTCATTCTTTTTCCAGTTCCATCCATCCAGACCCTGAAATGATGCCAAACACCTGGAAAGGTGTTGTGTAAAGTGCATAAGTGCATTTTGTGTACAAAAAGCATGAAGGCTATTTTAAATGGGAATGAATACAGTTAGTAAAGCCCCTTTAAAGAAGAATCATCAGAAGTCATATAAAACAATAATAATGTCATGATTAATACAGTTATAAGAAATCCTTAAGGTATTTTCACAAATTCAGACTATAAACCTGTTACTGTATAAGGTTCTATGTATAAAAGAGCTTAGTCACTGTGGATCAGCGATATAGAAAGTCAATATCTTTGGATATACACACTGTACCTTTAACTAAACCAGGAAATCTGAACACAATCCCCTCCCCCTTTGGTTCTGAAACATGTTCAGACATGAAACAGCATGTCCGGACTTGTAATTAGAAAGGGCTTAGTGAGGTGACCCCCCACCAAAATATATAAATACCTCTTCACTGAGTTCACTTCAGTCCAGCCCAGTAGGGCTCAGCCCTGAGAGGGAGGAGAGAGGTAGATAAGCTGTTGAATGCAGATGAGAAGGATCTTAGGAGCTCTAAGATCTAGGACTGTATTTTGTGAGAAACAACTGATATTAAGTAGTGATTTTCTTTGCAATTTTTGTTGTTTTCATTTATTCTAACCTTTGAAAAATAAAAATCACACCACGTAAGCATTAATCCATGATGAAGGTGGCATCTAATGGGGAATTAATGCATGGCTGGGACCGTTGTGGCAGAGTGCCTACAACGGCCCAGCCATGCATCAATTCCCCATTAGATGCCACCTTTGGAGTGGATTAATGCACTTGTAACATGGTCTACATATTAGTAGGGATGTGACAGATGAAAGTGTGCTGTTCTGATGAATGACACCATGACACTATTACAGTTAGGCAGGTAAGTTTACTGTGACTTTGAGAGGTTAACGTCATGCTGTCTTACATACAGATGTGTTATTTTGTTGCTTTTGCAGTATAGTACAGTACTACATCGGTGAGCGATTACTGTCACTTTAAACATTTTTGGGCCGGCTGTTACTCTGATATCATGCTGAGGAGGACCGCGGTTTCTGATTTCTACTCAGTTGGCTTCACGTTGTACTGCTGATTTGCATAATGCATTCCCCGCTTACTGCAATGAAATTATGCTCTTTACCTGCCAAGATGGTGTTCACAGTGTTGCTTCTATTACAGCCACATGATTTTACTCAGTTATTTTTTGCTCTCTGTCTGCATCGATAATGCGGGATAGTTACAGTTTACCTTCCCATGTACCGTGAACACTTCGAAATCATATAGATTTCCGATTCCCTGCTGCTCCACTCTGTGCCCCATTCCGTGGTCCCATCTGCCACTGGTTTCTGCATGCTGCGGTTCTTCATGTGGGTCTGTGTCTTCTCTTGTGCCCTGTGTAGTTCCTGCTTCTCCGTTTTCTCCTGTCCCCAACATTCCTGCTCTTTGTCCTGGGCTACGACTGTACTCTGGCACACTGTTCTGCACTTTCTCAGTGGTATCTCAATGCTCTGTGCTGCTGCTGTCTCTCTATCTTCTCCTGCTCTTTGTGTGTCAATCCTATTTCTCCTACCCTACCACATGTCTCACTATTTCCTTGAACAACAGTTTATTCCTTTACTTTTTTACCTCTTCCCCTTTTCCACAGCGCTCGTTTGGTGCTTGTGGCTGCTTTCTGAACTTCACAAGCAACACGGCATTATTGTCTCATAATGCCGTGTTGCTCTTGTACCACCTGACGCCCTTACACCAACTGTTTTTCTTCCCTACACTACTAGTATTTTTGCAATGTTACAAGGTGTGTTAAACCTGTAAATTTGCCTCATCCGAAGTGTATTCCCACATGCTGTGACAAACTTGGTTTCAGAAGTGGGATAGTACTGGTTGTCCAGAGAAACAATGGGGGGAGACCAGTACCCTGATACCAGCCCTGCCATCCTGACTTAAGGGGCAAAGAGCAGGATGGCATACCTCTCCAGGATCTTCTGGATGCCAAAGAGCTGTTGAAGGAGGAGGAGCTTACTGGTGTATATACCAGAGCCCAGGTGAGGACCAGAGGGGAATTACTAACCGGACTGGAGTTCAATGGAACGCGGAGGTAGACCAGTGCCGGAGAGAGGCAGAGCACCACTGCCAGGTGCTGATGGAGAGTTCCCAACCAGAGGATTTTGTTGCGGATGCAGAGGACCAGGATCCATGGGTTCTAGAGGAGGAGGAGGACCCCCTGAAGGAAATTTTGTTGCCAATCACGTTTGAAATCCCGTTGTTGCCCATTTTTCCTGGCTGCTGCTACTTAGTAGGACGATGACATGAAGGTCCCAGGTAAGACTGTTTCAGGACATTTGCATACTGGAGTGAAGACTACAAGCAATAGGGAAGACACCATGGTGGTTGAATGGACTTTCCCATATTTTGAACCCTCTGTGATATGGTATGAAATGTATGAAACATGTAATGTTTAAAATTAACAAAGCATTAAGGCTTGTGCTGAGTACAGTCAGTTGAGGGTCCCAGAATGGTGTAAGGGTCGAAAAGAAACCTCTGGTATGTTACAAATAAGGGTTGAAAGAAAACAATGCATTAGAATGGGGTTGGAGCTGGGTACAACTTGCCCCAGAAAAAGCTGTAGCGGAGGCCTGTACGGCTGCCCTGATAGCTAGATGGAGGAAGCTCAAAGTCAGCATAAAAATGGAAATTACGTACCTACCATAATTCTGATCTTTCTGTGCATCTTCACCATTCGTCATCTTTGGGTACTTGGCTGGAGGTCATGACCCCATGGGAGTTTTTTTTTTGATGGGCGGAGTCGATGCACCATCGGAGCCACCCTCGAGTCCAATGCACCGCGTGGCGCCGAGGTTGGCCTTTAGGTGTTGGCTCGACTCCACCTTCCCACCAGTTCTGAGTTGCCAGAGGTTAGAAAAGGGCTGGGAGGGTGGGACAAGGAAGTCCAAGGGACAGACAACGGAAAAGATATAAAACTAAAAGGAGAAATAAATGACTGAAAGGACAGAAGAGGTTCAAAGACTAAGGGGGGGATTAGGTAGGGGCCCCAATCTCTGGATGTAGAAAGGAGGAGGCAGGGAGGGTTAAGGTTTTGGAAGTAAGGAAAAATTGAGAAGGGAGGGAGAGACAGGAGAAACATACCCTGTAACCCTAACTCTTCTCCAGTCTATATAGGAACTGCAAAGGAGTAGCCAAAGGCTAACTTGCCAGAATTGCAGGCACAGAATTACTGGAAAACTCCCATAAGCAGAATCGGCTATTCTGGAAATAAAGACAGGAAAACAGAGATATCCCCCAAAAAGACATTTTGGTGCAAGAAACCTAGTTTCTTAAAATAACTGAGGTTATGTTCACAGGACAAGAAAATCAAGGGAAACTGAGGACGGACGGGAAAAAGGGGAGAAGGAAAGAAAGCGGGGGCAACTGCCAACTTCTACCCCTCAGGCGTGGAACCGAAGCACTGAAGAAGCAGCGCCCCCACCTCTGACCACTCTACCCCTAAGAAAATTACCCCTGTATGTGCCCCAGTTTACCCTGCGCCTGACTAAGAGAAAGGAGGGGGGCAAGAAGGAGTCACACAGAGGGAGGGGGACCCAGAGACTGAGGCCCCAGGGGGATGGAGGGTGGGATTGTGATGAATGGTGAAGATACACAGAAAGATCAGAATTATGGTAGGTACGTAATTTCCATATCTTATCTGTGTCAGTCTTCACCATTCATCACCTTTGGGTGAGTAGCGAGCTCCCCTGAAGGGGGCTTTTAACCCTACGGGGCTGAGTCCCTTAGCTCTCAGTGGGTGACACACTAAGAGGGAGAACCTTCATAGGTCTGGAGAGGCCCAAGAGTCGGGAGAGTGAGATGGGGACCCCCAGGAGGGGGTAGGAAGTTGCCCTGACAGATACCGCCTCACCCTACGGGAGAAAAGGCAGGTTCTCTGGTGGGCAGAGTTAATCACCCTACGCCGGGCCAAGGGTGACAACCGGGAAAGACGCAGCCATGCCGTCCGCCTAGTGCAGATCGCTGTCCCTAAGACCCTGGTAGCTACCTCACTGGCACGATTCGATGCCTATGCTTGGTGCCTGATAGCTCCAGGCCACGTGCAGGGAGTGCAATGGATTGTCTGGTTTGCTCCGTGTTAGGCACTGAGGCTAGGAGTTGACCTAGCATGGACCACAGGAACCTGTCATAGGTGGTGTAGTGGGCCTGATGTGCTGCAACAGAGAGCAGCAACTGTGCCGAGTAGAAAGCCCTCCTCCCCCAGAAGTCAAAATCCATGGAGTCTTGATCTGGGGGCCGGTCATGGTTGAGGGCGCAAAGCCCATCAGGAGTGTCCAGTTGTGTCAACCCCGACTGCAGATGAGGCATGGAACCTGAGACTCCGGGGAAGAGACACAATACCGCTGACAGAGATCCTAGGGCTGGGACTCTGGAGAAGGGTCTCTGAAGCACAGCGAGCCTCCCAAAGGGGAGCAGGCCAGGGGGGGCACCACAAGGGTGTCCGCACTGAAATCGCCCAGAAAGGCGCGCATCAAGTGCTCCGGATCTTGCTGAGTGGGCGGGTTGATGCACAGGTCCTCCATCATCCTCACGAGGAATCGCTGATACTCAATGAGATCAGCAGCTGGAGAGATGTGGACAGATGGTTCCTCTCCCCCAGAAGAGGGAGAATGAAGAGTTAGAAGACCTAGAAGGTTCAGAGGCTGGTGGCTCAGGGAGGTTGAAAAACCTGACTGTCCATAGCCCTAACATAAGAGGGAAACTGAGCAGCCTGGGCTCTGAACTGCTCCCGAGAGAGAAGCCCGCTAGGACCAAGAATGCCTAGGAGCACAGGCGAATGTGGCAGAGGAGTAGGGGCAGAGCCGACAATGGAAATCGGCTGACCTCCGCCTGGGCTAGGGAGCGCACCAGGAGCCCTAGAGGAAGGAGCTCCGGAAAACTCCACAGCCGACAGCTGATCAACCACACAGGAACTGCCTAGGCTGTACCCTGAAGAATCCTCCCCTGTGAGCCAACTGGGGCCGTATAGGTCCAAAAGGACGGTCCCCTACCTCGAAAGAATGGGGTCCTCTCGAGGAGACCAAAAGGGAAGGGTAGAGATCTGCACTGCGGCTTCTCCCAGAGCCCGGGTGGACTCCGGAAAAAGGCCGTCACACAGACCCTGTGCACCTCGACTTCTCAGAATCTGAGAGTGCCCTCCTCCTTGAGAAAGCAGCTTAGGCAGCTGACAGCCCTGGTCGACCCCCGAAGGAGCTATACAGGGAGCAGCACCCTCCCCACATGTGGGTGCTCCGATCGGCCCCAAAGTTGGCCGATCCAGGCACACCATCTGCGGGGGTACCACCGCTGAGGGAACAGAGAACTTTCCAAGGCCAGGTTGCAGGGAAATGGTGGCCTGCACCACCGCCTGCTGGTCAGAACCCCTGACCCTGGCCCCAGTAGCCACTGTCCGATCCTCGGGGGGGCTGAGTCTGACCTGTCGAGGACACTACCAAGGTGTCCACGCCAGCAGCCAGCTCCAAGGAGCCGGACTGCGTGTCCGAACCAGAGTCAGACTCCTCCTCCAAAGAGGTAGAGGCTGAAGTCCTGTGCCAGACAGTGCGTGGATGCCTGCTGCCATCCCTACTGAACAGGGCAACAGAGCCAGAGCCTGCACCCGAGTCAACGCTTTTGCCCCCCTCCACACTGCAAATGGTGCCAGAAGAGGACAAAGCTCCAACAAGGGCAGCAGTCTCGGAGCCAAAGCCTGTCATAGCGCTGCCCCACGGCACCGTGAGCGGCAGCAAGGACAAAGACGGCACCGACGATGGCTCCGACCGTGCTCTCGGCGCCACGAATGGCACCGAGGCCAGAGACCCCCACAGTGACGACCCACACCACAGCGCCGTGAGGACAGAGACAGTGCCGCCGGCAGCGCTCTCAATGCCATGGACCGTGCCGAGCTCCAGAACCCCCATGGTGCCATGTCCCTGTTCGGAGCCGTGAACGGCTGCTGAGCTGGATACAACGTCATGCTCAACCAGTGCCAAAAACAGCAGTGAGGCGAGAAACAGAGAGGAACGGTGCCGTAGAGCCTCCCATGGTGCCAACAGCTGCACTGACACCGCGAATGGCACCGACAGCAGCAATGGCGCCAACGACAGTGCCATCAGGGCCGATGGTGCCGCAAATAGCGCCGAGGCCCAAGACACCACCAACAGATGGCATCGAGCACAGCGCAGATGCAGGCTTTCCGAGCCACGGGTGCGACACCGGGGGAGCCTTCGCCCCCAAAGGGGCAATTGCCAAGACAGTGCCTCCCGTCTGTCAGACCGGGCCTCCTGCACCGCAGGAGAGGCCTCTGCCATGGTTAGGCGAAGCAGAGGCCCCCACCTCCTCGGTCTGTATAGAACCAATAGGGGACCTGGAGGAAAGGCTGAGAGAGCGTGGCTTGGCCCGTCGAGTGCATGCCCAATCCCCGAAAGTCAGTGGAGCTCACCCCACTTTCCACGCATGTTGCTCGATGACCAGGCGGTCCATGGAGAAGCAGGCGTCGCACAAATCCATGTCGTGTAGCAGGCCAAGACATGCGAGGCAACGGTCATGCTGGTCGGTGACGGAGTACTTACGGCCGCATGGGCACCGACACATGGGAAGGCCATCCCGTCTTCACAGTGTTCTTGCCTCCCGACTGAGACATGACCTATGGAAAAAGAACACCAAACAAGACTCAACGTAGCAAATAAAATAAAGAGCAGTCTTACCAGGTGACGTTGAGTAGGGTAACAAAACCGGCAGGATACTCTGAGCCGACGGACTTCGACATGGATTCGATAAATGGAGTCCATGGAGTTGAACTACAACACACAGGCTTCAAAAGTAGGCCTCAAGAAGATATTCTTCAGAGCAATTTCCCACGAGGTGACCTCGACGGTGGGAGACGAAGAACTGGTGGGAGGGCAGAGTCGACAATACCCAACGGCCACCCTGTGAGCGCCACGCAGTTCGTTGGCCTCGAGGGCGACTCCGAGGGTGCATCGACTCCACCCATCCAAAAAAAAAAAAAAAAAGCTCCCGCGGGGTCATGACTTCCGGCAAAGTACCCAAAGGTGATGGATGGTGAAGATTAACACAGATAAGATCTTACACGATCAGTGTGTGAGACGCGTGCTGTTTTCTTAATGAGCAGGGGTTGCAAAGACCTATAAAAACAGAGCTACAATTTCTTGCAATAAAAACACATGGGACTGAGATTGGAAATTGAGAAGAAACCCAGATGGATTTTCTCTGTTTATACTGCCTTTGAAAATAGTTTACTGAACAATTTTATTTTTTTTATTTTACTGTTAATAATAAATCATTTGTTCGAATTTTACAACTGCTCCTGGTTTTCCTATGCTTCCTGACCTGTGCCTCGATGACAGCCCCCAATCCAATTAATGAGAAGTGGGCAACAAAGGTGGCACCGGAATCAGAAATAAATCTGGCACTAGGAGGTCTCCTGGCACCAAGGGTGGTGCTGACACTTGTGCCGATGATCCAGCCAGCACTGAAGTGACTGGCAAGGTACCACAGCCAGCCCCATCACAGTGACACTGAATGGAGGTACGGTCAGTTGGACAGGAGCTGGTGGCGCGGTAACCGGCAAGGCCCTGGGGGCTGTTGCCAGATGCTCTACCTGGCCTGAAGGACCAATCTGCAACTCCAATGCCACCAGCGCTGAAGGGACAGGGACTAGTTTCGTAGGCAGAGGAAAACGAGCCAGATGTTGCACCCACTGCTCCGTAGCAGCTGCCCAGTGGTGGAACTGCCCATCATAATCCCCACAGAGGCAGAGAGGTAGTCTGGGCCTGAGACCTCAATCTCTTGTGAACTGACACCCTTGATGGTGCCAGTAAGGGCTTTCTGCTCCGAGACACCAAGGATCTCATGCAGACCGTGCAGAGGACGCACTCAAGCAGTACCGTTTCTCCCCCTTCCTACAAGAAAAGGAAGAACTTGAGGCCAAGCGGCACTGCAACCTCGACTAAGATCGGGAATAGGCCCACTTCTTTTTATGCTTTCAGGAAGACTGTCCTTTCTTCTAGGCACACGACTGTCTAGTCGTCAGAACCCTCGCCCAAAGTGGATTGGACACGGCCGTGCTGCCGGAGGAGCTGGACTGAAGAGGCTCTGTACCTTCATCATCCATGGCTGTCGACCGTTGACTTAGCACGGCTGTGAAAGACAGACAGGAAATTTTCTGTAAAGTCACTAAACTGACACAAAAATAATGAACTCCAACTTTAAACACTAAAAACCGAGAAGAAATGAATGCCGTTTTCATACAGATGTGAAGTTCTGACTCTCGGTAGGCGAGCAACGTCATTGGTGAAACATAGACAGAATCTGACAGCAGATAAGGACCGCCTGGCCCACCTAGTCTGCCCATTTCCCTACCTAATGTATAAACTCCAGATTCCACTTCATCTCCAGTCTACCTCCTCCTTTCCACCCCTAGTGTTGCCTTCTGCCTGTCCAGAGTTCGCCTACCATTGTTGCCCCCAGAACCTCCTCAGAATGGCTGTTCCGTGCATCCACCTCCCTTTCTGTGAAAAAATACTTCCTCACGTTGCCCGAGTTTTCCCCTCTCCAGCCTCATAGTGTGACCCCTTGTTCTTGCACATCTTCTTTTCTGAAAGATGCTCTTCTCTTGAACTCTACTGATCCCTCAAGGTATTTGAATGTCTCTATCATATTCCCCCTCGCCCTCCTGTGTATACATATTGAGTTCTCTCTGTCTCTCCTCGTATGGTTTCTGGTGTAACCCCTGCACCATTTTCGTTGTCCTTCTCTGGACTGCCTCCACCCTGTCAATGTCCTTTCGGAGATGAGGTCCCCAGAACTGCATGCAGTACTCCAGATGAGGCCTCACCAACTGCCTCTACAGCCACATCACCACCTCCTGTTTTCTACTGGTAATACCTCTCCCTATGCACCCTAGCATCCCCCCGGCTTTCCTTACTGCCTTCTCAGATTGTTTGGCTACTTTTAGATCATCTGTTATGACACCCCCCACGTCCCTTTCCAGTTTGGTTATTATTAGTGCATCTCCTCCCCATTGTGTACTTCTCCCCTGGGTTTTTGTTCCCTAAGTGTAAGATTGTGCCCTTCTTGTCACTGAATCTGAGCTGCCATACTCTTGACCACTCCTTCAACCTGGCTCTCCTCACCCCCCCCCCCCGGGGTGTCAATCCTATTGCAGATCTTGGTGTCATCTGCAAAGGGCATACCTTTCCTTGAGTCCCTACGAAATGTCACTAATAAAGACATTAAAGAGGACTGGCCCTAGTACTGAACCCTGCGGCACCCCGCTGGTTACTCCCCTTTCTTCAGATTGAACTCCGTTTACCACCACCACCCTCTAGGTCCTGTTGCTAAGCCAATTTCTGACCCAGTTTACCACCTCGGGACCCACTGCCAGACTGCCCAACTTGTTTACTAACCTCCTGTGTGGGACTGTGTCACATGCCTTGCTAAAATCTAGGCAGGCGTGGCTCAGTTGGTACACATCCACCTCTGGACCAGAAGGTTGTGGGTTCTGAAGGGGGACGCTGGTGAGCCCAAGTAATATGGCCGCTTTGGAACAGAACTCTCTACAACGTCTGTACTTGGGAACCAGAAAAAGGTTTTTTTTGGAGTAGGCAGAATGGCATTTTGTAAAAACCCCATAACTGGAAGGTCTGAGGAACATTATGGGAAATCCCAGAAAGGATCAGAGCCTTCATGACAGAACAAAATCCAGCAATGCTCCCGCTCCTGTTGCCACGCGGTCTACTCCTCTCCAACAGGCCACAAACTCAGAAAACGAAGGAGAGGAAACTCTGCAGTCTCTAGGCCTTAAAATCAAACAGGTTAATTTCCTCAGTTACTGGGTTGGCAGATAAAATAGATTGCATCAGGAACAGATATGGATAATGTTATGGCTGAATTTGCAGAAGCTAAGAAAAGATCAGATGCTGCTATGGGTGCCATTACTAATGTGCTGAAGGAGAATGGGCATGTAAGAATTTGTCTGGAAACCTTGGAAAATAAGACCAGGGCACCAAATATCCATTTTCTGGGTCTCCCGGAGGGCTGTGAGGGTGACCACTTGGTTCTAATCCTTCATGACTGGCTGGGTGAGCAGTTTGGAGAGGAAGCTGAGCCACGTATCAACGGCATACAAAAGGCCTACAGAACTGCAGTTAGAGGTAGACCTGACAACTCTGAGGCTCTGAGGGCAGTACTGGCAATAACGGACGGCACTGCTACATGGGACTATCTGATGCTGTACTGCTGGGGTGTGCCTTCCTTTGGATGAGACATTAAACCAAGTTCCCTTCTATCCATCCTGGTGCTGTCTTGGTGGGTGTCTATGGGGAAGTAAAAGAACCCAGGGCATTCTTCGCAAAGAGTAGGAGGGCATTCCCGGTGTCCTGGCCAATATTTCCCTTCCCATAAAACTGGTTCATGCAATTGTCCAGACTGTGTGTGGGTGTTGATGTGCGATATGGCTGCCACTACACATTCAGTCACTTCACTACCAGTCTAGCATTGCTTGTAAAGCACTTTGGGATACACCGTGTATGAAAAGCACTATATAAATGCTGATTCTTCTTCTTCTAGGCCATGTCCACTACCCCTCCCTAATCTACTACCCTTCTAACCCTTGTAACCCAGTCAAAACAATCTATCAGATTAGTTTAACAAGACTTTCCAGTTGTGAATCCATGTTGCCTTGGGTCCAGTGCCCCGCTAGCTTCTAGATATTCCACAATCTTTTCCTTTAACACTGATTCCATCATCCTCCTCACCACTGAGGTCAAACTGACCGGTCTATAGTTTCCTGCTTCTACCTTGCTCCCACTTTTGTGAAGGGGTATCACGTTCGCCCTCCTCCAGTACTCTGGTACTACTCCCTCCTCCAACGATTTGTTGAACAGGACTGTCAGTGGTGTCAGTAGCACCTCTCAGAGTTCTTTTAGCATTCTGGCATGTATCCTGTCTGGCCCCATCGCCTTGTCCACCTTCAGTATCAAGAGTTCCTTTAGGACTCTCTCTCTTTTGTGAATGGTCTGGTGTTCACTCCTCTTTTCTGTGTCTGCTGGATAATTCCAGTCCCTCTCTCCCTCCCCTTCTTTCGTGAATACTGAGCTAAAGTATTCATTCAGTATCTCAGTTTCTTCCAGGTCCCCCTCTGCCCACTCCCCCCCCTTTACTTAGCCTCATTATGCCTCCCTTGGCCTTTCTTCTTTCTCTTATGTACCTGAAGAAGGTTTTGTCCCCCTCCTTCACTGTCTGGGCTAGCCTTTCCTCTGTTTATGCCTTTGCACATCTGACTGCTTTTCCTGCATCCCTCTGCTTAGTCTGATACAGTCCCGTCTTCTTCCCTCTGCGTTTCCTTGTATTTCCTGAATACCATTTTTTTTCTCTCTAACCGTCCCTGCCACGTCTTTTGAAAACCAAAATGGTTTTCTTTGTCTTTTTGCTTTGTTAACTTGCTTCACACAAAGGCTTGCTGCCTCTGTTATGGATCTCTTGAGGTTCTCCCACTGTACCACTAGTACTCCTCCCTCACCCTTTGCCAGTGTTTTCTTGAGGCATTCTCCCATTTTAGTAAAGTCGGCCCTTTTGAAGTCTAGGACTCTTTCTTTTGCATTGCTTGACCCTTCAACTGCCTTTACCTTGAACCATACTGTATGGTGGTCGCTGGACCCCAGATGGCTGCCCACTGATACATCCATTATTCTGTCTTCATTTGTGAGCACCAGGTCCAATAGTGCCCCTTCCTGGGTGGGTTCCACTACTAGCAAGGAGCAAGGCAGAGGCAGGAAACTACAGACCTGTTAGTTTGACCTCAGTGGTAGGGAAAATGATGGAATAGAAACATAGAATTTGACGGCAGATAAGAACCGCTTGGCCCACCCAGTCTGCCCATTTCCCTACCTAATGGATAAGCTGCAGATCCTAGTTAACCAGCAGCCTACTTCTTTCTACCCCCACCCCCTAGAATTGCCTTATGGCTGTCCCATGCATGCTTGAATTCAACCACTGTTTTTGACAATCACTTCTGAAAGAAAGAACTGTTGAGTACCTACAGGCCAGCGGGGAACAGGACCCAAGGCAGCATGGATTCACAGTGGGAAGGTCATGTCAGATGAATCAATAGATTTCTTTGACTGGGTGACCAAAGTACTAGACCAGGGAAGGGCTGTGGACATGGCCTACCTAGACTTTAGCAAGGCATTTGACATAGTCCCACACAAAAGATTAACAAACAAGCTAGCCAGCCTGGGAGTGGGTCCCAGGGTGGTAGCCTGAGTAAATAATTGGCTGGACAACAGGATGCAGCGGTAACAATAAACAGAGTCCTTCCAAAGAAAGAGGGGTTACTAGCAGGGTACCACAGAGTTCAGTATTGGGGCCGGTCTTTATAAGTGACATTGCAGAGGGACTGGAAGGAAAAGTGTGTCTCTTTGCAGATGACACAAAGATCTTCAACAGGGTTGATACACAAGGTGGGGTGGAAAGGATAAGAAGGGACTTGGCAAGGTTGCAGGAATGGTCAAAAGTATGGCAGCTTAGATTCAATGCTAAGAAGTGCAAAGTAAGCACCTGAAACAAAAACCCAGGGAAGAGTATACAATGGTGGGGGTGGGGGTGGGGGAGTACTAACAACAACAAAAATGGAAAGGGACCTGGGGGTAGTCATATCAGATGACCTAAAGGTAGGCAGGCAGTGTGAGAAGGCAGTAAGGAGGGCTGGGGAGATACTGGGATGCATAGGGAGAGGCATCATCAGTAGAAAACAGGAAGTTGTTATCCTGCTGTACAGGCAGTTGGTGAGACCCCATCTGGGGTACTGTGTGCAGTTCTGGAGATTCTATCTCCGAAAGGACATAGACAGGATGGAGGCAGTCCAGAGGAGGGCAACTAAAATGATGCAGGGTCTGCACCAGAAACCATACAAAGAGAGAGACAGAAGAAGCTTAATATGTATACGCTCAATGAAAGGAGGAAGGGAGGGGGACACGATAGAAACTTTCAAGTACCTCAAGGGAATCAACAAAGTCCAAGAAGGTAGCATCTTTCAGAAAAAGAGACGTGCAAGAACAAGGGGTCACAGTTTGAAGACAGAGGGAGAACAGCTCAGGGGCAACGTGAGGAAGTATTTTTTCACAGAGAGGGTTGTGGATGCATGGAAAGGCCTTCCGGAGGATGTCGTGGGGTCAAAAACAGTGGGGGAATTCAAGAATGCATAGGACAGACATAAGGCAATTATGGGGGGGGGGGGAAGAGGAAGTAGGCTGTTGGTTAACTAGGATCTACAGCTTATCCAATAGGTAGGGAAATGGGCAGACTGGGTGGGCCAAGCGATCCTTATCTGCCATCACAATCTATGTTTCTAGGTAGCTGCGTGAGGCATGCCCCCCTGCAGGGCATCCAGGATGACCATGCTCCTGGATGTGGCCACAGTATAGGTGTTCCAGTTAACATCAGACATATTTAGGTCCCCACCAACACGTCCCCCTTTTCTGCCATTTTACTGATGTTATCTACCATTTCCACACTTGATGTTGGGGGATAAAAGGAACTAAGGCAGCTGAGGGCTGGTGCTGAGGTAAGTCATGCAACGTGAGCCAGTCTTGTGGTGCTGCGCATGTCCGCAGCTTACCTTGGAGCTAGCCCTCCTGAAAAGTTCTGTCTCCCCGTAGAGTCCTAGCACCTCTGGCTAAGACCCATTAATGTGAATCAAAGGTGAAGACGGATTCCTGGAAGATAAGTGAAAGTACACAGTGAGGGAGCAGGATGCTGCAGAACACTGAATGTACACAGTGATGGAGCACACTGGTGTGACAGTTGCTGCACTGACCTTTGTGCCTGGCGTTCCTGCATCAAATCACAGCCAAAGACCTACCAGTGTGAGCTGAGGTAAATCACTCGACCACCCTTCAGTCTCTGCCGTAGATTGAGTATATGTAGGATACCCTGGTGAATGAGATGCATTACAGATGGGCTATACTAGATCAGATTGTTTCTAACTGCTTCAAAACATCGAATGATCTACACTTCAGTGCGCAGCCTCCACCCCACCATGGTTTCTGTAGCAACACCTCTGAAAGCACTGGAAATGTGTGGAACTTACATTGACGAGGTCCCGCATGTCGTTGATGAAGCTCTCTAGTATGGAGGACAGAGTCACCATAGGATCTGTTCGGCGGCGATGGATGGACTTGTGAGGTCTCTGTAGGAAAAAGAAACATGACTGGAATGTCAGTAATAGAATTCTATAATTGTAAATAGTGGACAATGGGAAGGTTACTTGCCAGGAATGCTAGATCTTAGAGAGAAAATGCCTCCATTTAGCCACACTCTTTGAATTGATGCTGTCAGTGCCACGACCCTGGGGGAATATTAGAACTTTTGGCCACCTGCACCACAGACACGCAGCTGACATGCGGTCTTGTGTACAATGATGCCGTATATATGGCACGGGCATGTCCAACAACCTCAGTTCTGCCCGGAGTGAACGGATGTCTCTAGCTACTGTCTTTAGCTACTACAGTAGAGCCTGATTATAATGGACACCTCTGTGCATACTGTTTTGTCAGGTATGGCAGATTCCACAGTAGTCTGTATGAGAACTTTTTTGTAGCTCAATTAGCTCACATGTGAAAAAAAAAAACAGTAGAATACAGTGCTCCAGTTCTGAAGCTGAACAGCTGCCGCCCGCCTGCATAGTTATCCAGTCTATGTATTATTTTATGCCACGCTGTTTGCCAGAAATAGAAAAAATATATAAAAATAAAATCCCAGAAATAGGAACTAGATAAAATACTGCAGGGAAAAAATGAGGGTTACTCACCTGTATCTGTAGTTCTAGGAGTGGTATATGGCACACAGCCACACTTCTGGCAGAATCCTTTCCATTTAAGAATGGCTGGAAGGTCTTCAAGCTGGCTCCTCCCACCCACCTGGGTGGTATCCTCCTTGGCACCACCCCGTGAAGTCAGATCTTACATGCTGTAAGCAAGATAAGGAGTACCACTTGCCAGGGGAAGTTGGGTAGGTTGTGATGACGTACACCATACACCACTCCTAGAGCTACGGTTACAGGTGAGTAACCCTCATTTCCATTTACAGCAGGCATATGAGGAGGTAATGGAGGATGGCTCGGCGCTCCCTCCTTCATGGAGGCAGGCAGTGGCTTCGGTTATACCCAAACCCGGCAAGGACCCTTCTCTTTGTGCTTCATATCAGCCAATCTCTGTTCTTAATGTGGATTATACATTTTTTAACAGCTATTTTAGTCAGGCGGCTTGAACACATAGTCCCTAGTATAGTCCATAGAGATCAGACTGGTTCTGTGACTGGCCGCCAGGCAGCTGACCATGTTCACCACACCCTCCACATTACTGACCAACTTAATGAGAATTCAACACTGGCCTTAATTATGAGCCTAGATGTCAAGAAAGCTTCTGACCAAGAGGACTGGGAATTTTTTTATAAGGTCCTTGCCGGGTTTGGGTTTTTAGAAGCATTCGTGGGCATAATCAAGAGGCCTTATACAAACCCAAAGGCCTACATTAGAACAAATGGCATGATTTCATCAGTATTTGGCTTGGGTAAAGGCACAAGGCAGGGGAGCCCTTTGTCGCCCCTGTTGTTTGCCCTATACATTGAGCCTTTAGCCCAATGGATACGGCAGGACCCAGAGGTTCAGGTGGTGGACTTTGGCATGCAGGTGCATAAAACCATTCTGTATGAGGACAATGTGCTCCTGTATTTGAGCAATCCAGAGGTGTCTCTACCTAGCATTATGCAGATGATACAAAAGTTTTCTACCCTTTCAGGATACACTCTCAACCCCACAAAAACTTAAATATTGCGATTTCAATATTTACCCTCCCAAGGAATTTGAAAATGCTTTCCAATTAAATGGGATCTAACCAGTCTTAAATATTTAGGTATCACCTGAAGAACCATCGATAAATATCTCTACTTGGACAACTACATCCCTCTGCTTAAACAAGTAAAAGATATTGCACGATGGTCAATACTGCCTCTCCCAATGTATGCCCGCATTTAGGCGGTGAACATGAACCTGCTCCCCAGATTCTTATATTTATTTCAGTGTGCCCAAACCTTTTTTTTACTTTATTTCTTTATCTCTCCTTCCCTGCTCCCGGAGTCCTCTCCTTCCTTCCTCTCAACCCCCCGTTCCACCTTCGGTGGGATCTGCCCCTAGAGTGCCTCCTTTCCTCCTCCTTTGCACATTGGGGTCTGTCCCTCTTTGGTGGTCCGGATGGTACCGAGAGGCTATCATCTAGGCCACCAGGAGGTGTTTTCCGTTTTCTCCCTGGTTTCCCCCCTTACCCTCTGGGACGTCGAGTGCTAGGACGTACGTCCCGAGTGGCGGTGTGCTGACGCATGCCAGACCTCTCATGCGCCGTCAACGTCCCCTCCCAGCTCCAGCAGATGGAGCCGCCTCCATCACTTCGATTGTCGGTGCTTCCACCAGCTTCTGAAGGGATGCAGAGCATAAGTCGTTCTTGGTTCCCACCCTGAGGAAGGAGAGGCATCCATTGGGACGCTCAATCCTCCCTCTCCCCTGCCGACCCCCGGCCACCCGAGTCCGTTCCCGAACGCGGGTCGCCGGCGTAGCCCGAGGTGTGGCGTCCAGCGCCTCAACCCTCAGCGCCACCGGGCCGGCCTAAACCTTTTTAAGTTGGAAGTGGTTCCTGGAAGTATAGGGGAAGATAGCTAAATTTATTTTGGCGAATAGGAGGCCGCACACCTTACTGGGCTCATTGGCAGGATATGGAAGAAGACCTAACTTCAGAGTCTCTCCTGTTTGATCACTCACAGTCCAGACCTTCCACTCTTGAGAAATATACTGCAGTCCATTACACCTTCCAAGCTTGGGATTGCTTTCTGAAATACCCAGGGGTTAGTTTAGATCTATGGCACTACTGGTGGTTTATTAGATCCCAGGACTTTCTACCAGGCACTATGGATGCTTGGTAGGGAAGACAGGCCCGTGAGGGAGTGCAATGTGCAGCACAGTTGCTATGGGGTGATGCCATCATGTCGTTTGGGGAGTGCTGCAAGGCTTTTGGGTGGACTAGTACTGATAGGTTTCTTTATTACATATAAATGCAGACTTACATTCAGACTCAGCTGAGACAATATCGCAGGTTAGATTCAAATATGTCTATGGGACCTCAGCTTACACCTCTTTTAGCTATCTCACAAACTTACCAACACCATAATGTGCATAGAGTAGGTGCCACTATACCTCTTGTTAATAAGTGGCAGGGACAGACAGACTTTCACCTCACCCAAGCGGAGTGACAGAAGGTCTGGAAGGGCCTATCTAGAGTGACCTCTTCTCCGCAATGGCAGGAATATACGTGGAAGGTACTAGTTAGGTTCTTTCTTATCCCCAATTGCAAAACAAATGGGATCCTACTGTTTCTCCCCATTGTTGGAGGAGCTATGGAGAACAGAGGGCCTCGCACTCACATATTTTTTTATTTTTGCCCAGTTAATGTACAGACCCCCATGTCAGGGGGAGGGAATGGACAAGGATATGATAGAAGGCATTCTTAGAATGGCAGAGAAAGGGGAGATACTGGTGATGGGAGACCTGAATATGCCAGATGTTAACTGGAGCACATTTGCTGCAGCCACATCCAAGAGCAGGGCCATTCTTGATGCCCTACAGGTGGCAGGCCTCAGACAGCTAGTTTTGGAACCCACTAGTGAGGAGCAATCTTAGACCTCGTGCTCTCAAGCAGGGGCAGTGAGAGGATCTCAGATCTAGAAGTGGGTTGCCATCTGGGAACAAGTGACCATCAAACAGTGTGGTTCACGTTAAACTCAGCTACGGTGTCAAGCCATACAAAAGTGAGGGTACTGGACTTCAGGAGGGCTGACTTTGGCAAGATGGGAGAGTGCCTCAGAAAAGCACTAGCAAACAGGCTAGGAGGAAGTGTGGAGCAACAATGGGGAATCATCAAAGCTGCCATCACAGAGGCAACAAGCCTTTGTGTGAAGCAAATAAACAAATCAAAATGAAAGAAAAAGCCACTATGGTTCTCAAAAGAGGTGGCTGTGAAGTCAGGAAGAAAAGATAGCATTCGGAGTATAAGGAAACACAGAAGGAGCAGGACAGAGGCTGTACCAGTTAAGGCAGAAGGAAGCAGGAGGAAGTCAGAATAGCAAAGGCCCAAACTGAGGAAAAGATAGCCCTTTCGGTTAAGAGGATAAAACCTTTATAGGTACATCAGGCGTAGAAAGACAAATGGAGGGATAGTGAGGCTGAATAGAATGAGCGGTGGGTGGGCAGAGGGACAGTGAAAAGCAGGGATACTGAACGAATATTTCTGTTCAGTATTCACAAAAGAGGAGGGGAAGTGCCTAATCCAATTAACAGAAGCACTCTTGATGGGGACGATCCAGTCCTTTCACAGAAGAAAGGTTCTGCAAGAACTCCTAAAACTGAAGGTGGACAAAGCAATGGGGCCTGATGGAATTCACCCCAGAATTCTAAAAGAATTAAGGGGGGGAACTAGTGAAACCACTGGCTACTCTTTTTAATAAATCATGGGAGGATGGTGTGGTACCCGAGGACTGGAGGAAGGCAGATGTGATTTCCCTTCACAAAAGTGGGACCAAGACAGAGGCAGGAAACTACAGACCTGTCAGTTTGACCTCTGTGGTAGGGAAAGTGATGAAGTCACTTCTGAAGGAAAGAATAGTTGAGTACCTAGAGGTCAGTGGAGCACAGGATCCAAGGCAGCATGGGTTCACAGTGGGAAGGTCAAGTCAGACGAATCTAATAGATTTCTTTGACTGGGTGACCAAAGTAGTAGACCAGGGAGGGGCTGTGGACATGGCCTACCTAGACCTTAGCAAGGCATTTGACACAGTCCCACACAAAAGATTAATAGTCAAATTAACCAGCCTGGGAGTGGGTCCCAGGGTGGTAGCCTGAGTAGAACATTGGCTGGACAACAGGACACAGAAGGTAATTGTAAATGGAGTCCACTCTGAAGAAGAGGGGTTACTAGTGGGGTACGCAGAGGTTCAGTATTGGTCCAGTCCTTTTTAATGTCTTCATAAGTGACATTGCAGAAGGACTGGAAGGAAAAGTATGCCTCTTTGCAGATGACACAAAGATCTGCAACAGGTTGATACACAAGGGAGGCGTGGAAGAAAGGATGAGAAGGGACTTGGCAAGGTAGGAGGAATGGTCAGAAGTATGGCAGCTAGGATTCAATGCAAAGAAGTGCAAATAATGCACCTGGGAAATAAAAGAACCCAGAGGAAGAATACACGGGGGTAGTAACAACAACAAAAAGGAAAGGGACCTGGGGGTAACCATATCAGATGACCTTAAGGTTAGCAACAATGTGAGGAGGCAGCAGGGAGGGCTGGGGGTATACTGGGATGCATAAGGAGAGGCATCACCAAGAGAAAACAGGAAGTTGTTATCCCTCTGTACAGACAGTTGGTGAGACCCCATCTGGAGTACTGTGTCCAGTTCTGGAGACCCCATCTCCGCAAGGACATAGACAGGATAGAGGCAGTCCAGAGGAGGGCAACTAAAATGGTGCAGGGTCTGCAAGAGAAGCCGTATGAGGAGAGACTAAAGGAGCTTAATATGTATACCCTTGAGGAAAGAAGGAGAGGGGACATGATAGAAACTTTTAAGTACCTCAGTGGAATCAACAAAGTCCAAGAGGGTAGCATCTTTCAGAAAAAGAGACGTGCAAGAACAAGGGGACACAATTTAAAGATAAAGGGGGGCAGTTCAGGGGCAATGTGAGGAAGTATTATTTCACAGAGAGGGTAGTGGATGCAAGGAACAGCCTTCCTGAGGAGGTTGTGGGGTCTAAAACTGTGGGAGAATTCAAGAATGCATGGAACAGACATAAGGCAATGCTTGTGGGGGGTAGGAAGAAATAGGCTGTTGGTTAACTAGGATCTGTGGCCTATCCTGTAGGTAGGGAAATGGGCAGACTAGATGGGCCAAGTGGTCCTTATCTGCCGTCAAAGTCTATGTTTCTATGTTCTAAATAGCTTTCAACAGGAAGTGCAGCTGGGTATTGAAGCTCTTTTTCAAGTTACTAATCCTTTATCATTTTATAATTTGGTTTTGAGACTTCCTCTGTTGGGGATTGGGGAGCTAGTGCCTTATACATTTGGTATATTTGTGTGGTTGCTAGGAACAAAGTGATCACACGTAAGTGGTTAAAACCAGACCCATGTGCGGAGTAGAAACAACTTATTATAGATATACAAGAAATGGAAAGGTTGACTTATCAAGTGCAAAACAGGCTGGAAAAATTTACTGAGCGTTGGTCTAGATGGATTAGGGACTGGAGAGGTGATGCACCTGGGAGTTCTGAATATTCTATCATTATTGTATGCTGAGCTTGTTGAACTGAATTCACTGTTATAGCTCACTTGCTATGGAATGCTTGGCAGATTAAGCCTATGGTTATGAATGTAATACCCTCTCCCTGGCAGGTTTCCCAGTTACTGAGAGCCACTTAGTTTTATTTAGTTAGTTTTTCTTGTTTGCCCCAAGTCGTCTTATTGCCATTTTGGCAATAATTTTTACATGTTTATAGCCTTTAAGTTTTGATATAGAAACACAGAATTTGACGGCAGATAAGGACCGCTTGGCCCACCCAGTCTGCCCATTTCCCTACCTAATGGATAAGCTGCAGATCCTAGTTAACCAGCAGCCTACTTCTTTCTACCCCCACCCCCTAGAATTGCCTTATGGCTGTCCCATGCATGTGAATTTAACCACTGTTTTGACTCCACAACCTCCTCCGGAAGGCAGTTTCATGCATCCACAACCCTCTCTGTGAAAAATACTTCTTACATTACCTCTGAGCCGCCCCATCATCTTCAAATTGTGCCCCTTGTTCTTGCACACCTTTTTTTGAAAGATGCTACCCTCTTGGACTTTGTTGATTCCCTTGAGGTACTTGAAAGTTTCTATCACGTCCCCCCTCTCCCTCTCCCTCTTTTCCTCGAGGCTATACATATTAAGCTCATTTAGTTTCTCTTCATATGTCTTCCGGTGCAGACCCTGCACCATTTTAGTTGCCCTCCTCTGGATAGCTTCCATCTTGTCTATGTCTTTGCGGAGATTGGGTCTCCAGAACTGCACACAGTATTCCAGATGGGGTCTCACCAGCTGTCTGTACAGAGAGATAACAACTTCCTGTTTTCTACTGGTGATGCCTCTCCCTATGCATCCCAGTATCCCCCCAGCCCTCCTTACTGCCCTCTCACATTGCTTGCCCACCTTTAAGTCATTTGATATGACTACCCCCAGGTCCCTTTCCATTTTTGTTGTTGTCAGTATCTCACCCCCATTGTGTACTCTTCCTGTGGGTTTTTGTTTCCCAGGTGCATTACCTTGCACTTCTTAGCATTAAATCTAAGCTGCCATACATTTGACCATTCCTCTAACCTTGCCAAGTCCCTTCTCATCCTTTCCACCCCACCTTGTGCATCAGCTCTGTTGCAGATCTTTGTGTCATCTGCAAAGAGACATACTTTTCCTTCCAGTCCCTCTGCAATGTCGTTTACAAAGCCATTGAAGTGGACCGGTCCTAATACTGAACCCTGCGGCACTCCACTAGTAACCCCCCCTTCTTCAGAGTAGACTCCATTAACTATTACTCTCTGGGTCCTATTCTCCAGCCAATTCCTTACCCATGCTATCATCTTGGGACCCACTCCCAGGCTGGCTAACTTGTATATACAGGTTACTCACCTGTAACAGGAGTTCTAGGAATGGTATATGTTGTTCATCCACACTTATTGGCAGGTATCCTTGCCGCTTTAAATCTTGCTGGAAGGTCTTCAAGCTGGCTCCTCCCACCCACCCGGGTGGTATAACTCTCGGCTCCGCCCCATGACATGAATCTGGCCCGCTGGAAGCTCAGGTTGTGCGTCAGAGCCGAGGAGGTCGAGATGTGGATGAACAACACATACCATTCCTAGAACTCCTGTTACAGGTGAGTAACCTGTATTTCTAGGGACATGGATATGTTGTTCATCCACACTTATTGGCAGACTCCTAGCAGTTCTCCGGGAGGAGGAGGCAAGACGACACCCCCAATACTTACTTGGGAAAGAGAGACTGAGAACCGAGGCCCCAAACCAGCATCCCGCGTGACTCAAGGTCGATGTGGTAATGGGTAATGAAGGTGTTTGCTGACTTCCAGGTAGCAGCCCTGCAGATTTCCTGGATAGGGACGTCCCTGAAGCAGTCACCGATGCAGCAGTATGGCGGTAGAATGAGCTCTTATTCTCTGGGAGGCTCCATGCTCGCCAACTTATAGCAGAGATCTATGCAGGAGGTGACCCATCTGCTTATCGTCCGCTAACTGCAGCTGCCAGATGCGGCTTCAGCGAGGGTGACAAACAGCTGGCGAACTCTCCCCGAATTTCAGCTGCAGGCGCCTTTGTAATAGGCGAGCGCCTTCTAGGGTCCAAAGTATGGAGCCTATAGTCAGCCTCCGAGGTGTGATTGGGGTAGAACACCGGCAGAGTCAACACCTGGTTAAGGTGAAACTCCGACACCACCTTCGGAAGGAACTGGGTGGGGGCGCAGGACAACCTTGTCCCTGTGGAAGACCAGATAAGGAGACTCGATGGAAAGCGCCTGGAGCTCTCCCATCCTTCTGGCTGACGTGATAGCCACCAAGAAGGCGGTCTTCCACGACAGGTGAGAGAGAGCACACCTGTGCATAGGTTCGAATGGCTTGCCCATGAGCTTTGCCAGTACCAGCAGTAGATCCCACGGAGGTGGAGGTTCTGCACCGGAGGGAATGTGATCAAGGCCTTTGAAAAGCGCCAGACCACCTTCTCCCTGCACACCGACTGCTTCCCAGCCCGCGCCTGTAAGCAGAGATGGCTGCCAGGTGCACCCTTAGGGTCGTCGACCTAAGCCCTTGATTAGAAAGGGACCATAAATAGTCCAAGATGCTTGCCAAGGAACAGGAGGAAGGGTCCAAGCCCTTGCCCTGACACCAAATGGAAAACCTTTTCCATTTGAAGGCATAGCATTTTCTGGTCGACTCCTTACGGGACGCCTCAACTACATTGAGGACCTCGTTGGAAAGACCCAAGGCCTGGAACTCTAGCCGCTTAGGAACCAGGCCATCAGGTGCAGGGATTGAAGGTCCGGATGGAACACCTTCCCCTGATTGACTGAGAGCAGGTCCGGGCAAGCTGGAAGCTGCCGCGGAGTCCTGGAGCTGAGACTGAGGAGATCTGGGTACCAGAACTGGCGAGGCCAGTCTGGGGCTATCAGAATCACCTGTGCCTTGTCCCTCCTTGCCTTGAGCAGCACCTTGTGCATCAAGGGAAATGGGGGAAAGGCGTAGAAGAGGCCGGGGTCCACTGCCTCGAGAAGGCATCCCCTGCAGTGAGCCCTGCTGAGGGGGGCGGGCATGGAACAGTCTCAGCTTCGCGTTCTCCCTGGAGGCAAACAGGTCCACCTGAGGTGTGCCCCAATGGGAGAACAGATGTTGTACTACCTCCGGCAGGAGAGACCACTCATGGGATGCAGCCCCTATCCAGCTCAGGGCATCGGCCAGGGTGTTGGAGGCTCCTGCCACATGAATGGCTAGGAGATCCGACTCCAGACTGCGCATGAGTGACCAAATGCGGAGAGCTTCCTTGCATAGAAGCATGGAGCGCGTCCCGCCCTGGCGGTTTAGATAGTACATGGTCGTGGTGTTGTCCGTCTGGACTCGGACCACTTGACCCCGGAGGAACGGAGCAAAGGCGGTGAGAGCTAGGCGGACCGCTCGGAGCTCCAGCAAGTTGATGTGGCATCGGGACTCCCGCGGGGACCAGAGGCCGTGGGCCCGGTGTTCCCCCAGATGGGCACCCCAACCCATCAGAGAGGCATCGGTCGATAGAGAGACCGTCGGCTCGGGGCGGACGAATGGGATGCCCTCCTGCAAATGACCTGGAACGATCCACCACTGGAGAGCGTTCCACATCCCCTGTGTCACCGACACAAGCTGGTCCAAAGGATCGCAGCGTTGTGACCACTGGCTGGCCAGTCCCCACTGAAGGGGACGCATGTTCCAGCGGGCCCAACGGACCACGCTGGTGCAGGCCGCCATGAGACCCAGGAGGCGCAGGAAGTCCCGGGCAGGGCGCAATTGCCCAACCAGAAATGATTGGGCAAAGGAGGAAAGAACCTCGGCCCTGTCCACCGGGAGCCGCGCTCTGGCTCGAAGAGAGTCGAGCTGCGCCCCGATGAACAGAATCACCTGCTTCGGCTCGAGTTCCGACTTGGCCTCGCTTGATAAGGAGACCTAGTTGAGAGCAGACCTGAGGGCCAGATCTCTGGACCACTCCACCTCCTGCCTGAGGAGCTGCTATCAGCCAGTCGCCCAGGTAAGGGCCACCCGACCTCGGCGCCAAGAGGGAATGCTGTCACCACTGCCATGCATTTGGTGAAGACCCTGGGAGCTGGAGACAAGCCGAAGGGCATGGCTTGGAACTCGAAAGGATCCTTCCGCTCAAGCGAAGGAATCTCTGGTCAGGACAGACGGATAGGGACGTGAAAGCGTCCCTGCAAATCCAGAGAGCTAGAACCACCGCCGCGTTCCAAGGATGGTATTATCTGAGCCAGAGTGACCATCCTGAAGGTTCGAGACCTTAGGAACTTGTTTAGGTCGTGTAGGTCGAGAATGGGCGCCAGCCCCCGTCTGCTTCGAACCAGGAAGTACCTGGACACAAACCCTGGGTCTGAAGGAGGGTCCTCCACCTCTCTTATCACCTCCTTCTGGAGGAGGAGAGCGATGTCGGTCGACGAGCCGCCAGCGAGGCTGGGGATCCGGGCTCCGAGGGCGACGCTTTGAAAAGCGGTGCCTGCTCGAACCCTAGAGGCAGGCCCTTCCCATCACCTCCAAAACCCACCTGTCCGTGGTAACAGCGGACCAGGCGGAACGGAAGTGCCGGAGCCGTCCCCCCACGGGGCCCAGGGGTAAGGTGACGGGGATGGGGGCGACACCCCTCAGCCCGTCACTGGGCAGGCTTGGAGGAGGGACCAGCCGAGGGACCTCCTGGGCCTTTTCCTCCCTGCCTCCTGTTAGAGGAAGCCGGCGGCTTGGGTTTGGGATGCAAGGCCGAGCCTGCTGGCCCTGACGTTGCTGGGCCGGCGCGGGCGCAGAAGGACGAAAGGGCTTAGGCTGTGGTTTGCGGCCTTTGTCCTTCTGAGCGGAAGAGACCGAGTCCAAGGTAGCATTGGACTTCTCGATCCTCTGCAGGTGACCTTCCACCCCAGGGTCAAGAGGTCAGTCCCAAGGAACATCCGCCAACTTGTGCTGGGTATCCAGGAAATGTGGATATCCTCAGCCAAGCCCGCCGATGCATAGCCACTGCGCCGCCACCGACCTGGCACATGAGTCCCCAATATCCAAAGCAGTCTGGAGCTGCTGTTTGGCCACTGCCCTGCCCTGGTCCCGCACCTGCTTGACCGTAGTCTGCAGATCCGCGGGAGATGAGGAATGACCTCATCCAGGGAGCCCAACAGGGCATGAGAAAAATGTGCCATGAGGACGGCCGAACTGGCCTGACGAAGGCCGAGAGAGGACGCAGCATAGACTTTTAGCCCGACATAATCCAATTTCTTGGATTCCTTGTCGGGAGGTTTGTCCACATCCCTGGCGTTGCCGGCGCACCGGAAAACGCTGTCGGTAACCAACCCCTCAGCAGAGGGGTGCTCCGAAAAACCGGACAGGGAACCGGTTGGGACCGCATACTTCCTGGCCATCCTGGCCGAAGGCGCAGGACAGGAAGCAGGGCGCTGCCAAAGCTCCAGGGCCGGACCCACTATGGCCTCGACTACCGGAAAGGCCTCCTGGAGAATCCTCGTCCAGAATCTCCGTGAGGGGATATCTGGCCCGGTTGGAACGGTTGAACTTCATCCCGTGGACCCGAGATGAGCGAAGCAGTCCTAGGAAGAACGACGGCTATCGTCCATTGACTGTCCTTCTGAGGACTCCAAGTCCAGTCGCTTGGAGAAAAAGGAGGAATTATCCTCGGACTCGGACGAGTCCTCGAAGAGCTGCCTATGGCCTGAGCCACCCTCTACCTGCCGAGGTCGGTCGGGAGTGAGGGTAACCGACAGCCGATGGGTAGACCCTTAGCCGACCGAGAATCCTGGTCGGGCGCCAAATAGTGGCTGTGGAGGCGGAGGTTCACAGCGAACGGTGGAGCAGCTCGTTTGGCCGAACAACCCTGGGTACAGGCTGCGCCAAGTAAGTCGAGGTTGTGCCGGCCGCTCGGTGACAACCACTTAATGGCGGGGAAAGCGACTGCGTCGGCTTACTCCGGTCAGGAGGCTAGTACCACGAGGTCTCGTGCAAATCGGCGTAACCGCTTGACCTCCCTCATCAGGGGCGAGACGGCCCAGCGGCGCGGCACCGTGAATGCTGAGACCCGGGAACCGCCCTATGGCCGGGATAAAGCTGTGGACATGAAAGAGTCGAAGACAGACCGATTTTCGGCTCTTCCGAATGGGGTGCGGGGAAGTGTCGGCAGGAACTGGCACTCTCCCCTTGACTTGGAGGGTTCATCCGAGGCTCGGAACTGGAGGCACAGGCAAGCCCACGGGATCCTCAACTCGGAACGGGAGAGAGGAATCTCGCGCTATAGGCGACAGCCCGTCCAACGGGTCGAGAAAATCTCACTTCTTGACAGGGGTCTCAGTCAACTGACCTGACGGGGGCACCGTGAGGCCAGTGGCCGAAGCCGAGCAGTCGACCGAAGTCGACGGTCGACAACTCGGGGAGAGGGACCTTTCCCGCTCCCAAGAGCGTCGATGGAGGAATTTACCTTTGTCCCTCTTTTTGGACCAAGAAAAAGGTCCAGCAGGCGTTGCCTCTCTCCCTAGTGGAGAGGGACAGACAAAGCTCCTTAAATGAAGCTGTAGGAAGAACCCAGAAGGCGGGATAAATGCAGGCCGAGGCGAATCTGACGCGCGCCTCCTCTTCGAGGGCGATCATCTGCTCGAGCTGATCTGCGAGCCACGCGCGCGGTTCACCGCCGACCGGCCTCTCTAGACTTCACGAGGGAAACGCTTCTCGGGACGGCCCAGTTGCAATCGGGCAGCACGGTTTTCGAGGACGTAGGCCGAGAAGGAAGAGCACAGGTCACAGCCCTGCGGATCGTGCTCAAGGCCTAAAGAGTAGACACACGTGGAGTGTGGATCCGTCAGAGACATCTTCTGCCCGCAGGGGCATCTCCGAAAACCGGGAGTCGATTTGTCCATCGCAGCCGCGAGGGATCGAAGACCGAAGTCTTTTTAGCAAAAAACTTTTCAAATTCGCAAAACGGAAGAAATAGGAACCAGTCGCTAACGCAGAGCGTTAAGGAGGGAACCTGAGCTTCCAAGCGGTAAGGAAGATCTGGCGTCATGGGGCGGAGCCGAGAGTTATACCACCCCGGTGGGTGGGAGGAGCCAGCTTGAAGACCTTCCGGCAAGATTTAAAGCGGCAAGGATACCTGCCAATAAGTGTGGATGAACAACATATCCATGTCCCTAGAAATTAATCTTTTGTGTGGGACTTGAGTCAAATGCCTTGCTAAAGTCTAGGTAGGCTATATCCACACCCCTCCCTAATCTACTACTTTGGTCACCCAGTCAAAGAAATCTATTAGATCTGCCTGGCATGACCTTCTGGCTGTGAATCCATGCTGCCTTGGGTCCTTGGCCCTCTGGCCTCTAGGTACTGTTACAATTCTTTCTTCAGAAGTGATTCCATCATTTTCCTATCACTGAGGTTAGTTCCTGCTTCTGCCCTGCTCCCACTTTTGTGAAGGGACTCACGCCTGCCCTCCTCCAGTCCTCAGGTACCACCCCATCCTCCCATGATTTGTTAAAGAGGGTAGTCAGGGTGTCACTAGTTCTACCTTAGTTCTTTTAGAATTCAGGGATGAATCCCATCAGGCCCCATTGCTTTGTCCACCTTTCAGTTTTAAGAGTTCTTTCAGAACCTTTCTTCTATAAATGGGCTGGTATCAACTTCTGTATCCAGAGTGTTTCTGCTGTTTGTTTTAGGTACCTCCCTCTTCATTTGTAAATACTGAGCAAAAATATTTGTTTAGTATCTCTGCCTTTTCACCATCACCCTCTGCCCACCCCTCCCTTAGTCTTTCTTCAGCCGATGTACCTAAAAGGTTTTATCCCCCTTCTTAACTGAGTTGGCTATCTTTTCCTCAGTTCGGGCCTTTGCTGTTCTGACTGCCTTCCCAGCTTCATTTTGCTTTATCTGATACAATTCTCTGTCCTGCTCCTTCTGTGATTCCTTGTACTTTATGAATGTTTTCTTTTTCTCTGGAACCTTCACTTCCACCTCCTTTGAGAACCATAGTGGCTTCTTACATCGCTTTGTTTTGTTTATTTGCTTCACACAAAGGCTTGTTACCTCTGTGATGGCAGTTTTTATTATTCCCCATTGTTCTTCCACCCCTCCTTCCTGCCCATTTGCTAGTGCATTCCTTAGGCACTCACCCATTTTGCAAAGTCAGCCCTCCTTAAGTCCAGTACTTTTGCCTTTGTATGGCTTGACTCTATTGCTGTGTTTACTGTGAACCATACTGTTCGATGGTCGTTAGTTCCCAGATGGCTACCCATTTCATCTGTGATCCTCTCCCATCTCCATTTGAGAGGACCAGGTCTAAGATTGCTCCCTCTCGAGTGGGTTCCAATACTAGTTGTCTAAGGCATGCCCCGTGGGGCATCTAGAATAACCCCACTCTTAGAAGTGGCTGCTGCAACTGCACTCAGTTAACATCTGGCATATTCAGATCACCCATCAGCAGTATCTCCCCTTTATCTGCCATTCTAAGTATACTTTCTATCATTTCCTTGTCCATTTCCTCCCCGTGAGAGGAGGGTCTGTATACAACCCCTGTGCGGATTGTGGTGCCATTGCCTGCCTCCAAATTGATCCACAGTGCTTCTTCTCCTCCCTGTTTACCCTTTTGTTCTGTTGCTTTGATTCCTTCTCCTATGTAGAGAGCTACTCCTCCTCCTCTTTTACCCTCCCTGTCCCTCCTGTAGCTAGTGTATCCTGGTATGTTTACGTCCCAGTCATGGTTCTGTGTGTACCATGTTTCTGTGACTGATACGATATCCAGATGTTCCTCCTCCATCAAGGCCACTAATTCAGGAAGCTTGTTACCCAGACTACAGGCATTGGTACTCATTGCTCTCCATTTTTTTATGGCTTTACCCTCTGTAGCAGCACCCCCCACTGACCTTTCTACCTTGGTCTTTTTCTCATTTGGTACCCTGTTTTGTAGGGGAGGCTGGGAGTTTCCTGCTGCTTATCAGTGCCTCCCCCCTTGACTAGTTTAAAAGCTTGCCAATGAAGCATTTAAACCGATTGCCCAAAAGACTTGTTCCCTTCCTGGACAGATGCAGACCATCCTGCCAGCATAGGCTGGTGTCCTCCAGGTGGAACCCCAGTCCCCAATGAAGCCAAACCCTGTGCTCCACACCATTTTTTCAACCATTCATTAAACTGCATGGTGCAAAGTACCTCGCCTCACCCATGCCACTGACAGGCAGCACCTCTGAGAAGGATACTGTGTTGCTGCTTGTCTTAACCCCTCCCAACTCTATAAAGTCCTTCTGCACTGCTCTAATCTCATGATGAGCCAAGTCATTTGTCCCTAGGTGGGCAATGCCGTCCAGCTCAGATTCCCTGCAACTGTTCTCGTGATCCTAAGGATGCTTCCTGTCCCTCCAAGCCATGGCACCAGGCAGGCACCTCTCAGTTTTCCCTGCTCCCCCCAGTTCTATCCCCCTAATAATTGAGTCCCCCACCAGGAGTTGCTTCCTTTCCCTGTGGTGCCCTCTGCCTCCTTCCTGAGGGCCTCCCTTGTGACAGTTGTCTGCACCCTCCTTAGTCTCCTCTGTGGGTGCATCCATAGGGGAACTATGCTCCCCTAGAATGCTGTATGGATTGTGGAGTGGAACAACTGACTGGGTGTGCCTCTGTTCCACCACCCTTACCCTCCCTGAGCCCACTGTGGTCCAACTGCTGTGCTTTCTTCACAACCTCTGAGGTAGTTGTGGTGGCTCTGGTGCTCCCTGGATGGGGGAGGTTCCCTTGCTACTGTCTAGTGCGGCCTGAAGACAGGCAACTTCCTCCCTCAGGGCAGATAGTTGTCTGCAAACAGGGCAGCATCTCAGCCTCCAGAAAGACTCTGGGAAGACTGCTGCCCCACAGCCATTACATTGCACTACTCCTCACATAACTGTCTACCTTGTTTAGTTTTTTTTTTTTTTTGGTGTGTGTGTGTGTGATTGGTGTGTTATGTAGAAATATATATATTTATATAATGTGTATGCATATATTGTCAGTGCAGTGTGCTAGAGAGGATATGACAGTGATGTGCACCTTGCCCTCTTGAGGAAATGATGTCAGAACCCCAGGTATAAAGGAACTATTTCCAGGGGTGGCTGAGGGGTGGGAAGGGTTTGGCCTAAACTGTGCCCTCACGAAACAATCAGCTAAAAGCTCTGACCTACCACTGCAATGAGTGCCTTCCTGTCAGCAAGATGACCTACATGACAATTTGACAGCGAAAATACCCTGCTAAACAAACAGAGAAAAATCCAAAACATCCAAGTCGGACACAGGTAAACCTCCCCAGCCCCAAAACAGCCTGGTGACTTGTGCTCTGAAAGCAATCAGCCCCAAAACACGTCAGCTGTGCAGAAGGGCAGACACAGAAAACAGTTTTCAGCCCCTGTGGGTTGAAACGCTTCCTGCACTGAAAATCTTAACAACTGTAACAAAAGTAAAGCAAGCTCCACCTCCCTCTGTTGATTGAAAGACTGCCTTTTCTGATAATTCTAAGTTCCTTATTTCACCCTTCAGTTAGAAGTATCCTCCACCTGAAGAATATTAACTTTCCTAAGGAATCTGCTTCAAACCAAAGACAATTGTAAATTGTAAGGTTCACCTCCCTCTGTTGTGAGCACAACTCGCTTTCTTGCAAATCTTAAGTCCAGTGCTACAGCTTCCAGCCAGAGGTAGCTTCACCTGAAGACTATTAGGTTCCTGAGCAGCCAATTTCAGATTTGTGGGCTTCATAGATTTATGTAAAAATGGACACGGTTTACATAAGCATATTTGAAGAGTATAAGCCTTAATGTTGTAAATCCATTATGTCACTTTGTAATTCAATAACTGGCATAGTCTTGTATAACTGTGAAAATACAAAGAATAAAAAAAAAACTCATTTGTAGGGATGTGGATATGGTGTACTTAATCCACACTTTTGGCAGACTTCTAGCATTTCTCCTGGAGGAGGGGGCAAGGCGCACACCCTCTATTTAGGGAAAAGAGACTGCAGAACCGAGGCCCCAAAACCAGCATCCCAGGGTGACTCAAGTTTGATGTGGTAATGGGAGATGAAGGTGTGTGCTGACTTCCAGGTAGCATCCCTGGAAGCAGCCTCCGAGGCAGCGGTATGTCCGGTGGTATGGGCCCTAAGCCCAACGGGAGGCTCCCTACCAGTCAACCTATAGCAGAGGTCAATGCAGGAGACTATCCACCTGCCAATCATCTGCTTAGCTGCCTGTCTGCCAGGTGCGGCTTCAGTGTAAGTGACAAAGAGCTGGCAAATGTCTCCCTGAACTCCAGCCATGCGCTCCTTATAGTATGTGAGCACGCGCCTCAGGTCCAATGAATACAGCGTGTGCGCAGCCTAAGAGGTTGGGATGGTAAATTATACTGGGAGACTCATCACCTGGTTAAAGTGAAACTCCAAAACAACCTTCAGAAGGAACTTTGGGCTGGGGCAGAGGACAACCTTGTCCTTGTGGAAGACCAAGTAAAGAGACTCCGCTGAAAGTGCCTGGAGCTCAATGATCCTTCTGACGGAGGTGATAGCCACCAAGAAGGGGGTCTTCCATGACAAATGGGACATCTCACACCTGTGCATGGGTTTGAATGGCTTGCCCATGAGCATCACCAAAACCAGCATCAAGTGCCAAATCTCTTCCATTTGAAGGCGTAGCACTGGGGAGTCGACTCCTTCCGAGAAGCCTCACTGACATGGAGGACCACGTCGGAAGGACCCAAAGCCTGGAAATGTAGCTGCTCAGGAACCAGACTATCTGGTGCAGGACCCTCCCCTGATGATAAGAGCGCAGGTCTGGGCAGAGAGGCAGTCGCCATGGAGGCCTGCTGCTGAGGCTGAGGAGATTGGGGTACCAGAACTGGCGCGGCCAGTTCGGAGCCACCAGAAACACCCTCGGCTAGTCCCTCCGAACCTTGTGCAGCACTTTGTGGATCAAGGGGAAGGGAGGGAGGGAAGGCGTACAGGAGGTGCGGGGTTCAGGGCCATGCAAAGGCATCCCCCAGCAGTGTACCGCGCCGAGGTGGGTAGGTGCAGAACAGCCTCAGCTTTGCGTTCTCCAGACCGGCAAACAGGTTGACTAGGGGAGTGCCACCAAAGGGAGAACAGGTGGTTGACTACTTCCTGATGAAGGGATCATTCATGAGACACCTTGCCCACTCGGCTGAGGGCATCTGGAAGCTGGTTGGACATGCTGGCCACATGAATTGCCAGAAGGTCAGCGTCCAGCCTGCGTACGAGAGTCCAGATGCGGAGAGCTTCCCGACACAACAGGAGGCACTGCACCCTGCCCTGCTTATTGAGGTAGTACATGACAGTCGTGTTGTCTGTCTGGACCTGGACGACCCGACCCTGAACATATGGCATGAAGGCTGTCAGTGTTAGATGCAAGGCTCAGTGCTTCAACAGGTTGGTGTGACATCGGGACTCCCTGGGGGTCCAGAGGCCATGGACTCTGAGGTCCCCCAGGTGGGCTCCCCATCCCATCAGAGAGGTATCGGTCATGAGAGTGATCATCGGCTCTGGGCAGACAAATGGGACTCCTTCCTGAAGATGTTCCAGGACCAGCCACCACGGGATGGCGTCCCACATCAGCTGCGTCACTGGGACCAGCTGGTTGAGGTGACCGAGGCACTGAGATCGCTGCAGGGCCAGCTCCCACTGCAGGGAACACGTTCTCCAGTAGGCTCTACAACGACCCTGGGTGTGGAGATCCTGGCAGTGAGCTTCCCATCCCAGCAAGGACGCATCCGTGGTGATGGAGATCTGGTGATCCAGAGGGACGAAGAGATAACCTTCCCAAAGGTTGTCCTCCTGAGTCCACCAGGACAGCGACTGTCCCAGCAGTTCTGTCACCTTGATGTGAAAGGACTGTGGGTGTGTAGTCGGCGACCACTGAGTGCTGAGCATCCACTGAGTAGTTCTTGATGCCCTACAGGGGGCATGCCTCAGACAGCTAGTGTTGGAACCCACTCGGGAGGGAGCAATCTTAGACCTGGTACTCTCAAATGGGGAAGGAGAAAGGATCTCAGATTTAGAAGTGGGTAGCCATCTGGGAACAAGTGACCACCAAACAGTGTGGTTCACAATAAACACAGCCATAGAGTCAAGCCATACAAAAACAAGAGTATTGGACTTTAGGAAGGTTGACTTTGGGAAAATGAGAGAGTGCCTTAGAAAAGCACCATGAAATGGGCAAGAAGGAGGGTGGAGGAACAATGGGGAATAATCAAAACAGCCATCGCAGAGGCAACAAGCCTTTGTGTAAAGCAAATCAATAAAACAAAACGAAGGAAAAAACCACTATGGTTCTCAAAAGAGGTGTCAGGGATGGTTAAGGAGAAAAGTACAGCATTCAGGAAATATAAGGAAACACAGAAGGAGCAGGACAGAGAACTTTATTAGTTAAAGCAGAAGGAGGCAGGGAAGGCAGTCAGAATAGCAAAGGCCCAAACTGAGAAAAAGATAGCCAACTCTGTTAAGAAGGGGGATAAAATTTTATAGGTACATTAGGGATCGAAGAAAGACCAAGGGAGGGATACAGAGACTTAATAAAGGGAAGAGAATGTGGGCAGAGGGTGACAGTGAAAAAGCAGGGATACTGAATGAATATTTCTGCTCTGTATTCACAACAGATGAGGAGGGGGAAGGGCCTAAACCAAACAAGGGAGAAACTCTGAATTGGGGTGTCGATACCAGTCCATTCACAGAAGAAAGGGTTTTGAAAGAACTCTTGAAACTGAGGGTGGACAAAGCAATGGGGCCTGATGGGATTCACCCAAGAATACTAAAAGAAATAAGGGTGGAACTAGTAAGACCACTGACTACTCTCTTTAACAAATCATGGGAGGATGGAGTGGTACCTGAGGACTGGAGGAGGGCAAATGTGATTCCACTTCACAAAAGTGGGAGCAGGGCAGAGGCAGGAAGCTACAGACCAGTTAGTTTGACTTCAGTGGTAGGGAAAATGATGGAATCACTTCTGAAGGAAAGAACTGTTGAGTACCTAGAGGCTAGTGGGGCACAGGACCCAAGGCAGCATGGTTTCACAGCAGGAAGGTCATGTCAGAGCCAGACCTAATAGACTTCTTTGACTGGGGGACCAAAGTAGTAGACCAGGGAGGGGCTGTGGATATGGTCTACCTAGATTTTAGCAAGGCATTCGACACAGTCTCACATGAAAGATTAATATATAAGTTAGCCAGCCTTGGAGTGGGTCCCAAGGTGGTAGCCTGGATAAAAAACTGGCTGGACAACAGGACGCAAAAGGTAATAGTAAACGGAGTCCACAGTGAACAAAGGAGGGTAACTAGCGGGGTACCGCAAGCTTCGGTACTGGGACTGGTCCTCTTTAATATCTTTAAAAGTGACATTGGAGAGCACCTGGAAGGAAAGGTATGCCTCTTTGCAGATGACACAAAGATCTGCAACAGGGTTGATACACAAGGTGGGGTGGAAAGAATGAAAAGGGACTTGGCAAGGTTGGAGGAATGGTCAAATACGTGGCAGCTCAGATTCAATGCAAAGAAGTGCAAGGTAATGCATCTGAAACAAAACCCAGGGAAGAGTACACAATGGGGGTGAGTTAATAACAACAAAATCGAAAGAGACCTAAGGAGTAATTATATCATATGACCTAAAGGTGGGCAAGCAATGTGAGAAGGCAGTGAGGAGGGCTGGGGGGGGGGGGATACTGGGACGCATAGGGAGGTGCATCAACAGTAGAAAACAGGAAGTTGTTATCCCCCTCTACAGACAGTTAGTGAGACCCCATCTGGAGTACTGAGTGCAATTCTGGAGACCCTATCTCCGCAAAGACAGACAGAGTGGAGGCTGTTCAGAGGAGGGCAACCAAAATGGTGCAAAGTCTGCACCAGAAGACATATGAGGAGAGACTAAAGCAGCTTAATATGTATACCCTTGAGGAAAGGAGGGAGAGGGGGGACATGATAGAAACTTTCAAGTACCTCAAGGGAATTAACAAGGTACAAGAGGGTAGTATCTTTCAGAAGAAGAGATGTGCAAGAACAAAGGCACAATTTGAAGATAGAGGGGACGGCTCAGAGGTAATGTTAGAAAGTATTTTTTCACAGAGAGAGTTGTGGATGCATGGAACAGCCTTCCTGAGGAGGTTGTGGAGTCAGGAACAGTGGGAGAATTCAAGAATGCATGGGACAGGCATAAGGCAATTCTAGTGGGGGCAGGAGAAGTAGCTGTTGATTTACTAGAATCTGCAGCTTATCCATCAGGTAGGGAAATGGGCAGACTGGGTGGGCCAAGCGGTCCTTATCTGCCGTCAAATTCTATGTTTCTATGTTAAGGCAAGCCAGAGGCACAGTGAACACTGAGGATGCCATCCGCTGCATCGAGAGCGCTCGGACCGAGCTGTTTTCTCTGATGAAGCGGGCCATCTGGAGGATGTCGTCCCTTCTGTCCCACGGTAGAAAGGCTTTCACATTGGAGGTATCCAGAAGGGCTCCTATGAAGAGGAGCCACTGGGAGGTCTGTAGCTGTGACTTTCCCAAGTTTAGCAGGACTCCCATGGATGTGAGGAATTTTGAAGCCGTAGATATGGTTTCTATAGTCTCTTGTCAGGAGGGGCTTGTGAGAAGTCAATCATCCAGATACAGGAACACCTGAATTCCGAGCTTCCTCAGATGTGCTGCGAAAACTGCAAAGCACTGTGTAAAAACTCGAGGAGCTGAGGATAGCCCAAAGGGCAGGACTCTGAATTGGTAGTGCTGACCCAACGCCATGAATCTGAGGTATTTGTGATGGCTTGGGTGAATGGGAACGTGTTGATAGGTGTCCTGCATGTCCAGGGAGGCTAGCCAATCGTGTTGATGAATCAGAGGTATCAGCGTATCGTGTGATATCATCTGAACTTTTCCTTGAAAAGGAACTTGTTTAACTTCTTGAGATCTAGAATAAGGTGCATTTTCTTTGGAACTAGGAAGTAATGGGAGTAGAAAAGTACAGTTATGTAAGAACTTACTGTAACAGTAGATCTTCGAGAGGAGCTCTTACAGCAGGTATTACCATTAGGACTAATGCCACCAGGCGTTAGGACCCCATGGAAAAATCTTGTAGCTAGCAGTCTGAGGCAGGGGACCACCCCCGACGTCGGCTCTGCCCGATGTCAGACGTGGTATAAGGGGGCGGTTCCCCGGCGCCATCTCAGTTCTCCTGCTCGGCTGAAGTAAATGGAGAACTGAGCAGGATCTCCCCTACCCTAAAGAAGGGTGACAACAGTAGTTCCTGAGGGATGGTGGGTGGGAAAGCCACCTGCTGCAAGAGCTCCTCTAGAAGATCTACTGTTATGGTATGTTCTTACGTAACTGTACTATCTGACTTCGAGGTTGAGCTCTTGCAGCAGGTATTACCATTAGGACTGAGTCCCAAGCAGTACCCAAAAATAGGCCCAGGTCTGATGGGAGGGGGAGAACAACGAACAGCTGAAAAGCCTGAAGAGAGTAGGCCCTGAAGGATGGCTAGTCCGAGTCCTGATCTCCTCCTAGAGGCAATGTCCAGGTTGTAATGCCTAATGAAGATGTGGACTTTGCTCCAAGTTGCTGCAGTGCAGAGATCTGCCAAGGTAATATTCCTCAAAGAGGCAAAGGAGGTAGCCACAGCCCTGATGGAGTGACCCTTGACCGATCCCGGCAAGGACTTACCATGATGCTGATAACAAAAAGAAATGCAGTTCACCAACCAACGGGTTAGTATCTGCTTAGTGACAGAAGCCCCTGTCTTTCTGTGAGCAAAGGAGACAAACAACTGGTCTGTCTTCCTTAAGGAACTGGTTCTGTGAAGATAATAATGCAAAGCTCTATGAACATACAGAGTATGCAACAAAGCTTCTCTTTTACTGGAGAACTCTGGGCAGTAAACCAGAAGTTGGATGTCCTGGTTCAGCATCAGTTCGGACAACACATTCTGCAAAAATTTGGGATTCGTACGCATGGCCACTCTGTCCCTATGAAACACAATATAAGACTCCTTACAAATAAGGGCCTGAAGCTCGGAAACCCTTCGAGCGGAAGTAGCAGCAACTTAAAATACCACTTTCCGTGAAAGAAAGTGCAGCTCGCAAGTTGCAACTGGTTCAAAGGGAGGCAGGGTGAGCTTCTTGAGAACAAAAAGTAGAACCCAGGCAGGGACAGGGTCCCTCCTTGGGGGGCTCTGATGTGCAGAACACCTCGCAGAAAGGTCTTGCACACATTAAGATGTGCCAGAGTCTTCTCCCCATATGGTGCATGATATGCTGATAAAGCACACAGGTGCACCTTGATGGATGAACAGCGTAAACCCAGGTCCAAGAGGTGGAGAAGGTAGTCTAGCACATGCTTGACTGGACAATCCAGGGTATCTAGGGCACATGCTGTTGCCAAAGGCAGAAACGCTTCCACGCCATGGCATAAGGTGCCCTAGTGGAGGGTTTCCTCGCTGCCACCAAAACCTCTGCCACCCTGCTTGACACTCCTAATCTCTCCTCTGCAAAGACTGCAGGAGCCAGGCATGCAAGTGAAGAGAGTGCAGGGCAGGATGGACGAGTGTCCCCTGCTCTTGAGAGGGCAAGTGAGTGGAGAGGGGCAACTGCACAGGAGGCTCCGTGGCCAGGTGCAGCAGAGGATACCAAATTTGTTGAGGCCAAAGAGGAGCCTCCTCTGTCTGCAATTTGAGCAGAACTCTCTGAATGAGAGGGAAGGCATACAGAAACCTCCGTGTCCAGGAGAGGGACAATGCGTCTCACCAGAAAACACCAGGCCCTGGATCTTGCGAGCAAAAATTTGGCAATTTGGCATTGCACAGGGACGCAAATAGGTCCAACTCTGGTCGGCTCCAATGACCGAAGAGGTTGTCTATGACTTTCTGGAGCAACTCCCATTCGTGACTCGGAGGACGACTTAGACTGTCGGCGAGAACGTTCTGGCTTCTGGGTACATGCACAGTCGTGAGATCCAGAAGGCGTTCCACTGCCCAGTCCCAAACTCTCATGGCCTCCCAGCAAAGGGGATATGACTGAATGCCTCCTTGCTAGTTGATGTAGAAGACAGCCAGAGTGTTGTCTGACTGCACCAAGAGAGGACCCTGGGAAACTTGGTCTTAAAACGCCCGTAGGGCATACAGAACAGCCCTCATTTCGAGGATGTTGATATGAAAAGACCACTTTGTGGGGGACCAAGCCTCACTGATCCTGTGGGCCCCTTGATGGGCCCCCCAACCTAACTTTGAGGTGTCCATTGTCAAGGTTTGCAATGGGCACGGTCTCTGGAAAGAGACTCCTTTCGAGATGTGGAGGACAAAGCCACCACTGGAGAGAATGATGGATCACCGCCTGGTCCCATTGGACCCTGAGGTGCCACTGCAGAACCCTTATATTTAGCTTGGCGAGAGGGACAATAGCTATGGCTGCAGTCATGTGGCCTAAAAGCTGAAGAATCACCCTTGCTGGGAGAGAGAGATTGCTGCCTGAACTCTGTGTGCCAGGTCTATCAGATGGCCTGCTCTGTCTGATGGCAAGAAGGCTTTGCCCTGGGTAGTGTCCAGAACGGCTCCAATGTACTATAGCCGCTGGGAGGGCTAGGGTTGCAACTTCGGCCAATTTACAGTGATGCCCAGGCAGCGGAAAAGATACTTCATTTCCTCCAGGGCCACATTCAACTGGCTTGCTGACTGAGTGGAAATAAGCCAGTTGTCCAGGTAAGGATAAACGAAGTGGCCTTTCCTCCTCAGGGCCACCGCCACTACCACCAAACACTTGGTGAAGACTCTGGGTGCCAACAAGAAATAAAAGGGCAGAACCCTGAACTGGTAATGCTGGTCCTGAAACTGGAAGCATAGAAACTTTCTGTGGGAACACATGACTCTGATATGCATGTAGGCGTCCTGCATATCGAGGGAGCATAACCAGTCTCCTTGACGGAGGAGGGGTAGCAGGCTTGCCAATGTCACCATCCGGAATCTCTGGTACTTGACAGACAGATTGAGCTGGCTGAGATCCAGAATGGGACGAAGATCTCCCGTTTTCTTTGGAATCAGGAAGAAATGGGAGTAGAAGCCTATGCCCCATTGGGCCACGGGGACCAGCTGAATGGCCTTCTCCTGGAGAAGAGACTGAATCTCGTCTGCCAAAAGCTTGGCATGGGCGGGTGGACAATGGGGGGGGCGACTGTCCGGGGGTCTGCTCAGAAACTCTATTGCATAACTTCTGCGAATGGTTTCCAGCACCCATTGGTCCGAAGTGATACTGGACCGTTCTGTGAGGTAAAGGGAAAATCTCCCTCCTACTGTCTCATTCTGCATAACCCGAGAAAGAGGAGGGGTTTGCAGTAAGTCATGCTGTGGAGGAGGGGTTAGGGCCCGGTGCTCTGGGAGCCTTGGGCTGTTTGGGCACCTTGAGGAACAGGGTGCCTGCAACTCTTGAATCCTTTTCCTTGGGGTTCCTTGCTCCCTTGTCCCTGACCTTTCCGAAAGGGACGACGATGGGGACCTTGAGGCTTCAACTTGGACATCCTTCGGATGTCGGCAACGGCCCTGCTTGAGTCCTGCAGGTTTTTCACAAGAGGCTCCACCTCCTGGCCAAACAATACTGAACCCTGGAAGGGGGCGTCCAGTATAGTCTGCTAAAGGTCTGGGCAAAAACCCAACACCCTGAGCCAGGAATGCCTCCTCAGACAAATTCCCGTCGCAGCCGCACGGGAAGCCATGTCCATCGAATGGTATGAGCAACGAAGGACATGCTTGTCCACGTCTAGTCTGGACTGGACATAAGTGAGAAATGAAAATTATGTACCTACCGCAATTCTGATCTTTCTGTGCATCTTCACCATTCATCACCTTTGGGTACAGTGGCTGGAGGTCACGACCCCGCAGGAGCTCTTTTTTTTTTGGATGGGTGGAGTTGGCCTTTCACTCCATCACCGCCCTCAAGGCTGACGCACTGCATGGCGCTAAGTAGTTGGTCTTAGGTGCGTCGCCAACCCGCCTCCTGCCAGTTCTGAGTCGACGAGAGTAAGAAAAGGTTGGGAGGAGAGACAAAGGAGTCCAAGGGACAGATAAAGGAAAGATATACAAACTAAAGGAGAAATAAATGACTGAGAGGATAGAATAAACTTGAAATGAAGGGGATTGGGAGGGCCCCAATCTTTGGGAGTAGAAGAGGAGGAGGATGGAGGAATAAAAGAATTTTTGAAGTAAGGATGTTGGGGGGGGGGGGGAGAGGGGAGAGAAGAAACATACCCTGGAACCTTGACCTGTCTCCAGATTGTATAGGGACTGCAAATGAGTAGCCAGAAGGCTAAACTGCCAGAATTCAAGGCACAGAATCACTGGCAATAATTCCAACATAAGCAGAATTGGCTATTTTGGAAGAAAAGACAGGATACAGAGCAATACCCCCCCCAATCAACTTTTGGTATAAGAAAACTAGTTTCTTATGTTAATCTGAAGGTTGAGTCCAAAGGACAAAAAAAATCAAGGGACAAGCTGATGGGGAAAGAGAGAGAGAGAGAACAGAAAAGAGGGCAACCACCAACCCCCAACCCACAGGGTTGGAGCCGAGGCACTGAGGAAGGAGTGTCCCCTATCCTGACCACTGTCCCCCTAGAAGAAACAATCCCCTATGCATGAAGGTCACCCCATTCTGACCAACGGAAATGGGGGGAGAGAAGAGGCACAGAGAGGGAAGGGGACCCAGAGACTGAGGTCCCAGGGGGATGGAGGGTGGGATTGTGACGAATGGTGAAGATACACAGAAAGATCAAAATTACGGTAGGTACGTAATTTTCATATCTTATCTATGTCAATCTTTACCATTCATCACCTTTGGGTGAGTGCCGAGCCCCACCGAGGGGGGCCCTAAACCCTAAAGGACTAAGTCCCTTAACTCTCAGTGGGTGCACACCAAGAGATAGAGAATCTTCATGGGTCTGGAGAGGCCCAAAGGTGGTAAGAGTGAGACGGGGACACCCCGGAGGGGGTAGGAGGTTGCCCTGACAGACTTAGTCTCACCCTACGGGAGAAAAGGTGGGTCCTCTGGTAAGCAGAGGTAATCACCCTACGCCGGGCCATGGGTGACAACCGGGAGAGACGCAGCCATGCCGTCTGTCTAGTGCATATCACTGTCCCTACGACCCTGGAAGCTACCTCACTGGCATCATAAGATGCCCATGCTTGGTGCCTTGCTAGCTCCAGGCCACGTGCAGAGTGTGCAATGGCTTGTCTGGTTACCTCCGTATCAGGCATCGAGGCTGGGAGTTGATCTAGCATGGACCACAGGAACCTGTCATAGGTAGCGCAGTGGGCCTGAAGTGCAGATATGGAAAGAAGCAACCGTGCTAAGTAGAAAGTAGTCCTACCCCGAAGTCAAAATCCATTGAGTCTGCATCGGGGGCCAGTCACGGTGAAGGGCGCGGCTCCATCAGTAGTATCCAGTTGCGCCAGTCCTGAGCTAGGATGAGGCAGACTACCTGGAGACTCGGGGCACAATACCTCTGGCGGAGATTCCTAGGGGCTGGGACTCCAGAAAAGGGTCTCTGCCAGAAAAGCAACAACGCCTCCCGAAAGGGAGCAGGCCAGGGGGCACTACAAGAGTGTCTACACTGAAATCGCCTAAAAAGGCGCGTATCAGATGCTTCGGATTGTGCTGAGTGGGTGGGGTGATATGCAGATCCTCCAACATCCTCATGAGGAAACGCTGATACTCCATGAGATCAGCAGCTGGGGAGATCAGGACAGATGGTTAACTTTCCTCCTGAAGAGGAGGATGAAGAATTGGAGGACCTCAAAGTTTCAGAGGCTGGCTGCTCAGGGGGAGGTTGGAAAACCTGCCTGTCCATGGCCCTACATAAGAGCGAAATTGAGCAGCCACAGCTCTGAACTGCTCCCAGAAGAGAGGGACGCTTGGACCAAGGATGCTTAGGAGAGCAGGAGGAGGTGGCGGAGAAGACAACAGGAATCGGCTGTCCTCTGCCTGGGCCAGAGAGCGCACCTGGAGCCCCAAGGGAAGAAGGAGCTCTGGAAAACTCAATAGCCGACAGCTGGTCAACCATACTAGAACTGCCTAGGCTCTGCCCTGAAGATCCCCCCTGTGAGGTGACCGGGGTCGTGAAACTCAAAAAGGACGGTCCCCTACCTCCAAAGAACAGCGTCCTATCGAAGGAGACTGAAAAGGAAGGGTGGGGGTCCACACTACGACTCCTTCCGGAACCCAGGTGGGTCACAGAAAAGGGTCTCCATGTCGAACACCTACCCCTCAACCCCTCGGAGTCCTAAAGAGCCCTTCTCCTCGAAAAAGCCAGCCTAGGCAGCCAGCAACCCTGGTCAGTCCCTGAAGGGACTATCCAGGGAGCAGCACCCTTCCTTCCTGTGGGTGCTCCGATCAGCCCCACAGTTGGGCGATCCAGGCACACCACCTGAGGGGATACCACCAGTGAGGGGTCAGAAAACTATCCGAGGCCAGGCTGCAAAGCAATGGTGGCCTGCACCACTGCCTGCTGGTCAGCACCCTGGACCCAAGAGCAACTTTCCGCTCCTCAGAGGAGGGCTGGTTCTGGTCTGTCGAGGACACTACCAAGGTGTCCACATGAGCAGCCAACTCCAAAGAGTCAGACTGCCTATCTGACTCAGAGTCTGATTCCGTCTCTGAGGAGGTGGAGATCGAAGTCCTATGCCAAACGGTATGTGGACGCCCACTGCCATCCTGACCGAACACCAGTTCAAGGGACTGCACCAGAGTCGGCACCAAATCCCCCAACCGCACCATGAATGGTGCACAAAGAAGACACGGCGCCGATGATGGCAGCAGTATCGGGGCCGGAGACTGTCACAGCGCCATCCCGACTGACGGCGCCGCAAGCAGCACAGAGACGGCGCTGATGATGGCTCCGACCACGCTCTTGGTGCCAAGATCGAAAACCGCCATGGCGCTGTGTCCTTGCTCGGTGCCGCAAGTGGCACCAGAGCTGGACACAGCACCGTGCTCATCCATGGTACAAAAAAGTCAAGGACGGTGCCGCAGAGCCTCCCATAGAGCTGACAGCAGAGACAGCACCGGCGGACGGACAGGTGCCGGCTGACAGCGCCATCAGGGCCCATGGGCGCGCGAGCGGCGCAGACCCAGGTTTTCAGCCCGAGGAAACTACACGGGGAGCCTTCACCCCGAAGGGGGAGATACGCAGTGCCTCCCCGCCCCCAGGGGAAAAACGGACTGGGCCTCCTGCACCACAGAAGGGGCTTCTGCAACAACGAGGCTACTAGAAGCAGAAGCATCCTCCTCCACGGTCCACATAGAACCAGGAGGGGACCCGGAGGGAAGGCTGAGAGACCGTGGCTTGGCCCGACGAGTGCGCGCCCGTCCCCTGAAAGTCGGTGGAGCTCATCCAACTTTCCACACGCGTTGTTCAATAACACAATGGTCCATGGAGAAGCAGTCATCGCACGAATCAATGTCATGTAGCAGGTCAAGACAGACGAGGCAACGGTCATGCTGGTCGGTGACGTAGTACTTACGGCCACACGGGCACTGACACATAGGGGGCCGTCCCATCTTCAAAATTTTCTTGCCCCCCCGACCGAGACATACCTACGGAAAAAACAACCAAAGACTCAACATCGCTAACAATAAAGAAAAAGGAACCGTTTTACCAGCGACTTCGATTGGTGGCGAACAGCAGAATCGGCAGGCTATTAAATGGTGTTGAACTATGTCAGCGTCAATGAATTTAGCGTCGAGAAAGTGGCGTTGAAGTTGTACATAGGCTTGAGAGTAGACAGCAGGCCTCTAGCGCAGAGCTTCCCACGAGGTGTGACCTCGACGGAGACGAAGAACTGGCAGGAGGCGGGGTCGACGACAATTAACGGCCAACCCGCGAGCGCCACGCAGTAAGTCGGGCTCTGAGGGCGGCACTGATGACGCCGACTACCATAAAAAAAAGCGCCCCATGGGGTCGTGACCTCCAGCCACTATATCCAAAGGTGATGAATGGTGAAGACTGACACAGATAAGATTCTCGTTTTTACGGTCAGAGTCTGGCAGGGCCTTGACCAACTCCATCGTTTACTCCCACAGAGATTGCTGGTACGAAACCATATGGGCAAGAAAATTCAGCGAACGGATGGAGCCAGTAGCTGAAGAAAAGACTTTCCTGCCCAGTGATTCAATTTTTGGAATCCGGATCAGGGGGCTGAGAGCTCAGGTGCTAAGGCTGGCTAACACGACCGTGCGCTGCTGTAAGCACCAGTGAATCTGCCTTGAGATGTTCCCCCAAAAAGGGTTCTGCCTTGGGGGGGTTTATAGAGTCTGTCCGCCTTCCTGGGAACGGCTGAGGTGAACGATGGTTTCTGCCATGTACGCCTGGTGACGTCCGGGAATGGTTCCGCCAGAGGCAGGATAACCACAGGTTTTGGCTCTCTGGATCCCAGAAACTTAGCCAGTCGCCTTCGCTCTGGGTCCAGCTCTTCTATGTCCCATTCATAAACAGATTGAATGTGGCGCATACTGTCCAGGAAAGATGGGTTGTCTGGGGGGACCTGGGCAAGTCCATGGGAGCTGGAGAGGTGGAATATATTCTTCCTCATCTGAAGATTCTGAGGAGGAGGGGCCTGTAGCACCATCGTCTGGAGAGGAAACTGGGGAACAGTACCTTCACCTGTGTTTGCCTTTTGGATCCGGACGTGGTTGGTCATCTCCAACTGGTTTGACAGGAGTTAGAGCGGGCCCCATGGAAGTTTCCCTAGGAGGTGAGTCAGAGGGTTTATATAGTAGGTCCCCTTTCACTGTATTCCACTAAGTGGAAAAGAGCGAGCCGATGTCCGCCACAGGGACGACAGCTGGGGAGGGTGTCAGGTTCGCTGGACCAGGCGTCTGCAGAGCCTGTGTGTCTGGCGTCTGGTCGGGGGATTCCTCTTTATCTTTATCCAGCTGCTGCTTGATGTCTGTGTCCCAGGGGAGGCTGGGTCTCCTCATCCGGAAAGACCAGGACCGGAGTCCGTTCGAAAGAATCATTGCGCACAGCTGGCGACAAGGGGTTGATTGGGTCGAGGATAATTTAGACCTCGTCGGCCACTTCCTCGGTCCCATGGCCAGACGGAAGGTCCAAAAAGCCAGTGGTCGAGGATGCGCATGTTCTTGGTACTCAGACCTCTCCCGGTCCCAAAAGCGTCTCCGTCGAGACGAAGACAACGGGTCCTTCTCCCTCTTTTGAGAGCGGGAGGAGTGCGAGCCTGAGGGTGCCTCACCCCGAGTTAGGAAGAGACTGGCACAACTCCTTGAAGGAGCCCGTAAAAGTACAGCCTAGGTTCAGCGGGACGAAGAAGCTTCGATTGGCCGAAGTGCGAGCTGCTTCCTCCACGAATGCCTTCATCTGTTCCAGATGTTCGGCGTAGCTCGCAGCTGCGGAAACTGCCGACCTAGCCTCCTTCGATTTCACCGGTGGGTTTCTTTTTTCCAGTCTCCCTAACTTCAAGCATGCCTTGCGGTCGTCCAGGATGTTGGGATGGAAGGCCAAGCAAAAACCGCATGACGAGGTGTCATGTCTGACACCTAGGCAGTAAACGCATGTGAGGTGGGGATCAGTGCGTGACATCTTTTGGTTGCAGGGGCACCGGCGAAATCCTGGGGAATATTTTTTCTCCATAGTCGATGCGACGAAAGCGTGATCGCTAACTCAAACAGGTTTGATTTTCGGTAAAACCGACAATTTGAAAGCCAGGGCCTACGAAATGCTGAGAGCACGAGGGAACCTGTATATTCCAGTGGAAAGGAAGATCTGGCGTCATGGGGCAGAGCCGATGTATATACCACCCGGGTGGGTGGGAGGAGCCAGCATGAAGACTTCTGGCAAGATTTAAAGTGGAAGGGGACATGCCAAACAGTGTGGATGAACAACATATTTATGTATTTATTTATTTATTAGATTGGGATTAATACCTTTGCATCAAGAACCCTTTTTCAAAGGTTCCAAGTCATGGACAAGACAGATAAAATACGATTACAATACAATACAAAATAAAATTAATATAGTAATGAAGGAAAGAAAAAAAAACATGGTAAGCAGCAACATATCCACGCTCCTAGAACTAACGCTTTCCAGGAAAGAAAACGAAGCTTGCAATCCGTGGCTGGTTCAAACAGAGGTAAGGTGAGCTTTTCCAACACAAAAAGCAGGTCCCAAGGAGGGACAGGGTTCCTGATTGGGGGGCTTTATATGGAAAATGCCCCACAAAAAGGTGTGGGCTACATCCAACTGTGCCACAGTTCTGCCTTGTACAGGAGCATGGTAGGCAGACATTGCACTTTGATGGATGACTAGCCCAACACCGAGTCTAAGAGCGACAACAGACACTCGAGGAGCGAGCTCACCAGACAGGCCAAGGAATCAAGATGGCGGGCAGCTGCCCAGAGGTAAAAGCGCTTCAATCTCATAGCGTAAGTGGCTCTGGTGGAGCATTTCCTGGTGGCCACCAGAATGTTTGCAACCCTGTCCGAGACCCCAAAACATGACTTCTCTAGGTTCTCAGGAGCCACGCATGGAGATGTAGTGACCGAAGGTTCGGATTAACCAAGGTCCCATCGTCCTGGGAGAGCAAGTGAATGCTCAGTGGCAGGGGAACAGGGGGTTCGGCAGCCAGTTGTTACAGCAGTAGAAACCAAATCTGTCGTGGCCACAGCAGGGCCATCAGAATCATCACTGCACCTTCTGCTTGCAACTTGAGAAAAACCTTCTGAAGGAGTGGGAAGGGGGGAGGCGTAAAGGAACCTCCCTCTCCAGGAGAGGAACAACACATCTCTCCAGAAAACAGCAGGCCCTGGATCTAGTGAGCAAAAACTGGGCAACTTTGCATTGGCAGAGGATGCAGAGAGGTCCAGTCTGCCCCATCTGTTGAAAAGATTGTCTATTACAGACTGCAGAAGAGCCCATTTGTGCACTCTGGACCAAGTCCGGCTGAGTGTTGGCCAGGGTGTTTTTAACCCCTAGAAATGAAAATTACGTACCTACCGTAATTCTTGATCTTCTTGGACGAGTCTCCACCACTCATTCACACTATTGGAATCTGCGCCAGAGGCACTAGGACCCAGCGGGAGCAAACTTTTTGCTGGAGGGTCGGCGCCAGAGATGGAGCCGCGAGGAGCGGCACCGCGAGCTTCAGCTCGTGCGGTAATGACTATCTCAGTGTCGACCCTCCAACCGCCTCAGTACCTTTTTTACCGAGGAGGTGCAGCCTAACTAACCTAGAAGGATAACCTAATCAAAAACCGGACATAAGATAGTCCGGACAACCCATATAAGAAGGGTCAACAAAGAAGTCTTCACAACCTAAAGATTTGAGGGAGTGAAGACCAACAATAGAGTTGAGCTCGGGGGACGGAGGGTGGGCGTGAGATGAGTGGTGGAGACTCGGTCAAGAAGATCAGGAATTACAGGTAGGTATGTAATTTTCACATCTTCCTGGACATAAGTCTTCCCCACTCATTCACACTATTAGGAGAGTACAGAGCTAATAATCCCCCGAGAGGGCGGCAGGAGAGACCAAGAGCTCACATTTCTAGGACAGAAGTTCATTAAGGATGGCTCTGCCAAAGGAAGTATGTCGTCTGGCATGGACATCCAGTGCATAATGTTTAACGAAAGTATGCACTGAGCTCCAGGTGGCCACGTTGCAAATATCTGCAATGGGCACGTTGCGGATTTCTGCCAGGGATGCCGTGACCGCTCTAGTAGAGTGAGTGTAAACCCTGCCCTCCAACTTAGCCTGCACCATGGAATAGCAGTGGCGAAGGCATGCCACTAACCATGCTGAGATACATCTGATAGCGACAGGTTGACCCAGCCGGGTCTCGCTGAAGGAAACAAATAGTTGTTGGGCTTTGCGAAAGTCCTTGGTTCTATCTAGATAGAAACGCAAAGCTCTCTTAACATCCAAGGAATGAAGAGATCGTTCTTCATTTTGGAAGTCCGCAAAGTAAGAGGGAAGGACCAAAGGTTGGTTTAGATGAAATTCTGACACAACCTTAGGAAGAAATTTAGGATGAGTCCTAAGGACTACTTTGTCCTTATGGAACACAGTATACGGAGGGTCTGTGACCAGGGCATGTATCTCAGAGACCCTGCGGGCTGAGGTAATGGCCACTAGGAAGGCAGTCTTCCAGGTGAGAAATTTTAGCTCACAGGTAGCCAGAGGTTCGAAAGGTTTCCGAGTGAGCATGTCTAGCACAAGATTAATGTCCCAGGCTGCAACTGGATGTCTTGTAGGAGGTCTGGTAAGCAGAATTCCTTTAAGAAACCTCTTAACCACAGGTAACTGAGCCAGTGATAAGGAAAAAACAGGCTCATGATATGCTGAAATGGCACTAAGGTGAACTTTGACTGTAGAGTACTGTAGACCTGAATTTGAGAGATCTAAGAGGTACTCCAGAACCTTATCTGGTGGGCAGGAGAAGGGATTCAAAGAGGACTTTGCACACCAGAGCGAAAAACGCCTCCACTTGGCTGTGTAAGTTTTACGAGTGGCTGGCTTCCATGCAGCCAGAAGAATATCTGAAACCCTTCGAGAGACATTAAACCGGTTTACTTCTACCTCTTCAGGAGTCAAGCGTGAAGGTGAAGTGATCTCAGATTGGGATGGACCACCGGCCCCTGAATCAAAAGGTTCATCTGAATGGGGAGTGGTCTCGGAGGAACTGCCAACATATTGCTGAGTAGTGGAAACCACAGCTGTCGAGGCCAGAAGGGAGCAATGAGTATCATTCTGTCCCCTTGGGATTCGAACTTGAGGAGTACCCTCTGAATTAGAGGAAGAGGTGGAAAGGCGTAAAGGAAGCGTTTTGTCCGCTGCAGCCTGAACGCATCCTGACAGAAAATGCCAGGCCCTGGATTTCTGGAGCAGAAGAGAGGCAGTTTTGCGTTGAGTGGGGATGCAAAAAGGTCTAGGTCTGGAGTTCCCCACTCTTTGAATAGTGACTGTACTATGGTTGAGTCGAGAGACCACTCGTGAGGATCTGTCTCTGTTCTGCTGAGACGGTCTGCCAGTTCGTTCTGTATTCCCGGTAGGTAGACCGCTTGAATTAGAGCTTTGTGCTCCAAGCACCATTCCCTCACTCTCATCGCCTCCCTGCATAAGGGGTAAGAGTGAGCACCGCCCTGTTTGTTGATGTAGCACATCACTGCTTTGTTGTCCGTTTGAAGGAGAATGTTCTTGTGACAGAGAATGTCCTTCAACGCTCGGACTGCATAAAGGACGGCTCTCATTTCTAGGACATTTATGTGAAGCTGGGGCTCGACCTGAGTCCACGTACCTTGAGTATGGAGAACCTGACAGTGAGCTCCCCACCCCATTAGGGACGCGTCTGTGGTAATGGAGATCTGATGGTCCAGAGGAGCAAAGGGATACCCTTCCAGGAGACTGCTGTCTTGAGACCACCAGGTGAGTGACCTCTTTAGAGGTTCTGTCACTTTGATGGGATAGGACTGCGGGTGAGTGGTTGGGGACCACTGAGTACTGAGCATCCACTGAGTGGTTCTCATGTGCAGACGTGCTAGGGGTACACTGAACACTGAGGATGCCATGAGGCCTAGCACCCGTTGCATCGAGAGAGCTGGGACTGAGTTGTTTTCCCCGATGTGACGGGCCATCTGAAGGATATCATTCCTTCTGTCCTCTGGAAGAAAAGCCTTCGCACAGGAGGTGTCCAGAAGAGTCCCTATAAAAAGGAGCCTCTAGGAGGGCTGCAACTGCGATTTCTTGAGGTTCAGCAGAACTCCCATGGACGTAAGAAAGCGAGAGGTCATCTCTACGGCGTCCAGAGTTCCCTGCCTGGAAGGGCTTGCCAGAAGCCAATCGTCCAGATAAGGGAACACCTGTATTCCGACCTTTCTGAGGTGCGCTCTGAGAACTGCACAACACTTTGTAAAAACTCGCGGCGCCGAGGATAGCCCAAAGGGCAGGACTCTGAACTGATAATGTTGTCCCAGAGCCACAAACCTCAGGAATTTGTGATGCCTTGGGTGAGCAGAAATGTGCTGGTAAGCATCCTGCATGTCTAGGGAGGCTAGCCAGTCGTGTTGATGAAGCAAAGGTAACAAGGTTCCCAGAGAAATCATTTTGAATTTCTCCTTGGGGAGAAATTTGTTTAGCTTTCTGAGATCCAAAATGGGGCGCATGCCCCCGGACTTCTTTGGAACCAGAAAGTAATGGGAGTAGAACCCTGTGTTCTGTTGATGCAGCAGCACTACTTCTACTACCCTGTTGTTCAGAAGGCCCTGAATCTTGGCGACGAGAAGGTCCGACTGAAGGGTTGACAGCCTGGGCTGTCGTTTGGGAGGACGATCCGGAGGGGTCTCCACAAGATTGAGTGAATACCCCATGCGAATTATCCGAAGGACCCATTTGTCTGAGGATATGGACTTCCATTGGTTGTACAAGTGCATCAGACGACCTCCACGGAGAGGAAAAGTCCACCTCGGGCAGCTGAGATGGGACTTGGGCCGGCAACTCATAAGGTGGCACTGGGCACTTTGGGCCCTTGCGCTTTCTGTTGTGTCTTCTTTTGAGGTTGGGCAGGTTGATTTTTATGGAAACCTCCTCTGCCTCGAAAGGACTGACGGTTATGAAACTGGCGTTTATTGACACTCCCTCGAGAGGGGACAGGAGGAGGTCAAGCCAACTTAATGGCTGACCTAGTCTTTTGCGTAGCTTCTAGAGCTTGTTCTACCTGAGGACTGAAAAGATATGCACCATCAAAAGGGAACGCCATTACCTGCTGCTGCGCGTCATTCATGAAGCCTGAAGTGCGCAGCCAGGAATGACGATGGGTACAAATACCAGCAGCCGCCGTACGGGAAGCAGTATCGAAAGCATCCATAGCTGCTTTAACCTATTGGTTATTAGATTTGATACCTCTGGTAATGGTTTGAAGAAGCTCTGGCTTTGTATCCGATTCCGGTAGAGCTTCAACCATCTGTTTAATAGAGTGCCACAGGATATACTCATATTGGGAGAAATAGCCTTGGTAGCTGGCGATACGCATACTTAGGGTAGAAGCAGCAAAGACTCTCTTACCTAAGGGGTCTATCTTACGAGATTCTTTGTTAATAGGTCGAGCTGTAGTAGTTTGGGGAAGAACGACCTTATCATTTTCTGCCAGGACTACAGTAGGGTCCGCAAAGGCTTGAGACACCAAAATGGGTCGATCCTTGGGGGGCTGAGTATTTCCTATCTATGGATTTAGCCACCGAAGGGGTGAGAGCAGGATTATTCCATACCATTTGAGACAGTGTCTCGAAGGAAGGCTGAACCGGAGGAGTCAAATCCGTAGGGATCTCCGGAGCATGAAGGTATTGGAGTCTTAATTTCCCAGGATCGATGTCTGTAGTCTGGAGAGAAAAGAGTGGAAATCAAAATTTTCAGCAGAGACTTAAAGGACAGGTCCTCGACCACAGGCTCTGCAGCAGTAATAGATCCTGATTCCTCCACTTCATCACCCAGCCGAAGGTCTGGGTCAGGCTCAATGTCATCTCCTGACAGTCCAGGAGGGACTGTATGGACAGGAAAGGAGTGAAAATCGGAGGAAAGAGATGAAGGAAGAGTGAAGGAGGTCCTGGCGGAAGCACGCTGAGAGCCCCGGCGCGCAGAGGCGTATGGTGCGAAGAAGCACCTGGCACCGAGACGGCGCCGAGGACCACACGGGCGCAAAATGGCAGGAGGGACCACGGACCGAAGACGGCGCCGAGGACCCACATGGCACCGAGAAACCGCCACGGCACCGAGGACGGCCGACAGACACATGGCGCTGAAGACAGCACCCAGTGTGCACGTCGACGCCAAGGGCGCCGAAAACACTCCAAGACTCCGAAAAACAGGATTTGAAGGAAGAAGAGCAGGAGATAAAGGCATCGGTGTGGCCCCCTGCGCCGCAGCCATATGGGGGGGGGGACACCAAAGCGCAGAGTCGACGGCACCGAAGACGGTGCTGCGCAACCAGGGAAGCTCAACCGACCTACCTGGTCTCCCAAGAAGCCCGAAGGCCCCTGAGTGACCGAGCCAGGTAGCTGAACCAACCTCCGAGCCCACTGCTCCATAAGAGCTGCCCACCGATGAAACTGCTCATCTGAAGACCTACCTGTGGGCGGGGTAGGGCTCCGATGTCGAAGACATCGGCTACCAGAAACAGAAGCTGGCGACTCCGAAGAAGGAGACCGGCAACTAGCCCCAATAACTGATCATCTAGGCGCCGACATATCAGAGGGCGACCTCGAGTGATGCCTTCTCTTTTTTGACCTGTGGGCCGAAGAAGAGCTCGAGGCTGAACGGTGCCGAGAATGCGACCGTTTATTTTTATGCTTCCACGGGGACCGCCCATCCCCTCGGGCATTGGACTGACCGTTGTCAGACCCCCTTCCGGAGAAGGCGGCGGACCGGACCCAGCCCGACTGACTGAACAGCTTTCATACGAAGTCTCCCTACCGTCACCTGACCTGCTCATGGTCGACTCCGTCAAAGTAGGCTGAGACTTCTTTTATTTTTAAAATAAGAATAGACTTAGCGATACTTATACGTGATATTACTACAAAATAACAAAACTGAAAACTATGCTGCTAGTTTGAGAAGTTTGACTCAATGGTGACGGCGTCGTCACTGAAGCGCACTTGACGGTGGGAAAAAAGGAACTGAGGCAGTTGGAGGGTTGACGCCAAGATAGTCATGCCTGACGAGCTGAGGTTCATGGTGTTGCCCTCGTGGCTCCATCTCTGGCGTCGACCCTCCAGCAAAAAGTTTGCTCCCACTGGGTCCTAGTGCCTCCGGGGCAGATCCCAATAGTGTGAATGAGTGGTGGAGACTTATGTCCAGGAAGATCATGAAGAGACAGACTGATTCAGGTGGAAATCTGAAACCACTTTGGGCAAGGTTCTACTGATTCTAAGGACCACTTTATCCCTATGAAAGGAGATAAAATCAGGTTCCACTGACAGGGCTTGCAGTTCACCGATACCTCTGGCAGAGGTAATGGCTACTAAAAACAGTTTTCCAAGTCAAGTACTTAGGAGGTTGCATCAATTGAGCAATGCAAACATTTAAATCCCAGGCAGGGCAGGATCTCTAAATGGAGGATTGGTACGAAGCAACCCCTTGAAAAAGTTACAGAACACAGGATGAGATGATAGTGAGGAAGACTTCCCCACTGACAGAAAAGCAGAGACAGCTGACAAGTGTACCTTGAGAGTAGTTGGTCTGAGACCTAGGCCATTAAGATGGACCATATAATCCAGAACTGTAGGCAATTCAGCAGTGTCTGGGGAAATATGCTGCTTGGAACACCAAATGCTGCATCTCTTCCATTTGGAATTATAGGTCTTTCTAGTGGCGGGCTTTCGAGAGGCCCTGAGGATATCCAGAACCCCCTGAGACAGATGCAAATCTGCATACTCTAACTCTTCAAGCTTGTTCACATCAATCTGTATACCGTGGTCTCACAAATCTGTTTGTTTGTCCAGACATGGAGCCTTTGCAAAGGAGTCTTTGACTCAAAGGTTGTAATTCCGAAAATTAATAAATAAATAAATAAGTAAAAGCCATGCCTTGAGATTGAGAGACTGAAGATTGGGGTACCAAATCCTCCTCTGAGAGGAGGTTACCAGGTTGTAATTTCTGGGAAGAGACAGTGGAAGATGGAGTGCTAGGGACAGCAACAGGGGGTACCAAGGCTGTCTGGACCAATCTGGAGCAATCAGAATCACTTTGCAAGGCTGTGACCTTATCTTGACTAAAACTTTGAACAGTAGAGGAAAAGGAGGGAAGGCATACAGAAATTTCCCTTCCCATTTCAGAATAAGAGCATCCAGAGGGACTGAGCCCAAGACTGGGGGTCTGTAGCAAAAGAGAGGAAGTTGGAGATTGTCTGGGGCTGCAAAGAGATCTATCTCTGGAGTGCCCCACCTTGAAAAAATCACCTTCAAGACCAGAGGGTCCAGGGACCATTCGTGATGGCCCTGAGAGATCCTGCTCAGTGCATCTGCTAGCACATTGTCCTTCCCTGGAAGGTGGACTGCTGTCAGAGAGGTTTGCAGGCAATAAGCCAAGGACCACAACTTTATGGCTTCTGTGCACAAGGCAGTAGACCGCGTGCCTCCCTGCTTGCTGATGTACCACATGGTGGTGGTGTTGTCTGTTCTGATTTGAACCACCTTGTTCTGCACTGACTGAGAGAAAGCTTGCAGGGCCAAATAAATTGCCCTGAGTTCTAGGAGATTGATATGGAGAAGGGATTCTTGAGAGGACCACAGTCCCCGGGCAGTGAGGGCCCCCAGATGGGCTCCCCAGCCCAGGAGGGAAGCATCCATGGTAAGGACCACTGAATGTGGCTGACTGACAAATGGGACCCCTTGCCTTAAAATGTCCTGATCCTGCCACCATTGAAGGGCTTGGATCAGGGTCTGAGTCACTGGAATCAGTTTGGTAAGGGAATCCTTCCTTTGGGACCAAAAGGCCCTCAGATGGAACCGAATGTCCCTCATCTGGAATCTTGCCCCTTGGACCACTGCTGTAGAAGCTGCCATGTGGCCCAAGAGCTGGAGGAAATGCCTTGCTGGTCGAGACACCTAAGGCTGAAGGAAGAAGCCAGTTCTATAAGAACTCTTGCCCTTTCCAGGGGAAGAAAGGCTCTTGCTTTGACAGTATCCAGCTCTGCCCCTATAAAGGTAAGGAGCTGCACTGGCTCGAGAACGGACTTGGGAAGGTTGAGAAGAAATCCTAGAGAAGTGAGCACTTGCTGGGTCACTTGCAGGTCTGACTTGACTTGGTCTGGGGACTGGCCCACTATGAGCCAGTCATTCAGATATGGAAAAATTGAAATCTTTTGCCTTCTTAGAAAGGCAACGACTACTGCCAGGAACTTTGTGAAAACCCTTGGGGCTGATGTTAGACCAAAGGGCATTGCTTTGAACTGATAGTGGCCTGAGGGCAACTCACCAACCTGAGGTACTTTCTGTGGGAGCACCTGATGGGACTGTGAAAATAGGCATCCTTTAGGTCCAGGGAGGATAGTCAGTCCCCTGACCTTACAGAGGGAAGAATTATACCCAGAGTTACCGTCTTGAACTTTGGTTTTAAAAGATGTTTGTTCAGGTATCTTAGGTCTAGGATGGGTCGCCACTTCCCTGTCTTTTTTGGGGTAAGGAAGTACCTCGAGTACAGACCTTTGCCCCAGTGTAGGGTCAGAACTCTCTCTATGGCTCCTAAGGCCAGAAGAAATGAAACCTCTGCCTCTAGGGCAAGGGTTTCTGAGAGACCTGCAGGTGGAAAAGATCTGGCTCATCTTCGGAAGTTTCTTGAAGCTGAGAACCAGTCCCTGGCTTACTACTTCCAGGACCCACTTGTCTGAGGTAATAGACATCCAGTCTTGGAGAAGGTAAGCCAGCCTGCCCCCTACTGGAATAGGAGAGTCAACCGGGGCAGACCCATCAAGGTGTCTGCTTGGCAGGGGCCTTAGGCTGAGGAGTGGATGCAGCCCTACTCATCCCCTTCTGCCTCTCCTCTGAAGAACCCCCTCTGTGAAAAGGGAGAAGAGGCCTGTGCTTGGTAAAAAGGCCTCTGAAAAGGCCTGCCCCTGCCCCTAGATTGCTGCCTTTGAGGAGTTGCTTGCCTCTCCTTGGCCTGAGCACTCCTATAAGTGGTCCTGTACTCATCCATTTTCTTCATGTAATTCTCTGTCTGCTCCCCAAACAGAGAATTACCGACTACAGGAAAATCCATGGCTTTAGCCTGGGTGTTCTGTGAGAGGCTAGTACATCTGAGCCAAGCTATTCTCTGAAGAGCCACAGATGTAGTCATGACTCTTGATGACACATCACTGGAGTCCACAGCAGCATGAAACTGTACTTTTGATGCCTCAATCCCATCTGCAGCCACCTCCTCCAGCTCCTTGGCTTGCTGGGGGAGAGGCCTGTTTAGCCAGTGCCAGTACAGTATCCCACCTGGACTTCGGTATCTGGCTGTACAGACCATATAATTCGCCTGCCTGAGTCCCAAGGAAGATGCCATGTACTGTTTTTTTGCCATGGCATCAATCTTCCTGGAGTCTTTGTCTGGGGGGTGTGAAGCCAAGGGAATGTTTGCCTTATCACAGGCAGCAGCCTGCACTACCCCAGCGTGGCTGCATTGCTGGTATAAAAACTCCGTATCTGAGCCTGATAGTGTGTACCTCTTGTCCATCCTTCTGTCAACAGGGGGTACAGAAATGGGAGACTTCAGGATTTTTTTGTGTCTGTTTCCCAAAGGATTTGTGAAGGGGAATAGATAGTCTCCTGGACTCTGGGATATCCATCATTTCCACATAATCAGGCTCCTCCTGATCCTCCATTGCCTCCTCCATAGAAAGCTGGAGGGTTTCAGCCACTTTCCTGTAAAAAAGAAAATGGGAAGGGGACTCAGAAAGCCTAGGAGGGGATACACCAGAAGGTCTGTCTGGGGAGATGTTCGGTTCCACAGGCACATCCAGACTTTCACCATCACCATCATCTTCAAACTCCCTCTCCTCCTCAAACTCTGGTTGATAAAAATCTTCAGGGGTATAATCTTGAACCGGGGGAACCGACCAAACCGAACCCCTGTGAAAAGGTGTCGGATCAATCAGAACCGGGCGAAGCGATTCCACAATTTGAATCGCTCTGGCTATTTCCTCGGCGGTCGGAACGTGAACCTCTGGATCCGAACTGGTTGATTTTTCTTTGCATTTCTTATTTGCAGTAACCGACCCCTCAGGATCGGCTCTCCTCTTGCCCGAAGAAGTATCACCCTGGTCAGAGGGCACTCCTTCTGGTTCATTCGAAACCGAACCAGGCTGGCCATCCGTGACAGCGGAATTCTTGGCCTCCTTTTCCCTCAGTCTACTTAATCTCTTTTCAAGGGTAGATTTAGGAACATTTTTACAAATTTGGCAGTCTGTATCGAGGTGTTCAAACCCCAGACAATAAACACAGGTGGTGTGGGGGTCGGCCTTAGCAAAGACCTCCCCACACTCACTGCAGTGTTGAAACCCAGTGGGCCCGTTTTTTTTCCTTGGGTTTCTCAGACATGGCCAACCTAACCAAACTTACCCTTTTTATGGCAACTGCCAGGCAAGACTCCCTTATCGGTTCCCAACCTGTCACTGGTGTTGGAAAAACGTTCAAACATTTTTTTTTTTTTAGAACCGATAAGGACCGGTAACCACACTCTAAAGTAAAACACAAGGATTGTAATGGCTGTGGGGCAGCAGTCTTCCGGGAGTCTTTCTGGAGGCTGAGATGCTGCCCTATTTGCAGACAACACTCTGCCCTGAGGGAGGAAGTTGCCCGTCTTCAGGCCGCACTGGACAGTAGTAAGGAAACCTTCCCCCGGGCCACACTGGACAGTAGGAAGGGAACCTCCCCCATCCAGGAAGCACTAGCGCCACCACCACTACCTCAGAGGTTGAAGAAAGCACAGCAGTTGGACCACAGTGGGCTCAGGGAGGGTGAGGATGGTGGAACAGAGACACCAGTCAATTGTTCCACTCCACAATCCATACACCATTCTGGGGGAGCATAGCTCACCATGGATGCACCCGCAGAGAACACTGATGACAATTGTCACAAGGGAGGCCCACAGGAAGGAGGCAGGAGAGGACACCACAGGAAAGGAAGCAGTTCTGGTGGGGACTCAATTATTAGGGTATGGAACTGGGGGAGCTGGGAAAACTGAAGTAAAGTTGCCTGCCTGGTGCCATGGCTTGGAGGACAGGAAGCGCATCCTCAGGATCACGAGAACAGCTGCAAGGGAGTCTGAGCTGGACGTAATTGTCCACCTAGGGACAAATGACTTCGCTCATCATGAGATTAGAGCAGTGCAGGAGAACACTGCAGAGTTGGGGAGGGGCCTAAGACAAGTAGCACACACAATATCCTTCTCAGAGGTGCTGCCTGTCAAAGGCATGGAGGAGGCGAGGGTAATTAGCACCATGCAGTTTAATTAATGGTTGAACAAATGGTGCGGAGCACAGGGGGTTGGCTTCATTGGGGACTGGGGTTCCACCTGGAGGGACACCAGCCTATACTGGCAGGATGGTCTGCATCTGTCCAGGAAGGGAACAAGTCTTCTGAGCAATCGGTTTAAATGCTTCATTGGCAAGCTTTTAAACTAGTCAAAGCGGGAGGCACTGACAAGCAGCAGGAAAATCCCAGCCTCTCCTACAAAACAGGGTACTAAATGAGAAAAAGACCGAGGTAGAACGGTCAGTGGGGGATGCTGAAACAGAAGGTAAAGACATCAAAAAATGGAGAGCAATGAGTACCAATGCCCGTAGTCTGGGTAACAAGCTTCCTGAATTAGTGGCCTTGATGGATGAGGAACATCTGGATATTGTGGCAGTCACAGAAACATGATACACACAAAACCATGACTGGGACGTAAACATACCAGGATACACTATTTAAAGGAGGGAGAGGGAGGGTAAAAGAGGAGGAGGAATAGCTCTTTACATAAGAGAAGGAATAAAAGCAACAGAACAAAAGGGTAAACAGGGAGGAGGAGAAGAAGCACTGTGGGTAAATTTGGAGACAGGCAATGGCACCACAATCCGCACTGGGGTTGTATACAAACCCCCTTCTCGGGGGGGGGAAATGGACAAGGAAATGATAGAAAGTATACTTAAGAATGGCAGAAAAAGGGGAGATATTGCTGATGGGTGATCTGAATATGCCAGATGTTAACTGGAGTACAGTTGCAGCTGCCACTTCGAAGAGTGGAGTTATTCTAAATGCCCTACAGGGGGCATGCCTAGACAACTAGTATTGGAGCCTACCGAGAGAGAGCAATATTAGACTTGATTCTCTCAAAATGGAGATGGAGAGAGGATCACAGATGTAGAAGTGGGTAGCCATCTGGGAACTAAGCGACCATCGAACAGTATGGTTCACAAAATACAGCAATAGAGTCAACACACAGTAGACAAAAGTACTGGACTTAAGAGGGCTGACTTGCCAAATGGGTGAATGCCCAAGGAATGCACTAGCAAATGGGCAGGAAGGAGTGGAAGAACAATGGGAATAATAAAACTGCCATCACAGAGGTAACAAGCCTTGTGTGAAGCAAATAAACAAAACAAAACGATGTAAGAAACCACTATGGTTCTCCAAAGGAAGTGGCAGTGAAGGTTCAAGAGAAAAGAAAGCATTCAGGAAGTACAAGAATACTTAGAAGGAGCAGGACAGGGAACTGTATCAGTTAAAAGCAAAAGAGGCTGAAGGCAGTCAGAACAGCAAAGGCCGAAACCGAGGAAAAGATAGCCAACTCAGTTAAGAAGAGGGATAAAACCTTTTATAGGTACATCAGGGGCCAGAAGGAGACCAAAGGGAGATAGTGAGGCTTAATAAAGGGGAGGTGGTGGGCAGAGGAGACTGTGAAAAGGCAGAGACACTAAACAAATATTTTGCTCAGTATTTACAAATGAAGAGGAGGTACATAAAACAAACAGTAGAAACACTCTGGATACAGAAGTTGATACCAGCCCATTTATAGAAGAAAGGGTTCTGAAGAACTCTTAAAACTGAAGGTGGACAAAGCAATGGGGCCTGATGGTTCATCCTGAATTCTAAAGAACTAAGGGTAGAACTAGTGACACCACTGACTACCCCTTTAACAAATCATGGGAGGATGGGTGAGTACCGAGGACTGGAGGAGGGCAGATGTGATTCCCCTTCACAAAAGTGGGAGCAAGGCAGAAGCAGGAAACTACAGACCTGTTAGTTTAACCTCAGTGATAGGGAAAATGATGGAATCCTTCTGAAGGAAAGAATTGTCGAGTATCTAGAGGCCAGAGGGGCACAGGACCCAAGGCAGCATGGATTCACAGCAGGAAGGTCATGCCAGACGAATCTGATAGATTTCTTTGACTGGGTGACCAAAGTAGTAGATCAGGGAGGGGCTGTGGACATGGCCTACCTATACTTTAGCAAGGCATTTGACACAGTCCCACACAAAAGATTAATATACAAGTTAGCCAGCCTGGGAGTGGGTCCCAAGATGACAGCCTGGGTAAAGAATTGGCTGGAGAATAGGACACGAGAGTACAGTAATAGAGTCCACTCAGAAGAAAGGAAGGTTACTAGTGGGGTACCGCAGGGTTCAGTATTAGGACCGGTCCTCTTCAATGTCTTTATAAGCAACATTGCAGAAGGACTGGAAGGAAAAGTATGTCTCTTTGCAGATGACACAAAGATCTGCAACAGAGTTGATGCACAGGGTGGGGTGGAAAGGATGAGAAGGGACTTGGCAAGGTTAGAGGAATGGTCAAATGTATGGCAGCTTAGATTCAATGCTAAGAAGTGCAAGGTAATGCACCTGGGAAACAAAAACCCAAGGGAAGAGTACACAATGGGGGGTGAGATACTAACAACAACAAAAATGGAAAGGGACTTGGGGGTAGTCATATCAGATGACCTAAAGGTGGGCAAGCAATGTGAGAGGGCAGCAAGGAGGGCTGGGGGATACTGGGATGCATAGGGAGAGGCATCACCAGTAGAAAACATGAAGTTATTATCCCTCTGTACAGACAGCTGGTGAGACCCCATCTGGAGTACTGTGTGCAGTTCTGGAGACCCAATCTCTGGAAAGACATAGACAGGATGGAAGCTGTCCAGAGGAGGGCAACTAAAATGGTGCAGGGTCTGCAGAAGACATATGAAGAGAGAGCGAAAGGAGCTTATATGTAGCCTCGAGGAAAGGAGGGAGGGGGACATGATAGAAACGCCTGCAAGCACCTCAAGGAATCAACAAAGTCCAAGAGGGTAGCATCTTTCAAAAAGAGGTGTGCAAGAACAAGAGGCCACGATTTGAAGATAGAGGCGGCTCAGAGGTAATTTAAGGAAGTATTTTTTCACAAGGAATTAGGTGGATGCATGGGCAGCCTTCGGAGGAAGGTTGTGGAGTCAAAATCCATGGTGGAATTCAAGCATGCATGTGACAGTCATAAGGCAATTCTAGGGGGTGGGGGCAGAAAGAAGTAGGCTGCTGGTTAACTAGGATCTGCAGCTTATCCAGTAGGTAGGGAAATGGGCAGACTGGGTGGGCCAAGCGGTCCTTATCTGCCGTCAAATTCTATGTTTCTATGTTTCTATTCAATACAAATGATCGGTTCAGTCGAACCAATCTAACACTCTACAATTTCCACACAGAAATCAGAACAAAACCTATCTATTACTCACGGTACCACAGACAGAGACAGAACCGACTATGCGGAAATAAATACGGTAAAAACCAACAACTTAACCGAGACTTTAACCGACTTTCGAACCGAGCTAAAGGAGAACTCTCCAGAGCGACTGTTCAGTGAGGCGGAGTAAAGAATCTGACTGTTGGATTTCAAAGGGCTCCAGACAGAGACCTCAACCGAGCTCGAGCTCAGCATTCTATGCTTTGCATGGAAAGTTAACCCTTTGTTCTCTGGGGCAGTTTAAAGGCTGGGGCTAACTGCAATAGTCAGAATACAGCAAGACTCCATGCTGTTTGAAGGATCACTGTTAATTTTTCAGTCATGAAATTCAAGTCCCATGGGGGAATGGGATGGCGAATAGGAGGCTTCAGATGTAATATGCCTTTCAAAAACATCTTGGCTAGGTGATGTCGATACAGAAGTCTGCCATTCAATGGTCCGTGGAAGGCAGAGATGGCAGACAAGTAGACTTTGATAGAAGAATAGCTAATGCTGTCCGATGACAAGGAGGCCAAATAGTCCAGGACCTTTGTGAGAGAGCAGCAATAAGGGTCCAGCGATTGAGAGGCTGACCAAATGGAGAAACGTTTCCATTTAGAGTTGTAAGTATCTCTTGTAGTCCGCTTTCGAGAGGTAAGCAGAATATCAGCCACCTAAGAAGACACTTGTAATCTGTTTATGAAGACGTCTTCAGGAGCCAGGCACGAAGACATAGGGTCTTCAGATTGGGTTGCAGGAGACAGTCCTGGTATTGCGTCAAGAGGTATGGCCTGAATGGCAACGTAACAGGTTCCACAATCGACAGCTGTTGAAGAATTGGAAACCATGCTTGACGAGGCCACAGGGGAGCTTTGAGAATCACTGTGACTGGCTCCATCTGTTGTGTCATTAATGTGCGGAGAAGGAGAGGGACTTGGGGGGGGGGGAAGACATATAAGAAGAGTTTTGTCCAGGGTTGGGACAGGGCATCTATACAGCTTCCCTTTTTGTTCGGGATAATGGAGAAGTATTTGTTGGGGAGCCTGTGGTTGTCTGGGGATGCAAAGAGATCTATCTGTGGAGTGTCCCACAGATGAGAGATCCTGAAGGACTGAGTTGAGCAGTGTCTACTCGTGAGCCCAGGACTGGCAACTCAAGAGGTTTGCTAACTGGTTGTGACGGCCCGGTAGATGGATGGCCGTGAGCGTCAGTTGTCGTTTGGTCGCTTCATGCCACACAGCGATCGCTTCCATGCAAAGGGAGCGAGAGCACATCCCTCCTTGTTTGTTGAAGTACCAGACTACGGTCATGTTGTCTGACTGAATCAGTAGGTGACCTGGGGTCAAATAAGGATTTAAGGCGCGCAGCTCCAGAAGGACTGCCTTCATTTCCAGAAGATTGATATAATGGTGACTGTGGCCTGAGGGCCACGAGCCCTGGGTCTGGTATGGACCAAGATGGGCACCCCAACCTTTTAGATAGGCATCTGTTGTTAGAATGTGGAGAGGAGGGGAGGTGCGGAAGGGCATGCCTCGATCAAGATTGGAGCGGAGTGTCCATCAGGTAAGAGCAGACTTGAGGGCTGGGGTCACCCTGATGGGGTCTTCGAATTGCCCTGTTGTCTGGCACCATTGATCCGGTACGATCCATTGGATGGGATGCATCTGAAAGTGTGCAAATTCCATGGTCTATATGGCCGCTGCCATGTGCCCTAGGAGGCGCAACATGAGTCTGGCAGTGACTATCTTTCGTGACTGAATCTGTAAGGCCAGGCCAATCAGGGTATCCTGATGAGCAGGGGCAGATAGGCCTTGGCGACGCTCGTGTCCAGTATAGTCCCTATATACTGGAGCGACTGGGTCAGATGAGGGCTGGACTTGGGCCAGTTTACCATAAACCCAAGATCGTGGAACAACTGGAGGGTCTCCGAGAGGGAGGATAGCAGATGTTCCCTGGTGCCTGCTTTTATCAGCCAATCGTCTAAATAGGGGAAGATGAAATTACCCTTTTTTTTTCCAATGCCTGCAAACACCGCTAAGCATTTGGTGAAAAATCAGTGGGGCTGAAGAAAGGCTGAAGAGCACAGCCCAAAATTGGTAATTTTGACCCAGCAGGTGGAAGCGCAGATATTTTTAATGGGCTGGATGAATGTGGATATGAAGATATGCGTCCTTCATATCCAGGGCGCACATCCAATCTCCTTGTTGCAGGAGAGGCATGATGGACATTAAGGTAACCATCCGAAAATGTTTGTACTGGATGTACTGATTTAGGTTTCTCAAATCCAGTATTGGTCGGAGGTCTCCAGTTTTCTTGGGTACCAGAAAGAAGTGGGAATAAAATCCCTGTTGTTGAGACAACAGAACAGGAACAATGACCCGTTTTGGTTAATACGGCCATAAGTTCCTCCTGGAGTACAAAAAGGTGTTCCTGAGGATAATGAAGCACTCGAGGAGGAAACGGAGGTGGTAAAGAAATTAGTTCCAGTGTATGACCAGTTTGAATAATCTGGAGTACCCATGCGTCTATAGTTATTTGTTGCCAAGCCTCCAAATGAAAGGTAAAACGACCCCTACCGCCTCCGAGGCTTGGGTGAGGAGGAGAGGGGAGAGCCCTAGGGAGTCATCGAGAACTGGAGTTGCCGGCCCTACCCGAGGGATGGGCACAGGAGGGATGCGCGACGGCTGAATTGCCTCTTGTGGTTTGACTGTGTCCCCGAAAAGTACCCTGGTTAGAGTACTTGAAACGGTTACCTCTCTTAATATAGTATGAGGATTGGGTCCGTGGCATATGGTACATGCCCTGGACCGTATGGAGGGTATGCCCAGAGGCCTGGAGGTCGTCCAAAAGGATTTGGGGACCGGGGCCAAAAAGTTTGTCACCACAGAAAGGTGCGTTGACTACTTCATGCTGGACATCTGTGCCAGGCCAGATATCTGAAGCCAGGCATGGCGGTACAAGGCGATACCAGTCGCAGATAAATGAGTGGAAGTATCAACCACATCATAGCCTGACCTGAGAAGGTGGCTAGACATTGAAGTAATGGTTGACATGATTTAGAGCAATTGCTCCTTCTCTGGAGAAGGAGGTAGTTTATTAAGGATGTCCACGGCCGAAGCACCCAAGGTGTGCTGGTATTTAACCATGTGGCCTATATAGTTTAAGATTCTTATGTTCACGGTGCCAGAGGCAAAGACCTTCTTGCCCAGGTAATCCAGACTGAAATTCTTTATCCGGAGGCAAAGAGCTCATATGTTTAGATTTTTTAGTGCGATCATGAGTGGCCATGATAACCACAGTCAGCCGTAGGAATAGCAGACAAATATGGATGGTCCAAAGGGGCTTGGTACAGCCGGTCAGCCTTACACGGAATGGCTGTTATGGCCGAAGGCTGGTACCATGCATCAGAGATTGCATTTTGATAAGTAGGTATCAATGGAGGAATGACCATGACAGGCTCCTCTGGTAATTCAAGACATTCGGCCATGTCTTTATGTTGTCTATCCTGTTCTGTGGTGGAAAACCCCATCACTTTCTGGATTTGCATCATCATTTCGTTGAAAGAGGGGTTGTCAGGAGGGAAGACAGCTAAGGGGGCTGGCAAATCCTCATCCAGAGAAGAGACCACGGAGAATGGAAAATCCGGGTCTGGAAGGTAAAGATTCGAGAAGTCCCCTTCATAAATATCCTCAGGGAGGTCCTCCACCAAGTTGGGTTCCTCTGACAATAATCCTCTAACAGAGGAGGTGGGGGAGACCAGGGCGGAACATCCTGGTCAGTATGAAGCCTTTTAGGCGGAGGGGAGTGAGAACGCTGGGGAGGATGAGCCAGTGTCTGAGAAGGAGACTGGCTATAGCCCATAGATTGTAGTACTGTATGCACAATCCTTTCAATATTGGGCACCTGAGACGGTGGGACATCCACCTGCCGAGGTTGGCTGTTTGAAATAACAGGTGTGCTAGAGGGTACCGGCCAGTGGGAGGTAGCTGGACGTGCCCCTGGGAAATATAGACCAGGGTCTCTGTAAATCACCAGCACCCCAGTAGGAAGGCACCTGAGAAGATGGAGGGGTGTGAAGCAGAGCAAACGATGTTGGTTTGCCCCTATGAACTCCTGTCGTCGACGAAGGAGCAACATTGGAATCGTATTGAGAAAAAGTCGTTGACGGGAAAGGGGCTCCCATCGACGGAGCAGCCATTTGCTTGGCTGCAGAAAATACAGTGGTCATCGACAAAGAAATGGAAGCAATCGTCAACAGCAGAACAGTGTTTTGACTGTTATGAATGCCTGGGCAACCCTCGTCGATGAGAGAAGAGCTCTCGTTGATGAGGAAGGCACAAAAGAATGCTCCATTGATGGTGGACATGTGGAAGAAGTCATCACTGGTGTGCAGCGCAGCAGGGAGTCTGAGGAGGGTTTCTCCTTCTCCCGTTTCTGCCGAGAACGAGACCCTGAGGTGGGGGAGCCCTTGGAACAAGCCCCCCTGGGTCTCCAACAGAGAAACTCTCTGTTCTATAAGTAAATTGTAGATTTGCTGCAACCGTTGTCAATGGTTGCCAAATTAAATTCCTGAAAGAAAGCACAGGAGGTGGTGTCGTGTGTGGGTCCCAGATACCTAACACAATATAAATGGTTATCAAATCTGTAAATCTTCCTGAAACAAGCGCAGAAACGAAATAAAGCTTGCTTGGAGATTCTTTCTTAGACATTTGTCCACTTCAGATCCTCATCAATAACTGCTACACAGAAGACTGAGCTAGCTGCTGTGCGAGCTGAAGATGGCAGGAAAATGAACAGAGGATACCAGGGACCACCCACGTCTACATAGGGAGCAAGGAGATGATGTCATGGGTAGGCGGTCCCTGGTAAAAGACTGCTGGAAGAAGCTGCCGTGTGACAGTGCACTCTGCCAGAACCTCCCTGAAGTAATGACTTACTGCAAGAGACCATTCCGTAGAAGATATGGAAATTACGTACTTACCGTAATTATTGATCTTCTTGGACAGTTTACATCACTCATTCACACTTGTGGGATAGCGCTGGAGGCGCTAGGACCAAGCGGGAGCCTAAAGTTTTCAGAAGGCTCGGCGCCGGGAGAGAGGGCCACGTGCAGCGCCGGCACTGCGAGACTAGCCTGCCGCCTGTGTAGGCTACCTCAAGGCCGACCCTCCAACCGCCCCCCAGTACCTTTTCACCGAGGAGGTGCAGCGTGACTAATGAGAATAACTCATCCTGAGTTTCTGGGCCTGAGAGGGCCCAGATGGCCTTTGCAAGAAAGGCTAAAGAATAATGTCCTCACAGTCTGAATCATAGGACCGTGAAGACCAGGAAAGAAAACAAGTGAACCCAGGGGATGGTGGTGGGCGTGTGAATGAGTGATGGAGACTGTCCAAGAAGATCAATAATTCACGGTAAGTACGTCATTTCCATATCTTCCTGGACTAAGTCTCCATCACTCAGTCTACTGTCGTGGAGAGTAAGCTAAAACCAACAACCCTGGAGTAGGGTGGTAGGAGGTAGGTTCACTCAGAAAGGACGCCAAAGACTGTCCTGCTAATAAAAAGAGCTATCTTGTAAGGAGCATCTAGAACATAGTGTTTACAAGATAAGCGCTCGAGTTGTAACTCACCACTTTACAGACGACTGCAATGGGCACAAAATGAAAGTCTGCCAGGAAACCACAACCACTTTAGGAGAGTGGTAAGAACCTGGTATCACAATTTGGTCTAGGACCAAAAGTAATAGTGTCAAAGATATATACTAATGTAATGTAAAGGAACCTCAGGAACTGAGAGTTTGAGGTAAAGTCTACTGGTTCAGGGCAGACCGGAAAGTGCAGATGGGAACCCCCACTATCCAGTATGGTTGACCTGTAAACAACAGGTCCAGAAGCACTTGAACCCCTTACTTGGTGAGCAAGGGGGTCCAGGTGGGGTTAGCCCATCAAGGAGAATGGTCTCCACTTAGTCACAGGATCTTCCTGATGGAAGGCCAAGCACGACTTAGAAGCCTCTCGTGGTGGTCTAGTAAAATCAGATCCTACCCACTGTATATTCCAAGAGGAATAATTCTGCCCCTGCGTGTACAACTGTAGCAGCAGTCTCTGAACTCAGGGAAGAAAGGAAAAAGGTGTACAGGAGGATGTGTCCACTGCGGAAAAAAACATTCCAACAAAAAACCCAGGGGCTGGATTTCTAAGGTCAATAGAGGCAGATGTGCATCGAGGAAGGACACAGCAGGACCAAGTTAGGGCTAACCCATTTGTTGAAGTGACTGAAAGAGGCAGTGACTCAATGTGGTGAGGCACTAGCCACTCTGGCTTTCATGAAAGGAGTAGAAAAGGATTCTAGTTCATTTGCTGAAAAAGAAACATCACCACTCCCTCTCACACTTGAAGAGGATAGCTTTGTGAGCGACTGGCATGGACCAGAGCGCAGGAACCGAAGGTGTGAATATTTGAGAAGCTTCCTCGGAAAAAGGGACCTACTTTATCATCCGTCAAGAAGGAGAAAATCGCCTGTTAAATTAAGCAAGCAAGGAAGCAGGAAACTGAGTTCCGACTCTGTGAAAAGTCGCTTCTGCTGCTGTAAGGCTCTGTTCGAGAGAAGAAAGCCTGATAAAAAGAATAGGAATTAACAGCCTGGGCAGTCGCCTAGGTCTAGAAAATGTCTCTGAATGAGAGAAATCTCAGAAAGAGATGACCCATATCGTCGCGGATCGGACTCCCGTGAGAAGAAAGAAAAAAAATCAGGTACTCTTTACCATTATCCGAGGCAGCGCCTCAGGGGCTAAGGAGGAATCTGACCAGATCCCCAAAAAAGGGGGACTGGGTAATTTCGGCTAGGCCATGTGCTGTGATAAAAACCATATGATATAAAAAAAAGTTTTGTTTTTTTTTGTTTGTTTTTCGTCCGAGCCTAAGAAGGCCTTCAGGCTGCTATTTTGAGGATTGTCGATACAAAAAGACGAAGATGTTCTCCATCTGAGTGTGGAAAAAGCCTGAGTGTCCATACTGAAATCATGACCGGACTAACAATCACAGCTGTAGAGAAGTTAACCACCTGTGCTGAAGAAGCCACCGAAGAGGCAATATCACAAGGGGGCTATATACCGCTATCAAGGAGCGGATGAGTCAGAGCGGCCCCTGACCATTAAATTAAAATGTTAAACAGAGTATAACTGTCTTGACAATTGAAAAAGTCTAGACGCAGAAGAGTATGGTCCACGGACACAGTGAAATACTATAGTGGACCCCGTTACTGAGTAACCACTGAAAGGATTTTCCAACAGGGACTCTGAAAATAGAGATGATGCGCCGTCCAGTATATAAAATGAGCTGTCCGCTGCGTTACTGACCAGAAGAACAGGAAAAGACTCATCTAGATGCACTTTAGGGAGGCAGTACAGCGCAGTGGTTTAAGGCTCTGAGCTGCAAATCTGGTGACATCCAGCAGACCAGACCTGGGTTTGAATCCCATAGCTTCCACTTGCATACTGTGTGACCCTGAGCAAGTCACTTAACTTCCCTGTGCTCCCAGGTTGCTCCTGTAAAAAAGCTTCCAGCTTAGTGTGCTATTCATGGTTGAACAAATAAAAAAAAAAAAAAATAAAAAAATAAATACCCCAGAAGGACCTCCAATAGAGGTCTAGGTCAGAGCCACTAGAGACTCCGCCATCAGGAGGATGTCGAGGAGCTTGGTACCACGTAGGGAGCAGAGAAAGTGCTGAGCAGAATGAGATTCCGCTGGCAGAACAGTACAGCAGAGTTCCATAGCAGAAAACCGCTGGATGACACAAGATCCCACATAGATCACCACTCACTAAATGTGTGGAAAAAATAATCCGCAGAACAGGAGTTCATTCTGCAGTAAACATCCCTCCACAAGTTCTGCGGAATGAGTCTGAAAGGAAAAATGTGTCACTAATTCTGCCTAACAGCACCCACTAGCACCCGTGTGGCATCAGCAGCACTCGTGGTACAGGAGAGCACCAAGCAGTGCCTATGCCAACCTGGGCGATACCCAAGGGCAGCCATGGCAGTATCCGTAGGTACTCCCGGCACCCATGTAGCAATGGCACTGAGGGCACCTCCGACGCCCATGGCACCAATGACACCCATAGCAAGAATGGCACCCGAGGGCACCAGCCCACGGCACCCATGGGTGTCAACCCGGTACCCAAGGCACCAGTGGCACCCATGGCACCTGAAGTATCCATGGAACCCATGGGTGCCCACAGCGTCACCCGCGGCACCCACGGGTGCTCCCAGCGCCACCCCTGGCATCCATGGCACCCGCAGGCGCCGGGGTGCACGGCACTACTGACGGTGCCGACAACCAGTGGCAGCAAAGACAGCACCCACGGTGCCGCACAGAGTGATGGTGCCGACCCACGGCGCCGAGCAAGGCACCGAGCCAAGGCCCCGATGCACGGCGCCGACCATGGCTCCGAGCCACGGCGCCGATCAAGGCGCCGAGCCATGGCTCTGAGGCACGGCGTCGACCATGGCTCCGAGGCATGGCGTCGACCATGGCTCCGAGGCACGACGTCGACCAAGGCTCCGAGCCACGGCGCCGACCAAGGCGCCGAGCCATGGCTCCGAGGCACGGCGTCGACCATGGCTCCGAGGCACGGTGAAGACCATGGCTCCGAGGCACCAACCAAGGCTCCGAGCCACGGCACCAGACAAGGCACCGTGGTATGGCGCCGACCATGGCTCCGAGCCACAGCACCGACCAAGGCACGGCGCCGACCATGGCACCGAGCTATGGCGCCGAACCACGGCGCCAAAGGAAAATGCCAATGGAAATCCTGAAAAGGGGAGAAGGAAAAAGGCGGTGCCCGTGCCGGCCCCTGCATGGAAAAGGGAGAGGGGGTAGGCACGAGGGGTCGACACGATGGCAAAGGCACCCAGAGGGCACCTCACCATACGTGATCCAATCAACCCGGCTCCGGTCCAACGGCTCCGAGGCCCAGAGGTCCCGAAATCAGGAACAGAGCCAGGAAAACTGGAAAGTCGAACCCCCTGCTCCATAGGAGCAACCCAAAGGTGAAACTACTCACCGGAGCTCCAGCGAGGACAGAGATGGAGCTTCGGAGTCAAAGAAAGCAACCCGTTAGGAGGCGGGGCCAAAGAGGAACCCACCAAAGTCGGTTCGGGCTCGCCGCCCCTCAGGCAACGAACATTCCTCGTGCGAACATACCAGCGGGCAACCTCGGCGGCACCGATTCTTCTTCCCGAGCGAGGAAGAGGAGCTCGAGAGTCAAGCAAGCCCGGATCACGGAACCGTTCGATTTGTGCTTTGGAGGGCTGTTCCCCGAGCACAGGACTGTCCGTAGTCAGACCCCGTTAATTAAGGGCGGCGGACGGACACAGCCCCTCTGCCATAAAAACTTTCAAGCGAAGTCCTCCTACCGTCACCGCTACCGTCTAAGGACGACTCCGTTGATGGCAGGAAAGAATTTCTTTTTCTTCTTCTTCACAATCTTCTTCTTCTTCGTAAAATAATAAATTACTACTTTAAAATATTAAAACATTAAGCTGTTGTCGTATAGACGAAAACTTCGAGTCCAGCAGACGAGCGACGTTGACATCCAAGCACACTCGATGGCGGGAGAAAAGGAACTGAGGCGGTTGGAGGGTCGACGCCGAGATAGCCTACACAGGCGCGAGCTAGTCTCGTGGTGCCGCGCATGCGTGGCCCTCTCTCGGCGTCGACCTTTCTGAAAACTTTAGGCTCCCGCTTGGTCCTAGCGCCTCCGGTGCTATCCCACAAGTGTGAATGAGTGAGTGAGACTTAGTCCAGGAAGATCTACTGTTACAGGTGAGTAACCTGTGTTTCTAGGGAGGCAAGGCTGACAGGGAGATCCTGCCACTCTTGAGGACCGACCTTTTCTTAAATCTGCTGCAACAGTTCTTCGATTTCTTAGCCTAATCTATCCTTTACAATTACTAGTCCTTAAGGTTGGTCACCTATGGGCACCCCCCTTCCTCTTCTTTTTTTTTTAAACATATTTTTATTGGTAGTTTCTGTAAGACACACAGTACATTGATTTACCTGTCAGCATGATAAATGGAAAGGCAATTATACCTCTTCAATCCAGTTCTGGCAGTGGTGGCTATCGTTGACAATATATAAAAATATTCATATCCATTTTAAAATCATTACAGACAATGAAAGACACTTTCACTTTTTCAAAGATAGGTGGGGTACACTATTACAGATTTCTTGCAATAGGAGATAGGGAACACCAATATCCTAATGTCACCCCTCCTCTCAGTGACAGCTACCGAAAATCAGACAATTCTTAAGGGACAAAATCTGGATCTAATTGGGCCATGTACCACAGCCATTTTGTTAGGAAGCGTGTATAGATGCAGTTAATTTTTCCATTAGGTAAATTTTTCTTACAATCGCTCTCCACTCTGGAATGGATGGAATGTGCGTCAACATCCACTTTCGTGTAACTGCTTATTTTGCTGTGAGTAAGAGTATTGGTAATAGAGTTTTCTTCCATTGTGGTATAACAGACAGGAGAACCAGTTCTGCAGTCAATTCCACCGGTTCTCCCAGGATTTCCCAGATCCAGATCTCACCCTGCTGGGCACACCAGAAAGGCATTAACAATGGGCAGAGCCACAGAATATGGCCCAGGTCTGCTTTCCTACAGTTGCATTTCCTCCAGCATCTACCAAAATCTGCTGGCATGTATTTTATTAGAATGGCCGGTGATCTGAAGTAACAGGGGTGACACTTCAAAGTATATTCTCTCCACATTAAGGAAAAACAGGTTACTCACCTGTAACAGTAGTTCTAGGAGTGTATATGTTGTTCATTCACACTCTTTGGCATGTCCCCTTCCACTTTAAGATGAAGCGGAAGTCTTCAAGCTGGCTCCTCCCACCCGCCTGGGTGGTATATACCTTGGCTCCACCCCATGACGCCAGATCTTAGCCTGCTGGAAGCCAGGTGTTGTGTGTCCGCAGCCGGGGAGGTCGGGTGGGTTCGTGTGGATGAACAACATATACCACTCCTAGAACTACTGTTACAGGTGAGTAACCTGTTTTTCTAGGAGCGTAGATATGTTTTTCATCCACACTCTTTGGCAGACTCCTAGCAAATCTCCAGGAGGAGGGAGGCAAGACGCACACCCCCTACTTAGGGAACAGAGACTGGAGAACTGAGGCCTCAAAACCTGCATCCCGGCGTGACTCAAGGTCCATGTCGTAGTGGGTGATGAAGGTATTTGCTGACTTCCAGGTAGCAGACTGACAGATTTCCTGAATAGGGATGTCCCTGGAAGCAGCCACCGATGCAGCAGTATGGCAGGTAGAATGAGCTCTTATCCCTCTGGGAGGTTCTTTGCCCGCCAACTTGTAGCACAGACCTATGCATGATGTGATCCACCTTACAATAGTCCATTTTCCTGCAAGTCTCCCAGAAGCGGCTTCAGCAGAGGTGACAAGCAGCTAGCAAACCTCTCCCCGAATTTCCACCGTCCTCTCCTTATAATAGGAAAGGGCTCGTCTCAGGTCCAAAATATGGAGCCTGTACTCGGCCTCCGAGGTGTAATTAGGGTAATATACCGGCAGGGTTAACACCTGGTTAAGGTGAAACTCTGACACCACCTTCGGAAGGAATTTTGGGTGGGTGCATAGGACAACCCTGTCCCTGTGGGAGACCAGATAAGAGGAGTCCACCGAAAGCACCTGGAGCTCCCCTGTCCTTCTGGCAGACATGATAGCCACCAGGAAGGCAGTCTTCCACGACAAGTGTGACAAGGCACACTTGTGCATTGGTTCAAATGGCTTGCCCATGAGCTTTGCCAGTGCCAGCAGTACATCCCACGGAGGTGGAGGTTCACGCACGAGGGGATATGTGATCCAGGCCTTTGAAAAGTGCCCTCACCACTGTCTCCTGTGCTGGCCGGGCTGACAGGCCCACGCCTGAAGCAAGAGAGATGGCTGCCAGGTGCACCCTATGGTCGATGACCGAGACCCCCTTGGAGAGAGACCAAGGTGGTTGAGAATGAAGACAGGATGAAGGGTCCAGGCCCTTGCCCCGACACAAAAATGGAAAACCTTTTCCATTTGAAGGCATAACATTTTCTGGTCAATTCCTTTCTGGATGTCTCCACCATGGTGAAGACATCTTTGGAAAGACCCAAATCCTGGAACTCTAGCCGGTCAGGTACCAGGCTGTGAGGTGCAGAGATTGAAGGTCCGGATGGAATACCTTCCCCTGATTGAGTGATATCAGGTCCGGGCATGCTGGAAGCCGCTCTGGGTGCCTGAAGCTGAGGCTGAGGAGATCTGGATACCAGAAATGAAAATTACGTACCTACCGTAATTATGATCTTTCTGTGTATCTTCACCATTCAACACCTTTGGGTTATTGGCCAAAGGTCATGACCCTGCGGGAGCTTCTTTTTTTTTTGGATGGGTGGAGCCGACTCACCATCGGCGCGCACCCTCGAAGCCGGCACTGCGTGGCGCTCCGCTGGTTGGCCGTTAGGTGTTGTCGACTCCGCCTCCCGCCAGTTCCGAGTCACCGGAGAGGTGAGGAAAAGGGTTTGGGAGGGTGGGACAAGGAAGTCCAAGGACAGACAAAGGAAAAGATATATAAACCAAAAGGAGAAATAAACGACTGAGAGGACAGAAGAAGAAGGAAGACTAAGGGGATTGGGTAGGGGCCCCAATCTCTGCAAATAGGAAAAAGGAGAGAGGAAGGAATTAGGATAAGCTTGGTTGGGGGGGGGGGGAGATGGAGAGAAGAGAAAAGTAACAACCATACCCCGGAACCTTGACTTGTCTCCAGATTGTATACGAACTGCAAGGAGTAGCCAAAAGGCTCACTGTCAGAATTCAAGGCACAAAATCACTGGCAATAACCCCAAAGCAGAAAACGGCTATTCTGGAAGAAAGGCAGGACATGGGGTGGGGCGCGCTGTGGAGCTCACCTACCGATTAGACATACTCAGGAAGAGCTCTGAGGAAAAACTGATTTAAAACTAATATAAAACTCAAATACTAGGTCAAGGACCAAAAAGAAACCCAGTACTGTAATCTACTTAATGAGAGGAATTGGACCATATCATTTTTATAAGATGGGTCGCACCAACAAAACGGCAGGAGGAGGTCCGAAGAATCACCCGACTCCAGAACTACCACCGACAGCTCAAACACGGCCTCCACTCAGGATTGAACCTCCACGGCATGCCCTGCAGAAATCAATGCAGGCGATTGACTGTAAAATTGAATCAATACTTATGAGGCTGACAGAGCAGGAAGCCAAGATTAACGCTACCACCACAAATGCTGCATCGGCTGAATCTATGACTACCAAAGCGCTGGCTACAACTGCTAAGATGACCCAAGAGACTGCGCAGCTTCGCTACCGTATGGAGGCCTTGGAACATGCACAGTGGGCCCCAAATGTTCGTGTGGTGGGCCTACCGGAAAATTGCAAGAAAGAAGGACTGTTAGAATTCTTACAGTCATGGCTGCCTGACACTCTAAACATTAACTCATCTCTTCCTCAGGGGCTGTTTTCTTAAGGCCTATCGCATCTCACCTAGGGTTGCCACGAACCATGAATCACCCAGGACGATTCTGTTATTTACTAGTGGAGTCGCCATTCGAGATCTCCTTCTGCAGGCAGCAAGGGGAGCACGAGCCTTGCAGTTTCAGGGGAAAACTGTTCATCTTTTCCCCGATCTATCATTTGCAACCCGATCTAGGAGGAAACGATTCGATGGGGTACGTACTAAACTTTGGAGCCTTGGAATTGCCCATTCTCTCCTTATGCCCACTCGCTTGAGAATACAATATGGTGGGCATACTTTTCAATACACCAATCCGGATGAAGTGGGGAAGAAGGTGGATGCAATCAGTAGAGAGTTCGCCCAGGCAAGACACAGTGATCGGTCTGAATCGGGAGGATGATACATGAAGAACTTTGATTTTAGGATCGGTTTGTTTATATGCAAGCAAATGTTTGTTCTAATAGTTACATGCCTTAAGACCCTGTTCACTAAGTCGTAAGATCTACTAATCAGTTCCTGGGATTATTAGCCTCATCTGGGATTATGGATTTTCTTTGTGATATGGCATTACTGCCACTTCAGTTCCTATTTAGGAGTAGGAAATAAAAGTAAATTGTTGGCAAAAGGTTTATATGGTGTTACCGCCAGACGGCATAATTGTGCCAAGGGCATCTTGAATATCGCGTGGTTTTTACCACGCAGTTTATACAGGCCAACAAGGGGTACAATAATAAGAATTCTGAGCTTCAGTAAGATGTCTGATGTTTTATTACTGGTCTTTTACTTCTCTTTCCTGAGTATTACATATGTTAAGAGAAATATGGATGGACTGGGGGGGTCACATCAACATAGGTTGTTGAATTAATCAGTTTGGGGTAATATTTTTAATCGGCTTTGACCACCCAAAGTCCTGTAGGGTGCAGCATATCATGGACAATATGTGGACTTGATTGCTAAGGAATACCCCCATATCCGTAAACCAGACTGCACAGACCAAGTATACTAATACATTGGATGTGTCGACTGTTATAATTTGTGATCTCTTGCATGAGATGGTTGTATATTATTTTCTTTTTTTTTTTAAAGCAATAAAATATAATTAAAAAAAAAAAAAGTAAGCTAAGGACACAGGGTTATCCCGGGGAAAATATTTTATGTAAGAAATTTTTGGTTTGTTAAGGATATGTCCACAGGCAAGGGAACTAAGGATTGACGGGACAAGGAAGTGGAGAGAAGAGAGGACAGCTACCAACTCCCACCCAACAGGGGTGGAGCCAAAGCACTGGAGAAGGAGTGCCTCTCATCCTGACCACTCTCTCTAAAACATTATCTCCCTATGTGTCCCTGTCTCACCCCACCCCTGACTAACAGAAAGGAAGGGGGCGAGAATGGCACAGAGAGGGAGGGGGACCCAGAGACTGAGGCCCCAGGGGGATGGCGGGTGGGATTGTGATGAATGGTGAAGATACACAGAAAGATCATAATAACGATAGGTACGTAATTTTCATATCTTATCTGTGTCAGTCTTCACCATTCACCACCTTTGGGTGAGTGCCGAGCCCAAGGGGTTTTTTAACCCTAAGGGACAGAGTCCCTTAACTCTCAGTGGGTGACACACTAAGAGGGAGAACCTTCTGGGCCTGGAGAGGCCCGAGAGTGAGACGGGATCCCGGAGGGGAAGGAAGGCTCCGACAGACGCCACTCTACGGGAGAAAAGAGATAGGTTCTGGTACGTGGAGTTAATTGTCCCACGCTGGGCCAAGGGTGACAACCGGGAAAGACGCAGCCATGCCATCCGCCTAGTGCAGATCGCTGTCCCTACGACCCTGGTAGCTGCCTCATTGGCATCATACGATGCCCTTGCTTGGTGCCTTCCTAGAGCCATGCCACGTGCAGAGAGTGCAATGGCTTATCTGGTTTGCTCCGTATCAGGCAATGAGGCTAGGAGCTGACCCAGCCTGGACCACAGGAACCTATCATAGGATGCGTAGTGGGCCTGATGTGCTGCGATAGAGAGCAGCAACTGTGCCGAGTAGAACGTCCCCCTCCCCCAGAGGTAAAAATCCAAGGAATCTTGATCTGGGGGCCGGTCATGGTGGAGGGCGCGAAGCCCATCAGGAGTGTCCAGTTACGTCAATCCTAACTGAGGATGAGTCATGGAACCTGGAGATTCCGGGAGGGGGCGCAATACCGCTGGCAGAGATCCCTAGGGGCAAGAACTCTGGGGAAAGATCTCTGCCAGGAACGCAACGATGCCTCCCGAAAGGGAGCAGGCCAGGGGGGCACCAAAAGGGTGTCCTCGCTGAAATCACCTAGAAAGGCATGCACCAAGTGCTCTGGATTGCTTTGAGTGGGAGGGGTGATGTGCAGGTCCTTCAACATCCTCACGAGGAATCGCTGATACTTCGCAAGATCAGCAGCTGGAGAAATGTGGACTGATGGCTCCTCTCCCCCAGAAGAGGGGGGTGAGGAGTCAGAGGGTGGCTGCTCGGGGGGAGGTTGAATAACCTGTCTGTCCATGGCCCTGACGTAAGCGGGGAACCGAACAGCCACGGCCCTGAACTGCTCCCAGGAGAGAGGCCCGCTAGGACCAAGGATGCCTAAGAGCACAGGAGAATGCGGCAGAGGGATAGGGACACAGCCGACAAGAGAAATCGACTGATCTTTACCTGGGCTAGGGAGTGCACCAGGAGCCCCAGAAGATGAAGGAGCTCCGGAAGACTCCACAGCTGACAGCTGAACAACCATATCGGAACTGCCTTGGCTGTGCTGGGAAGAATCCCCCCTGTGAGGTGACCGGGGCCGTGTAGGTCCAGAAGGACAGTCCCCTACCTCTAAAGAATGGGGCCCTCTCAAGGAAACCGAAGGGGAAGGGTGGAGATCCGCACTATGGCTCCTCCCAGAGCCCGGGTGGGTTCCGGAAAAAGGCCGACAGACAGAACTCAAACCCCTCGACCCCTCCGAATCTGAGAGTGCCCTCCTCGTCCTTGAGAGAGAGCCAGCCTAGGCAACTGGCAACCTTAGTCAGCTCCCAAAGGGGCTATCCAGGGAGCAGTACCCTGCCCTACAGTGGGTGCTCCGATCGGCCCCAAAGTTGGGCAATCCAGGCACGCCACCAAAGGGGGTACCACCACTGAGGGGTCAGAGAACCCTCTGAGGCCAGGCTGCAGAGCAATGGCAGCCTGCACCACTGCCTGCTGGGACCGACAAACAGGATCCCTTCCTGCAAATGTGCTACGATGGTCCACCACTGGAGAGCGTCCCAAATCTTCTGGGTCACTGTGACCAGCTGATCAAATTGACCAAGACACTGGGTCCACTGGCTAGCCAGCTCCCATTGAAGGGGGCGCGTATGCCATCGGGCCCATCAGACCACAGTGGTGCAGGTCGCCATGTACCCCAGAAAGCACAGAAAGTCCTGGGCAGGGCGCAAGTGCCCAACCAGAAATGATTGGGCAAAGTAGGAGAGAACCTCCGTTCTGTCAGTCAGGAGCCGGGGTCTGGCTCGGCAAGAGTCGAGCTCTGCCCTGATGACGCACATCACCTGCAAAGGTACGAGTTTAGACTTGGCCTTGTGACCAGGAGACCAAGATTGATGCAGGTCTGGAAGGCCAGATCCCTGGACCTCTCCACCTCTTGTCTGGAGGAACCTGCCAAGAGCCAGTCATCGAGATAGAGGTACACCCTGACCCCTCAGCGCCAAAGATGGGCCGTCCCTACTGGAATACATTTGGTGAAGACCCGGGAGGCCAATGACAGGTCAAACGGCATGGCTCAGAACCTGAAGAGGGCTCCCTCCGTTCAAAAGCGAAGGAAACTTTGGTGAGACGGACGGATTGGGACATGAAATAACACGCCCCGGAGATCCAGAGAGCAAAACCACATGTTCTGCTCGAGGGATGGTATGATCTGGGACAGACTTACCATTCTGAGAAATTGGTTCAGGTCATGCAGATCTAAAGTGGGGTGCCAGCCCCTGGTCCACTCCGGGACCAGAAGTACCTGGAAACGAACCCTGGGTTGACAGGGGGGGTCTGCGACTCTGGCCACCACCTCCTTGTGGAGGAGTTGGGAGATGTTGTCTCAGAGAGCCGACTGAGTGTGTACGGACACCACTTCCTCCCATGGGGCACGGGCTCGGCTCGGTGGGTACTGCTTGAATTCAAGAGGCAGTCCCTGGCTGACCACTTCTAGAACCCACCTGTCCGTGGTAACAGTGGACCAGGGGAAAGGAAGTGGTGGAGCCGGCTCCCCACGGGAGGACCCAGAGCTTGCGTGGCAGGTATGGGGGTGGCCAACCCCTATCCCGTCACTGGGCAGGCTTAGAGGAAGAGGGTCTGGTTTGGGGACCACTTGAACCATGTCCTCTGGGTTTATGGGCCATCGGGGGCCTGAACTTGGGCCGAGGCACCAAGACTGTGCCTGCTGTTGCTGCCCCGATTGGAAATGGGGCTGCTTGGCCACAGGGGCAGAATCGAAAAGGCTTCTTCTGCTTTTTGGAACCCTTGGATTCCTTCTGCACAGAGGTCACAGAGTCCAAGGTGGCACTGGACTTCTCAGTGCATTGAAGGTGACCATCCACACCTGGGCCGAAAAGGTCGGTACCCAGGAAAGGGACATCCGTTACCTTGTGCTGGGTGTCCCCCGTGGAGTTGGAGACCCTCAACCAAACGGGCGCAAGAGTCCCCGAGGTCCAGAGCCATCTGGAGTTGCTGATTCCCAACATCCTGACTCTGGTTACGGACCTGCTTGATCACAGTCTGGAGGTCTGTGGGGAGGTGAGGTAGAACCTCATCAAGAGAGCCCAGAAGTGTGTGGGAGAAGTGCGCCATGACGACGGCAGAGCTTGCCTGATAAAGGCCCATCGAAGAGGCGGCATAGACTTTCCAGGCAGAATGGTCCAGTTTTTTTGGACTCTTTGTCTGGGGGTCTATTGGTGTCTCCTGAGTTACCCGAGTGCCTGAACACAGATTCAGTCACCAATCCCTTGGCAGAGGGGTGCTCTGTGAATCCCGAAAGGGACCCGATGGGCAAAGCATATCTGCAGGCCATACGGGCTGAAGGTGCAGGGCAGGAGGCAGGGTGCTGCCACAGCTCCAAGGCCGGACCGACAATGGCCTCAGTCACTGGGAAGGCCTCCATCGGGGAATCACCTCATTTAAGAATGTCAGTGAGGGGATATTCGGCCCATTTCTAAACCGGTTCTAGGGCATCCCCATAGATTCACAGATGAGATGGAGAATGCCCATAAAGGAAGAGGGACCTTCCTCCGTCTAGAGACTACTGACAGATTTCTTATCCAGGGGACAAGAATGCAGGTCAGAGTCCTCGGACTCCGAGAAGTCCAGATAAATCGTCAGGCCACCAGAGTCTTCCTCCACCTGCCTAGGATGGACGGGAGTAAGGGTGATGGAAATCCTACGTGGAAGACCTGGAACAGGCCGAGACTCCTTAGCAGAAACCCCCGAAGGGGTCTGTTTGGGTGGCAGTTCCACCAGGATCAGTGGAGAGGTAGATTTTGGCCAAACCAGAATGGTCTTGATCGGCTACAAAGGAGAAGGAACGTCGTGGACTGGCTCCAAGGGAGTCGGAGTCGGCCTAGGGGCAACAGCCAAGTAATGGCCGGGGTAGACGCCAGAGACAACTTCTGGCCGGACAGAATCAGCTGCTGCCACATTAAGCCCTCGTAGCGTTGACAGAGGTTCTGTCGAAGCCGCTCCTCATCCGAGGAGGACAAGGAAGAGTGGCGGCAGCGCCACTTTTTATAGCGCTTGTGCGCCTTCCTCGGCCTATTGGTTGAAGGGGTCCGAGACCGCGACCTGGATTATCGGGGGCACCAGTAGGGTCATTCAGAAGGAGCCGAAGAGGACCGCGGCTCTTCCTGGTCAGGGACCGGGCCACGAGGAGATTCCCAGCAGGCTGGGTCTCCTCGGTGACAGGTAGGATCGTGGTCCTGAATAAGGAGTTGTCGGCCTCATTGAGTGACAATGGGTCAACTGGGTTGAGAATATTCTCAACTGTATCGTCGTCCTGCGTCTGAGCCGGCTGGCCTAATGCGGGTACCGTGAAGTCAGTGGCCGAGGCTGCAACCTCGACTGAAGTCGAGACAGCAGACAGCTGGGACCGAGATCTCTCACGATCCGAAGAACGTCATCAGCAAAATGAAGTTTCCCTCAGCTCCTTGTCCTTTTTACGGGACCGCAAGACATGTGCGTCCGAGGGCCCCTCACCCTTGGTGGGAAGGGACTGGCACAACTCCCAAAAGGAGCCAGAGAAGGTGGAGCCCAAATTGAGCGGGACGAAGAAGGACATCGAGGACCGATCCATGGCCTGAGCCGCCTCTTCCTTGAAAGTCTTCCTCTGTTCGAGCTGCTCAGCGGATCCCACAGCCGTGGAGACCGCCCAATGGGCTTCCTTGGATTTGACCAGCAGATTCAGTTTCTCCAGTCTGCCCAGCTGAAGTTGTGTGAGATGACAGTCTACGATGTTCGGGTGGAAAGCGCAACACATTTCGCAAGCCTGGGTGACACAGCCGACACCTAAGCAGTACACGCATGAGGCATGAGGGTTGGTGCGAGACATCTTTTGCCCTCACGGGCAGCGGCAAAACCTGGGTGAGGATTTATCCTCCATTGCGGTCGATATCGCGAAGCAATTAGTAAAAACTCTTAACGAGTTGAAGTTTAGGTAAATCCATGGATTTAAGCGCCAGGGCCTACAATAATGCATGAGCGGTAAGGAGGGAACCTGAATCTCCCAGTGGAAAGGAAGATCTGGCATTAAGGGGGAAGTCAAGGCATATGCCACCCTGGTGGGTGGGAGGAGCCAGCTTAAAGACCTTCCGGCAAGATTCTTAAAGGGAAAAGATGTGCCAAACAGTGTGGATGAAAGTACAGTTACGTAAGAACTTACCGTAACAGCAGATCTTCGAGAACAGCTCTTGCAGCAGGTTACACCATTAGGACTGAAGCCGGCAGTCGCCAGGACCCCACGGAAATGTTCTAGCAGTATTCAGCGGGGACCGCCTCCGACATCGGTCTCGCCCCCGACGTCAGGCATAGTACCTAAGGAGGCGGTCCCCCATAATCCCCTGTTCTCCTGCCGGAGACTCACGGCCGCTGGATGACATCAGAAGAGGAGACTGAGGATCCGCCATCAAGTGACAATCAGAGTGGTGTTGAGACACCTGATCCTGGGAGAAGGATATCGGAACAAAATTCTATCTCCAGCGGGGATGGTGGTGGTGGTGGTGGTGGTGGGGGGTACTTACTGCAAGAGCTGTTCTCGAAGATCTACTGTTACGGTAAGTTCTTATGTAACTGTACTAACTTACTTCGAGAATCAGCTCTTGCAGCAGGTTACACCATTAGGACTGATTCCCAAGCAATACTGTGAATCCCTCACCATTGGGAGGAGGGAAGGTAGAAATCACTAGTAGAACCGAAGCCTAGGACAGAAGACCCTGAAGGACTGCTAGACCAAAATCTGCTCTTTGCCTCGATGCAATGTCCAGGCTATAATGCCTGATGAAGGTGTGCACAGTGCTCCAAGTGGCTGCTGCACAGATGGCTGAGGTGGGCAAGTTCTTTAAGGCCGCAAAGGAGGTAGCCACCCCCCCTTGTGGAATGGCCCTTAACCGCGCCTGGTAAGGGTTTGTTACGCTTCTGGTAACAGAACGTGATACAATGTATGAGCCACATGGACAGCGACTGTTTGGAAATGGGAGCTCCCATCATCCTGTGGGCGAAGGAGACAAAAAGCTGATCCAATTTTTGGTGGTGTTTGGTTCTGGTCAGGTAGTATCGAAGACACCTATGCACATCTAAAGTGTGCAACAGGGCCTCTCCTCGATTAAAATATTTAGAGAAGTACACTGGTAGATTGATACCCTGATTAAGAGTGAGGCTGAGAACCAACTTAGGCAGAAACTTGGATTAGTCCATGAGGGATACCCTGTCCTGGTGGAAACCAAATAAGGTTCTTTGCACATCAGTGCGTGAAGTTCAGAAATTGTTCTGGCTGAAGTAACGGCAACTAAAAACAATGTCTTCCATGTAAGGAGACATAGCTCGCAATCCGCAGCTGGCTCAAAAGGTGGCAGCGTAAGCTGCTCCAGGACAAAGGGTAAATCCCAAGGTGGAATAGGATCCTTAATCAGAGGTCTAAGGTGGAGGACACCTCTCAGGAAGGCTTGTGCCGTGTCCAATTGGGATATGGGACGTTGGCCTATAGGAGTGTGATAGGCTGAGATGGCACAAAGTTGTACTTTTATCGAGGAGTAGGCCAAGCCCGTCTGAAAAAGAGACAGGAGGTAGTCCAAGACCGACCTTTCTGGACAATCCATTAGTGAAAACCCCCACACTTGAGCCCAGAGGCAAACTCTGCGCCATTTCATGGCATAAGCAGCATGAGTGGCCGGTTTTCTTGCAGCCGCTAGAACGTCTGTTACCTCTCGCGAGACCCCATATCGCATAATGGCTATGTCTCTAGGAGCGAGGTGTGCAGGTTCAGTGAACGAAGGTCCAGATGGACCAAGGAGCCCGCCTCCTGAGGCAGTAAGTGAGAGCTGATTGGCAGAGGCACTGGAGGTTCCCGGGACAGCTGATGTTGTAGAGGAAACCAGATCTGTCTGGGCCAAAACGGCGCGATAAGTATCAGCGTCGCTTGCTCTCTGCGAAGTTTCAAAAGGACCCTCTGGATCAATGGAAAGGGAGGGAAGGCACAGAGGAATCTGCCCACCCAGAAGAGGGACAACACGTCTCACCAGAAAACACCAGGCCCTGGATCTAGCGAACAGAAATTGGGCAGTTTTGCATTGTATGGGGACGCGAAAAGGTCTAACTCTGGTGTACCCCATCTGCGAAACAGATCGTCTACTACCTCCTGGAGTAATTCCCACTCATGGACTCTGGCCTGAGAGCAACTCAAGCCGTCTGCGATGACGTTGTCCACCCCTGGGACATGAACAGCAAAGAGGTTTGCGCTATGTTGCAGAACCCAATCCCACACCCTCATGGCCTCCCTGCAAATCGGGTAGGAATGGGTGCCTCCTTGTTTGTTGAGGTAATACATCACCGCAGAATTGCCCGTTTGTAACAGAAGAGTACCCGTTGGAATCTCCGACTGGAAAGCCTGCAGGGCGTAAAGAACTGCTCTCATTTCCAGGATATTTATGTGGAAATGAGTCTCCTGGGCTGTCCACAGGCCCTGAGACCTGACACCGTCGAGGTGTGCTCCCCACCTGAGCCCTGAGGCATCTGTGGAAAGCGTCACAATCGGAGATGGCGCAATGAAGGGGACCCCCACCAATAGATTCTTTGAATCTAGCCACCATTGCCAATCCCAGATTACAGCCTTCGTGATCCGAACTGGGAGCTGCAGATGGTATTGCTTTTGATCCCATTGGACCCGTAACATCCTCTGGGTCACCCGCATGTGGAGACGGGCTAGCGGGACTGTTGCAATGGCCGCAGCCATATGTCCGAGCAGGCAAAAGACCTGTCTGGCTGAGACGGTCCTCTTTGCTGAAAAGTCCCTGAGGAGGGATCTGATGTGTTCCGCTTGGTCCCGGGGCAAAAAAGCTTTCCCCTGGACGGTGTCCAGAACTGCGCCTATGAACTGTAGAATCTGTGACGGAACCAGTCGTGACTTCTCTTGATTGATAATGATGCCCAACGTCTCGAACAGAGACTAAGTACAATGAATGGTGGACATCAGGGCCTCCCAAGAGGGCACCATGAGAAGCCAGTAGTCCAGGTAGGGGAACACGTAGTGGCCTTGTCTCCTCAAAGTTGCCGCTATGACCACCATGCACTTCGTGAATACCCGAGGTGCCGATGACAGTCTGAATGGGAGGGCTCGGAACTGATAAAGGTGACCCTGAAACTCGAAGTGTAAAAGCTTCCTGTGCTCTTGAGCTATGGGTATATGCAGGTAAGCATCCTGCATGTCCAAGGACGCTAGAAAGGCGCCCTGCTTGAGCATGGGTATCAGACCTGGCAGGGTTACCATGCAGAAGCATTTGTAAAGGACTGAAGCGTTGAGGTTGCTGAGATCCAGTATTGGACGGAGGTCCCCATCTTCTTGGGAACCAGAAAGAAGTGAGAATAATAACCCACACCTCTTTGGTTCCACGGTACGTGCTCTATAGCTTCTTTTCCGAGAAGCGCGAGCACCTCCTGCTGTATGAGCAGGGCATGCTGACCCGAATAACGGGAAAGCAGGGGAAGTCTTGATGGTGGGTGGTCGAGAAATTCGATGAAATGACCTCTCTTGACCAGCTGAAGAACCCACCAGTCGGCGGTTATCGACCGCCACCCTGAAAAGTGGTGAGCGATTCGACCCCTGACTTTTTGTGCCTGTTGATCCAGAGATGGGGTGGGGGCTGGGAAGGAGTCATGCTGCGGCAGCGCTGGTTCCTGCAGGCTGGGCCGGTTTGGTATAACGCTGGCCTCTGCCTGGGGAAGACTTAGCCTGGGCTTTATGATGAAAAGTGCCCCTCTGCGCTGGCCGGAACGTGGCTGCTGCCGTTGTTGCCGGCTGCGAATATGGTTTTGGTTCCTACGAAAGGAACCAGGCCTTAATCTGTACATGGCTTATAAGGATCTAACTGCCTTCCCGGCATCCTGGAGCTTGGTGATAACCTTCTCAGAGTGTTCACCAAACAGGACTTCGCCATTGTATGGGACGTCAAGAATGTTTTTCTGCACATCCGGGGTAAAGCCGGAGACACGGAGCCAGGAGTGTCTCCGGAGACAGACGCCCGAAGCTGCAGCTCTGGCAGATGAGTCGGCAGAATCATATGCGGCTCGTAGCACTTGGGTTCCCACATCAGACCCTGTGCGGAGGAGGTTTAGGAGCTCCGCCTTCTGATCGCCATCTGGTAATTTGTCAACAAGGTCCTGACCCTGTTCCCACAGGGCATTCTGAAACTGAACCATGTGAGACACATAGTTCAGGGACATGGTGGAGCATGTAGCAGCCGCATACTTGTGCCTCTCCAGGGCATCCAACTGCTTGGATTCCTGGTCCGGTGGCTGTGTGCTCATATGCTGCGGTCACTGGGACCGGTCATGAGAGGCTGTAATGACCAGGAAGTCAGCCATAGGTTGTAGTGCCAAGTACTGGTCCTCTTTCGGGGCCTTGTACAGGCGGTCAGCTTTCTTCGGCACAGTGGGGGTGGAGTGCGGGTGCTTCCACACAGCCTTGGTGATGTCCGCGCAAGTGTCCACCAAGGGTGGTAGTACCACAAGCTTGGGATCTTTCTGCCGAAGATAACAGGCAAGGCACTGTCTCTTGGGATCGAGGTCTTCAGAATTCCATCCCATGTTCTCCTGGATGATCCTCATAATAACAGAGAAGGAGGGATCATCTGGAGGTGACCTGGGTAGGTCTTGTGGGCCAGGCGATGGGATGCTGAGTGGAGGAGGAAATCTGGAGATTTCAGAGGTATCCGATCTAGAGTCCTCCCCTGACGGAATGTACCGACGACGTCTGGGTCGCTTGGGGCTGGGAGACCCTGAAGGAGGCCTTCTCCGATCCTTAGATCTACCCCTAGGAGGTGGAGTATGCTCCGTAGAGGTTGGTGGTCGTCCTGCTGGCCCCTGTGGTGGAGGAGGGGGCATAGGAGGTGAAGCAGTAGGAGGGGGAAGTTTTACAGAGATCACATCTTTCCGGATTGTGTCCCACCAGAAAGTGAAGAGATCCTTGACCTCTTGAATGTTCATGCCCGACGACAGACCTGGTGCCGGTGATCTGTCGCTGGGGTCGGGTGTTGGCTCCACAGGTGTCTCCGGGGTGGGCGAAGGTTCCCTTGGAAGCCTGGCATCCTCTGTGTCATCTGCCTGGTCCTCAGGCAATGTCGTGTCCTCCTCCGTGGAGTCCCTGCAACCGGTGTCCACCGGTGACTGGGAGGCAGTCTTCGGCTCCGGTGAGTGTGAGGCTGATGTCGGTCGCTTGGCTGACGTCTTCGGGTCCGGCAAATGCCTGGCCAATGTCTGGTGTTTGGCCAATGTCCTCGGCTCCGGCGAACGCTTGGCCGACGTTGGGTCCATCGTCCACTCTAGGGACGTCAGGTCTTTTGTCTTCCTGGGTTCGGGATCTGGACCCCTGGGCGGCCGATCTGGAGTCGGGGTCCCGACATCAGACAGAAGAGGAAGACTTGTGATGGTCAGAAGACTTAGATGAGGCCTGAGAGGGAGTGGAGGAAGCTGAAGGCCTGGAAGTCTTTATGGGTTGAAACGAAACTGAAGAACCACCTGTATCCTTGACCTTAACCGGAGTGGGCTGAGAACGAGCCCTGGGGGGAGAGCGGTCCGATCGTGTGGAGCCTGAGCTACGTGAATCCGAGGCCCGGTTCAGGGATCTGGACATTGCCTTCTCCCGGTGCTTGTCCCGGTGTTTATGGGCTTTCGAGGAAGATTCACCTCTGGAGGAAGGTTCTTTATCCATTCTACCAAGTTTTTCTTCCAAAAGGTAACCCTGAAGTGCCTTCTGACGCGGATCCTGGTGTGGCTGTTGAACCCTGACAGAAGGAGCAGGCCTTGGTGTGAAGTGGTCGGGCCTAAGCACCGCAGGCCGGATGAATGAGGATCCTTGAAGGGGATCTGTTTTCTGCAGGCACACTTGGAAGGGTGTCCCTCAGAAGGAGTTGGAGATGCTGACATTAGTTTAGTGAAAGACTACGGTGAGAAGTTCTTAGCCGTCGTGCGCTAGAATAAGACAGAGAGGGCGATGCTGGCGAGTCGATGGCGGGAAAAGAAATACAGGTTACTCACTTGTAACAGGAGTTCTAGGAATGGTATATGTTGTTCATCCACACTGTCTGGCAGGTTCCTTGCCGCTTTAAATCTTGCCGGAAGGTCTTCAAGCTGGCTCCTCCCACCCACCCGGGTGGTAAAACTCGGCTCCACCCCATGATGCCAGATCTAGCCGCTGGAGAGCCAGGTTGTGCGTCGAAGGCCGGAGGTCGGGTGGAGTCGTGTGGATGAACAACATATACATTCCTAGAACTCCGTTACAGGTGAGTAACCTGTATTTCTAAGGACATGGATATGTTGTTCATCCACCTGTCTGGCAGACTCCTAGCAGTTCTCCGGGAGGAGGGAGGCAAGCGCACACCCCGATACTTCTTGGGAAATAAGGACTGGAGGCCGAGGCCCCAAAACCAGCATCCCAGCGTGACTCAAGGTCGATGTGGTAGTGGGTGATGAAGGTATGTGCTGACTTCAGGTAGCAGCCCTGCAGATTTCCTGGATAGGGGCGTCCCAAAGCAGCTACCGATGCAGTGGTATGGCGGGTAGAATGAGCTCTTATCCTCTGGGAGGCTCCAGGCCCTGCCAGCCTATAGCAGAGATCTATGCAGGAGGTGACCCACCTGCCTATAGATCAGCATAACTGCAGGTCTGCCAGGTGTTGACTTCAGCGTGAGTGACAAATAGCTGGCGAACCTCTCCCTGAACTTCAGCCGTCCACTCCTTATAATAGCGGCGCTCGTCTAGGGTCAAAGTATGGAGCCTATATTCGGCCTCCGAGGTGTGATTGGGGTAGAACACCGGCAGAGTCAACACCTGGTTAAGGTGAAACTCCGACACCACCTTCAGAAGGAATTTCGGATGGGGGCGCAGGACAACCTTGTCCCTGTGGAAGACCAGATAAGGAGACTCGATGGAAAGTGCCTGGAGCTCTCCCATCCTTCTGGCTGATGTTATAGCCACCAAGAAGGTGGTCTTCAATGACAGGTGTGAGATATCGCACCTGTGCATTGAGTCAGTGTTAAACTTGCCGCAGAGCAGCCCAGCCACCAGCAGTAGATCCGCAGGTGGAAGTTCTCGCACCCGGAGGAAATGTGATCAAGGCCTTTGAAAAGCACCAGACCCCTTCTCCTGCACCTGACTGCTTCCAGCCTCGCCCGGTGAAAGCGAGATGAGCTGCAGGTGCAACAGGGCTGCTGACCCAAGCCCTAGCTGAGACAGGGACCACAGGTAGTCCAGAATGCTTGCCAGGGAACAGGAGGAAGGGTCCAGGCCCTTGCCCTGACACCAAATGGAGAATCTCTTCCATTTGAAGGCACAGCATTTTCTGGTCGACTCCTTACGGGACGCCTCAATGATGTTGAGGACCTCGTCGGAAAGACCCAAGGCCTGGAACTGTAGCCGCTCGGGAACCAGGGCGTCAGGTGCAAGGACTGAAGGTCCGGATGGAATACCTTCCCCTGATTGATGGAGATCAGGTCCAGGCGGGCTGGAAGCCGCCTCGGGAGCCTGGAGCTGAGACTGAGGAGATCTGGATACCAGAACTGACGGGGCCCATCTGGGGCTACCAGAATCACCTGCGCCTTGTCCCTCCTCACCTTGAGAAGCACTTTGTGGATCAAGGGAAATGGGGGAAAAGCATAGAAGAGGCCCGGGGTCCACGGCCTCGAGAAGGCATCCCCCTGCAGCGAGCCCTGCTGAGGGGTGGGCATGAAACAGTTTCAACTCGCATTCTCCTGGAGGCAAACAGGTCCACCTGAGGCATGCCCCAGTGGGAGAAGAGATCTTGTACTACCTCCAGCAGGAGAGACCACTCGTGAGGCCAGCCCTATCCGGCTTAGGGCATCGGCCAGGGTGTTGGAGGCTCCTGCCACGTGAATGGCTAGAGACCGCCTCAGGCTGCGCCGAGACCATATCGGAGCTTCCTTGCATAAAGGCATGGGCAGCGTCCCGCCCTGGCGGTTTAGGTAGTACATGGTCGTGGTGTGTCCGTCTGGACCCGAACCACTTGACCCGTAAAGCGGAGAAGGCGGTGAGAGCTAGATGGATCCTCGGAGCTCCAGCAGGTTGATATGGTATTGGGACTCGAGGGACCAGAGGCCGTGCGTCTGTGCTCCCAGATGGGCACCCCAACCCATCAGAGATGCATCGGTCGATAGAGACCGTCGGCTCGGGGCAGACAAATGGGATGCCCTCCAGCAGATGTGCGGAGCGGTCCACCACTGGGCGTTCCACATCTCCTGGGTCACTGTCACCAGCTGATCCAACGGAGTGGCGTTGTGACCACTGGCTGGCCAGTCCCACTGAAGGGGATGCATGCCCAGCGGGCCCAGCGGACCATGCTGGTGCAGGCTGCCATGAGGCCCAGGAGGCGTAGGAAGTCCCGGGCAGGCGCAGTGCCCAACCAGAAATGATTGGGCAAAGAAGGAAGAACCTGACCCTGTCGTCGGGAGCGAGCTGTGGCTCAAAGAGGCGAGCTCTGCCCGATGAAGTGTATCACCTGTGGCACGAGTTCCGACTTGGCCTCGTTGATGAGGAGGCCAATCTGAGAGCAAACCTGGAGGGCCAGATCTCTGGACCGCTCCACCTCCGCTCTGGAGGGGCTGCAATCAGCCAGTCGTCCAGACAGGGGTACACCCGGACCCTTCGGCGATGCAGGAATGCTGTCACCACTGCCATGAATTTGGTGAAGACCCTGGGAGCTAGAGAGAGGCCGAAGGGCATGGCCCGGAACTCATAAAGAGATCCCTCCGCTCTGAAGTGGAGGAATCTCTGGTAAGACGGACGGATCGGGACGTGAAAGAACGCATCCTGGAGGTCCAGGGAACAGAACCACACGCCTCGTTCCAGGGATGGGATTATCTGAGCCAGAGTGACCATCCTGAAGGTCTGAGACCTTAGGAACCTGTTTAGGTCGTGCAGGTCGAGAATGGGGCGCCAGCCCCCCGTCCGTTTTGGGACCAGGAAGTACCTGGACACAAACCCGGGTCTGGAGGAGGATCAGCCACCTTCCTGATCACCTCTTTTTAGGAGCAGGGCAATATCGGCTCGTGGGCGACGGCAAGAAACCGGACCCGTGGCCCCAGGCGGCAGCTCGAGGAGGGTCTGCTCAATTCAGAGGCAGGCCCTTTCCCACCACCTCAATACCCAATGGTCTGTGGTGATGGCGGACCAGGCGGAAAGGAAGTGGCAGAGCTGTCCCCAGGGGAACCCAGGAAGGGTGACGAGGTTGGGGTGACATCCCTCAACCCGTCACTGGGCAGGCTTGGAGGAGGGACTGGCCGAAGGACTTCCTGGGCCTTTACCTCCTTGCTTCCTATTAGAGGAAGCCGCGGGCTTGGGTTTGGGATGCCAGGCGCAAGCCTGCTGGCCCTGGTGCTGGTGTTGTTGGGCCGGACGTGCCGCATGTGCAGAAGGATGAAAGGGCTTGTGCTGCTGCTGACGGCGGCCTTTGTCCTTCTGGGAGGAGGTGACCGAGTCCAGAGTGGCACTGGACTTTTTGATCCGCTGGAGTTGTACCTCCACTCCAGGGCTGAAGAGGTCGGTCCCCAAGAAGGGGACGTCCGCCAACTTGTGCTGGGTATCCGCCATGAAGGTGGATATCCTCAGCCACGCCCTGCGGCGCATGGCCACCGCGGCCGCTACTGACCTGGCACAGGAACCACCTATGTCCAGAGCAGTCTGAAGTTGCTGCTCCGCCAACGCCCTACCCTGGTCCCGCACCTGCCGGACCGTGGTCTGCAGGTCGGCCGGGAGATGAGGGATCACCTCATCCAGGGAGCCCATGAGGGCGTGGGAGAAGTGTGCCATCAGCACGGCTGAGCTGGCCTGTCGGAGGCCGAGGGAGGACGCAGCGTACACCCTGCACCCGGCATAGTCCAACTTCTTGGACTCCTTGTCGGGGGGCTTGTCCACGTCCCAAGCATTTCCAGAATGCCGGAAAATGCTGTCGGTAACTAACCCCTCGGCAGAGGGGTGCTCCAAGAAACCGGGCAAAGAGCCAGTAGGGACCGCATACTTCCTGGCCATCCTTGCCGAGGGCGCAGGACAGGAAGCAGGCCACTGCCAAAGCTCCAAGGCTGGGCCGACAATGGCCTCAGCCACAGGGAAGGCCTCTGTGGGTGAATCCCCTCAGTCCAGTATCTCCGTCAGGGGATACTTGGCCCGTTTGGACACGGGCTTGAGCTGCATCCCGGTGGACTCCGAGATGAGCTGAAGCAAACCCATGAAGGACGATGGGCTATCGTCTAGTGACTGGCCCCCGGAGGACTCCAGGTCGACCTGCCTGGAGAACAGGGAGGAGTCGTCGTCAGACTCCGAAGAGCCCGCGAAGAGCTGCCTAGGGCCTGAGCCACCCTCCACCTGCCGAGGACGGTCGGGAGTGAGGGTGACCGACAATCTTTGGTCGGTGCCCCAGACTTCGGTTGTGGAGGCGGAGATTCCACCACAATTGGTGGGGCAGCAAGTTTCCGCCAAACAACTGGCCCAGAAATGGGCATCTCGACTGCAGCGAGCGGTTGCTTCCGCCATTCGGGTGACAACCACTTGATGGCCGGGGGATGCGTCGGCTTGCTCTGGACAACAGTAACTGCTGCCATATAAGCTCCTCGTAGCGCCAACGCAATTTTCATTGAAGCCTCTCCTCTTCTGAGGAGGAAGACGAGGAGGAGCGGCGTCGCCGCTTACTTCGGTGCCGAGACTGAGACCACCGATGTTGGTGGGATCGGCTTGACCGAGATGAGGTCCGAGACCGAGACCCTCGGTGCAACCGAGGGCGGGCCCGGGAAGGGGTGGGGACACCCACTCTTCCCTCGGCTCGGACACTTTAACTGGGGACTGCCGACCCGAAGGTGCAGCAGATCCTCGGCCTCCACCGGGGGAACCGGTGAAGAAGGGTTGTCGGCTTCACCAATCGACAAGCCGTTCGACAGGTCGAGGAATATCTCGACTGCATCGACGGGTGTTTCGGCAGGCTGGCCTGACGGGGATGCCGTGAAGCCCGCAGCCTGAGCCGCAACCTCGACTGAAGTCGATGGTCAGCTGTTCGGGGAAGGAGACCTCTCCCACTCCCACGAACGCTGACGGTGGGACTTACCCTTCGAATCCCTCTTCTTGGACCAAGAGGAATGTCCCGATGGCCCTTCACCCTTCGTGGAAAGGGACTGACACAGCTCCTTGAACGAAGCCGAATACGAGGAACTCAAAGAGAGCGGGATAAATGCCGCGACCGAGGAGGAGGAAGATGCGGCCTGGGCCACCTCCTCCTTGAGGGCGATCATATGCCCGAGCTGCTCAGCCAAGCCAGCCACCGGACACCGCCCAACGAGCCTCTTTGGATTTTACCGGCGGGTTACACTTCGCCGCCCGAAAGCTTCAATCAAGAAGCGCAATCCTCCAGGACGCTGGGTCAAAGCGAACGACACACCCGCAGGCCTGTGGGTCGTGGTCTAGGCCGAGGCAGTAGACGCACGTCGAGTGCGGATCCGTCCTGGACATCTTCTGCCCGCAAGGGCACCTCCGAAAGCCGGGAATCGATTTGCGCCTCGCGGCCGCGAAGGATAATGAAGACCGAAGTCTAGAAAACTTTAGAACGAGTTTCGGATCAACCGAAGAGTTAGGATCCAGTCTAAAATGCAGAGCACTAAGGAGGGAACCTGAGCTTCCAAGCAGAAAGGAAGATCTGGCGTCATGGGGCGGAGCCGAGAGTTTTACCACCCGGGTGGGTAGGAGGAGCCAGCTTGAAGACCTTCCGGCAAGATTTAAAGCAGCAAGGAACCTGCCAGACAGTGTGGATGAACAACATATTCATGTCCCTAGAACTGGGGATTCTAGGGGACCGCCTCCTTATGTACTATACCTGACGTCGGGGGAGAGACCGAAGTCGGAGGTGGTCCCCGCTGAATACTGCTAGCTAGAACATTTCCGTGGGGTCCTGGTGCCTGCCAGCTTCAGTCCTAATGGTGTAACCTGCTGCAAGAGCTGTTTCTTGAAGTAAGATCAACATATATATTATCCTGGAAATGAAAATGACATACCTACCGTAATTCTTGATCTTTCTGTGTATCTTCACCATTCATCGTTCATCATTGGTGGGTTGTGGCCAAAGGATCAGGACCCCGTGAGAGCTTTTTTTTTTTTTTTGAGAGGGAACAAGCCAACGTCATGGTGGTGCAACCCTCGAGGCCGACGCACTGCGTGGTGCTCGCAGGCTGGCCAGTAATCGACGCCGACTCCTCTTCAATCCCAGTTCTGCACACTGGAGAGAATCATTAGCAAAGGGAAAAAGGATGGCAGAGCAAGGGAGCCCAAGAGATAGGAAAAGGAAAGGATATAAATGGAAGAAGGAACAAAGCTGACTGAGGGGACAGAAAAGTAACCTAGGGATCTGGGACAGGGGGGCCCTAAACCTCTGAGCAGGTCGGGAGGGATAGAGGAAGGGAGGAAAGAGAGGAGAGGAGAAGAAGACAGTACGCTACCTCTGGAGAGGTCCAGAAAACTGACCAGACTTGAAAGGGGCCTGTGTCTTTAGCCAATTTATCCATTCAATACCACTCAGGGGGAGAAGGAGGCTCTTGGCTTGAAAAAAAAACAACCTTGAGAAGACCAGACGGGGGGGTCCAGGAGAAAGATCCAGAGTGGTTAGATAGAAGCACCCTGTCAGTCTAAAGGACACAGGGGAGCGACTGTCTCCCACTCCTAACCAAAACTAATCCCCAAATGGGGAGAACCACATCTCTGCAGGGTCCCCCAGAGAGAGAGAGAGAGAGAGGTCTGTTAACAAAAGGAGGAGAGCTTAACCCCGTGACGAAGGGGAGAAGATGCAGAGAACCTCTAAGTCATGAGGCCCAATCAAGGGGCACTGCACAGAGACGGATGTAGTTGCCACCAGATGGGAAAGAAGGAGCCACTGCTCCTTTAGGAAAAATTGAAGAGTCCCCCTGGTCTTCTAGGAACAGGTAGATAAGGACCTTACTGGCAACAAGAGTTGACATCCGAGCAACGGAGTTTTAAACCAAAAAGGGACGCGATCCCAGCAGGGGTGAGTCATACTGGAAGGGACACATGTCCCTGCTTCTTCTCCCCCAAAGGAGAAACTCTGCTACCCGAGGGAGAAGCAGAGGATCGGAGGAACCAGAATTAGCCAGGAGGACTAAGTTGGGAAAAACAAGCAAGGAGGAGGACTGCCCAGAGACTGAGGCCCTAGAAGGGAAGGAGGGTGGGAGGCAGTGATGAATGTTGAAGATTACATAGAAAGATCAAGAATGATGGTAGGTATGTAATTTTCATATCTTATCTGTGTCAGTCTTCACCATTCATCACTGTTGGGTGATTACCAAGCCCCCGAAGGAGACCCAGTACCTCCCTGAGTGATGGAAGTCCCTCAGCCTCTTGTGAGGGAGACACCGGAGGAAGGAAACCCTTCCAGGCCTAATTAGGCCTGGGAATGGTATGGATGAGGTGGGGTTCTCACCCTGCGGTAAAAAAGGTAGGTTCCCTGGAGAGAGGAGGCAATCACCCTTTGCCAGGCCATGGGTGATAACCGGGATAGATGAAGCCATGCCGTCCACCTTATGCAGATCGCTGTCCATGCCAGCCTGGACACCACCTCATTGGCGTCATACAATGCCCTTGCTTGGTGCCTTGCAAGCTCCAGGCCCTGCGTGAAGAGGGCAATGGCTTGTCTGGCTGCCTCTGAATCATGCAAAGATACTAGGATTTGCCCTAGTAAAGACCACAAGTACCTGTTATAGGCAGCATGATGGGCCTGATGTGCTGACAGAGAGAGAGAGAGAGAGAGAGAGAGAGAGACATGCCGAGGAAAACACTCTCCTCTCCCAAAGGTCAAAATCCACAGAGTCTGTCTCCAGGGGCTGGTCACATCTCGGGTGTCTACGCCCGAAAGGAGTATCCAGGATCGTCATGCCCAAAGGGGGGTGAGATAAAGCTCATGGAGACCCAAGGGGTGCGCAATACCTGTGCCGGCAGTCCATCGGGGTGGGAGAGGGGGCTGAAGGACTCCTCCAAGCGCGGTACGATGCTTCCATGAATGGGGAGGGCCAGGCGGGAACCACTAGGTTGGCAGCACTGAACTCGCCTATAAAGGAGCCCGCCGCCCGCTCAGGATTGCAACTTGCAAGTCTAGTAATGTGGAGCTTGTCGACCAATCCTGAAAGCAAGTGCCGATAATTGGATTGGTCAGCAGCTGGGGAGAGGTGGACAGAGGGATTCTTTCCCTCAAGTGAGGAAGACGAGTCCGGTGAGTCAGGCACCGGCACAATGGTGAAACACCTCTTTGTCCATGGATCTAAAATAGGCAGGGAATAGGGCAGCCGTGGCTCTGAACTGTTCCCAGGTCAGGGGACCTGTAGGACAAGAGTAGCCTGGGAGAGAGGGAAGGATTGTCAGAGGGGCCAAACGCCTCCACGGAGGAGGACAACTTCTGCCAGGGCAGGGAGACTGAACAGGTGACCCTACAGCTTGAGAGATCTGTCGGTCAAAGCAGTCAATGGCCGTTCAACCAGGCTGGAACAGTGAGGACTGAGCCCTAAAAGGGAATCTCCCCTGCAAGGCGACTGGGGCCCCATGAGCCCAGAAGGGCGGCCCCTAGCCTCGAAAGATGAGATTCCTCTTGGGGAGACTGCAGGGGAGAAGACAGGACCGGCGCTGCAACTCCTACATGAACCCTTGCAGGCTACAAGGCAGGGACGCTGCCCCTGATACTGTTCCCTCAACCCCTCAGACTCAGAGAGGGATCTCTTTCTCAGAGTCAACCTAGGTAGGTCAATCCCACCAGCTGACTCCTGAGAGACGGTCGATGCGAGAGCACCCTCCCCTGCTCCAGATGCCCTAGCTGGCCCAGCAGTGGGCTCAGCCTGAGCACCCACAGCAGGGGGGGCAGGGGGTACACCCCCTTCAAGATTAGGAATACCACCGGCTCCGGAAGATCCTCCGGTGCCGACCCCAACACCGGGAGACTGGTCGGCACCGCCGATGGTAGAAACTGCCAGATCCGAAGGAGTGGGTTGAACTGGAGCCGACATGCTGGGCAAAGAGGAGTCCGAGGACACCGAAGAATCCAGAAGCCAGTCGGGTCCACCTCCAAATCATCATCGTCCTCCCAGAGGAAGGCAGGAACCAGACTACCTCATGGACTCTCTGCTCCTGGCGCCCGCGCTGGCGCGCCCACATTAACTCGCGCGGCACGACACTGGGATCAAGAGACAGCACTGCAAACCAGCTCTATATCTGCACATGGCGCCACCCCAATCTCTGGCACTGCAAGAGGCACTGGATCCGAGGTGGCCCCAACAGGTGGTGCCGAGGAAACTGCCGGGCCTGGAAGGCCCAGACCACGACACTGGGGGAGCCTTCACCTCTGAGGAGGTGACTGCCAGGTTGGTGCCTCCAGCCTGACTCCCAGAGGAATCAGACCGGGCCTCCTGCACTGTAAAATGGGCTTGAGGCGAGGCTTGAAAAGACAGAAGCCCCCTCCTCTGTGGTCCGTATAGAATCGGGAGGGGACCCGGAGGAAGGGTCAAGAGACCTGCACTTGGCGTCCTTGGTGCGCGCCTGTCCACTGAAAGTCAGTGGCACGTCTGACTTTAAATGCACGGACTTCCAAAATTCGACAGTCCATGGAGAAACGTGTGTCGCAACGGTCCATATCATGGTTTGGGCCCAAGCAGGTCAAGCACCGGTCATGCTGGTCTGAGACAGAGTAAAGCCAGCTGCAGGGACACCACCGCATAGGGGGCCAGCCCACCTTGGAAGCTTTCTTCTTGTTCCCAGAACGAGACATGACTGGATGAAAAAAAACAATAACCAAAAACAGTACTCGGTGGCGTTGAAAAATAAAAATGAAAGGTCTTACCAGTCAACGGCGCCAAGAAATGCAGCTGAACAGAACTAGGGAGGCGGGTGGGGCGGACTAGGCTGCTGGCACAAATAATTTAAGCTCCCACCACGGTCATGGTACTGTTGAGGGAGAAGCAGAACTGGATTGAGGAGGAGCCAGCATCGTTACTGGCCAACCCGCGAAAGTGCCATGCAGTGCGCCTGCCCCTCGGAGGGCAGCACCACTACAACGCGCCCTCCCCTACAAAAATAAATAAAATAAAAAAAGCTCCCGTGGGGTCCTGATCCTCCAGCCAGAACCCACGAGTGATGAATGATGAAGACTGACACAGATAAAATCATTCTGTAAACTTACAAGAACATTCTATGAGAAGCAGCTCTCTCAGTGAGTTCCCAAAGACTTCTAAAAAGAACAGCAATGCTTTTGCTAGAGAGACAAGGAGAGTGAGAGACTGAAACTTGAAATTATGAGATACCCTCAGAAGAAGGACTTCGTTTTCTCTGCTTGTACTGCCTTTGTAAATAATTATATTGAATCATTTTTATGTTTTATTTTGCTGTTATTGAGAAAAATAAAACGCTACTTGCGAATTTTGAAACTGCTCCTGGTTTTCCTATGCTTCTTGACCTGCGCCTTGATGACACAGGGACTGAAGGTCCAGATGGAGTACTTTCCCGATTGATGGAGAGCAGGTCCAGGTGGAGAGAAAGACACCTCGGGAGCCTGCTGCTGAGGCTGAGGAGATCAGGGTACAGAACTGGTGAGGCCAGTCTGGAATCGTCAGGATCACCTGTGCCTTGTCCCGCCTGGCCTTGAGCAACACTTTGTGAATCAAGGAAAGTGGAGGGAAGGCACAGAAGAGGCCTGGGGTCCAGGACCTCGAGAAGGTAGCCCCCTGCAGTGTTGCCTGTTGGGGGGGGGGGGCACAAAACAGCCTCAGCTTTACTTTTTCCCTGGAGGTAAACCGGCCCACCTGAGGGGTGCCCCACTGGGAGAAATGAAAATTACGTACCTACCATAATTCTGATCTTTCTGTGTGTCTTCACCACTCATCAACTTCGGGTTATCATCCGGAGGTCATGACCCCATGGGAACTTTTTTATTTTGGATGGGCAGAGTCGACAAACCATCGGCGTTCTTCTCGAGTTCTTGCACTGTCACGGTGCTTGGGTTGGCTGTTAGGTGCTGTTGTCTCTGCCCTCCCGCCAGTTCTGAGTCGCCGGAGAGGTGGAGGAAAAGGGTTGGGAGGGTGGGACAAGGAAGTCCAAGGGACAGACAAAGGAAAAGATATATAAACCAAAAGGAGAAATAAACGACTGAGAGGACAGAAGAAGAAGAAGGAAGACTAAGGGGATTGGGTAGGAGCCCCAATCTCTGGAAATAGGAAAAAGGAGAGAGGAAGGAATTAGGATAAACTGGGGGGCGGGGGGTGAAAGTAACAACCATACCCCGGAACCTTGACTTGTCTCCAGATTGTATAGGAACTGCAAGGAGTAGCCAAAAGGCTCACTGTCAGACTTCAAGGCACAGAATAACTCCAAAAAGCAGAAAACAGCTATTCTGGAGAAAGACAGGACACAGGGAATTCTCCCCCTCTCAGGGGGAAAAATATTTTTGGCGTAAGAAAGTTTTTACTTTCTTTAAAATGATAAAGAATATGTCCAACAGACAAAAGAAAATTAAGGATTGACGGGAACAAAGGAGGAGGAGAGAATTGAGGGTAACTGCTAACTCCCACCCCACAGGGGTGGAGCTAGAGCACTGAAGAAGGAGTGCCCCCCATCCTGACCACTCTCCCCATAGAAATATCATCCCCTATGTGCCCGTTTACCCTCCTGACAAAAGAATGGGGGGAGAGGGCACAGAGAGGGAGCGGGACCCAGAGACTGAGGCCCCAGGGGGATAGCGGGCGGGATTGTGATGAATGGTGAAGATGCACAGAAAAATCAGAATTACGGTAGGTACGTAATTTTTATATCTTATCTGTGTCAATCTTCACCATTCATCACCTTAGTGATGCGAGCCCCGGAAGGGGTTTAACCTAAGGGACAGAGGTCCTAGCTCTCAGTGGGTGACACACTCACGAGGGAGAACTTTCAGGGCCTGGGAGGGTCTGAGTGTGGGGAGAGTGAGACGGGACTTCTCGGAGGGGAAGGAAGGCCTTGACAAACGCCTGCCCGCCCACGGAGAAGAGACAGGTTCTTGGTGAGCAGAATTAATCACCCCACATGGGGCAAGGGTGACAACCAGGAAAACGCCAGCTATGTAGCCCGCCCTAGTGCAGATCGCTGTCCCTACGACCCTGGTAGCTACCTCGTTGGCATCGTACGATGCCCTCGTTTGGTGCCTTCCTAGCTCCAGGCCAAGTGCAGAGAGTGCGATGGCTTGTCTGGTTTGCTCTGCGTCAGGCAAAGAGGCTAGGAGCTGACCCAGCCTGGACCACAGGAACCTATCATAGAATGTGTAGTGGGTCTGATGTGCTATGATAGAGAGCAGCAACCATGCCGAGAAGAACATCCTCCTCCCCCAGAAGTCAAAATCCAAGGAATCTTGATCTGGAGGTTGGTCATGGTGGAGGGCGCGAAGCCCATCAGGAGTGTTCAGTTGGGTCAATCCTGACTGAGGATGACTCATGGAACCTGGAGACTCTGAGGGGGCACAATACTGCTGGCAGAGATCCCTAGGGGCAGGAACTCTGGAGAAGGGCCTCTGCCAGGAACGCATCGAAGCCTCCCGAAAGGGAGCAGGCCGGGGGGCACCACAAGGGTGTCCTCGCTGAAGTCGCCTAGAAAGGCGTGTGCTGAGTGCTCTGGATTGCATTGAGTGGGAGGGGTGATGTGCAGGACCTCCAACATCCTCATAAAGAATCGATAATACTCCGCAAAATCAGCAGCTGGGGAGATGTGGACAGATGGCTCCTTTCCCCCAGAAGAGAGGGATGAGAAGTCAGAGGACCTCAAATGCTCAGAGCGTGGCTGCTCGGGGGGAGGTTGAAAAACCTGTTTGTCCACTGCCCTGACGTAAGCAGGGAATCAAGCAGCCACGGCCCTGAACTGCTCCCAGGAGAGAGGCCCGCTAGGACCAAGGATGCCTGGGAGCGCCGGAGAATGTGGCAGAAGGATAGGGACAGAGCCGATAAGAGAATCGACCGACCTCCACCTGGGCTAGGGAGCGCACCAAGAGCACCAGAAAATGAAGGTGCTCTGGAAGACTCCACAGCCGACAGCTGAACAACCATATTGGAACTGCCTTGGCTGCGCCTGGAAGAATCCCCGCTGTGAGGTGACTGGGACCGTGTAGGTACAGAAGGACTGTCCCCCTACCTCCAAAGAACAGGGCCCTCTCAAAGAAACCGAGGGGGGAAGAGCAGATATCCATGCTATGACTTCTCTCAAAGCCCGGGTGGGCTCCAGAAAAAGGTCGCCGCACAGACCCCATGCCCCTCAACCCCTCGGAATCCGAGAGTGCCCTTCTCCTCCTCGAGAGAGCCAGCCTAGGCAAATGACAGCCCTGGTCGTCCCCTGAAGGAGCTATCCAGGGCGCAGCACCCTTCCCTCCCGTGGGTGCTCTGATCGGCCCCAAAGTTGGGTGATCTAGGCACACCACCTGAGGGGGTGGGATCAGAGAACCCTCCAAGGCCAGGCTGCACTGCAATGGTGGCCTGCATCGCTGCCTGCTGGTTAGAACCCCTGACCCCAGCCCTGGCAGTCACTGTCCGCTCCTCAGAGGGGGGCTGACTCTGGCCTGTCGAAGACGCTACGAGGTTGCCCACGCCAGCAGCCAACTCCAAGGAGCCAGACTGCCTGTTTGACTCCGAGTCAGACTCCTCCTCCAAAGAGGTGGAGACTGAAGCCCTGTGCCAAACAGTTGGTGGGTGCCTGCTGCCATCCCGACCAAATAGGGTATCAGAAACAGTGACCGTACCCGAGTTGGTACCATCGTCCTCCACAGTACCGCGAACGGTGGCAGAAGAGGACATGGCTCCAACCAGGGCAGCAGTCTCCAAGCCAGAACCGACAGCGCCGTCCCGCTCCACGGCGCCACGAGCAGTGCCGAGGACAGAGATGGCACTGACGATGGCTCCGACAGCGCGCTCGGCGCCGAGGCCAGAGACCCCCATGGCGCCGAGGACAGAGACGGCACAGACGACAGCTCTGACAGCGCTCTCAGCGCAGAGATCTGAAACCCCCACGGCGCCGTGCCCATACCCAGAACCACGAATGGCCCCGGAGCTGGACACGGTGCCGTGCTCAACCTCAGCGCCGTGAGAAAAAATCAGAGATGGCACCATAGAACGTCCCACGTTGCCACTAGCACTATCGGCTCCGCGAATGGCGCCGACAGCAGCCACGGCACCGAGCGACGGACTGGCCCCGACGACTCGGTCAGGGCCCACAGCGCCAAGGCCCAAAACAGTGACGACAGACGCTGTCGAGGATGGCACTCACCCAGGCCTTCCAAGCCACGGGTCTGACACCAGGGGAGCCTTCGTCCCCAAAGGGGTGATTGCCAGTGCGGTGCCTCCCGCCTGTCCCCCGGAGGGAACAGACTGGGCCTCCTGTACCGTGGGAGGAGCCTCGGCCATGGCTAGACTACGAGAGGTCAAGGCTCCTTCCTCCTCAGTCCGTATAGAACTGGGAGGGGACCTGGAGTAAAGGCAGAGAGAACGTGGCTTGGCCCAATGAGTACGCGCCCAACCCCCGAAAGTTGGGGGAGCTCGCCCCACTTTCCACGTGTGTTGTTCGATGACCCGGCGGTCCATGGAGAAACAGGTGTCGCACGAGTCCATGTCATTAAGCGGGCCAAGACACATAAGGCAACAGTCATGCTGGTTGGTGACAGACTAGTTTCGGCCGCATGGGCAACATAGCATGGGGGGCAGTCCTGTCTTGGAAGACTTCTTGCCCTCCGACCTAGACATGACCTACGTGAAAAAAACACCAAACAAGACTCGCAAATAAAACAAATGATGGAAAGATCTTACCGGGCGACGTCGAGTTGCTATCAGAACTGTCAGGAAGGGAGCCGACGAACTTAGGCACCGACAATACTCGACACGGAGTTGAAGGGATTAAATTTACTGTGTAGCAGGTAGGCCTGAAAAACTTCTCTATCTTGAAGCATCCCTCAAGGTCACCTCGCCTCGGGAGGCGAAGGAACTGGCGTGGGGCAGAGTGGGCAGCACCTGGCAGGCGACTGCATGGCGCCACACAGTGCGTCGGCGGCCTCGAGAGTGGCGCCGATGGTGTGTCGACTCCGCCTTCAAAAAAAAAAAAATGAAGCTCCCGCCGGGTCATGACCTTCAGTCGATAACCCAAAGGTGATGAATGAAGACTGACACAGATAAGATCAAACTGTGTACTACCTCTGGGTGGAGAGACTGCTTGTGAGACACTTCACCCACACAGCTGAGAGCGTCCGCCAGCTGGTTGGAGGACTCTGCCACATGGATGGCGAGGAGATTGGCTTCCAGGCTGTGCACAAGGGTCCACACACAGCTTCCTTGCACAGTGGCAGGGAGTGCATCCTGCCCTGTTTGTTGAGACAGTACATTGTCATGGTGTTGTTCGCCTGGACTTGAACCACCTGACCCTGGATGTGTGGAGCAAATGCAGTCAGCACCAGCCAAACTGCTTGGAGCTCCAGCAGGCTGATGTGACAGCAAGACTCCCCGGGGGGGGCCAGAGCCCATGGACTCTGTGTTCTCCCAGCTGGGTACCCAAGCCCATGACAGAGGCGTTGGTCGTCAGGATGACCGTTGGCTCTGGGCGGACAAATGGGATCCCTTCCTGCAGATGCTCTGGGATTAACCACCACCGGAGGGTGTCCCACATCCGCTGGGTCACAGTGACCAGCTGGTCGATGTGACCCCTGCGCTGAGACCATTGACTGGCCAGCTCCTACTGCAGGGAGTGCATACTCCAGCAGACCCATTGGACCATGCTGGTGCAGGCTACCATGAAACCAAGCAGGAAGTCCCGGGCAGGGCGCAATTGCCCAACCCAAAATGATCGGCTAAAGGAGAAGTGTGTCTCCGCCCTGTCCACCAGGAGACAGGCTCTGGCTCTGCAAGGGTCAAGCTCTGCCCTGATGAATTGGATCACCTGTGAAGGTACGAGTTCTGACTTGGCCTCCTTGACCAGGAGGCCAAGGGTGACCCAGGTCTGGAGGGCCAGGTCCCAGGACAGCTCCACTTCCTGTCTGGAGAGACCTGCAATCAGCCAGTCATCCAGGTAGGTGTAAACCCAGACCCCTCGGCACCTCAGGTTAGCTGCCACCACCACAATGCACTTGGTGAAGACCCTGGGGGCCGAGGACAGGCCGAATGGCATGGCCTGGAACTCGTAGAGGGTTCCGTCAGCTCGGAAGCAGAGGAACCTTTGATGTGACGGGCAGATCGGCACGTGGAAGAAAGTGTCCTGAAGATCCAGAGAGCAAAACCACATATCCTGCTCTAGAGATGGTATGATCTTGGACAAGAGTTACCATCCTGAAGGTGCATGACCTGAGGAACTTGTTCAGGTCGTGATCTAGAATGGGGCGCCAGTTCTCCTGTCCACTTTGGCACCAGGAAGTACTTGGAGACAAATCCTGGGTGTCCCGGAGGATCCGCAACAGGAACCATGACCTCCTTGCAGAGTAGCTGGGCTATGTCGTCTTTGAGAGCTGACAGAATGTTTGCGGATACCAAGTCCTCCAGTGGGGTGCGGGCTCGACAAGGAGGGTGCTGCTTGAATTCCAGGGGCAGACCATGACCCACCACTTTGAGGATCCACCTGTCCGTGGTGACAGGGGACCAGGCGGAAAGGAAGTGGTAGAGCCAGCCCCCCCACAGGAGGAGTGATGGGCATGAGGGAAGCACCCTTCATCTTGTCACTTTGCAGGCTTAGAGGAGGAGGAAGGTCCAGCTGAGAGGCCACTGGAGACCCCCCCAAAAAAAAGGCTTACGGATGATCGAGGCCACTTACTTCGGCCAAGGTCGCCAGGCCTGGGCCTTCTGACCAGCCTGGGGTTGAGCTGGTTTGGCCACAGGAGTAGAGGTGGACCAAAAGGGCTTCCTTTTCTGCTGTTGCTTGGAGCCCTTGAGGTCCTTTTGGGCAGCTGTCACGGAGTCCAAGGTGGCACTGGACTTCTCGATGCGGGTGAGGTGGCCCTCAATCCCAGGCCCGAACAAGTCGGTGCCCAGGAAAGAAACATCTGCCAGCTTGTGCTGAGTGTCAGCCATGAAGGTCAAGACCCTCAGCCAAGCCTTGCGGCGCATGGCCACTGCAGTCGCCACGGAGTGAACATGGGAGTCCCCAATGTCCATGGCTGTCTGGAGCTGCTGCCTTAGCTACAGCCCAGCCCTGGTCCCGGACTTGTTTGACCGTGGTCTGGAGGTCTGCCAGTAGATGAGGAAACACCTCATCCGGGGTGCCCAGTAACGTATGGGAGAAGTGGGCCATAAGGAGGGCTGAGCTCGCTTGGCAGAGACCAAGCGAGGAGACAGCGTAGACCTTTTTAGCTGTGTGGTCCAATTTCTTGGACTCTTGTTAGGCAGCTTGTCAACATCCCCAGTGTTGCTGGAGCACCTAATCACAGAATCAGCCACCAGCCAATCGGTCGAGGAGTGTTCTGTGAATCCAGAGAGGGAACTGGTAGGTACCGCATACTTGCGGGCCATCTCGGAAGAGGGAGCAGGGCAGGAAGCAAGGCAATGCCAAAGCTTTAGGGCTGGGCCAAGAATGGCCACTGCCACCGGGAAGGCCTCCGCCTGAATCACCGCTGCCATGAATGGGACAGTTTATTTTTATGCTTTTGGGGGGACAGCCCATCCCCCCCCCCCAAAAGCACTGGACAGTCTGCTGTCAGACCCCACCCCCCCCGGAGATGGTGGCGGACCAGACCCAGCCCGGCTGACTGAACAGCTTTCATGCGAAGTCTCCCCACTGTCACCTGCCCCACTCATGGTCGACTCCGTCAGTGGAGGGCTGAGGACTTCTTTCTTGTACAAGTAAGTATATTTTATTAAAATGTACACGGTACTATTCATAATATACAAAATAATAAAACTGAAAACTAAGCTGCTGTTTGAAGTTAGACTCTCGGTGGGCGAGCGTCGTCTTCACTGAAGCGCACTCGACAGCGAGGAAAAAAGGAACTGAGGTGGTATGAGGGTCGACGCCAAGACAGTCTATACCACGCGAGCCTGGCTCGCGGTGCCGCTTCCTCGTGGCTCCATCTCGGTGCCGGCCCTCCTGAAAAAGTTTGGTTCCCACTGGGTCCTAGCGCCTCCGGCGTGCTCCCATTAGCGTGAATGAGTGGTGGAGACTTTATGTCCAGGAAGACTGGCCTCTGCCACCGGGAAGGCCTCCGTAGGAGTAGCTCCCCAGTCGAGGATCTCGGTCAATGGATAACGGGCCCATTTCTGGACGGGCTCCATTTTCATACCCGTGGATTCAGAGATCAGGTGGAGAAGGCCCATAAAAGAGGAGGGGCCTTCGTCCGTTGAGAGATCCCACACCAATTCCATGTCGACTGGACGGGAGTGCAGGGAGGAACCCTTTGTCTCCGAGGAGTCGTTAAAGAGGAGTCGACTGCCCAAGTCCCCACTGACCCTCTGTGGATGGTCAGGAGTAATGGTGACCAACAGCCAATGGGGAAGTCCCTTAGTCAGCCGAGACTCCTCAGTCGGAGTGCCAGACGGCAGCTGTTTAGGTGGTGTCTCTACCAGAATCAGTGGAGACACTGGGGTCGGCCGGGCTGGGACTGTCTTGGTCGGCTCCTTATGCGGAGAAGGTGTTGGCCTGTTGGGCGAAAGCCAGATGATAGCCGGCGTAGTAAGCGGAGCCGACCTCACACTGGTGAGCACCAACTATTGCCACATGGTAGTGTCGACGCGACTTGCGCCGAAGCCTCTTCTCACCCGAGGAGGAGGAGGAGGATGAGAAAGAGTATGAAGAGCAGTGGCAGCACCACTTTCCATGGTGTTGAGAGCAGGAGCGCTGATGTCAAACGGAACTGCCAGACCCACGGAAAGAAGACAGAGACCTCGACCGCTTGGGGGACTACTGGCAGGGCTCGGAAGGAGTCATCTAGCACTGAGGCTCCTCCAGGTCTTGGTCGTTGACCAGAGGTGGTGGGTCAACAGACTTATCCCTCCCAATGGTCTGAGTCAGGACCGGAGTCCAGGATAAGGAAGTGTCAGTCTCTTCAGTCGACCAATTCGAGAAAAATCTCAGCCGGAAGATCAACCAGCATCTCAACTAACTGGCCCGACGGGGTTACCATGGAGCCAGCGGCCTGGGTTGTGGATTCAACCGAAGTCGGATCTGGAGAAACGCGGGAATCCGAAGCTCTTGACAGACAGTGCTCCCGATCCCATGAATGTCGACGAGACAGTTTTTTGGACTCTTTCTTCTACTTGAATTTGTGCCCAGAGGGTCCCTGACAAAGGGTCAGCAAGAACTGGCACAATTCTTTGAAGGATCCCATGAAAGTCGAACCCAGCTGGAGCTGCACGATGGCAGCCACCGAAGAAGAGTGGGAAGCAGCCTAGGCCGTGGCATCCTCAAATGCTGCAAACTGTTCAGCGGACCCTGCAGCCATGGGGACCACCCAACGGGGTATCCTTAGATTTGACCGCCTGGTTCAGTTTGCTCGGTTGGCTTAACTTGAGTGTGGCAAGATAGTACTCGAGAATGGCAGGATGGAAAGTTAGACAAATAATGCAGGCCTAGGGATTGTGCTTGTGCCCCAGGTAATAGACGCACGTCGTGTACGGATTTGTTTTGGACATCTTCTGCCTTCAAGAGCACCGATGAAACCCAGGAGCGGACTTCTTGTCCATCGTGGTCGAGACTGATGATCGAGCTGAAGACACAAAATATTAAACTTTTTAGGAAGTAAATCCGTATATTTAATCGCAAGAGCCTACTCAGCACGAGAGCAGTAAGGAGGGATTCTGCTTCTTCCTGCAGAAAGAAAGATCTGGTATCATGGGGTGGAGCCGAGGGAGTTACCACCCGGGTGTGTGGGAGGAGCCACCTTGAAGACAGAAGTGTGGATAGAACATCATATCCACATCCCTAGAAGGTGAAGATATATAGGAAGATCAAGAATTACAGTAGGTATATAATTTTCATATCTTCCCTGTATCAATCTTCACCATTCATCACTGGTGGGTTAGTACCAAGCCCACAAAGTGGACCGGTACCTCCTTGAAGGCTGGATCGCCTTCAGCCCATTGAGGGGGAGGCACGAGGGGAGATGGCCTATCATGGGTCTTGCCAGACCCGTTACTGCTGAGAGTTAGGGCAGGTCTCCTGACCAGCAGGAGAAGGAGGGTGCCCTGACTGTTCCTGCCTGGCCCTCAGGGTAAAAACCAAGTCCCTGAAAAGGCGAGGCAGTCACCCTAAGCCAAGGGTGACAACTGGGATAGGCGAAGCCATGCCATCCACCTAATGCAGACCGCAGGATCCCTTCATTTTGGAAGCTACCGCATTGGCTTTGGAAGACGCCTGTGCCTGGTGTCTTGCTAGCTCCAGACCCCTCGTGGTGATGGCTACAGCTCGCCTGGTTGCCTCGTCATCAGGCAAGGCTGATAGGAAAGATGCCATCGAGGCTCACAGGCACCTCTCATAGGCCACCATGTGTGCCTGATGTGCTGTGATAGAAAACATGAGATGTGCAGAGGCAAAAGTCTGCCTGCCCCAGCAGTCGAACTCTGAAGAGTCCGCGACCGGAGGACAGTCTCTTGTTAGGCGCAGAAGCCCAGAAGAGGTGTCCAGCCACTACAGACCCGAGGAAGGGTGGGGCAAAGACCACAGAGACCCCAAGGGAGCGCAATACTGACGCTGGCAGTCCACAAAGGCGGGTGACTGCCAGGCACTGTGCCATTCCTCTGCAAAGGGCCAAGGCCACGGAAGGATCACTAAGGATTCCTGTCTGTACCCTCCCTGTCAAGGCTGTGGGCACCACCAGGGGACCCCTCTATCAGGAGGGGGCTATACTGCCCAGACTCCACTTGCTGCTCAACCATCCCCAAGCCAGCAGGGGGAAGCCTAAGGGGAGAAGACCCCTGGTGGGGATACCGGAGCCCAGTGAGCCCAAAAGGGCAACCCCTGTCCCCACCCGATGCAGGGCTCCATCCTCTGAGGGAGGAAAGGGTGCTTGGACCAGCACTCCTACTCCGCAGCACAGTGGCTGAGGTCTCTCACGCTAAGCGGGGCACTGACCGGCCCACCAATACCCCAGGAAAGGACAAAGACCTGTCCCTCAAGCAAGGCCCTTCAATGGCAAGCAATCTCAAGGATGAGGGGAGAGAAAAGCTGGCACCAGGGTGGACCTCTGAATCCCCGAACTCCGCGGCAGCACCCAACAAAGACATGGTGCCGAAATCCCGTCCTCCTTAGAGACATGCCCCGATGCAGCACTGTCACTAAGGGTGGCACCGAAAATGGCACCGGGCCTATAACGGCACTGACCTCAGCACCATCCCCAGACACGGCCCAGACATCGACCTCGACATCAGATGCGGCACCGATATCGGAGACAACGTCGACTGCGGTGCCGTCACTGCTTGCAGCACCGTCACCGGGCACAATGCTGGAAGTGGCGTCGCCCAAGATGGCACAGAGGACGGTGCCAGAGTCCTCCGCTGCACTGACCATGGTGGCGGTAGAGGAAAAGGCAGCGCAGTGCAGTGTCAAGCCCAAGTTTTGATCCCACGGAAGAAGTCCTCGAACGGAATCCAGGGGACGAGTGCTCTAGAGAGCTGGGTTGCCAGTCTGGGTCCTCCGGGTTTCCCTCTGAATCTGAGGAGAAGACCACCAAGACCCCAAGAGAGGCATCCCTGGTCACCTGTCCCAGCACCAATGGCAGTGTCAGGAAGGGACTCTGCGGCATTGGAGTGCCAGCCTTGCTAATTGACATCGGTGTCAAGAGCCGAAGCCGCACCCTCCGAAGCCCTCGAAGGGACCACCGGTGTGGGACCCGACACTGGGACACCCGTTCCCCCAAAGGGAACCAGGCCTCGAGAGGTCAGCAGCCTCTCCCGGAGGAAGCTGCCTGCTCCCCCAGGCGCCCGGACTCAGCGGGACGCGAATCCACAGTGGCCTGCTCTCCCCTGGTCCATTTAGGAGTGGGGGGAGGCCCAGGGGACAGCCCCAAGGTCCTTGTCTTAATGGCCCTGATTTGACGCTTGCCACTGAAGGTTGGGGGGGGGGGGAACGCGTCCTAACCTCACCACGTGGAGTTCAAGGGTGTGGTAGTCCATACTGAAGCAAGTGTTGCAATGGTCCATGTTGCGTTTGGTCCTAGACAAGTAAAGCATTGGTCATGCGGGTTCGTTATTCGTGAACATACTTACACAGGGGCACTGACGCATGGGGGAAGTCCCCACCTTTGAACTTTAATGCCCTGAACCAGACATGGCACTGACCACACAACAGAAAATAAAATGGAGGCGAAATACTCGACGCTGACAAACTTAGAAGAAAATAATCAGAAATGAAAATTGCATCAAAGTACGGCACTGAACAACTTTTGAGCGAGCAGAAACAACAGACGGGTAGTGACGCAGTTGATCCTCTCAGAAGTCTGTCCTACAGAGCACCTGCAGCCTTGACGGCGGAAAGAGCAGAACTGAGGTAATGGAGGGGGCAATGTTGGTTGCTAGCCAATCTGTGAGCTCCACGCAATGCATCAGTCTCGAGGGTGGCGCCATCTCCGACGTCATCCCTCTTTCTAGAGCAGTAAAGTTTTTTCTGCTTCGCATGGGATCCTGTACCTTCGGCTTGAACCCACCAGTGATGAATGGTGAAGACTGATACAGGGAAGATCCCATGGATGAGCCTGAGCTTCAGGGGCTGAGAGATTGAGGTTGGATACCAGAGTCCCAAGGAACCGTCGCCCGTGATAGAAACCAGAGCGGGTGGTTTGACCACTGGCATCCCGAAAAGAGAGAGGGCTGATGGAGTGGAGGGGGCCGACCTCGCGCAGGAGGAAGACCCACAGTTGGTGCCTGACTTACGAGTGGACCTGAAGCGGGAAGAAGACCGGGGTTTCTCTCTGTGCTTCTCTTGGTGTTTATGCTTTCCCAAAGATTTCTTCAACTCCACTGCCGAAGAAGTGGAGGCCCCAGAGCCTTGGGAACAGGAGGTACTCTGGTGAAGCTCCTTCTCCATCGAAAGAAGTTTCTGCTGCAGCAGGAAGGATTCCAAGGTCTTCTGGTAGCAAAGCCACGTGCATTGATTGAAGACTTGGCAGTGCTGGTAGGCCTCAACATCGCAGTTTGGGCCTATGCAAAATAAGCACTCTGAATGGCTATCCTTGTGGGGCAGCTGCTTGCCACAAGTGCACTTAGTTCGCCGCTGTCTGACAAAGATGACGTGCACAAAAATACTAAAATTAGACAAAAATAAGAAAACGTGGGTAATGCGGTAAAATGGCACTCAACTTGAGCAGAAGACATCCGTGGAGGTCTGACTTGCATGGGTCGATGGCGAAAAAAGAACAGAGGTGGTGCTGGGGGACCGCCCCTTTTATACCACAAGGGACATCGGGGCAGGCTGACGTCAGGGGCGGTCCACTGCTATAGACTGCTACCTAGAAGTTTCCCGTGGGGTCCTGGCACCTGCCGGCTTCAGTCCTTATGGTGTAACCTGCTGCGAGAGCCCCTCCAAGTGAGATCTACAGTTACTCCTGCTGAGAGAGTCTAGGACTGGAATAGCTAGGACCTACCCTTACAGCCAGTGCTCCTACACTGTTACCTACAATGCGTCCTGCTGAAAGAGGCTGGGACTGAGTAGCTGTGAGCTCCTCGACAGTCAGTGATCCTACACCATTACCTATATATTGACCTGTGCTGGGAGAAGCTGGGACTAGAGTAACTATAAGCTCCCCCACAGTCGCTGTTCCTATGCCGTTAAGCACAGTGATGCCTTCCAGAAGTGGCTGGGAATGGAGTAACTGTGAGCTCTGCCACAGACAGTACTTCTACACACCATCAGCTACAGTGGGACTTCTCATGGAGAAGCTGGGATTTGAGCAGCTGTGAAGTCTGGCATAGACAGTACTCTACAGGGACTCCTGCTGGGAAGTGCTGCGACTGCAGTAGCTGTGAGATCCCCCACAGCCAGAGTCCTTGCTTGTTCCATTCAAACTTCAAGCTAATTCAGTGTACTAGAATGCTTCACTGCTCAGGTACCAGGGATTCCAGATGTCTTGCTAGAGCAACAGATGGACCACCAATACACAATCCAACAGTTAGCTCCCATTTCCAGCCTCCTTCCCCATTCTCCCCCATTTTGCTCTGTAAAGAAATGGAAATTACGTATGTACCGTAATTCTTGATCTTTTTGGACGAAGTCTCCACCACTCATTCACATTAATGGGATCTACGCCAGAGGCGCTAGGAGCCAGCGGGAGCAAACTTTTTTGCAGGCGGGCCGGTGCCAGAGATGGAGCCGCGAGGAACGGCGCCACGAGCCTCTGCTCATGCAGCAATGACTATCTCGGCATCGACCCTCCAACCGCCTCAGTACCCTTCTTCCCCCCGAGGAGGTGCAGCGTAACTAACCTAGAAGGATAGCCTAACCAAAAACCGGACATAAGATAGTCCGGAAGACCCATATAAGAAGGGTCAAGAAAGAAGTCTTCACAGCCTAAAGATTGAGGGAGTGAAGACCAACAACAGAGGTGAGTTCAGGGGATGGTGGGTGGGCGTGTGAATGAGTGATGGAGACTTTGTCCAAGAAGATCAAGAATTACGGTACATAAGTAATTTCCATATCTTCCTGGACATTAAGTCTCCACCACTCATTCACACTAATGGGAGAATACCAAGCTAATAATCCCCCAAGAGGGCGGCAGGAGAGACCAAGCGCTCACAAACTTAGGACAGAAGTCCATTAAGGATGGTCCTGCCAAATGAAATATGTCATCTGGCATGGACATCCAGGGCATAGTGTTTGACGAAAGTATGCACTGAGCTCCTGGTAGCCGCACTGCAAATAACTGCAATGGGCACGTTGCGGATTTCCACCAGGGATGCCGCAACCGCTCTAGTAGAGTGAGCATACACTCTGCCTTCCAGCTTAACCTGCACCATGGAATAACAGTGGCGAAGTCATGCCACCAGCCATGCTGAAATGCATCTGATGGCGACAGGATGATCCAGCCAGGTCTCGCTGAAGGAAATAAACAGTTGTTGAGCTTTGCTAAATTCTTTTATTCTATCTAAATAGAAACGCAAAGCTCTTTTGATGTCTAAAGAATGAAGAGAACGCTCCCCTTCATTTTGGAAGTTCGCAAAGTAAGTAGGAAGGACCAAAGGTTGGTTTAGATGGAATTCTGAAACAACCTTAGGGAGAAACTTAGGATGGGTCCTAAGAACTACTTTGTCTTTATGAAACACAGTATACGGAGGGTCTGTGACCAAGGCATGTATCTCAGAGACCCTGCGGGCCGAGGTAATGGCCACCAGGAAGGCAGTTTTCCAAGTGAGAAATTTCAACTCACAGGTACCTAGAGGCTCGAAAGGTTTTCGAGTGAGCATGTCTAGCACAAAGTTAATATTCCAGGCTGCGACTGGACGTCTGATAGGAGGTCTGGTATGCAGAATTCCCTTAAGAAACCTCTTAACCACAGGTAACTGAGCCAATGACAAGGAAAGTACTGGCTCATGATAAGCTGAAATGGCACAAAGGTGAACCTTGACTGTAGAGTATTGCAGACCTGAATTTGAGAGGTCTAAAAGGTACTCTAGAACTTTATTTGGTGGGCAGGAAAAAGGACTCTAAGAGGATTTTGCACACCAGAGCAAAAAAACGCTTCCATTTGGCTGTGTAAGTTTTCCTAGTGGCTGGCTTGAGCGCAGCCAGAAGAATATCTGAAACTCTACGAGAGACACTGAACCTGTTCACGTCAATCTCTTCAGGAGCCAAGCGTAAAGGTGAAGCGATCTCAGACCGGGATGGACCACAGGCCCATGAGTCAGAAGGTTCGTCTGAAGGGGAAGCACTTTCAGAGGTGTTTCCGACGTACTGTTGAACAACAGAAACCATACTTGTCAAGGTCAGAAGGGAGCAATGAGGATCATTTAGCCCCCCTGGGACTCGAACTTGAGAAGTACCCTCTGAATCTCTCTTAGTGTGAAGTATGTCTCTTTGCAGATGACACTAAGATCTGCAACAGAGTTGATGCACAGGGTGGGGTGGAAAGGATGAGAAGGGACTTGGCAAGGTTAGAGGAATGGTCAAATGTATGGCAGCTTAGATTCAATGCTAAGAAGTGCAAGGTAATGCACCTGGGAAACAAAAACCCAGGGGAAGAGTACACAATGGGGGGTGAGATACTAACAACAACAAAAATGGAAAGGGACCTGGGGGTAGTCATATCAGATGACCTAAAGGTGGGCAAGCAATGTGAGAGGGCAGCAAGGAGGGCTGGGGGAATACTGGGATGCACAGGGAGAGGCATCACCAGTAGAAAACAGGAAGTTGTTATCCCTCTGTACAGACAGCTGGTGAGACCCCATCTGGAGTACTGTGTGCAGTTCTGGAGACCCAATCTCCGCAAAGACATAGACAGGATGGAAGCTGTCCAGAGGAGGGCAACTAAAATTGTGCAGGGTCTGCACCAGAAGACATATGAAGAGAGACTTAAGGAGCTTAATATGTACAGCCTTGATGAAAGGAGGGAGAGGGGGGACATGATAGAAACTTTCAAGTACCTCAAGGGAATCAACAAAGTCCAAGAGGGTAGCATCTTGCAAAAAAAGAGGTGTGCAAGAACAAGAGGGCACAATTTGAAGATAGAGGGGGTGGCTCAGAGGTAATTTAAGGAAGTATTTTTTCACAGAGAGGGTTGTGGATGCATGGAAACGGCCTTCCGGAGGAGGTTGTGGAGTCAAAATCAGTGGTGGAATTCAAGCATGCATGGGACAGTCATAAGGCAATTCTAGGGGGTGGGGTAGAAGAAGTAGGCTGCTGGTTAACTAGGATCTGCAGCTTATCCAGTAGGTAGGAAATGGGCAGACTGGGTGCGGGTCTCTATCTGCCGTCAAATTCTATGTTTCTATGAATCAGAGGAAGAGGCGGAAAGGCGTATAGAAAGCGTTTTATCCACGGCAGCCTGAACGCATCCTGACAGAAAATGCCAGGCCCTGGATTTCTGGAGCAGAAGAGAGGCAGCTTGTGCTGAGTGGGGATGCAAAAAGGTCCAGGTCTGGAGTTCCCCACTCTGCGAATAGTGACTGAACTACGGTTGAGTCGAGAGACCATTAATGAGGATCTGTCTCTGTTCCGCTGAGGCAGTCTGCCAGTTCATTCTGCACTCCCCGCAGGTAGACCGCTTGAATTAGAGCCTTGTGCTCCAATCACCATTCCCACACTCTCATCGCTTCCCTGCATAAGGGGTAAGAGTAATGATGTAATACATCACTGCTTTGTTGTCCGTTTGAAGGAGAATGTTATTGTGACAGAGAATGTCCTTCAAAGCCTGGACTGCATAAAAGATGGCTCTCATTTCTAAGACATTTATGTGAAGCTGGGACTCATCCCGAGTCCATGTACCGTGAGTGTAGAGAGTCTAACAGTGAGCTCCCCACCCCAGCAGGGATGCGTCCGTGGTTATGGAAATCTGATGATCCAGAGGAGCAAAGGGATACCCTTTCAGAAGACTGTCCTCTTGCAACCACCAGGTGAGTGACTTCTTCAGAGGTTCTGTCACCTTGATGAGAAAGGACTGAGGGTGAGTGGTTGGGGACCACTGAGTACTGAGCATCCATTGAGAGGTTCTCATGTGAAAGTGTGCTAGTGGTACAGTGAACACCGAGGATGCCACGAGACCTAGCATCCACTGCATCGAGATAGCTCGAATCGAGCTGTTCTCTCTGATGTATCGGGCCATCTGTAGGATATCGCTCCTTCTGTCCTCTGGTAGAAAAGCTTTCGCACAGGAGGTGTCCAGAAGAGTTCCTATGAAAAGGAGCCTCTGGTAGGGCTGCAGCTGTGATTTCTTGAGATTCAGCAGGACTCCCATGGATGTGAGAAAGTCTGAGGCCATGGCAACGGAGTCGAGAGTTCCTAGCCTGGAAGGGCTTGCCAGAAGCCAGTCATCCAGATATGGGAACACTTGTATTTCGATTTTTCTGAGATGTGCTGCGAGGACTTGCACAACACTTTGTAAAAACTCGCGGCGCCAAGGATAGCCTGAGTTATCTGAACTGATAATGCTGGCCCAAAGCCACGAACCTTAGGTATTTGTGATGCCTTGGGTGAATAGGAATATGTTGGTAAGCATCCTGCATGTCCAGGGAGGCTAACCAGTCGTGTTGATGAAGCAAAGGTAACAGGGTTCCTAGCGCTATCATTTTGAATTTCTCTTTGGGAAGAAATTTGTTTAATTTTCTGAGGTCCAAAATGTGGCGCATGCCGCCGATTTTCTTTGGAACTAGAAAGTAATGGAAGTAGAACCCTGTGTTCCGTTGATCCAGCGGAACTACTTCTACTGCCCTGTTGTTCAGAAGGTCTTGTATCTCGGAGGTGAGAGGTTCTGACTGAAGTATTGACAGTTTTGGCTGCCGTTGGGAGGCAATCCGGAGGGTTCTCTGAAAAATTTAGGAAATATCCCTCGTGGATTATCCAGAGGACCCATTTGTCCGAAGTTATGGACTTCCACTGGTTGTAGAATTGAGTCAGATGACCTCCCACCGCTAAGGAGTCCCCCGTCGGGCAGCTGAGGTGGGACTTGGGCCAGAAACTCAGAAGACGGCACTGGGCGCTTTGGGTCCTTCTGCCTTCTGTTGCATTTTCTTTTGAGGCTGAGGGGCTTGATTTTTATTAAAACCTCCCCTGCCTTTGCCTCGAAAGGACTGACGGTTATGAAACTGGCGTTTGTTAACACCCCCCCCCCGAGAGGGGGCGGGAAGAGGTCGAGCCAATTTAATGGCTGACCTAGTCTTCTGTGTGGCCTCTACAGCCTGTTCTACTTGAGGGCCAAAGAGATACACACCATCGAGGGGCAACGCCATGACCTGTTGCTGGGCATCATTCGTGAAACTTGAAGTGCGCAGCAGGAATGGCGGCAGGTACAAATGCCTGCTGCCGCCGTGTGGGAGGCAGTATCGAAGGCGTCCACAGCTGCTTTAACCCACTGGTTGTTGGACTTGATACCCCTGGTTATGGATTGAAGAAGTTCTGAATTAGTGTCCGACTCTGGTAGAGCTTCAACCATTTGTTTGAGCGAATGCCAAAGAATATACTCATATTGAGAGAAATAGCCCTGGTAGCTGGCGATACGCATACCCAGGGTGGATGCAGCAAAGACTCTCTTACCTAAAGTACCTATCTTACGAGATTCTTTGTTTATAGGTTGAGCTGTAGTAGTCTGAGGAAGGACGACCTTATCATTCTCTGCCAAGACTACAATAGGATCTGCAAAGGCTTGGGAGGCCAAAATAGGTCGATCCTTGGGAGCAGCATACTTCCTATCTATGGACTGCGCCACAAAAGGAATGAGAGCAGGATTATTCCATACCATTTGAAAAAGTGTCTCAAAGGAGGGTTGTACCGGGGGAGTTAAATCCATAGGGATGTCGGGAACATGAAGGCACTGGAGTCTTAAAAGCTTCCCAGGATCGATGTCCATAGTCTGGAGAGAAAGAGTGGAATTCAAATTTTTCAGCAGAGACTTAAATGACAGGTCCTCGACCACAGGCTCTGCAACAGGATTAGGTCCTACTCCTTCCACATCATCACCCAGTCTAAGATCTGGGTCAGGCTCAATATCATCTCCTGACAGTCCAGAAGGGACTGCATGGACAGGAAAGAAATGAAAATCATCAGGAAAAGAGGAAGAAAAAGAATTTGGAGAGGAGAAGCCCTGAAGATTGGCCGATGAAAAGCCAGGCCTCGCACTGAAGAGGAGCACGGGCGCTGAAGATTCATATTAGCTTTACAGCAGACGGCGCCAAGAACACAGTGCCAAAAGCTGCATAGCGCCGAGGACAGCGCCAAGCGACCCACCAACGCCAACAGCACCGAAACCAACCCAGGGCCCCGAAAATTAGGATTTGAGGAAAAAGAAGGAAGACTACCAGGAGACAAAGGCATCGGTGTGGCCCCCTGTGCCGCAGCCATGTGAGGGGGGAAAACATCTGACCGCTGAGTCAACGGCACTGAAGAGGGTGCCACGCGACTAGGGAGGCCCAATCGCCCCGCTCGATTCCCCGAAGAGCCTGAAGGCCCCTGAGTGACCGGGCCAGGCAGCTGGACCAACCTCCGAGCCTACTGCTCCATCAGAGCGGCCCACTGATGAAACTGCTCATCAGAAGCTCTACCAGAAGGCAGGAAAGGGTTCTGATGTCGAAGAGGTCGGTGACCAGAACCAGGAACCGGGCGACTCCTAACGAGGAGACCGGCAACTGACCCCAATGACCAACCGCTGACGTGCAGCCATATCAGAGGGTGACCTCGAGTGATGTCTTCTGTTTTTTGACCTACGAGTCGAAGAAGAGCTCGAGGTCGAATGATGCCGAGAATGTGACCGTTTTCTTTTATGCTTCCGGGGGGACCGCCCATCCCATTGGGCACTGGACTGTCCATTGTCAGACCTCCCCTCCGGAGAAGGAGGTGGACCGGACCCAGCCTGTCTGAGTGAACAGCTTTCATATGAAGTCTCCCTACCAACACCTGACCCGCTCATGGTCGACTCCGTCAATGTATGCTGAGACTTCTCTTTCTTTGATAATAATAAATTATCGTAAGCGGTACTTTATTCGAAAAATATTACAAAATAATGAACTGAAAACTATGCTGCTAGTTTGAAGTTTGACTCCCGGCAGGCGAGTGACGTCGTCACTGAAGTGCACTTGACGGTGGGAGAAAAGGAACTGAGGCAGTTGGAAGGTCGACGCCGAGATAATCATTGCTGCACGAGCAGAGGCTCACGGCGCTGCTCCTCACGGCTCCATCTCTGGTGCCAGCCCTCCTGCAAAAAAGTTTGCTCCCGCTGGGTCCTAGCGCCTCCGGCATAGATCCCATTAGTGTGAATGAGTGGTGGAGACTTTATGTCCAGGAAGATCTCATTTAACTTACTGCATGTTTTAATAACATACTTATTCATGCCTGTTTATGAAGCAAAAGCATTACTGCTGTCCACTCACAGAATCAGAACTGTGACATTAATACTACAGAAATCTGCTTTTGTGGATGGTCCTTAGGAGTCAGTAATCAAGGAGCCCAGGAGTCAGGAAGTCCGGCCCTACAAATCACTGTCAGAGGTAATGACAAGGGTGCTAACACACTTGGAGCTGTAGAACTTACATTGAGATAATCACAGTGAACAGTGGTGCCAACTCGTCGCTTCTTCTTTGGAGGGAGCTGCTGTTTTGGGAACTTCAGCACCAAAGACTTTCTGCGCACCTCATCAGCACTGAGAGAGAGAGAGAGAGAGAGAGAGAGAAAGAGACAACTAGTAATCCACATACTAAAATGTCAGGATCTGGAGCTGAATTTTGAATGAAAACCTTCTGAGGGATCCACACATGCACAAAATACACAATGTACTATTATAGTTATGGACCAATAGCTAAGTAACCTTCTCATCATTACAACTCATCTCAAATGGCTTAAAGTATTGACCTACTGTCCTGTGCATGTGTACTGGTTCTGATCTATTCTTTCTAAACACACTTGCCTCTCTACTGGCTATTTTCCAGTATGTTCCTGATCTGCTCCCCCCCACGCATGTGCGCCGTTCCCTAGTGCAGCTCTTATTTCCCCTCACCACACTCCACTGCTGATAACACTGTTTCACAGGGCAATACAGTTTTGATCTGCTTCCTGTTCCCCACACTCCCTTCTGGATGGCATGTTTTCTTGTACAGTTCTGATCCACTTTCCTTTTCCACTCTGAATCAGCTGTTTTCTTGTATGGTTCCGATCCTCTCTTCTACCCCAACACTCCAGTCTGAATTAGCAGTTTTCTTCTATGGTTCTAATCTACTCCTTTATCCCCACAAGCCCCATAAATGAGCTGTTGTCTTGTACAGTTCTGATCCACTCCCGTAACCCCACACTACTGTCCGAATGAGCTGCCTTTTTTTTTTTGGTATGGTTCTGAATCGCTCCCCTACTCAGACACTGCCTTCTTAGTGGGACGATTTCTTGAATGGTTCTGATCTGCTCCCCTACAACCCCTCTGAATGACCCATTTTCTTCTATGGTTCTGATCCACTCCCCTACCCCCCCGACTGAGCTACTTCCTAGCATAGTTCTGCTATCTCTCTCTTTATCCACATTCCCTCCGGATGAACCATTTCCTGATATGTTCTGATCTTCATTCCCTTTCTGTGAGCCATTTCCCAATACAGTTTGGATCTCTTCCAATTACCCACATTCTTCTCTAGAAAAGCTGTTTCCCAGTGTGATCTTGATCCACACCGGTGAGTGGTTCCCCAGTACAGTCTTGATCCACCTTACCCTCCATGCACTCCCCTCTGGTTGAGTGGTTTCCCTGTACAGGCCTACCCCCCCCCCCCCCACACACACACACTCCATTCTGGGTGGTTGAGTTGTTTCACAGTACAGTCCTGATCACCCCTCCACACACTCCTCTGGATGAGCTCTTTCCCAGTATGGCTCTGATCCCTCCCTTTCCTCTCCCAGACCCCCTCTTTAGATATGCTACTTCACAATACAGTCCTGATCCCCCCATACACACCCCTCTGAATGGGCTGTTTTGTAGCACAGTTCTAATCCAAGCTCCTACTATCCAAATTGGTCTCCTTTGGCCTGGACCAGCATTCCCTTTCCTGGTTCACCTCCTATCTATCCAGCCGCTACCAGCAAGTCAAGTGGTGGAGCGCGACCTCAGATCCACTCCCCCTAAACGAGGGGGTGCCTCAGGGTTCTATTCTTGGCTCCCTCGTCTTCTCGCTATTCGTTGATGACCTTAACTCCCACTGCGGTGGCAGCTTGGTCGTTCACTATGCTGACGATGCTGTAATCTACTGGTCCCCATGCAATCCCTCTGATCTGGGACCCCATCTACAAGCTGACTTTGCTGAGTTAGAGACCTGGCTTACAGAAAATAAACTGGTCTTAAACACCTCAAAAACCAAGGCATTGCTATTGGTCAGAGAAACCTTGGCCCAGATAGGAGTTTCTTACTCCCTCTGACCTCAACCTCAGGTAACCGCATTGAGGTTGTGAGTGCCCTCAAATACCTGGGGCTAACCCTGGATCAGGGGTTCACCCTGAAGTCTCACTTAGAAAAGGTAACCAAAATGGTGCACTGCAAACTGGGCCTCCTGTACCGCCTGAATGACCAGCTCATCCCCGAATCAAGAATCACCATAGCCAACAGTCTCCTCCTACCTACCCTGACCTTTGCTGCCCCTATACTCCAGGGGTTGGCCAAACAGGAGATGAGCAGGCTACAGGTTCTTTACAACAAAGTAACTCAGTTTGCGTCTCAGTCTCACAAACGAAGGCACCACTGTGGTGCCCTTGCTTCTCTACAATGGCCCTCCCTAGACGGTCGCCTTCAGTACCTCCTGCTTTGTCACGCCTACAATCTCCTACACTGCAAAGCCCCAGATAGTCTGTCCAGTGTCCTGGTCCCCAAACGCCCAGTGCGTACCTTTCGTACCTCTGGGCATAACCTACTAGAGAAACCTAAGGTTCGAACCACTACTGGCAGCAAGTCCTTTGCCATGTCTGCCCCTGCCCTATGGAACAAGCTCCCCCCCCACCTTCAGGAAGCCTCCTCCCTTGGAACTTTCCGTAAGTGACTCTGTGCTCACTTACTAGAAGTGAGCATCTGCTCCTGTCAATAAAGGGGCGTACCACCCAATCTCAAACGCTAGGTCCCTGTCAGCCTAGGTAATGACTACCATATTAAGCATCACCTTTCCCCTGTACTGCTATCCATGACTCTTTTTGTAATAGTCCTCTCTAGAGTGTACTACTGCTACCTTGTACATTATGTAACTGTCTTCGCTTGTAACTAATTTTGCTGCAATGTCTGCATTATTTCGGTACTTGAATTTCTTCCTATTGTGCTGATGTACTGTGTTCTGTCCATTTTTGTACCTGTATCCTCTGTAACTAATTCCAGGTTGCCCCTGAAAAAGGGACCTTAGGGCTCAGTGGGCCTACCCGGTTAGCAAAATTGAATAAATAAATAAATAATTCCCTTCCCCTCTCCAGAATCCCCTCTGGATGAGCTGTTTCCAAGTACAGTTCTAATACCCCTTCCCCTCCCCACCTTCAGATGAGCTGATTCCCAGTACAGGTCTATACCCCCCTTCCTCTTTTCACACACCACTCTAGATGAGCTGTTTTCCAGTACAGTTCTAATCCCCATTCCCTCCCCACATTCCCCTCAGGATGAGTTGTTTCCCACCACAGTTCTAATTCCCCTCCCCTAGGCTCCCAGTTGGATGAGCTGTTTCCCAGTACAGTTCTAATAACCCTCCCCTGACTCCCCTCAGGCTGAGCTACTTCCCAGCACAGTTCTAACCCCTTCCCCCTCCACACACTTGTGGATAGGCTGTTTTCCAGTAGAGTTCTGATTTCCCTCCCCCGATTCCTCTCTGGGTGAGCCATTCCCCAGTACAGTTCTGAGATCCCCCTTCCCCACCACACACTCCCCTCTGCATAAACTGATTCCCAGTACAGTTCTGATCCCGCTCCCCTCCCACACTCTCCTCCCGATGAACCCCTTCCCTCCCCAGACTTCCTTCTGAATGAGATATTTTCCAGTGCAGGTCTAATTCCCCTTCCCATACATCCCTCTGGATGAGCTGTTTCCCAGTACAGTTCTGATCCCCTCCTCCTGCACGCTCTCCCCTCTGGTTGAGCCGTTTCCCAGTACAGGTCTGATTCCCTCCCCCTGTACACACTCCCCTCTGGATGAGCCATTTCCCAATACAGTTCTAATCCCCTCCCTTCCCCAAACTCCCCTCTCGATGAGCCTTTTCCCAGTACAGTTCTAATCCACCTCTCCCTCCCCAAACATCCCTCTGAATGAAACGTTTCCCTATAAGGTTCTAATTCCCCTCCCCCCTGCACATATTCCCCTCTGGATGAGCCGGTTCCTTGTACTGTTCTAATCGACCTCTCCCGAGTCCCATCTGGATGAGCTGTAGTGTTTCCCATTACAGTTTTAATCCCCCTCTCCCTTTCTCCAGAATCCCCCTGGATTAACTATTTCCCAGAATGGTTCTGATTCCTGTCCCCCTCCCCACACTCCCTCTGGGTGAGCTGTTTCCCAATACAGTTGTGATCCCGCTCCACACACTCCCTCTGGATGAGCTGTTTCCCAATACAGTTGTGATCCCGCTCCACACACTCCCTCTGGATGAGCTGTTTCCCAATACAGTTGTGATCCCCCTTCCCACACTCCCTCTGGATGAGCTGTTTCCCAATACAGTTGTGATCCCGCTCCACACACTCCCTCTGGATGAGCTGTTTCCCAGTACAATTCTGATTCCCTCCCCATACTGCCCTCTGGATGAGCAGTACAATTCTGATTCCCCTCACCACATGCCTTTTGGATGAGGTTTCCCAGTATAGTTCTGCTCATATTCCCCTCCCCACACTCCCCTCTGGATGAACTGTGTCTGAATATAGTTCTGGTTTTACCCCCACCCCCAAACACACTGCCTTCTGAATGAGCTGTTTCCAAGTACAGTTCTGATCTTATCCCCTTCTCCACACTTCTCTCCACATGAGCAGTTTCTGAGTACAGTCCTAATTCCATCTCCCTCCCCAGACTCCCCTCTGGAGGAGCGGTTTCTGAGCACAGTTCTGATCTTATCAACCTCCCCATGCTCCACACTGGATGAGCCGTCTACTACAGTTTTGATCCTCCTCCCCACACTCCCTTCTGGATGCACTGTCTCCCAGTACGGTTCTAATCTCATTCCCCCCCCACCTCCCACCCTGGATGCACTGTCTCCCAGTCCGGTTCAATCTCACTCCTCCCTCCCACTCCCTTCTGGATGCACTGTCTCCCAGTGACGGTTCTAACCTCATACCTCCCCTCCCACATTCCCTCTGGATGCACTGTCTCCCAGTGCGGTTCTAATCTCATACCCTCCCTCCCACATTCCCTCTGGATGCACTGTCTCCCAGTACGGTTCTAATCTCATACCCTCCCCCTCCCCACATTCCCCTCTGGATGCACTGTCTCCCAGTACGGTTCTAATCTCATACCCTCCCCCTTCCCACACTCCCTTCTGGATGCACTGTCTCCCAGTACGGTTCTAATCTCATACCCTTCCCCTCCCCACATTCCCCTCTGGAGGAGCCATTTACCAGTACAGTTCTGATCCCCCTCTCCCTGCTCTCCTCTGGATGAGCTGTTCACCAGTACAGTTCTGATCCTTATCCCCCTACTGATCTCTGGATGAGCTGTTTCCAGGTACATTTCTGACCATACCCTAGAGACTGCCCGTCTGGATGAACTGTTTCCCAGTACATTTCTGATCCCCCTCTCCACACTCCCCTCTAGTTGAGCAATTTCCCACAATAGTTCTGACCCTCACCCGCTCTACACGATCCCACTCCCCTCTGTATGAATGGTTTCCAAGTACGGTTCTAATCCCCCCTCCCCTTTCTTTGCCAGACTCCCCCACCAGATGAGCTGTTTCCTAGTACAGTTCTGATCTTTAACCTTCCACACGTCCCCCTCTAGATGAGTCATTTACAAGTACAGTTCTGATCTTTAACCCTTCCTCATACTCTCCTCCGGATAAGCAGTTTTGGAGTATAGTTTTTTTCTTAACTATGCATTGTCCTTCCACCCCAGGACTTACCTCCATGGCTTACCCCCCAGCGGGGGTTCTGGAGGGACCCCTTCCCAATTGGTCCTCCGGCTCAGTGTCTAGAGAGTGCCACAGGGCAACGGTGCGAGACCTGCAGAGCACGGCAGGTGGCACACTGTGAGGTCGGCATTTTCCGTGTTCTGTCCCCAGGAGGCATGGCGTGCAATGAAGTTGGGGGCAATCACGTCAACATATTTCCTGCCTCCCCAATCAAGTATGCTCCAGCTGTCGGATTCCCGGCTTACGCTAAGGGTCTGTCGAGCGCTGACAGCTACCCCCCAAAGGAGGAGGAGGGCAGACCTTGGACGCCTCAGCCCTCCCCCCCACCGGCACCCTCAATCTGATCTCCTTCCCCAGACCATTTCCAGGCATCCAAGTACAGTTCTGATCTTATCCCCCTCCCAATGTTCCCTGTGGATCAGCCATTTATCAGTACAGTCCTGATCCCCCTCCCCACATTCCCCTCTGGATGAGCCGTTTATCAGTACAGTTCTGATTCCCCTTCTCCATGCTCCCCATGGATGAGCTGTTCACCAGTACAGTTCTGATCCCTGTCCCCTCTTGGATGAGCTGTTTCCAGGTGCAGATCTGACACCCCTCACCCTGGAGACTCACCCTCTGGATGAACTGTTTCACAATACAGTTATAATCCCACTCAACACACTGCCCCCATGGATGAGCTGTTTTCCAGTACAGTTCTGATCCCTTCCCAGATTCCCTTCTGACTGAGCAATTTCCCACTACCGTTCTGACCCTCACCCCCCTTCAAACACTTCCCTCTGGATAAACTGTTTCCCAGTACAGTTCTGATCCCTTCCCCACACTTCCCTCTGGATGAACTGTCTCCCATCATGGTTCTAATCCCCTTCCCCTTTCTTCAACAGACTTCCCTCTGGATGAGCTGTTTCCTAGTACATTTCTGAACCCTCTCCCTCGACACATATTCCCCTCTGGCTCACCCCTTTTCCAGTATAGTTCTAATCCCATCTCCCTTCCCAGACTCCCTTCTGGATTGTTTCCCAGTATCGTTCTAATCCCCCTTCCCACACTCTCCTCCAGACGAGCGGCTTACCAGTACAGTTCTAACCATAACCCTTCCCCACACTCCCCTCTGGATGAGCAGTTTCCCAGTACAATTCTGAACCCCCTTCCCCTGCCACACACTTCCCTCTGGATGAGCTGTTTCCCAGTACAGTTCTGATCCCATCCCCCTCCCCACACTCCCCTCTGGATAAGCTGCATCTCAGTACAGTTCTAATACCTCTCCCGTTGCCTCCACCAGACTCCCCTCTGGATAAGCTCTCTCCCATTACAGTTCTGATACCCATCCCCCTGCAAACACTCCACACTGGATAAGCAGTTTCCCAGAAAGTACAGTTATGTAAAAACTTACCGTAGCAGTAGATCTTCGAGAACAGCTCTTGCAGCAGGTTACACCATTAGGACTGAAGCTGGCAGGTGCCAGGACTCTACGGAAATTTTCTAGCTAGCAGTATCCAGCGGGGACCGCCCCCGACATTGGCTCCGCCCCGATGTCAGGCATCATATAAAAGGGGGCGGTCCCCCAGAATCCTCAGTTCTCACGCCAGAGACTCCCGGACGCTAGATGACATCAGAAGTGGAGACTGAGGATCTGCCATCAAAAGGTATTCAGAGCGGTGTTAGAAACACCTAATCCTAGAAAAGACATATCTGAACAACTCTACCTCCAGAGGGGCTGGTGGGAGGGAAACTACCTGCTACAAGAGCTGTTCTCGAAGATCTACTGTTATGGTAAGTTCTTACGTAACTGTACTATCTTACTTCGAGAAACAGCTCTTCTGGCAAATTACAGTACATGACAATTTGCTCTCATGATTTCATATCGCAAAAATCACTCCGACTATCGCACCACATAATTCATTCCTATGACATTATCCACGTATGACAATTCGCTCCCGCTCCCTCATCCTAGTGCTAACACACCACATTCCTTTAGCAGGCAACATCTATGAGCCAGTTCTATCTCCTAATATAGTTACCGCCCACAAAAGTAATTGCAGCTAGCATCCTGGGTAACCATAGGTTTAAAAGACGATACAGCTTTCCCCCCAATCCACTACATCAGTTTTTGCAATGACAGGCCGCTTCATAGTGTCACAGCGAGAGAAAAAGAAATTTGTGGATGATGTAAATTTTATCTATACCTTCCACAAACCCAGACACATGAACAAGGCAATTTGGCAGTGCGAGCTCGCTGTACGCAAGGCAAAGCTTTGCAATGCACGAATCCATACTAAAGGCTACGAGGACCTTACCATTATACATCGTTTTTCTGTTCATTCACATGCACCTGATGCCTGTGCGGTGGAAAGAGTGGAAGCAATACATGCTGCAAAAGAGAGAGCTGCTGCCACACAAGATAGCACTGCACAGGATTATTTTGAGGACACTTGGGTGGGCAGGAGAAACAGAAGAGGGAATCGAAGAAGACAACCACAGTATGCAATTAAACTGTGGAAATCATTCAGCCAGTGTGTCCAACGGAAGAGCAAAAACAAATAATGTAGTGGAGGCCTTTCACCGTGGGATGCAGAGTGTGCTTTGTATGTCGCACCCCACGGTGTGGTAATTTATAGATGGCCTCAGGGGGGTACAACGTTAAAGGGATTCTGAAGTGGAGCAGATTATAGCCGGTAACCCACCAAATGCATCACGGAGGGTATACCGTGATAATGTCGCAAGTCTCGCCTGCATTTTAGAGAAGTGTGCAGACCGCACAACTGAGGAGTTTCTCCGTGGAGTTGCTCACAGCTTTGATTACTAAGAGACTAAATAAGAGACTAAATAAAGATTTTTGAATAAAGTATTGCTTTTAAACTGCTTTTAAACTTACTGCCCGCTGCACAGAACACACACTATCAGAAGCTGGTAACCATGACAACTGACATCATACGCTGGAAACCGCAGCGCCAGACTCGACGTTAGACGTCAGAAGTCAGACACTGGAAACATGGCGACAATCAGCATTTAATCATACTGGTAAGCCCTATTCAATGATTCCAAAATTTGTCGGAATTGCCTGTGATTTTAGTAAGTTGCACTGTCTCTGTCTGCAGTTCGAAGATAGGTTAGGTAGATTAAAGTAGGTAGGTTAGATAGGATAGGTCTCACAGCTATGCGGGAGCGAGAGGTAGTGTATGGGTGGATGATGTCTGAGGAAAGAAATGACGCGGGAGGCGTATGGTGAGGCGAAATGACGTGGTATGAAATCATGGGAGCGAATTGTTCGTTCCCGTTACACTATTAGGGACTGATTCCCCACAATACTGGAAATCCCTCGCAGGTGGGAGGAGGCTAGGTAGAGATCGCGAGTTTGACTGAAGCCTAGGATAGGAGTCCCTGAAGGACTGCTAGACCAAAACCAGCTCTTCGCCGTGATGCAATGTCTAGGCTATAATGCCTGATAAAGGTGTGCACGGTGCTCCAAGTAGCTGCCGCACAGATGGCTGAAGTGGACACGTTCTTCATGGCCGCAAAGAAGGCAGCAACCCCCCTTGTGGAATGACCCTTAACCGTGCCCAGTTAAGGTTTGTTACGTTTCTGGTAACAGAACGTGATACAATGGATGAGCCACCTGGACAGCGATTATTTAGAAACCAGAGCTCCCATCATCCTATAGGCGAAGGAGATGAAAAGCTCATAGATTTATGGTGGCGCCTGGTTCTGGTCAGGTAGTATCTTAGACACCTATGCACATCTAGAGTGTGCAACAGGGCCTCTCCTCTTTTCGAGTATTTAGGAAAATACACTGGTAAATCGATGTCCTGATTGAGGGTGAGAGCTGAGACCACCTTAGGTAGAAACTCTGGATTTGTCCTTAGGGACACCCTGTCCTGGGGAAAAAACAAATAAGGTTCTTTGCACATCAGTGCGTGAAGTTCAGAAATCCTTCTGGCCGAAGTAACGGCAACTAAAAATAACGTCTTCCATGTTAGGAGCCATAGCTCGCTATCCGTGGCTGGTTCAAAAGGTGGCAATGTGAGCTGCTCCAGGACAAAGGGTAAATCCCATGGAGGAATAGGATCCTTAATTGGAGGTCTAAGGTGGAGAACACCTCTCAGGAAGCCTCGTGCTGTGTCCAACTGAGTTATGGGACGTCGGCCTATAGGTGTATGATAGACTGAGATGGCACAAAGGTGTACTTTAATAGAGGAGCAGGCCAAGCCCGCCTGGAAGAGAGACAGCAGGTAGTCCAGGACCGACCTTTCCGGACAGTCCACTGGGGAAAGTCCTCGTGCTTGAGCCCAGAGGCAAAATCTGCGCCATTTCATGGCGTATGTGGCATGAGTGACCGGTTTTCTAGCAGCTGCTAGAACATCTTCTACCTTTTGCGAGACCCCGTACCGCATGATAACTATGTCTCTAGGAGCCAGGCGTGCAGGTTCAGAGAGCGAAGGTCAGGATGGACCAAAGAACCTGCCTCCTGGGACAATAAGTGAGAGATGATTGGCAGAGGCACCGCAGGTTCCTGGGACAGCTGGTGTAACAGAGGGAACCAAATCTGTCTGGGCCAAAAAGGCGCGATAAATATCATCGTTGCTTGCTCTCTGTGGAGTTTCAAAAAGACCCTCTGGATCAACGGGAAGGGAGGAAACGCATAGAGGAATCTGCCCATCCAGGAGAGGGACAACGCATCTCACCAGAAAACGTCAGGCCCTGGATCTAGCAAACAGAAACTGGGCAGTTTTGCATTGGATGGGGACGCGAAAAGGTCTAACTCTGGTGTGCCCCATCTGTGAAACAGATCCTCTACTACCTCCTGGAGTAGTTCCCACTCGTGGACTCTGGCCCGAGAGCGGTTCAGGCTGTCTGCAATGACGTTGTCCACTCCTGGAACATGAAGAGCAATGAGGTTTGCGCCGTGTTGCAGGACCCAATCCCACACCCTCATGGGCTCCCTGCAAAGTGGGTAGGAATGGATGCCTCCTTGTTTACTGAGTTAATACATCACCGCGGTACTGTCTGTTTGTAACAGGAGAGTAGCCAGTGGGATCTCCGACTGGAAGGCCTGTAGGGCATAAAGAACTTCTCTCATTTCCAAAATATTTATGTGGAGATGAGCTTCCTGGGGTGTCCACGAGCCCCGAGACCTGACCCCGTTGACGTGTGCTCCCCAACCGAACCCTGAGGTGTCCGTGGAGAGCGTCACAATCGGAGACAGTGCAATGAAGGGGACCCCTGCCGACATGTTCTTTGAATCTAGCCACCACTGCCAATCCCGGATTACGGCATTCGTGATCCGAAGTGGAAGCTGCAAATGGTCTTGCTTCTGATCCCACTGTATGAGTAGTGCATGCTGACCCGAATAACGGGAACGCAAGGGAGGTCTTGATGGTGGGTGGTTGAGGAATTCTATAAAATGACCTCTCTTGACCAGTTTAACAACCCACCGGTCGGCGGTAATCGACTGCCACCCTGAAAAGTGGTGAGCGATGCAACCCCAACCTTTTCTGCCCGTTGATCCAGAGGAGGGGCAGGGGCTGGGAAGGAGTCATGCTGTGGCGGCATTACTCCCCACAAGCTGGGCTGGTTTGGTATACCGCTGACCTCGGCCTGAAGAATACTTAGGTTGGGCCTTACGGTGGAAGGTGCCCCTTTGCTGCTGGCCAGAACGTGGCTGCTGTCATTGTTGTCGGCCGTGAAAACGGTTCTGGTTCCTACGAAAGGAACCAGATTTGGGTCTGTACATGGCCTGTACAGTCCTTACTGCCTTCCCGGTGTCCTGAAGCTTGGTGATGACCTTTTCAGAGGGTTCACCAAACAGGACCTCTCCGTTATAAGGGACGTCCAGCATACTCTCCGGTACGTCCGGGGTAAATCCGGAAACACAGAGCCAGGAGTGTCTCTGGAGACAGATTCCTGAAGCTGTGCCCCGGCAGACGAGTCCGCAGAATCATATGCAGCTCTCAACACTTGGGTCCCCATGTCTGACCCTGTGCGGAGGAGGTTCAAGAGCTCCTCCTTCTGCTTGCCATCTGGAAGTCTGTCAACTAGGTCCTGACCCTGTTCCCACAGGGCATTCTGAAACTGAACCATATGAGTCAGATAGTTCAGTGACCTGATGGAGCATGTAGCAGCCGCATACGTGCACCTCCCCAGGGCATCAAACTGCTTGGATTCCTGGTCCGGTGGCTGTGTACTCAGATGCTGTGGTCATTGAGACCTATCATGGGAGGCCGTAATGACCAGGGAATCAACCAGAGGTTGTTGTGCCAAGTATGCGTCCTCTGCAGGGCCCCTGTACAGGCGGTCAGCTTTCTTCGTCACCACGGTGGTGGAGTGTGGATGCTTCCACGCAGCCTTGGTGACGTCCGCAGTGTCCACCAATGGTGGCACCACCACAGGCTTAGGGTCCTTCTGACGAAAGGTAACGAGCTAGGTGCTGTCTCTCGGGGCTGAGATCTTCTGAATCCCATCCCACGTTCTCCTGGATGTGCCTCATGATTTTGGAAAAAGAGGGATCATCCGGAGGTGACCTGGGCAGGTCTCGTGGGTCAGGTGATGGGATGCTGATTGGAGAAGGAGACTTGGAGGTATCTAAAATGTCAGGTCTAGAATCATTCCCCCTGCGGAGTGTACCGCCGACGTCTGGGTCGCTTAGGACTGGGAGACCCTGAGGGAGATCTTGAAGGGGGCCTTCTCCGTTCTTTGGATCTTCCCCTAGGAGGTGCAGTAGTTTCCTTGGGGGTCGGTGGTCTTCCTGCTGGCCCCTGCGGTAGAGGAGCGGGAGTAGGAGGTGAAGGAGTAGGAGGAGGAGGTTTTACTGAGATCACATCCTTCTTTATTGTGTCCCACCAAAAGGTGAAGAGATGTTTGACCTCCTGAATATTCACACCGGACGACGGACCTAGTGTCGGTGGTCTGTCGCCGGCATCGGGTCAAAGGGCATCGCCGGGTTTGGCGAAGGCTCCTGTGGAAGCCCGGCATCCTCACTGTCGTCTGCCTGGTCATCAGGCAACGTCAGGTCCTGCTCTGTACAGTCCCGGCGACCGGTGTCAGGGAAGCAGTCTTAGGCTCCGGTGAACGTCGGGTGCTTAGCCGACGTCTGGTCCGACGGGCGTTTAACCGATGAAGGGTCGGTAGCCCGCTTCGGGTCAATCATCCATTTTCGGGATGTCAGGTCCTTAGTCTTCCTGGGAGAGGGATCCGGACCCCTAGGAGGCTGGGAGGCCAATCTGGCGTCGGAGTCTCGGTGTCTCTCTGAGGAAGCTTGAGGTAGTTTTGAAGAGGACTTAGCTTGGTGACGGTCTGAAGACTTCGTGGAGGCCTGGGAGGGTGCTGAGGAAGCCGAAGGCCTGGAAGTCTTGATGGGATTCGGAGAAGCTGAAGCACTGCCTGAAGACTTAACCTTTACTGGAGGGGGCTGACAGCGAGTCCTGGAGGGACAGCGGTCTGAGCGCGTGGAGCCTGAGCTGATGCATGAGTCTGAGGCCCGGTTATGGGATCTGGACCTGGCCTTCTCCTGATGCTTGTCCCAGTGCTTATGGGACTTAAGAGGTAGACTCACCTCTGGAGGCAGGGTCTTTGTCCATGCTTTTCAACTTTTCTTCCAAGAGGAACCCCTGAAGTGCCTTTCGTCGGCAGATCCGGGTGCGACTATTGAATCGCTGGCAAAAGGAGCAGGCCTTGGTGTCGTGTTCTGGGCCTAAGCACCGCAGACAGGATGAATGTAGATTCTTGAAAGGGATCTGTTTGCTGCAGGCAAACTTGGAGGGACGTTCTTCTGAGGAAGGAGCTGGAGATGTCGACATTTAGAGGTAAAACTTTGAAAGTTCTAGGCGTCATTCGCTAGAGTGGGACCGTGAGGCCGATGCTGGTGAGTCGATGGTGGGAAAAGAACTGGGTATTCTGGAGGACCGCACCCTTTTATCTGATGCCTGACGTGGGGGGCAGTCCCCGCTGGATACTGCTAGCTAGAAAATTTCCGTGGGGTCCTGGCGCCTGCCGGCTTCAGTCCTAATGGTGTAACCTGCTGCAAGAGCTGTTTCTCGAAGCAAGATCAGTTCTGATCCCCCTTCCTTCCCTACACTCACCTCAGGATGAATCGTTTCCCCGAACAGTTTTAATCCCCTCCCCTTTCCACTGCAGACTCCCCTCTGGCTGAGGTCTTTCCAGTACAGATCCGATCCCTGTCCCTCTGCACACACTCTCCTCTGGTTTAGCCATTTCCCAGTACAGTTCTAATCCCATCCCCCTCCACAAACTCTCCTCTGGATAAGCGGTCTCCCAGTAAAGTTCTGACCAGCCCCCCCCCCGGCTTTTTCAGAATCCCCTGTGGATGAGCCGTTTCCCAGTACAGCTCTATTATTGTCCCCCTCCCAACACTACCTTTGGATGAGCTGTTTCCCAAAACAGTTCTGATCCTTTCACCCTCCCCACACTCTCTTCCGAATTAGCTGTTTTCTAGAACAGTTCTGATCTAGTCCCCCTCCCAACACTCCCCTCTGGATGAGCTATTTCTGTATACAGTTCTGATCTTATCCCCCTCCCTACAATCCCCTATGGGTGACCAGTTTCCATCTACAGTTCTGATCTTGTTAGTCTCCCCACGTTCCCCTCTGGATGAGCTATTTCTGAATGTAGCACTTATCCCCCTCACACACTCCCTTCTGGATGAGCTGTTTCCAAGTACAGTTCTGATATTACCCCCTCTTCACACTCCCCTCTCTGGAAGAGCAGTTTCCCAGTACGTTTCTACCCCCCCCCACACTGCCCTCTGAATGAGTTGTTTACCAGTACAGCTCTGATCCCACACAGACTCTCCTCCTCAGATTCCAACTCTGGAATAGCTGTTTACCAGTACAGTTCTGATCACCCTCCCCCTCCTCAGACTCTGACTCTGGAAGAGCTGTATACCAATACATTTCTTCACCCCCCCCCCAGCCAAACTCCCCTTTGGATAAGCTGTTCACTAGTACAATTCTGATCCTACTCCCCCCTCTGGATGAGCTGTTTACCAGTACATTTCTGCCCCACACTCCCTACTGGATGAGCTGTTCATCAGTACAGTTCTGATCCCACTTCCCCTCTTCAGACTCCCCTCTGGATGAGCTGTTTGCCAGTACAGTTCTAATCCCCCTCTCCCTCCCTAGACTCCCCTCTAGATGAGAAGTTTACTAGTACATTTCTGATCCCCCAACCCATGCTCCCCTCTGGATGAGCAGTTCACCAGTACAGTTCTGATCCTCCTTCCCCTCCACCTATTGTCCTCTGGATGAGCTGTTTTCCAGTACAGTTTTGATCCCCTGCCTTTCCTCAGCATACCCCTCTGGATTAACTGTTTCTTAACACAGCTCTAATCGCCCTCCGCACACTCCACTTTGGATAAGCTGTTCCCCAGTACATTTCTGATCCCATCTCCCTTCTGGATGAACTGTCTCTCAGTACAGTTCTGACCCCCACCCCCACGCTCCGCTCTGGATGAGCTGTTTCACAGTACAGCTCTGACACACACTCCAAACACTCCTCTGGGTAAGTTGTTTCCCAGTACAGTTCTGATCCCATCTCTTTCCCAAAAGCTCCTCTAAATAAGCTGTTTTCCAGTACAGTTCTAATTCTCCCCCCCAACTACCCATTTCTCCATCTGGATGAGCTGTTTCCCAGGTTGGATCTGATCCCATCCTCCTCCCTACACTCTCCTCTGGATATGCTGTTTCACAGTACAGTTTTGATCCTCCTCACTCTCCTCTGGTATGGTTCTGATACCTCGCCTCACACTCTCCTCTGGATGGGCTGTTTGCCAGTACAAATCTGATTCTCAACAGACGTGGACACATACAGACACACACACTCTTGTAAGTGGCTTCCTTGTGTAGTCCCTTTTCACAGTCCTCATACTCACCTCTCAATGAGCTGTTTTCCCAGGACAATCTTAGTTCCCTCCACTTTAATTAGCTCCTCGTTATCATTGTGGATGACTGTCTTTTCCAGCTCCTCCTCCTGCTCTTCAGTCATTGCCACAGGGTTTGATGGGGGGGCATTTGTTTGGTAATATAATGGACAAAATTTATTGGTCCTCATGTGTCCAATAGCACCACAGGCACCGCAATTTAACTGTAGATAAAGAGGAAAAGGGATTACCAGTTGGCTCATCAAATCAAGATTAAAATATGTTCAGCTCTAAATTTGTGCTGCAGCCAGTGAATGCTCCCTCCCCCCCTTTTTTTAATTTACTGTTTATACTCTGCAGGCTTCTTAAACGGTCTTCATCAGAACCCTGTCAGTGGCTACTTCTTTGTCCAGCGCTCATGGCATGCCCCTTCCCCGTGGCAGGGACATGTTTTGCTACTGGGGCCCAAACAAATGCTGGGTCCGCTTCCTGCAGGATCTGAGATGTATTTCTTCTCTCTGCAAGTGCTGGCTTCAAGAGCTCCAGGCATCTGCATGCTATGGCCTGTTAACATGGTACTCAGGCAACTCATTTACACTACAGGCACTCGGCTACAAAACCACCATCTGTACTCACCAGATGAAGGTGGTGCAGTGAGGCCTGGTACCCCCGCTGTGAAGGAGGCAAGGTGAACCTGGATGGCATGAGCTGCAGCTCTCCTGCTGCACCCAGTAGCCCACTGCTTAAAATATCTGTTTATCAAATGATGTAGGGTCATCCTCTCCTTACCCCCCATAGCCATCTATGACTGGCTGAGCTGGCTAAACCCAACCGCGCATAGAAAGCCCCACTACAGCCACTCCTGTATAAAATGGCACAGAGCAATGCAACTGCATATCTGCAGCCTTTCTTCTTCTTCCCACCTATGGAGGTGAGGAATCCTTATAAATTAGTACATGTTTGTACAATTAATTCATACCTGCTTATGAAGTGGGAGGAGGGGGGCCTGGTGGACCTAGAGTCTGTTCCGACCTTAAATTACTATGTTACGTCACTATATTCCCTCAGGAGGTCAACTGCACTTTAAGGAGAACTGCATTGCACTGGAAGACAGTTTTTCCCCAGTAAATGCTGTTTTTTTTTTTAAATACTATTCCTATTCTGTTATTGTTCAGTCGTGACTGGCCTTTTAGTAAACTCAGTGGGTGTTTCTAATTTAAACACTGCTGGTAAGGACACAGAACATAAAAACCAAAAATTTGCCAGCAGCCGGCCCAGTGGTGCAAAGAGCTGAAGCACTGTGCGCCTTAACTCTCACCACACCGGCCACCCAAATTCAGGAAAAGCTCTAGTTGCTGGGAGTCAGGAGTGGAGGGTCTGGGAATAGATCAACACTGGTAGCTCTCCTTTCCAGATCGGGGTCATGGGTCGACTCTGCTTTTAGCTGTCACAGCTAGGGGAACTTGGGGAGAAAATGGAAAAGTGGTAAGCTTGGGCTCCATGAAGTCATGCCTGCTGGCCCTCTGCCTGCCGCTGGCATCTGACTGGGACCCCAGTACTGTATGCGCATCTCTGGTTGGTTGGGGGTGTGGAGGACAGCGCTCCTCTGCCTGGCCCTGCCACAGCTGCAATCTTAGGGAGAGTCTCAGGGTTCTGGTTGAGGTAGAATGCTGTGTGAAGGGGGCCGGACTGGACTGATGAGTCTGCCCAAGCCAACCAGTGGGGAAAAAAGTTATATGGAAAAACGAATCTGTCAGCAGCAGAGGTATGCTTGACCCACCTAGTCTGCACAGATGGTCCCTGCCTAGTCTGCCTCAGCAGACCCTAACCTATAAGTACAATTTAACAACTCTGAGATGTACTTTATGTCCAGGATAGGTAGAAAAAAAAGAGAGTAAAATACTGTTTGTTTGCTTTGTTTTAACCTAGCTAGACCCCTTAATCTTCGCATTCTCTCCTTTGTGCGTCTCTTTGTGTGATTTTTGTGTGTCTCGCTCCACCAGCAGTCCTCGGCTGGCACCTGCCTGAGGTCTGTGATCCGCCCCCTGATTTAGCTTAATCTTGTTTCTCTGCATTACCCCTTTATTTTATTGCTAATTTCCTAACCCTCCCACTAAGTCCCCAGACTATCTATATCTGACCTCTGTCCCTTTCTCTGCAGGCTTGCTGCAGACTTTGGGCAAGCACCTCATCCTCATAGCTGCCTTTAAGCTTGGGCTGCCCGCCGACTACAGCGGCGAGACCAGGAGCTTGCCTGCTGCCACCCACTGCTCTCCAAGCACAGGTAATTGCCGAAGCCAGATCTTCAGCCTCAGCGGCTGTTGCAGTGAAGATCCTGGATTGTTTTTCCGAATTCCTGGTGCCATCTGACTGCAGTGCCCCCATTAGCTGCTCACCATCTTGGTGAACTCCCTGAGTCTCTAGCTCTGGAATCCAGCGTGGCTGCTTTCCCAGGACTAATTGCATGCCCATGCACAAATTTTGTAGCCTGTGCTGCCTGGCCCTCGCTACTAGTGTGTGCACATAATACCAATTACAGCTAAACTGAAAACCGTGATTCCTACCGCTGATTTTTTGTTTAAGGACTGTTACTAGCCTGTATTTGCTCATTCTGGTAGAAAAAAAAAATAGAGTAAAATACTATTTGTTTGTTTGCTTTGTTTTAGCCTAGCTAGACCCCTTAATCTTCCCATTCTCTCTTTTATGTGTCTCTCTGTGTGATTTTTGTGTGTCTCGCTCCCCCAGCTGTCCTCGGCTGGCACCTGCCTGAGGTCTGTCATCCGCCCCCTGATTTAGCTTAATCTTGTTTCTGTGCATTACCCCTTTGTTTTATTGCTAATTTCCTCACCCTCCCGCCCACGCCCACCTCCACAAGTTCTTAAATACATTTAAACCACTCCCCCTTCTGTGCACCTCCTCCCATTGGCCATCTTGCCCTTCACAAATTTGAAGCTGCACAACACCTCCTAGAGTGCGGTCCTGCCCCACAGAACTACCTGTCTAACAGCCCCTTGCCTCACCACTCCCTCCTCTCCCCTTCATAAGGCTGACCATGCTAATTCTCTCCTACTACTTTCGTCGAGAACCCTGCAGGGCTCCCAGCTCATACACCGCAAGAACCGTGGCCACTGGGCGGTCGGCACTCCTGAAGCCACCGCCCGAGACCACTTGCTCGGAGTCCAGACCCAGAGAGGTACGGCCAAGCTGCAAACCAATCGGAGTGCAAGCGCTTTCTCCAGGCTTGCTCCCATTGGTCCTTCACCCCTTCTTATCTTTTCTCTGTCTCCTGAGCTAAAAAGGCACTGTTTGTTTTTTTTTTTGGTTTTTTTTACTTATGCTTGCTAATGCATGCCTATTTTTTTTAGAATCTGCCTGTAAACTGCATAAAAAAAGCTGTAATACTTGCAAACTGCTCTTGCTAGATTGATTAAGTGAAACAGCCCTTTCCTTTGCCTCTGTAACTGCCGCTCAGACTTCAGGGCAACAAGGAAATCGACGCTTTTAATTTGTAAATTAGTTTTGTCACTGGGTAGCTCGACCATTGTCTGGGACCAGTACTAATTGGCTTTGCTTTCTCTTCCCCTTCAGCCGAGAACCCTCCAGGGCTCCCAGCTCATCCACCGCAAGAACCGCGGCCACCAGGTGGTCGGCGCTTCCGAAGCCGCTGCCCAAGACCACTTGCTCGGACTCCAGACCCAGAGAGGTACAGCAAAGCCACAAATTTTACACCCACCCACCCCTCCCTGACCATTATTATGTAGACCTCCTTGCCCCACCCTCCCTGCCACTGGCTTTCCTACAAATCTATCCTCCCCGCCTCCCTAGGATGCCCACAGACATATAAAGTTTGGGCTGCCGCTTCAGGTTTAAGTGTCCCATCCTAACTAACCCACTACAGTCTCCCCTACTACTCATCTTACATCAGATTTGTGACTTCTTATTACTGTCCCTAGTTGCTGTGTCATAGTAAATTCTCCTTGCTCCCTACAAGTGGTTTCAGCGCCTACATCCCTTTGCTGACCCTGTGGTGTGTAGCCTTAGCTGGTGAGACTTCTTAGATCAGGTTTACGACTTCTCGTAACTATCTCTAGTCGCTGTGCCATAGAAACATCTCCTTGCTCTCTTCTCAAGTGGTATCGGCATCTATATCCTTTCAGACCCCTGCACCTAGCCTTACCTGCTGATACCTTGCCCAGATTAAGCCCTTATTTATAACTGTTTCTCTTCTGACCCCAGACTTTAACCATGGAACTTGCAATCTGGCTCTACCTATTTACTTCAGTTATGCACCCTACCCTTATTAGGGTACACGCCAGATGGAATTTACCCCAGAGGACTCATATCCCCTACCACAAGATAGTTTACTCATGGGTCCTATACAACTTCGTGCTTCATGCCCCAAGTTGTGACCACTTTCAGCTGAGTCTCCTCTCGGACAGCCACTGGCATCTCGTTACCTACACAAGGAATGTTACCTACTCGGCCCAGTACTTGCATCTACTGGTGTCATACGGCTAGGGTCTTAGCATGTGTATCACTAGGACGGAACAGTACAAAGAATAGGTCCTTGCATTCCTACACCAATACTTCCACTAGCCAAAGAAGGTTTAGTTCTTCCAAATTACCACTTGTTGCCCTGAGGAAAGTTGTACTCCTCCTCCTCTTGCTATGCTCAGGTAATGTTAAACTTAACCCTGGTCCTATACAAGCAATTCCTTCACCGTCCGAAGTCACGAAGTATAAAGGTATCAGCTTTATGCATGTTAATGTGTGTAGCCTCTTAAAGAAACTCACCTCAATACAGGCTTGGGCTATCCACACAGAGCCGGATGTACTTGTCATATCTGAATCCTGGCTTCGTCCATCCACGCCAAAGAAAGAGGTCAATATCCCCAACTATCTGTTATTCAGAGCCGACAGACTAACCAGAGGCGGTGGTGTAGCCATCTATGTTAAGGACAAGTTTACGGTCGCTACCCTCGACACAACATCAATTGCCAATGCCTGTCCTTAAAAATCAAAATATCTACATCAATGGCCCTCCGTGTCATAGGATGTTATAGACCCCTGTCCTCGGAGTCACAGCTCCTGTCCCACCTATCATCTACTATGAGTACCAACACAATGGAAACAATTATACTAGGGGACCTTAACTACGACTGGCTGTCAAGCGCATCTCTTCCACTTAAATCCTTCTGTAACTCTCATGGGCTCACTCTACTTATTAATGAACCTACTCGTATCAATAAGAAAAACCTACGAAAAGTACACTATTAGATGTACTTCTAGTAAGCAAACCCCATTTCTTCTCCCATGCTGGGATCTTTTCTGCCGATGTTAGTGACCATTGCTTTATTGCTGGCATAAGAGCAGTCCCTAAACCAACAGCCTCAGCAAAGTTCTCTACCAAAAGATCAAAACGGAATTTTGACCCTCATGCATATATCAATGACCTGAAAGCCTCCCTGCTTTGGCAGACCTTTTATTTAGCCAAATTAGTAGAAACAGCATATGCCATTTTCCACGAAACTGTATCCAGCGCTCTTAACACCCATGCACCCTTAGTCAAAACCCGCATAAAGGCTAGAAAGTGCCGTTGGTTTACAGCAGACATCAAGGCAGCACTATTAAAAAGAGACAAGCTCTGGAAGCTAGCATGCAAATCCCACAAAGCCGAAGACTGGCATCTTTTCAGAAAAGCCAGAAACCACTGTACAAATCTAATTCGGGAAACGAAGTCCAACTTCTATCGCTCTGAACTCGACACTGCCTCCAACTGCCCTACCAAGTTCGGGTCCACAATAAAAGAACTTTCTGGTAATACCACAGGAAACACTCTCCCCTCAAAAATTATTTCTGACAATGTAACTATCAACACCAATAAAGAGATACTACAAGCCTTCAATAATCACTTTGCTACTGCAGGGCTAGCTTTTTTTTTTTTGTAAACAATACAGGTGATTTTCTCATGCAAGAGAATAGGAACAGGACAGTAGATACTGTTGATTTAACATTGTAAACTCTTACAGTCTTGCACAGTAGGAGGTGGGGAAAACCAAGGCCCCAATAAGCCATATATCAAACATAAAGTACAAAGGTAATGCTAGCCGCTTCATGGTGTAGGTCATAGTCCAAAGGGAAAGAGAACAAGGTAGATGTACACGCTAGCCAGTAGTGCTGTGTCACCTAATCATAAGAAGACATACAAATAAGATTCGCCCTTCCTCGTCCCCTCCTCCCCTCCACACAGCCAAAAATTATGTAAATTAATACATTTCACAGACTTAGGCCATTTAACAAGGCACTTATATAGTTTCCTTAAGGCCTCCTTACATTTTACTATACTGGTCATACTACTCTGTTAAGAACACATGTCCCTAGGAAATAAATGGGGTAGCTGGTCACAACTGCAGTAACAAGATGTAAAAAATAATACTTAACTGATGTCCAGCAATCCCCATCTCCCAAGGAAACTGTCGCCCCTTTTCCCAAAGTAGCATCATGCAACAGGAATAAACTTTTATTAATAAACTGTGATTTTATAAACTGAAAACAAGAACAGAGTCAATATTTTAGACCCCATCTGAGTCCGAGTTCACAAACTCTGACTGCTTGGATGGATGTTGCCTGAAATTGAGTTCTGCCTTCTCGTCCAACGACCTGCATCTCGGGATCACTAAATTGCCAGGACTTTCCCCGTAGGTCACACCCTTTGGGCAGGCAAAGGAAAGAATGCACTATCTCAGATGGTGAATTTTTTGGCGCACCGCATCAAACTGTTTGCGGCGGGCACGAGTTTGATAAGATAAATCGGGGAACAGTTTGACGTCTAAACCTTGCACTGTCAAAGGATAAGCCACTCTTGCAGCTGAAATCAACATGTCCCAAATCTCTGGGCCATCAGTTTTCAGTACCACAGTGCGAGGAGTGTTGGGATCTGGAGACTGCACCCTGGGTGTAATTTGAAAAGCTTGCTGCAATTCGGACCACTCAAAATATTCTAAAAGACTCTTTCAGCAAGCCATTGTTTCAGGTAAGATAACAGATTTGTGCCTTCAACACCCTCAGCTAGGCCCACCATGCGCACGTTACCTGCATGAAGTGTGTTCTCTATGGCCTCCATTCTACCTCTGTGTTGCTGGTTTTCCCTCTTCAGCTGGGCCACGGTAGCTTACATTGATAGGGAATGTTTGTCTGCTTCTGCTACCAATGAAGAGAGTGCTGTGATGGTAGCATCATGCGTTTCTAGGTGAGTGAGAGTTCTTTCGATTTTGGAATCTATGGGCCGGGCTGATTCCAATATTGTCTGCCATGGTGGTTCTTTAGCACCTGTCAGAGTAGCATGATTCAATAAATCCGTTTCCCTGCTCGGGGTAGCATTCGAAGTAGTAGGCCGAGGAGATCCGGAGCTCTGGGATACTGTGTTTTTATTGCACCCCATGGCCGAATTTGTTATCAATCTGTAGCGAAGGAGCCAAAGAAACTGAAGAGCCTTTTCAAAAATAATCTTTTGTGCCTAAAAAAAGCGATTTTTGTTGGCCACTGTGGAGGTTGTAGAGCAGAGCAAGTGAAGGTGCCTCCTGCCTCGAAGCCAGCTCTCTGGCGCCCCCAGGGCTAGCTTTTGATAACTCACCTGCACGCAACCTACGCTCCCATCTTACCACGCAACCTTCAGAATCTAGTCCCTCAGATGCAGTCTTTTCATTCTCTCCTGCCTCACTAAAAGAGGTCGAAGATCTCCTCCACCAATTGGACACCAGAAAAAGTGCTGGTGCTGACACCTTCAATCCATACTACCTAAAGATTGCCTATTATGTCTTGGCCGTACCTATTACGCATCTATTTAACTTGTCCCTTTCTCAAGGGACCCTCCCCAAACTGTGGAAGACCGCACATGTTATTCCGTTGTTTAAATCCAGAGACCCCTGTGATCTAAACAACTACAGGCCCATCTCCCTTCTCCCGGTACTATCAAAACTTCTGGAAAAAGAGACTTCCGGTGGAATCATGGCGGCATGAGCACACGGAGACAGAGCTCCCCTACACCATCGATTAAAAAAAAATCAAGTTCTCTCCCACATTTCAACTAAAACAAACTTAAAATCAGATTCTCTAAACAGAAGACAACGTGGGAGAGACGTTACAATTAAATATTCAAGCCTCGGGTGAAATGGCACGCCAGGAAAGAAATAGTTTTCAAACGCTGCAAAATCTCCCCGAGAATGAAGACGGCGGTCTGCTTGATAGTCATACTTCTTCCCATTCAGCCTCTCAGCTAGATAGAAAACGGGGCAAGAGAAATGAGAAAAAAAGGTCAGCATCTATGGAAAACCTACCTTCAAAGGCCATCCTCTCCACTATTTCAGAATTTAGATCCGAAATGCGAGACACACTGCGAGATATACGTACAGATCTGGGGGAAATGGAAATTACGTACTTACCGTAATTACTGATCTTCTTGGACAGTCTCCATCGCCATTCACCACACTAGTGGGATGCGCTGGGCGCTAGGACCAGCGAGAGCCAAAATTTTCAAAGGCCGGTCGCGGTAGGACCCCTTGTGACACTTGGACTGACTACGCGCCTGTATAAGCTATCTAAAGGTCGACCCTCCAACCGCCTCAGTACCTTTTCACCAAGGAGGTGCAGCATAACTAATGAGAATAACTCATTCTGAGTGTCTGGGCCTGAGAGGGCCCAGATGGCCTATGAAAGGTCAAAGAACAATGTCTTCACAGTCCGAACCATAGGCCATGAAGACCAGGAAAGCGAAAAGTGAACCCAGGGGATGGTGGGTGGGCGTGTGAATGAGTGATGGAGACTGTCCAAGAAGATCAATAATTACGCTAAGTACGTAATTTCCATATCTTCCTGGACTAAGTCTCCATCACTCATTCACAGTAGTGGGAGAGTACCAAGCTAAAATCAACAACCCTGAGTAGGGTGGTAGGAGATAGGGTTCACTCGGAAAGGACAGCCAAGGACTGTCCTGTTAATAAAAAGAGCTCTCTTGTAAGAGCATCTATAACATAGTGTCTACAAGATAAACGCTTGAGTTGTAACTCGTCACCTTGCCGACAACTACAATGGTCAAAAAATTAAAGTCTGCCAGGCAGCCGCAACTATTCTAAGAGAGCGGCAAGAACCTGGCCTCACAATTTGATCTAGGACCAAAATTAATAGTGTCAAAGACATGCACTAATCTAATGTAAAAGACCTCAGGAGCTGCAAGGAGCTGCAAGAGCCGGAAGTAAAGTGTACAGGTTCAGGGTAGTATGACTGTATGTGAATATTTGCAAAGCTACCTTAGAAAGAACCTACTTGACCAAGGGTCAAGAAAGAAGCATGTCATCTGTTAAGCTGGAGCAAACATGGAAGTAGGAATCTAAGTTCCGACTTGCAGAAGAGTCACTTCTGTTGCTGCAAGGCTCTGATCAGGAGGAGAAAGCCTGATTAAAAACAAAAGGGACTAACAGACTGGTTAGATGCCTAGGTTTTGGAAATATCTGGAATAAGAAATTCTCTTAGAAAAGAGGTGAGCTATACCACTGCTGGATCGGACTGCCCCTAGGGGTAGAAGAAAACAGGTACCCTTTACTGAGGTTTAGAGCGACGCGCCTCAGGGTTGAGGTGGAACCTGATCAGATCAAGCGTTGTTTCAGGAAATTCCAACTAGGCCCTGTGCTGTGATAATTCTGACCCCCCCTTTTTTTTTTTTTTTTAAATATCATTAGTCCGAGCCTGACAAGGTTGCTGGCTGCTATTTGGCAAGTATTGCCTGATACAGAAATGACAAGGATGTCATCCCTCTGAGGAGCAGGAGGAGCCTGAAGATCCATAACTGAACCCCTGACTGGACTAATAATAGCTAGACAGATGTTAACTACCTGTGGCAAGCAGCCACCAGAGGGCAGCATCAGAAAATGGGCTGTATACCCCTATCAAAGGGCGGGACAGTCTGTGCAGCTCCGACCATAGAATTAAAATGTTCCAAAGAGTGTAATTGTCTTGACCACTGAAAAGTCTAGGCGCAGAGGTATATAGTCCACAGATCCAGTCTGAACACTATGGTGGACCCCATAAATGAGGAACTACTAAAGAGCTTGCATCACAGACTCTGATGATAGAGGCGTTCAGTATATAAAATGAGTCATCTGCTGTATCACTGACCAGAAGGACAGGAAAGACTCATCCAGATGCCTTTCTACCACAGAAGGACCCCAAAGAGGTCTCGGTTAGAGCCACTAGAGACTTCGCCACCAGGAAGGGGTAATAGGAGCTTGGCACCACGTGGGGGGCTGAGAAAGTGCTGAGCGGAATGAGAGATTCCGCTGACAGAAACAGAACAGAAGAGTCCCATCAGCGGAAAATTGCTGGATGAGGAGATCCGATGCAGACCGCCACCCACTAAATGTGTGGAAATAATCCATGAGAATAGAATTCATTCCATGGAACATCCCAACACAAGTCCTGTGGAAGAGAGGTCTGCAAACACAGATCTTTCCCTAGTTCTGTCAGACAGCACCAACTGGCACCCCTGCGGCACTAGCATCCTCCTGGCACAGGAAGGCACCAAGCAGTAACCATGCCAACCTGAGAGACACCAGAGGGCACCCACGGCCAGAACCCGCGGGTATCCTCGGTACCAGCAGCAGCAATGGCACATAGGGCACCCCCAGGCGCCCATGGCACCCGCGCGTGCCTGCGAGTGCTCGGGGTGTGCAGCACCAGCGGTGCCTGGCACTGCCGTGGGTGCTCAGCGTCACCGTGGCACCACCACCGAGGTGCAGCTCTGCAGGCGCCACCCGTGGGTGCACGGCGCCGCCAGCGGCACCACCGAGGTGCCGGCGCTGTCCATGGTGCCACCAGCGTGTGCGGCGTCACCAGCGGCACCCGTGGTGCAGGCACTGCCATGGCACCACCAGCGGGTGCCCGCACCACCAGCACCCACAGTGCCCGCGGGCATCCAGTGGCACCGTGAGACACCCACAGCACCGCTAGCTGCGCCGACAAAAGCACCCGGCGCCAAGCGGCGCCGAGCACAGCGTGAGCCACAGAGCTGAACACGGGCGCGGCTGCTGCCACGGCGCCGAAACACGGAGCCGAGCATGGCACCGAGCAAGCCACGGCACCGACTGCAGCATAGAGCACGGTGCCGACCACGGCACCGAGCCATGGAGCCGAGCACAGCACCGAGCCATGGAGCCGACTGCATCCAGTACAGCGCCAAGCACGGTGCCAACCCAAACACCAGCAGTGCCGCCTATGGCACCCATGCCAAACCAGGGGCACGGCACCAGACCTGTGGCGCCACCAAGGTGTTGGGCACAACGCCAGGAAAAACACCATGGAAAAGAAGAGAAAGGTGGTGCCCGTGCCGGCCCCTGCATGGAAAGGAAGAGCGGGGTAGGCACGAGGGGCTGACAAGATGGCGAAGGCACCAAGAGGGCACCGTGCTCATTCAGATCCAATTGACCTGGCTCCGGTCCAACGGCTCCGAGGCCCGGAGGCCCAAAACCAGGAACACAGCCAGGAAAAAAGGAGTCAAACCCCCTGCTCCACAGGAGCGGCCCAGAGGTGGAACTGCTCACCGGAACTCCAACGAGGACAGAGATGGAGTCCGAGTCGAAAAACAGCCGTTAAGAGCGGGGCCAAGGGGGAACCCACGAAAGTCGGTTCAGACCTATGCCCCTACCAACGAACAATCCTCGTACAGACATACCAACGGGCAACCTCAAGCGGCACAGATTCTTCTTCCCCAAATGAAGAAGAAGAGCTCGAAGCTAAGCGGAGCCGGATCCGGCACCACCAGATTCAGTGCTTCGGTGGACTGTCCTCCCACCGAGCACAGGACCTGTCCGTAGTCAGACCCCGTTACTTAAGGGTGGCGGACTGGCACAGCCCCTCTGCCATAACAACTTTCAACGAAAGTCTTCCTACCATCACCGCTACCGTCTAAGGGCGACTCCGTGGATGGCAGGAAAGAATTCTTCATAATCTTCTTATTCGTAAAATAAAAATTACTACTAAATAGTTAAATTAAAACTTTTAAATTAAACACTAAAAGCTGCTGTCGTATAGATGAAAACTTTGACTCCGGCGAGGCGAGCGTCGACATCCAAGTGCACTTCGGCGGGAGAAATGAAGGCGGTTGGAGAGTCGGCGCCGAGATAGCCTATACAGGCGCGAGTCAGTCTCAGGTGTCGCTGCTGCGTGGTCCCACCGGCGCCGCCCTTCTGAAAATTTTGGCTCCCGCTTGGCCCTAGCGCCTCCGGCACTATCCCACTAGTGTGAATGAGTGATGGAGACTTAGTCCAGGAAGATCTACAGGCAAGAGTTAACGAGGCTGATATACAGATCTCAGATAACACTGCTAAAATTTCAGAACTCGAACAAGTAGTTTTCTCCCTAGCTGAGGAACAGCTAAACTTAGCCATGAGACAAGAGGACGCGGAAAAAAGGGGGCGCGAAAAAACATCAGGCTGTACGGGCTACCTGAGGAGGCTTACATTCACCTGTAAAGTGACATAGGATCATGCAACATTTAGGGAAACAGAATGCAAGCCTATATTTTTTACAGGAGTCACATCTCTCAGAGGTGGAGCATTCTACACTACACTGGGGAGGGAAATATTCAGTGTTCGCATCCTCTTATCCTAGGGTACGTAAAAGAGGTACTGTAATTTTAGTACCATCTTCAACTCCATTGGAGATACAAGATACCTATTTAGATCCTCAAGGAAAATATGTGATCCTTACAGGCTCGCTTTATTCTCAAACTGTGACCTTGGTTAATGTTTATCTTCCACCCCAGTCATCACTTTCAGTGGCACGAACATTTGTACAGAAGGTGATGGAGAGGCTCAGGGGACTATTGATCATGGGGGGGATTTTAATATCCCGTTCCACCCACATCTTGACTCCTCTAATCATAATTTAACCAGGCTTTCTGGGGCGGCTAAATATTTAAAGGGGAATTTTGCCCACTTAGGCATTGAGGATATATGGCGGAGACTCTTCCCATCGGTTCCAGGATATTCACATTTTTCCGCAAGACACGGCACCTACTCCAGGCTAGATTATTTTTTTACAACAGTGGAACATCTCACACTAATTCAAGATATTATATTAGAGCCTAAAATACTTTCAGATCACAACCCATTAATTTTAAAAATAGATCTGGGTAAACAAAAGAAGTCCAGACTCTTGCGGTTTAACGCATCCCTTCTTCAAGATCAGGAATTCAGGGACCACTTTACGAAACGTATTATCCAAGCAATTCAAGAAAATATTTCTCCCGAAACCTCTTGTCCTATTCAATGGGATGCTTTGAAAGCGATTCTTCAAGGGGAGCTGCTGGAATATGCCTCTCGTAAACAAAAAAAAAATTAATGCCAGACTCAAATTTTTGACAGACCTCCTTGAGTCATATCAACTTTTATATAGGGAGGGTGATGTGACTCTCCATCGTAGAATAAGGGGCCTAAAACAAGAGATTCAACAAATATTAGACTATAGAACCTTCCAGAGTCTGAACTATCAAACAGTACAATTACAAGGGGGGGAGGGGCAAAAGGAGCTAGGGCTCTGGCAAGAAAACTTAGAGCACAGCAAATAAACAAGCCTCAACTATTTTAAAAATAAAAAATAACTCCTCTAATAAAGCCACTTATAAAGAAAATCAAATCAGTTAGGCCTTTCAACTCTTTTACAAAACCCTGTATAAAGCCCCATATCACTCTCACAATCAATCAGAGGCAATAACAGCCTTTCTAGATAAACTTTCACTACCTATATTGACCAAACAACATATCAAACAGTTGGAACGCCTACTTAGCCTGAGGAAATTTTATTACAGGTTAAAACACTTAAACTGTTTAAGTGTCCTGGTCCAGACAGTTTCAGCCCGGAATAGTACAAGGCCTTCATACCACAGCTATTTCCCAGCCTTCTTTCAGCGTGCCAGGCAGTGACTGAAGGTGAGACTCCACCTCTGTCATGGAATTATGTGGTTCTCTCTCTCCCCTGCTAAAACCCGACAAAGACCCCACCCTCCCACAGTCATATCGTCCCATTTCTATTTTAAATGTGGACTATAAAATATTCATGGGTATTTGGGCTAGGCGTATGGAACCAATACTGACATACCTTATACACAAAGATCAGTCTGGCTTCATAAAATCAAGGAATACTTTTGATAATTTACATCGAATTATGATGTTAATGGAATTTATACACACAAGAAAGATCCCCTCTACAATACTAAGTTTAGATGCAGACAAAGCGCTCGACAAGGTGAATTGGGAATATTTATGGGCACCCTATCGACATTTTCTTTTCCTAATGTTTTTCTTTCTTGTATGAAAAATATTTATTCCCACCCTAAAGCCTACGTACGAGTGAATGGCTCCATATCTCAACCGATTATGATACAAAGAGGCACGAGACAGTGCTGCCCTTTGTCCCCGTTACTCTTCGCTTTATATATTGAACCCTTGGCAGAAACAATACGGAGTAATCCTCGGATCTAGGGCATTCCAGTGGGCCAACGAGAACATAAGGTGCTCCTGTTCGCAGATGATACCTTAATCTCCACCATATCCCCAGAAACCTCCCTCCCAGCGCTTTGGGAAGTCTTGGACTACTTTGGAGAGGTCTCAGGATTTCAACTGAATATAGCCAAGACAGACCTCCTTTCACTATATTTTTCTCCGTCTCCAACCCTCAAAAAGAAATATCCTCTAAAATGTTATCAAACTAAAATTAAATACTTGGGAATCCACATACCGCAGAATTTAAACAACCTGGAACTATTGAATTATGAACCATTATCCATCAAAATTCAGTCAGAACTTGCTCGCTGGTCTAAACTACCATTACGTTTTTTTCAAAGAATTGAGACAATCCACATGATTATACTACCCAAACTTTTATACTTATTTCAAAATGTCCCTATTTTCCCATCCAAATTTTATTTTCAAATCATGGGATAAAATTATTTCTAATTTTATATGGAATGGCCAATGCCCTAGAATTAGGATGTCCTTACTGCAACTCCCACTTTCTCAGGGAGGAGCCAACCTACCAAATTTGAAATTGTACGCCATGGCTGCCTTTTTTCAGAATATTAACTTTTTGGGTAGCTTCAACATACAAAGCCCCCTGGAAAGAGCTAGAATTTGTCATTAACGACTTGTTTGACATACTATGGTACAAGTTAAATGCACATAAGGCTTTTAGAACACTTTTATCTTTTATAAGCAACTTTCTGGGGATGAATGGTTTCTCCCATCTACCACAGATCATAAGTTTGTAATTTGGAGAAGGATGAGCCTTCAATTTTTTAGACAATTCCTATGTCACACGGGCATTGTCCCTTTTGAAACTCTAAGGGCGACCTATGGCCTAATGGAAACAGATATTTACAGGTATATCCAGGTTAAAAATTATATTCTAAGACAGAGAGAGCTGGAAACAAAATTATCTGAACCTATTCCCTTGGCATGGACATGCACAGAAGACCATATAAATGGTCATATATGGGGACATCAAGTGGATTATAGTTATAAAATTCTCAGAGAAGGGATGGGTGATTCCTCACTATTCTTAATAGCTGGTGCAAGGATTTAGCTGAAGATATATCAGATCAGGATTGGTTACAGGCATCTCCCTTAGCTTGTAAAGTAACACATTCCACGAAATGGCGAGAATTTGCCTGGAAGTGCCGTAGTCGCTTTTTTCATTCCTCAGCTATCCTAGCAAAATATCTTCCATCCAGCTTTGGCAGATGTTGGAGGAATTGTGCATGTACACATGCTGACCAGAGTAATATATTCTGGACATGTCCTCAATTAGTTCCTTTTTGGTGTATGCTCCAACAGGAGGTATCAGACTGTTTGGGCGAGCTGGTCGAGTTTTCGGCCAAATCAATACTTTTGGCTATATTTCCCCCTCTCAGACCCCCATGGCAGCGTTCCCTGTTACCCATATATATTTTAGCAGCAAAAAGGCGATCACTAGGCGATGGAGGACCTCAATTATTCCCACTTTAAAAGACTGGAGGGGGGTGGTCCTGGATATTTATAATATGGAATCTCTTACAGCCAGACTCCACGGTAAATACCAGGCATTTGAAATCCCCTGGAGACCTTGGGTATTGTACTTGTCTACCCGTGACCCGGAATTTGTCCCCTGAGCCTCCCCACACTATAACAATATATGTTCTATCCGGAGAAATAAAGACCCTCATGAGGTTTCTAGAACGTTGCCATCACATCTGGGTGATTTATAAATTTTCAACTTTCCTAGAAGGAACCAAAAAATATATAATTATATAATGAGGTGAATTTACTACCAAGCTAATAACCTCAGTTTCTGTAAAACGAATATGCAAAGATACTGGTAAAATTAAAATGATTTTTATTGCTCTGGATATATTGTATCAGCTACTACCACTAATGATTGCAGACTTCAAGATAATGACTATTTCATGTATGTGTCACATCCTTGAATAAAAAGAAAATATATATAAAAAAAAAAAATTCTGGAAAAAATCGTGAATGCCCAGCTGAAATCTTTCATAGATGCAACTAACCTGCTAAACCCAATGCAATCTGGTTTCAGAACCGAACATTGTACAATCACGGCCCTGGCCAAGGTGACAAATGATTGGCAGCACGAGCTAGAGAACAAAAAATTTGTCTGCACCATTTTTCCAGACCTAAGTAAGGCCTTCGACACTGTCGACCACAGCCTCCTTCTTTCTTCATTAAAAGCTATTGGTCTAGATTCTACCTCCTTGCGTTGGTTCCACAACTACCTTTCTGACAGATACCAACAGGTCAAGGCCGAAGGTGAACTCTCCCCCTCAAATCTGTTAAAAAGAGGCATCCCGCAAGGATCTATCCTGGGGCCACTCCTATTTGCAATCTACATCAACAATATAGACTCAGGCATCAATGAGGTGAAAATTCATCTGTTCGCAGATGACACAGTGATCTACCTAAGCCGTACAACTCCTGAAACTGCCTGTAGCGACCTGCAAGCTGACTTCAACATACTTCAATACCAGCTCCTTAGTAAAAAATTGCTACTTAACGCCAAAAAGACAAAGGCAATGCTATTTTCACCTGTTAACCATGCAGCCCATCCTGCTCTACCCCCCATCACCAACCTCCCAGGAGAAACCCTGGAATTTGTGCCAAAATTCAAATACCTGGGGGTCTGGCTAGACTTCAAACTCTCCTTTGCAGACCACCTGGAGGATTTGTTAAAAAAACTGAGGCAGAGACTAGGTCTCTTCTTCAGGTTAAACCGACTACTAACCACAGAGGCCAAGAGACAGCTAGTTCAGTCTATCTTCCTTTCCCTAATTAATTACACCGACTTTATATACAGTCAATGTGCTACTTCATACCTCAGTAAATTGGACATACTTTACCACAGAGCCCTGCCCTTCATCACTGGTCTCCCCTTCTCCACCCATCACTGCTCTTTATATGCGGCTGTAGGTTGGACCTCCCTACACTACAGACAAAATAAAAATGCAGCTCTCTGAACATACAGAGCTATCACTGGCAAACTTCCCGCAGTACATTGTTGATTGCCTGACTCTCAATATGCCTGGAACCTATGCCCCAAGAAGCTGTTCACTGATTTCTCTTAAAGTGCCCAAAGCCCTAACGCGTTTTGGGAGAGCTGCCATAGGATTCGTTCTACGTCATTCTGGAATGTGCTACAGAAATCACTGAAACTGAGGACTCCTGTTAGTCTCACTGGGTTTAAGAACTTATACTCAAAATGCATTACAGAAGACTGCAACTGCTTCCAATGATCCTAGCTTACTTACAACCCTCCTTCCACATCCTCCCTGCTTTTCCCATCCTCCTTCCTTCTTGTATCAGTGCATAACTTGTCCCTGAGCCTCCTACTTATCTACCGCCCTAAATCTCACCCTCCCTCACCCATCTAGTCCATGTATAACCACAGCATCTCATTCCTTCGCTCCTAGTATTATCCCCGTTCCAGACCCCTCCCCCAAACTGGCTGCCCACTTCTCCTGACACATGTCTCCCCCTTGATAAGCCTGGGTCATTTTAAACTGACTATGTATGTCTCTTCGCTTGTAGCATCCACTTCAACTACTCTCTTCGCTGGACTATAATGCCTTTACCTTACAGGAATACTAAACCATGTATGTTGTTGTATCTGGTATAAATTTTTACTGACTTGCTACCCTATTGTTATGTATACCCTTACCGACTGTCTTTTACCTGAACCCAAATGTATTTTTACTTATCCTGTCTATTGCAGGCCTACCTGTACTGTTGTACTCTTGCATCTACTGTCTATTTGTCTGTATATAAATGCATTGTTACTTGACTTGTGTAATGCAGGTCCACCTTGTAAATGAGCTTGCTCAATGGTGTTGCCTGGATAAATAAAGAATTTGATTGATTGATAAGCCCTCACATTATTGCCACAATACATCAGTGTTCTACCACAGAATTTTTTGGTTGAGAGGGACAAAAATTACATCATACCATTCTAAAATGGCCCTTACCACCAGAGTGTATATTGGAAACACACGCTGTGGCTTACTAAGAAGTGAGTAAAGCTGCAACAATAACAGAACTAGAACCAGCCCTTAAAAAAGTTTCTACTGGGAAAAATGCATTACAGCTTCAGCACAGTTCTCCTTTAAGATAAAAATTCTCCCTGAATTCTACAGTTCCGAAGACTGAGGGAATTTAGGAGGTATGCCTTCGTCTTTTCTGCTCCAAATCACTGGAAAAGGCTGCAACATCATCTCAATCGTTCCATATTGGTTACATACAGACTGTAAATCTCACCAGTACAGATACCTAAATGAACCCTGTCATTGTTCCACACAGAATGAAGACAAATGGTTATGCTGTACATACAAAATGTAGACTTTTACACAGTCTTAACTCTTGCTCTCTTATGCAGTCATCAGTCTAATGTTTGTCTGCCGTTTCCCCAGGACCTCCATGAGAACGAGCATCTCATGGAGCAATCATGGTTAGCAAAGTTTTATATAAAATAAATAACACATATATAAATCAGTACGTACATACATACATAAAAATGAATGAATGAATGAATAAATAAACAAAGCAATGTCTCAGGGATTGGTTGGGTACAACTGCCCAGTCTCCCACCCTCAGGTGGTATGTACCCAGATTTGCTTTACCCTTACACTGTATTTAAACTGGCCTCCACTCTCATGCTATATTCAGACTGCACACCCCCCATGCTGTATCTGGATTGCCCACTGAACTCATGCTTTGTATTTCTGTTACAGTAGTGTCCCTTACCTTATTCATTGTTTCATTTGCAGTATTTATTTTTTGCATCCTCTGTACTCGTTTGGGTCTGAGTGAATTACACCTTGGGAACCCCTAGAAACTGGTGCACGTTTCTCAGCTTACTAATTCATCCTTGCTTATGAAGTGAGGGCAGACCTGATGCACTTGGAGTTCTTTCTAACCATAGCTTAATATGTAACTCTATATGAAACCCTAGATGAATAATGCTGTATGTGGACTGTCCCTCCCCCAATGCTGTATATGGACTGTGTCACCATCACCCCCTCATGCTTAATGCAGCCCCCCCCACATATATCAGGATTACCCCCCCTCCGTTGTATCTGGACTGTACTCCCTCCCCTTATGCTGTATCCTGACTTGCCACCCATGAAGTAAATCCAGACTGGCACCCATGCTGTATCTGGATTTCCCCTACATGTTGTATCTGGACTGCCTCCCCACCCCACCCCCGATGTTCTCTTCAAATGACCTCACCATGCTGTACCTGGTCTGCACTCCCCTCACTTGCAAGCTGTATGCAGACTTGCCACCAGCCAAGGTATATTGAGATTTTAACCCCATGCTATATCTGAACTGCCCTTCCTACTGTATATCTGGATTGCCCCCCATGTTGTATTTGGATTTCCCCCTTAATATTGTATCCAGCATGTCCGTCCAACCTTCATGTTGCACCCAGACTGGCTGCCCCCACCCTCAGGCAAGATCCTCTATCTGCATCAGATGCTCTTGCCCTTGCACCATGTCTGGACTGGTTACACTGGCTCTCGTGACATAATAGGATCAGTTGCCCTGCCACTGCGCAGAATTAGGTTTTCATGCCCTGACATTCACTCCACATCTGGGTGGGCTGCCCCTACTCTTGTGCATTTCTGTATCAGACAGCCCCACCCCATGTCTGAACTTGTCTGCACAGCCCTTAAGCTATATCATACAACCAATCAGCCATCATATGCTGTATCCTTGGTGACCATTCCCTCTGGCTGGTTGTATAGATCAGTGGGGTAGAACCTGGGTCTCTTGAGGGACAGCTAGATGGGCCAATGTTAAGTGCATACGCTGGACTGCAGGCAATCTGAATTTCTGCCCCCAAGCCTGAGGCACCACACATCAGGTAGCAGAGCAAGCTAAGGCATCTGACCTGGAACAATTCTGCTGCTACACAGCCGCACTCTGGTGGCCTAGAAGGAGCAATGCAATCAACAATGTGTTTCCCTTAGACATCACCTTGCTGTAGACTTGACCTGAGCACGTAACATCAGAAGGTGGAGATGTCATAAAAAACAGATTACGCGGTGGTGCTGAGGCGCTGGAAGCCACACCTCGCGCCATGTCGGCGATCCGGGTTCAGGAACGAGTCTAGGCCATCGGGGGTTGGCAGGAGAGGGAGAGGATCGAGCAACTGGTGGACAGCTCTCCTCTCCCGGGAGGAGGGGAGGGGTTCTATTTCGACATGACTGGCCTATGGCGGAAGCGGAGGCACAACAGAACACGAGCACACAAGAGGATCGGGGAGTGAGGGCGTTGTGGGCCTTGATGTCAGGCGTAGCCACTCCTTAGAATCACGGAAAATGACACTGGGCGCGGGAGAAGGAGCGCCGGGACTGAACCCCAATAGCTGCTGCTTACCTGACCACCGAGGGACCCGACGAAACAATGATTAATCAAGGTGTACAGGCCCGACCTTGTGCCCGCCTGGCGGGTATAGCCACGGCTCCATGGGGGTCTTCTGGGGATCCAGTTAAGGCAGCAGTGGGGTAATTCCCATGGCGTCTCCTGACTGAGTGGGGCTCTGGCGTAGGGAGGAGAGAAAGAACAGGTTACTCACCTGTAACAGTAGTTCTAGGAGTGGTATATGTTGTTCATCCACACTTCTGGGCATGTCCCCTTCCACTTTAAATTTTGCTGGAAGTCTTCAAGCTGGCTCCTCCCATCCACCCGGGTGGTATATACCTCGGCTCCACCCAATGATGCCAGATCTTAGCCCGCTGGAAGCAAGACTGTGTGCCTGAAGCCGGGGAGGTCGGGTGTGTGTGTGGATGAACAACATATACTACTCCTAGAACTACTGTTACAGGTGAGTAAATACAAGTTACTCACCTGTAACAGGAGTTCTAGGAATGGTATATGTTGTTCATCCACATTATCTGGCAGGTATCCTTGCTGCTTTAAGTCTTGCCGGAAGGTCTTCAAGCTGACTCCTCCCACCCACCCGGGTGGTAAAACGCTTAGCTCCGCCCCATGACGCCAGATCTGGCCCGCTGGAAGCTCAGGTTGTGCGTCGAAGCCGGGGAGGTCAGGTGGGTTGTGTGGATGAACAACATATACATTCCTAGAACTCCTGTTACAGGTGATAACCTGTATTTCTAGGAACATGGATATATTGTTCATCCACACTATCTAACGAACTCCTAGCAGTTCTCCGGGAGGAGGGACAAGCGCACACCTGATACTTACTTGGGAAAGAGAGACTGGAGAACCGAGGCCCCAAAACCAGCATCCCAGCGTGACTCAAGGTCGATGTGGTAGTGGGTAATAAAGGTATGTGCCGACTTCCAGGTAGCAGCCCTGCAGATATCCTGGATAGGGACATCCCTGGAAGCAGCTACCGATGCAGCGGTATGGCGGGTAGAATGAGCTCTTATCCCTCTGGGAGGTTCCATGCCCGCCAACCTATAGCAGAGATCTATGCAGGCGGTGACCCAACTGCCTATCGTCCGCTTTGCTGCAGGTCTGCCAGGTGCGGCTTCAGCGTAGGTGACAAACAGCTGGCGAACCTCTCCCCGAACTGCAGCCATCCGCTCCTTATAATAAGCGAGCGCCCATCTAGGGTCCAAAGTATGGAGCCTATACCGGCCTCGAGTGTGATTGAGGTAGAACACGGCAGAGTCAACACCTGGTTAAGGTGAAACTCGACACCACCTACTGAAGGAATTTGGGTTGACGCAGGACAACCTTGTCCCTGGAAGACCAGGTAAGGAGACTCGATGGAAGCCGGAGCTCTCCATCCTTCTGGCTGGCGTGATAGCCACCAAAGAAGCGGTCTACCATGACAGGTGTGAAATATCGCACCTGTGCATTGGTTCAATGAAGCACTTACATAAGCTTAGCCAATACCAGCAGTAGATCCCGGAGGTGGAGGTTCTCGCACAGGAGGTGTGGTCAAGGCCTTTGGAAGCCCGACCACCTTCTCCTCGCCACCGACTGCTTGCTGGCCCGCTCCCGGTAAGCAGAGATGGCTGCCAGGTGCACCTTAAGGGTCGTCGACCGAAGCCCTTGCTGAAAAGGACCACAGGTAGTCCAGAATGCTTGCCAAGGGGCAGTCGGAAGGGTCCAAGCCTTCCCTGACACCAAATGGAGAATCTCTTCCATTTGAAGGCATAGCATTTCCTGGTCGACTCATACAGGCGCCCTCAATGGCGTTGAGGACCTGTCGGAGAAAGACCCAAAGCCTGGAACTCTAGCCGCTCAGCAACCAGGCCGTCAGGTGCAGGGATTGAAGGTCGGATGGAATACCTTCCCTGGCTGACTGAGATCAGGTCGGGCGGACTGGAAGCCGCCTCGGGGCCTGGAGCTGAGGAGATCTGGATACTAGAACTGGTGGGGCCAGTCTGGGGCTACCAGAATCACCTGCGCCTTGTCCCTCCTCGCCTTGAGAAGCACCTTGTGGATCAAGGGAAATGGGGGACAGGCGCAGAAGAGGCCCGGGGTCCATGGCCTCGAGAAGGCATCCCCCTGCAGCGAGCCCTGTTGATGGGGGCGGGCATGGAACAGACTCAGCTTCGCATTCTCCCTGGAGGCAAACAGGTCCACCTGAGGCGTGCCCCAGTGGGAGAACAGATCTTGTACTACCTCCGGCAGGAGAGACCACTCGTGAGACGCAGCCCCTATCTGGCTTAGGGCATCGGCCAGGGTGTTGGAGGCTCCTGCCACGTGAATGGCTAGCAGATCCGCCTCCAGGCTGCACACGAGGGACCATATGCGGAGAGCTTCCTTGCATAACAGCATGGAGCGCATCCCGCCCTGGCGGTTCAGATAGTACATGGTCGTGGTGTTGTCCGTCTGGACCTGAACCACTTGACCCTGTAGAAGCGGGATGAAGGCGGTGAGCTAGATGGACCCTCGGAGCTCCAGCAGGCTGATGTGGCATCGGGACTCCCGAGGGACCAGAGGCCATGCGGCAGTGTTCCCCAGATGGGCACCCAACCCATCAGAGATGCATCGATGAGGAGAGACCCCGTCGGCTCAAGGCGGACGAGCAGGATGCCCTCCTGCAAATGTGCTGGAACGATCCACCATTGGAGAGCGTTTCACATCTCCTGGGTCACTGTCACGGGCTGGTCCAACGGACTGCAGCGTTGTGACCATTGGCTGGCCAGTCCCCATTGAAGGGGATGCATGTACCAATGGGTCCAATGAACCACGCTGGTGCATGCCGCCATGAGGCCCAGGAGGTGCAGGAAGTCCCAGGCAGGGCGTAATTGCCCAACCAGAAATGATTGGGCAAAGGAGGAAAGAACCTCGGCCCTGTCCGCTGGGAGCCGTGCTCTGGCTCGCAGAGAGTCGAGCTCTGCCCCGATGAACAGTATCACCTGCTTTGGCACGAGTTCCGACTTGGCCTCGTTGATGAGGAGGCCAACCTGAGAGCAAACCTGGAGGGCCAGATCTCTGGACCACTCCACCTCTTGTCTGGAGGGAGCTGCTATCAGCCAATCGTCCAGGTAAGGGTACACCCGGACCCCTCGGCGCCGCCGGAATGCTGTCACCACTGCCATGCATTTGGTGAAGACCCTGGGAGGTAGGGAAGGCCGAAGGGCATGGCCCAGAACTCGTAAAGGGATCCCTCCGCTCTGAAGCGGAGGAATCTCTCATGGGACGGACAGATTGGGACGTGAAAAAACGCGTCCTGGAGGTCCAGGGAACAGAACCACATGCCTCGTTCCAAGGATGGGATTATCTGAGCCAGAGTGACCATCCTGAAGGTTGAGACCTTAGGAACTTGTTCAGGTCGTGCAGGTCGAGAATGGGGCACCAGCCCCCCATCCGTTTTGGGACCAGGAAGTACCTGGACACAAACCCCGGGTCTGGAGGAGGATCCACCACCTTCCTGATCACCTCTTTTTTGAGGAGCAGGGCAATATTGGCTCGGCGGGCCGACAGCGAGGCTGCGGACCCCGTGGCCCCCCAAGGGGCGACGGCTCGAAAGGGTGGAGCCTGCTCGAACTCCAGAGGCAGGCCTTTTCCTACCACTTCAACACCCAGCGGTCCATGGTGATAGCGGACCAGGCGGAAAGGAAGTGGCGGGCCGTCCACAGGGAACCCAGGAGGGAGTGACGAGGCTGGGCGGCACTCTTCAACCGCCACTGGGCAGGCTTGGAGGAAGAACTGGCCGAGGGACCTCCTGGGCCTTTACCTCCTGCTTCCTGTTGGAGGAAGCCACCGGCTGGTTCAGGGCGCCAAGTGCGAGCCTGCTGGCCCTGTTGCTGGTGCTGCTGGGCCGGTCGAGAAGCAGGGCCGGACGAAGGACTTCTGCACTGCTGATGACTTTGTCTCTGGGCGGAGGTGGCGGGTCAGGGTGGCGTGGACTTCTCGATCCGCTGGAGGTGTCCCTCCACTCCAGGGCCGAAGAGGTCAGTCCCAAGAAGGGACGCCCGCCAACTTGTGCTGGGTATCCGCCATGAAGGGGATATCCTCAGCCACGCCCTGCGTCGCATGGCCACCGCGCGCTACTGACCTGGCACAGGAATCACCTATGTCCAGAGCAGTCTGAAGCTGCTGCTTCACCACCACCTACCCTGGTCCCGCCTGGCGGACCGTGGTCTGCAGTCAGGCGGAGATGAGAACAACCTCATCCAGGGAGTCCAAGAGGCGTGGGAGAAGTGTACCATCAGCACGGCCGAGCTGGCCTGTCGGAGGCCGAGAGGACACAGCGTATATCTTACGCCGGCAAAGTCCAGCTTTGGACTCTTTGTCGGGGACTTCTCCACATCCCGAAAAGTTACTGGAACTCGAAAACGCTGTCGGTGACTAACCCTCGGCAGAGGGTGCTTCGGAAACGGGCAAAGAGTCGTAGGACCGCGATACTTTCTGGCCATCCTGGCCGAGGCGCAGGACAGGAAGCAGGCCGCTGAAGCTCAGGCTGGGCCGACAATGGCCTCAGCCACCGGAAAAGGCCTCCGTGGAGAATCCCTCGGTCCAGAATCTCCGCTAGGGATACTTGGGCCTGCTTGGACATGGGTTTGAGCTGCATCCCGTGGACTCCGAGATGAGTCAAGCAGACCCAAGAAGGACGATGGGCTATCGCCCACTGACTGGCCCCTCGGAGGACTCCAGATCGAACTGCCTGGAGAACAGGGAGGAGTGCCGATTCTGAAGAGTCTGCGAAGAGCTGCTCGGCCCTGAGCCACCCTCCACCTGCCGAGGACGGTTAGGAGGAGGGTGACCGACAACCTGTGGGCAGGCCGTGACCCGACCGGTAATTCTGGTCGTGCCCCAACTCGCCGGAGGCAGAGGTTCCACCACAACGGTGGAGCAGCTGGTTTCGCCAAGCAACCGGCCTGAGAGGCAACCGACTGGAATGAGTGGTTGTCAGTCGCTCAGGCAACAGCCACTGATGGCCGGGGTCTTGACCGGGTCCGCTTTAGTCCGGACAACAGCAACTGCTGCCACATAAGGTCTCGTAGCGCCGCGCATTCTGCGCCGCAGCCTCTCCACACCCAAGGAGGAGGACGAGGAAAACGCAAGGCCGCCGCTACTTCGTAACAGGATCGAGATCAAGCCATGTCGTGATGGAACGGGTTGAACCAAGAAGAGGTCCGAGACCGAGACCTTCGGGGGGACCAAGGGTGGGTCTGGGAAGGGGCGGGGGACACCCGCTCTTCCCTCGGCTCGGGCACTTTAACTGGGGACTGCGGCCCAGAAGGCGCAGGCAGATCCTCGGTATCCACCGGGGAACCGGTGAAGGAGGGTTGTCAGCTTCTCCAGTCGACAGCCCGTCTAACGGATCGAGAAAAATCTCGACTTCTGGCCGACGGAGTCTCGCAGGCTGGCCTGATGGGGGCACTGCGGAAGCCAGCGGCCTCAGCCGCAACCCTCAACCAGTCGACGGTCGGCAGTCAGGGAAGGGGACCTCTCCCCCTCCCATGAACGCCTGACACGGTAGGACTCAACCTTTCACTCCTTTTCTTGGGCCGAGAAGAATGTCCGAGGCCCCTCCTTTCGTGTGCAAAGGGACTGGACAAAGCATCTTGAGCGAGGTCAGTATAAAGAGGAACTCAGAGAGAGCGGGATAAATGCCGTGGCAGAGGAGGAGGAGGAAGATGGCCGGGCTGCTTCCTCCTTGAGGGCGATCAACTGCTCGAGCTGCTCCAGCAGGAGCCAGCTGCCCATGGACACATGTGACCTCTTAGATTTTACCAGCGGAAGCGTTTCTCGCGGTGCCGAGCTTTAATCGGGCAGCGCAATTGTCCAGAACGTTGGCCGAGAAAGAGCGGCACAACTTGCAGGCCAGCGAGTCGTGATCTAGGCCTAGGCAGTAGACGCACGTGGAGTGCAGATCCGTCCTGGACATCTTCTGCCCGCAAGGGCACCTCCGAAAGCCGGGAACAGATTTGTCCATCGCAGCCGCGAAGGAAGATGAAGACTGAAGTTTAGAAAACTTCAAAACCAATTTCGGGCGAACTGAAGAGTTAGGATCCAGTCTAAAATGCAGAGCGCAAGGAGGGAACCTGAGCTTCCAAGCTGTAAGGAAGATCTGGTGTCATGGGCAGAGCCGAGAGTTTTACCACCCGGGTCGGTGGGAGGAGCCAGCTTGAAGACCTTCCGGCAAGACTTAAAGCGGCAAGGATACCTGCCAGATAGTGCGGATGAACAACATATCCATGTCCCTAGAACCTGTTCTTCTAGGAGCGTGGATATGTTGTTCATCCACACTTCTTGGCAGACTCCTAGCAGTTCTCCGGGAGGAGGGAGGCAAGCACACACCCCCTATTTAGGAAATACAGATTGGAGAACCGAGGCCCCAAAACCAGCATCCCAGCGTGACTCAAGGTCGATGTGGTAGTGGGTAATAAAGGTGTTTGTTGGCTTCCAGGTAGCAGCCGGACAGATTTATTGGATAGGGATGTCCCTGGAAGCAGCCACCAATGCAGCAGTATGGCGGGTAGAATGAGCTCTTATCCCTCTGGGAGGCTCCTTGCCGCCAACTCATAGCACAGACCTATGAATGATGTAATCCACCTTGCTATGGTCTGTTTGGCTGCAGGTCTGCCAGAAGCGGCTTCAGCATAGGTGACAAACAGCTGCAGAACCTCTCCACAAACTTCCGCCGTCCTCTCCTAGTAGTAGGAGAGAGCACGTCTCAGGTCCAAAGTATGGACCCCATACTCGGCGTCTGAGGTGTAATTAGGGTAGTAAACCGGAAGAGTCAACACTGGTTACGGTGAAACTCTGACACCACCTTTGGAAGGAATTTCGGGTGGGGGCGCAGGACAACTTTGTCCTTGTGAAAGGCCAGATAAGGGGAGTCCACAGAAAGCACCTGGAGCTCCCCTGTACTTCTGGCAGACGTGACAGCCACCAGGAAGGCCGTCTTCCATGACAAGTGTGAAAGCTCACATCTGTGCATGGGTTCGAATGGCTTGCCCATGAGCTTTGCCAAAACCAGCAACAGATCCCATGGAGGTGGAGGTTCATGCACTGGAGGGGATATGTGATCCAGGCCTTTGAAAAAGCACCCAACCACTGTCTCCTATGCCAATGTCGGCTGACTGGCCCGCGCCCAGTAATGGCTGCCAGGTGCACCCTGAGGGTCGATGACCCTAGACCCCTTTTGGAGAGAGACCAAAGGTAGTCGAGAATGTCAGCCACAGAACAGGAAAAGGGCTTCAGACCCTTTCCCTGACACCAAATGTAGAACCTTTTCCATTTGAAGACATAACATTTCCTGGTCGATTCGTTTCTGGATGCCTCCACCACGGTGTAGACATCTTTGGAAAGACCCAAAGCCTGGAACTCCAGACGCTTAGGTACCAGGCTATGAGGTGCAGGGATTGAAGATCCAGATGGAAGACCTTCCTCTGGTTCAGAGATATCAGGTCCGGGCGTGTACAAAGCCGCTCCAGGGGCCTGCAGCTGAGGCTGAGGAGATCTGGGTACCATAACTGGCGCGGCCAGTCTGGGGCTACCAGAATGACCTTCGCCTTGTCCCTCCTCACCTTGAGTAACACCTTGTGGATCAAGGGAAATGGAGGGAAGGCATAGAGGAGGCCTGGGGTCCATGGCCTCGAGAAGGCATCCCCCTGCAGCGAGCCCTGCTGAGGGTGGCGACATGATACAACCTCAGCTTGGTGTTTTCCTTGGAGGCAAAACAGGTCCACCAGCGGTATGCCCCAACGGGAGAACAGGCTGTAAGCTACCTCTGGATGGAGAGACCTCTCGTGGGATGTCTGGCCTATACGGCTGAGAGCATCCGCCAGCTGGTTCGAGGCTCCTGCCACATGGATGGCTAGAAGATCCACCTCCAACCGGCTTATGAGGGTCCAGATGCGAAGCGCCTCCTTGCACAGCAGGCGGGAGTGCATGCCGCCCTGTCTGTTGAGGCAGTACATGGTTGTGATACTGTCCGTTTGGACTCGAACCACTTGACCCCGGAGCTGAGGAGCAAAAGCTGATAGTGCCAGTCTGACTGCTCTGAGCTCCAACAGGTTGATGCGGCATCGGGATTCCTCGGGGGTCCAGAACCCGTGGGCCCTGTTGTCCCCCATGTGGGCTCCCCAGCCCATGAGAGAGGCATCAGTCGTGAGGATGACCGTCGGCTCGGGGCAGACAAACGGGATCCCTTCCTGCAACTGGTCTGGGGCGGTCCTCCATTGGAGAGTGTCCCACATCTTCTGGGTTACAGTGATCAGCTGGTCGAAATGACCATGATGCTGAGTCCACTAAGCGGCCAGCTCCCATTGGAGGGGGCGCATGTGCCACCGGGCCCAACAGACCACTGAGGTGCATGCCACCATGTAACCCAGAAGGCGCATTAAGTCCCGGATGGGGCGCAAGTGCCCAACCAGAAATGATTGGGCAAAGGACAAAAGAACCTCCACCCTATCCGCTGGGAGTGGAGATGTGGCTTGACAGGAGTCGAGCTCTGCCCCGATGAAGCCCATCACCTGAGAGGGCAAGAGTTCCGACTAGGCCTCGTTGCTCAGGAGGCCGAGCTGGGAGCAGGTTTGAGGGCCAGGTCCCTGGACCTCTCCACCTCCTGAAGGGAGGAACCTGCCAACAGCCAGTCATTGAGATAAGGGTAGATTCTGACTCCTCCACGCCAAAGGTGGGCCGCCACCACTGCAATGCATTTGGTGAAGACCTGAGGGGCCAATGACAAGCCGAACGGCATGGCTCGGAACTTGTACAGGGTCCCTTCGACCCTGAAGCGGAGGAACTGCTGATGGAACGGATGGATTGGGACGTGAAAAAACGCATCCTGTAGATCCAGTGAACAGAAATGGAAATTATGTACCTACCATAATTCTTGATCTTCTTGGACGAGTCTCCACCACTCATTCACACTAATGGGATCTGCGCCGGAGGCACTAGGACCCAGCGGGAGCAAACTTTTTTGTCAGAAGGTCGGCGCCTGAGACAGAGCCGCGAGGAGCGGCACCGCGAGCCACAACTCGTGCAGTAATGAGTATCTCGGTGTCGACCTTCCAACCGCCCCTTTATCTTTTTTTCCGAGGAGGTGCAGCGTAACTAACCTAGGAGGATAGCCTAAATAAAAACCGGACATAAGATAGTCCGGAAGACCCGTATAAGAAGGGTCAACAAAGAAGTCTTCACAGCCTAAGGATTGAAGGAGTGAAGACCAACAACAGAGGTGAGCTCGGGGGATGGAGGGTGGGCATGTGAATGAGTGATGGAGACTCGTCCAAGAAGCTCAAGAATTACGGTAGGTACGTAATTTCCATATCTTCCTGGACAAAAGTCTCCACCACTCATTCACACTAATGGGAGAGTACCGAGCTGACCCCCCATAGGAGGACCCAGGGCTGGCGTAGGGGTGGCAAACCCCAACCCGTCACTGAGCAGGCTTGGAAGAGGAGGAGGCTGCTCCAGTACCTGTGCCTCAGCCTCCTTTATAGGGCTGTTGAGGGCCCTGCTTGGGCCGCGGGCGCCAAGCTTGAGCCTGGTGCTGCTGTTGTTGTTGCTGACCTTCTTGATAGGAGAGCTGCCTGACTGCAGGGGAAGAGTGCCGAAATAGCTTCTTCTTTCTCTTCTGCTGGTTCTTGCCTGAAGAACCCTTGGCAGAAGTAGCATCCAAGGTGGCACTGGACTGCACTATACGCTGAAGGTGACCGGCCATTCGTGGACCAAACAAGTCGGTCTCCAGGAAGGGCACTTCAGCAAGCTTATGCTGAGTATCCACCGGGAAGGAGGAAAGCCTCAGCCAAGCCCTGCAGCGAGAAGCCACTGCGGCTGCCAATGAGCGGGCACAAGAATCCCCTATATCCAAGGCTGTCTGGAACTGCTGTTTGGCGACAGCACGACCTTGGTTATGGACCTGCTTGAAGGTAGTCTGCATGCCTGGTGGGAGATGAGGGAGGACCTCATCCAATGACCCTAAAAGGGCATGGGAGAAGTGCTCCATAATCACAGTCGAGCTGGCCTGACGAAGGCCCAGAGAAGAGGCAGTGTAGACCTTGCAGGCAGAGTGGTCCATATTTTCAGACTCCTTGTCCGGGGGTCGGTCAGTTTCGGCCAAACCACCCGTACGCCTGAACACCGAGGCGGTCACCAGACTCTCGGCCAAAGGTGTTCAGTGAACCCCACAAGGGACCCCCATGTTCACGATTGCCAGGGCCCATGCGAGGCAGATGTTGTTAACAGGAAGCAGGGGCTGCCAAAAGTTCAAGGGCCGAGCCAACAATAGCCTCGGCCACTGGAAAGGCCTCCATTGGGGTATCCCCTCTTTTGAGAATATCTGTAAGAGGGTACTCCACCTTTTTCTGGATGGGCTCCAGGGGCATTCCGGTGGAGTTAAGGCGCAGGATGCCCTGGAAGGAGGAAGGGCCTTCCTCCAACCCTGCGCCGACCGTCGACTCATCATCCCCAGGATGTGAGTGCAAGCCGGTGACATCCGAGTCTGAGGAGTCATAGTAGAGCAGTCTACCACCTAAGTCACCCTCGATGTGCCGATGGTGGTCTGGGGTGACTTATCGACAAGCGTCGGGAAAGCCCGGTGTCTTGTGAGCCTTCTTTCAAGGGTGCCCCTTCCTCTGGCTGTTTAGGCGGTGGTTCCACCAGGATCAGTGGAGAGACCGGAATAGGCCAGAGCGAAGGATGGACCGCCCCTGACGGGCGGAGGAACCCGTGGCTTGTTCCGGAGGGTCGGTGTCGGCCTAGAGGTGGGAGTCAAGTTATGGCCGGGGCGGCGGGCGGCGGAGGCAGCTTCCCGCCCAGTCAAAATCAGCTGTTGCTACATGAGGGTCTTCATAGCTTGCGAGTTTCATAGGTCTCTTCTCTACTGAGGGGGACCTGTATGGCACTCTCTTTAGCGCTTATGGCTCTTTCTCGGCTGTTCGGCTGAGGGGGTTCCGGACCTCAACTGAGATAGGGGAGGCCGACTTGGTCGATCGGGAGACACCAGGGTCGGTGAAAACAGAGGGTCCAGAACTGGGTCCTTGATGGGTACACAAGCAGGCTGGGTCTCCTCATCAGGGAACACAAGGACCAGAGTCCTTTCCAATGAGTCGTCGGACAAAGGGTCTATCGGGTCGAGGATAATTTCGACCTCGTCGGCCACTTCCTCGGTCCTCTGGCCAGATGGAAGATCCGTAAAGCTGGCGGCCGAGGATGCGATCTCGACCGAAGTCAAGACCGTGTGCTCCTGGGACTTGGACCTCTCTCGGTCCCAGGAACATCTTCACCGAGACGAAGACCCAGAGACCTTCTCTCTCTCTCTTCCAAGAGCAGGAGGAGTGCGAGTCCGAGGGTGCCTCACCCAGAGTGGGCACAACTTCTTGAAGGAGCCTGCAAAGGTGGAGCCAAGGTTCAGGGGAACAAAGAAGCCTCGATTGGCCGAAGCTCGAGCTGTTTCCTCCTCAAATGCTTTTATTTATTCCAGGTGCTCGGCAGATCCCACGGCCGCGGAAACCACCCATCTCGCCTCCTTCAATTTCACTGGCGGGTTCCTTTTCTCTGGTCTCCCCAGCTTCATACGTGCCTTACGGTTGTCCAGGACATTGGGATGGAAGGCCAGGCAAAAACTACACAACGAGGTGTCATGTCCAACACCTAGGAAGCAAACACACATTAGGTGGGGATCAGTGCGCAACATCTTCTGGCCGCAGGGGCACCGGCGAAGTCCGGAGGAAGATTTTTCCTCCATGTCAGATGCGGTAAAAGCACAATCGCTAAGTTGAATGAGTTTAAGAATAATTTTCGGTGAAAACTGACAAGTAGAATCCAGGGCCTACGATATGCTTTGAGAGCATGAGGGATCTTCCAGCGGAAAGGAAGATCTTCTGGCGTCATGGGGCGGAGCTGAGGCATATACCACCCACGTGGGTGGGAGGAGTCAGCTTGAAGATTTCCGGCAAGATGTGAAGTGGAAGGGGATATGCCAAAAAGTGTGGATGAACAACATATTCATGCTCCTAGAAAACTACAATTTAAAAAAAAAAAAAAAAACAGATTACGGCCAGTTGCGATGGGGGTTGAGCTGGCCCCAACTGCCAAGGGACTATGCCTTAGGACACACCCCACAAAGAGAGGTGGGGAGGAAAATACCACAAACTAACACAGGAGGAAGTCCTGCCCACCTCCCCATCCAGCACGGTGACAGGAGGATGTCTCTGGTTAAATCCACTTCCCCCTCTCCTGTCAGGACTCCAGAACTCAATTCCCAGCTTCAAATCCTACATTTACTCACTGTGTGACCTTGAGCAAGTCACTTAACCATTAAGAGTTTCAGTCCACACAGCTGTTAAAAATTGGTAAACAGCAGAACCCACTGAAAAACAAGTGTTGCATTTCAGCATGGTTACCCTGAGTACATCCACCCAGCTGTTAAAAATGGGTAAAAAGCATAACCCACTGAAAAAGCAATTGCTACATTTCAGCATGGTTAGCCTAAGTAAATTAAATTGTAAAAATATATATATATATATATATATAAAAAAACACATAAAAACAAATCTTGAGTGCTCTACCAGGGAACACCTTACAATCAGGGGCCACACCATGTGTGGTAGGCCACTGATGGAACACAGAAGACAGGGGGAACTGGAGGTGAGATGGACTGGGTTGACTGCGACAATGTCACTAGTTCCTGGGATGGGAAGGGTTTGTAAGGATGGATGGTAGACCTGGACCAGGTCAGTAGAAATGGGTGTGAACACTGGAAAGTAAATTAAAAAAAAAAACAGAACCCAGATCTCTTAGTTTACATTTCTACACTCTAAGCACAGTATCTGCTTTATTAAACTACTACTGTAATTAAATCAGACACCCACCTTGTTTGTAGGGTTTACCTTGAGGTCGGGTCTTTCTTTCATTTTTTTTGGTTTTTTCTCTGGAGGCCCCTTTAATTTTTCCTTTTCTTGGTTTCGTTTTAGGCGTCTCAACTGTTCCTGAATTCGACGCCTTTCCTTTCGCATCTCCTCACGGTGCTGCTCATCGTACAAGGCAAACTTCCGTCTGTAATCACCAAGATAAAGACAAAGTGAGGAACAGCACAGACCAGGAAAAGCAGCTGACTTCCCTACCATCCAGCTTTAGGACTGTCAGCATCGAGCCAGTTTCTGTAAGAAAATGTTTAAATATGGTGTCCTTGCAATCAACCCTGAAGCAATGGTATGAACAAATCCGACTATTTTCTGAGAACAGATTCTGAACTCAGCTTAAACTCAAATCACTGATGTTTGTTACTGCCACATGTGAAAATCCAATTAATCATCATGTGACAACACATCACTAAAAAAAAGTGACCTCCATATAAATATCTAGGAGCCTGGATGGACTCCCAGTTGTACTGGGAGTATTATATAACTCAGATACTGAAAAAGACAGGGCCCAAAACAGGATTCCTTTACAGGGAAAAGTACAGTTACGTAAGAACTTACCGTAACTGTAGATCTTCGAGAGAGGTACTTGCAGTAGGTAATCACCTTGAGGACTGAGTGCCCCCGGCGTCACGGCCACACAGAAACCTTAGCCAGCAGTATCTGACGGGGGACCGCGCACCAGACATCACGTGGCTGACATCAGCGTGACCTTATATAGTGGGCGGTCTCCACGCCTGCCTTCCAGTTCTCCTGCCGGAGACCTCGGAGGAGGTGCAACAAGAGGCTCCTGGAGCTCAGAATAAGCCCATAAAGAAAGAGCAGAATTCAATAGGGGGATGGAGGTTACTACTGCAAGAGCCTCAAGATCTACTGTTACGGTAAGTTCTTACATAAAGTACAGTTACGTAAGAATTTCACTGTGAACAGTAGATTCTAGAACAGCTCTTGCAGCAGGTTACACCATTAGGACTGAAGCCGGCAGGCGCCAGGACCCCACGGAAAAATTCTAGCTATCTATCTTCAGCTGGGACGCTCTTGACGTCAGTCTCGTACTCCGGCCAGCAGGCATAGTACAGTAAGGGGCGGTCCATCAATTCCCAGTTCTCCCGCCGGAGACTTCCAGCCGCAGGCTGACATCGAAATGGGAGACCGAGGATCCACCGTCAGAAGACAAACAGGGAAAAATTCCTGATAACAAAGGCTAAGCCATGCCTCCAAGGGGAAGGTGGGCGAAGTCTTGCCGCAAGAGCTGTTCTCAAGATCTACTGTTACGTAAGTTCTTACTAACTGTACTATCTTACTGAGACACAGCTCTTGCAGCAGGTTACACCATTAGGACTGATTCCCAAGCAATAGTGCTTGCAAACACTCTGGGAGGAGGAATAAGAAAGAACGCTCCAGGTCCTGAATCTAGGACAGAAGACCTGTAGCACTGCCAGGTCAAGCCTGCTCTTCGTGAAGCGATGTCCAGGCTATAATGCCTGATAAAGGTGTGGAACAGAGCTCCAAGTGGCTGCAGCACAAATGGCAGAGGTGGAGACGTTTGAAGTGTTGCAAAGGATGTGGCCACACCCTAGTGGAATGGCCCGACTGCTCGTGGGAGGGGCTTTGCTTGATATCATAATAGAAGAGATGCACTGGACAAGCCAGCGAGACAGGGACTGTTTGGATGCTGGTTGGCCCCTCATCCTTTCGGTAAAGGAGACGAAAAGGTGCTCCGAAGTTCGAAGCTGCTTAGTTCTGCTCAGGTAGTACCTTAAGCTGTGGTGAACATCCAGGGTGTGAAGCAGCGCCTCTCCTCTGTTAGAGTAATTAGGGAAGTAGACCGGCAGGTCAATATCCTGGTTGAGAGTGAGTGTGGTAACCACCTTAGGCAAGAATTTAGGATTCGTCCTCAGGGATACTCTTTCCCGGTGGAAAATTAAATAAGGCTCTTTGCACATGAGAGCCTGAAGCTCAGAAACTCTTCTCGCTGACATAACAGCAACCATTAATAACGTTTTCCACGACAGAAACGCAGCTCGCAATCCGCGGCAGGTTCAAAGGGGGGAAGCGTGAGTTGCTCCAGGACAAAGAGCAAGTCCCAAGGAGGCACTGGGTTCTTAATGGGCGGCCTAAGGTGTAACACCCATCTTAAGAATTCTTGACAGGCATCTAATTGTGCCACTGTGCGCTGTCCCACCGGGAGGTGATAAGCTGAAATGGCACAGAGGTGCACTTTAATCGAGGAGTAGGCGAGACCCGAACGGAAAAGGGAGAGCAGGTACTCTAACACCGCTTTCATGCCGGCCCGTCGGCGCAGCGGTTGGATTTCGGCTTGCGACGCCGGCGACCCGGGTTCGGAAACGGACTCGGGTCATCGGAGGGCTGGCCGGGGGAAGGATCGAGCGTCCCCACGGACTGCTCTCCTTCGGGAGGGCTGGGTGGCAGTCGGCGCTGAGGGGACTCCTAGCGGAGGCTAGGGATCACCCACGCCGGGCCGCGCGCTTACGCCAGAGGGGGGGAGTAAGGCGGGCAGACGCATAGCGCCATTGCACGCCCCCCCTCAGGGTGTGGGCTAATGGATAAAGCCACGCCCAGCGCCTATGGCGACGCCATTCGGGATGCCCTGATTGGCCACCAGGAGCCGCTTCCCGACCAGTTATTAGTTCCGCGTCCGACATCGGGGTCGGAACCGCGCCCCACTCTCTGGGGGTAAGCCAGGGATGACTGGGGAGTCGGCAATGTCCGGTGGCCGGGATCCTGAGTTCGTGACCAAGCTGAGGTCAGACGTGGGCGTGGAAATAAAGAGCAGAATTTTAAAAAAACAAAAAACACCGCTTTCAATGGACAACCTAAGGAGAAAGGCCGATGCTTATGGACTATAGACAGAAACGGTGCCATTTCATGGCATACGTCACATGTGTTGCCGGCTTTCTGGCTGCAGAAAGGACTTCCGCAACCTCTTGCGAGACCCCGTGACGCAAGATGGCTATGTCTCTAGGAGCCATGCGTGCAGGTTCAGTGAGCGTAAGTCCGGGTGGACCAGTGAACCCTTCTCCTGAGACAAGAGGTGGGAGCTGAATGGCAACGGGAGCGGAGGTTCCCGGTACAGCTGAATTAGCAAAGGGAACCAGATCTGCCTGGGCCAGAATGGGGCCACCAAGATCATTGTTGCATGCCTCCCTGCAGTTTGGAGAAGAACTCTCTGGATCAACAGGAAGGGAGGGAAAGCGTGAGGGTCTGTCCGCCCATGGGAGAGGGACAACGTCTGCCAGAAAACACCAGGCCCAGGATCTAGCGAGCAAAATTGGGCAGTTTTGTGTTGGATGGGGAGGCGAACAAGTCCAATTCTGGGTTTCCCATGGAAAACAGATCTTCTGCTACCTCCTGGAGAAGTTCCCACTAAGTGGACTCTGGCCTGGGAGCGACTCAGGCCATCTGCAATCGGTGTTGTTCACCCCAGGAACATGTACTGTGATCAGGTTCGCGCCGTCGGATTACCCAACCTACACCCTCATGGCCTCCCTGCAAAGGGGTAAGAGGTGCGCCCTGTTTGTTGAGGTAATACATCACCGCTGTTGTCTGTCTGAAGCAGGAGAGTACTCGGGATTTCTGACTGAAAGGCCTGCAGGGCATAAAGGGCCGCCTCATCTCTAGGACGTTGATATGGGGGTGGGCTTCAGAGGGGTCCACGTACTCTGGGACTTCACCCGTCCAGGTGTGCTCCCACCCTAGGCCTGAGGCGTCTGTGGTGAGGATTACCTCCGCGGATGGCGCTATGAACGGGACACCCATAGAGAGTGTCCCTGGGTCTAGCCACCACTGCCAGTCTCGAATCACGATATTCGTGATTCTGACCGGATGCTGCATGTGGTCTTGCCTTTGGTCCCATTGCACCTTGAGCATCCACTGAGTTACCCGCATGTGGAGCCTTACGAAAGGGACAGTAGGAATGGCTGCAGCCATGTGTCTGAGTAAGCGAAGGACCGACCTGGCTGGGGCAGTCTTGTTCGACGAAAGCTCCCTGATGAGGGATCTGATGCGCTCCACTCTGTCGTCTGGAAGAAATGCTCTTCCCTGAACGGTGTCCAGTACTACGCCTATGAACTGCAGTTTCTGCGACGGTACCAGGAGAGACTTCTCGTGGTTGATTAGGATACCCAGAGATCGAAACAGGTCCTGGGTGCTCTGGATCGCCTGTAACAACGCCTCTCTGGAGGCAGCCATGAGAAGCCAATCGTTCAGGTATGGGAACACATAATGGCCCTGTCTCCTTAGAGACGCTGCCACATTACTGCCATGCATTTGGTAAAGACCCTGGTGCTGATGACAGCCCGATGGAAGGGCCTGGAACTGAAGATGATGGCAGAGAAACTGACGCAGAGAACCTCTTGTGCGCTTGAGCTATAGGGATGTGCAGGTAAGCATCCTGTATATCTAGAGACGCTAAAAGGGCCCTTGCTTCAAGCATGAATAAGACCCGAAGAGTTACCATGGGAACTTTTGTAGGCGACGACAAATTGAGGTCGTTGAGGTCCAGAATCGGACAGAGGTCCCCTGTTTTCTTTGGAACCAGGGAGAAGTGGGAATAGTATCCGTGTCCTCTCTGGTTCTCTGGGGCATCTTATCGCTCCTTTTGCAGGGCGTGAGCACCTCTTGCCTGATCAATGACTTGTGCTGACCCGGTACCGGGAGACAACGGAGGCCCGAGGGTGGCTCTTCCGTGAATTCTATAAAGTGGCCTCTTCCGACTAATGTAGAACCCACCTGTCGGTGGTTACAGTCTGCCATCCCGCAGGAAATTGCAATGCGACTCCCGACCATGACGTCCCGTTGATCCTGAGGGGTGGGGGCCGGGAAGGAGTCAGGCTGTGGCGGCTGAGGGTCCCGCTGGCTGGACCGGCTTAGGAGTGCGCTGGCTCCGACCTGCGGGTTGTTTTCCCTGGGCTCTGCGAAAACCGGAGCCCCTCTGCTGTGGAACGGGGCGGGACTGTTGTCTCTGCTCTCGTCCACTAAATCGGCTTTGGTTCCTACGGAAGGAACTAAGCTATGCACATGGCCTGAACCGACTCACCGCCTTCCGGCCTCTTGGGTTTGGTAATTATCTTCTCTGAGGGTTTACCAAACAAAACTTCTCCTCGAATGGGCGCCCATGATGTTTTTCTGGGACGTCCGGGTGAAACCCAGAGTATCGGAGCCAAGAGTGCCTCCGAGGCATACGCCTGAAGCTGCTGCTCGGGCCGAGGAGTCCGCGTGAGCCGACGTGGCTCAGTAAGCACCTGGTTCCCACGTCCGAACCTGCATTTGGAGGAGCTTTAACATCTCCTCCTTCTGCTCACCTTCCGCAACTTCTCAGCCGCATCCAGACCCTGCTCCACGGGCATTTTGGAACTGCACCAAGGGGTCAACATACTCAGGGATCTGATGGCACAGGTAGCGAAGCATACGTGCGCCTACCCATGGAGTCCAGCTGCTTGGACTCTGGGTCCGGTGGCAGGGTGCTCAGATGTTGCGGTCTCTGGGACCGGTCATGAGAGGCTGTTATGACCAGAGAGTCGGCATGAGGATGCTGGGTCAAGTACTGGTCTTCTCTTGGAGCCTTGTACAAGCGGTCAGCTTTCTTCGGCATCGCCAGGAGCGAATGTGGACGCTTCCACGATGCCTTGGTGACGTCCACGAAAGTGTCTACCAAGGTGGCACCACCACAGGCTTGGGGTCCTTCTGTCAAGATACCATGAGGCGCAGCCTTTCGGTCTAACTCTTCCGCATCCCATCCTATGTTCTCCTGGATGTGTCTCATGATATCCGAGAACGAAGAGTCATCCGGAGGAGACTTTGGCAGCTCAATGGGTCCGGAGAAGGGATGAGAGGGAGATGGGGATCTGGATTGGAAACTCTGATCCAGTGTCCTCCGTCAAGGCGAACGGCGGCGCCTTCTGGGTCTCTTGGGACTGGGTGACCTAGAAGAGGATCTGGACGGAGGTCTCCTTTTATCGAGTCTCCCCCTTGGAGGGGTCCTGGGCTCCCTGGGAGGAGGTAACCGGCCTGCAGACCCAGACGGAGACGGGGGCGCAGGAACCGGAGGAGCAACCGGTGTAGGAGAAGGAGGAAGCGGAGGTGGAGTGGGGACCATGTCCTTTTTGATGGTATCCCACCAGTAAGTGAAAAGCTCCTTCACCTCTGAAAAGGAAAGGCCTGACGATGGTCCGGGCGCCGGTGGATGGTCATCGGGGCCCGGCGTCGGCTCCACAGGGGGCTCGGGTTGCAGCGAGGGTTCCCAGGGAGTCTCAACAGGACCGGGGTCACCCGTCTGGTCCTAGGGCTGGGTTAACTCCTCCTCAGTGATGGTCTCCTGACCGACGTCGGTCGGAGGCGTCGGGGTCCTCTTCTCAACTGGAGCGGGCGCTGGTTCCCCTACCGGCGTCCGGTGATGAGTAGGCCTGGCCGGCGATGGTCTTCTGGCAGATGACGGCTCTGGGGACTCAGGGAGCAGAGGCCGACGCCGGATCTAATCCAGGCGCCGGGTCCTGCGGCTCTGAGTGAGGTGAGCTCCTTGGTTTTCCGAGGAGGCAAGGAAGCAGACCTGGCGCCGGGTTCAGAATGGCGGGAACCCGACTTGTGGTGATGGTGGCGATCCCCCGACTTAGCCAGGGCCTTGGAGGATGAGGAAGGCCTGGGAGTCTTGGCCTGAGAAGAGGAAGAAGATTTTCTCACCGCAGCGGGGAGAGGCTGAGAGCTGGCCCGGGAAGGAGAGCGGTCGGACCTGGAGCCAGAGCTGCGCGAGTCGGAGGCCCTAGAAGGGGACCTGGAAGGGGCCTTCTCTCTGAGCTTCTCAGCATGCTTGCGGGCCTTCTGCGAAGAATCCCCCTTGGAAGCCATGGACTTGAGTTGCTCCTCTAACAGGAACGCCTGTAGGGCCTTCTGGTGACGGATCCGGGTTCTGCTGTTGATACCCTGGCAAAAAGAGCAGGACCGGGTGTCGTGGTCTGGGCCTAGGCACCGGACACAGGCTGAGTGCGGATCCTTAAATGGGATCTGCTTCCCACAGGCGCACTTCGAGGAGTGACCGGAGGTCGGGAGGACATCAGAGAGAAACTGAACTCGGAGAACAAATTTCCCATAGAAAGCACTTTACCACGCTGTCGCGCTAGAAACCGAATCAAGGGTCGAGACATGCAAGTCGACGGCGGGAAAGAACTGGGGAATCTGGCGGGACCGCCCCCTTATGTACTACGCCTGACGTCGGAGGCGGGACCGACGTCGGGGGCTGTCCCCGCTGAAGATAGCTAGCTAGAATTTTTCTGTGGGGTCCTGACCCTGCCGGCTTCAGTCCTAATGGTGTAACCTGCTGCAAGAGCTGTGTCTCGAAGTAAGATCTGTACTATCTTACTACGAGAGGGCTCTTACAGTAGGTAATCACCTTGAGGACTGAGTCCCAAGCAGTGTAAATCAGAACAACAATTGAAACACAGAAGGCAGGAACGAAACAACCTGCTAAAGGCACAGGAAATTATGACAGGAGACCCTGAAGCACAGCTACGCCAAAACCTGCCCTGCACCTAGAAGCAATGTCCAGACTATATTCTTTGTGAAAGTGTGGACTGAACTCTAGGTAGCCACAGCACAGATGTCAGCGTCAGACACATTCCTGAAATAAGCAGTAGAGGCAGCCATACCCCTAGTGGAAAGCCCTTTAACCACCCCGGGAGGGTTTTACCATATTTCTGGTAACAAAAAGTAATACAGTCTGCCAGCCATTTGGATAAACACCGTTTGGTAACTGCCACACCTTCCCTCTTGGGTGCAAAAGAAATGAAAAACTGACCTGATTTTCAGACATACTTTGTCCTGCTAGTGTAATGACACAAGATTCTGTGAACATCTAAAGTGTGAAGAAGTGCTTCTCCTCGACTGGAATGCTCGGGGTAGTACACTGGTAGTTGAATCGACTGGTTCAACTTAAACTCAAACCACATTAGGTAAAAACTTAGGGTTGGTACGGAGATCCACCTGGTCTCTGTGAAAAATTAAATAAGGCGCCTTACAAATCGGGGCCTGAAGCTCTGGAAATCCTTTGAGCTGAAGTGACTGCCACTAAGAAAAGCACTTTCCAAGATAAATAGTGCATGTCACAAGAACCAGCTGGTTCAAAAGGAGGCAGGGTCAACTTTTCCAAAATAAAATTAAGATCTCACGGCGACATGGGGCTGTGCACTGGGGGCTTTGAGGTGCAAAATCCCCGTCAGGAAAGTCTTTGAGACTTCCAACTGTGCTAGTGTCCTGCCATCCACCAAGGTATGGTAGGCAGAGAAAGCCAACAAATGGACCTTCAGCGATGAATAGCTTAGACCCGACTCGTAGAGGTGTAGGAGATATTCTATGACCGACAGAGCAGGGCATGAGAAGGGGTCTGTGACAGGGTTGAATAGGACCCTGTCCCAGTTGTTATGGAGAGTTTGAATGCACGGATCTGTTCTTTTCTTCCCTTTACTGTCTCTTGTCTGTCTGGTTGTGCAACCAAATTTTCTCGTGAGACCTAGGATTTGATCACCCCGACAGTCTTGTAGTTCTTTGCCTCTCTCTGTCTCTCAGTCTTCCCTTGTTGTTTCTGCCTTTCCCCCCTTGCATATCTGCTGGTATAAAAATATATGCAAATCATTATGTGGAAATGTAAAGTACAGTTACGTAAGAACTTACCGTTAACAGTAGATCTTCAAGAGGAGCTCTTGCAGCAGGCTATAACCATTAGGACTAATGCCGTAGGCCTTAGAACCCAACGGAAAAATTCTTATCTAGCAGTACTCAGCAGGGACTGCCCCCGACATGCCGGCCACGGTACATAAGGGGCGGGGCCCTGCCCACCCCAGTTCCCCGCCAAGACCCGAAGTAGCCCTAACGAGAGAAAGAAGAGAAGCCTGTAGATGATGTGCTGAACACCTCACTCGGGGGATGGAGGGCCGGAAAGCAGCACTTGCTGCAAGAGCTCCTCTCAAAGATCTACTGTTACGTTAAGTTCTTACATAACTGTACTATCTTACTTCGAGTGGGGGCTCTTGCAGTAGGCTATAACCATTAGGGCTGAATCCCAAGCAGTCCCACACCAAGGAGGTGCCTAACCCCAGGAGGTGGAAGGATGGGAAATGCTGGAAACACAGCAACTTAGGAAAGAAGTCCCTGAAGGACTGCCAGGCCAAAACCGGCACGGCATTTGGATGCAATGTCCAGGCTATAGTGCTTCACGAAAGTATGCACAGAATTCCAGGTGGCGGCCACACATATGTCTTTTATAGAGATATTCTTTACGACGGCAAAAGAAGCCAAGACTCCCCTGGTGGAGTGACCCCTAACCGGGCCCAGAAGGGGTTTGCTGTGCTTGTCATAGCAAAACACAATGCAGTGGACAAGCCACTTAGAAATCGTCTGCTTAGACACTGGGTTGCCCAAGTGTTGTGGCTGAAGGCCACAAACAGTTGCTCCGATTTACGGTGTGCAGTCGTGCGCTTGAGGTGGTACCTCAGCGCCCTGTGAACGTCCAGTGTGTGAAGGAGAGCTTCTCCCATATTAGAAGGAGAAGGGAAATAAACTGGAAGGTCAAGCGACTGGTTGAGGGTCAACTCCGAGACCACTTTAGGAAGGAACTTAGGATTTGTTCTGAGGGAAACTCTTTCCCTGTGAAAAACTAAATAAGGCTCTTTACACATCAGAGCCTGGAGCTCAGAAACTCTTCGAGCCGAAGTAACAGGAACTAAAAAACAAACCTTCCAGGAAAGGTAACGCAGCTCACATTCAGCTGCTGGTTCAAATGGGGGGGGGGGGGCACGTGAGCATCTCCAACACAAACAGGAGGTCCCAGGGAAGGATAGGATCCCTGATGGGAGGTCTCATATGCAGAATCCCTCGTAAAAAGGTGAGGACCATGTCCAGTTAGGCCAAGGTTCTAGCTCCCAAGAGGACATGATATGCAGAGATGGCCCACATGTGCACCTTTATTGAAGAGTAGCTTAAGCCTTGCTGGTATAAGGAGAGGAGATACTGTAATGCTGAGTTCACTGGACAGGTAAGGGGATCCAGCCGGTGAGACAAAGCCCAGAGACAAAAACGCTTCCACTTCATAGAACAAGTGGAGCAAGTTGAGGGCTTTCTCGCCGAGACGAGGACATCTGCCACCTCCTGGGAGACCCCACACCTTGACCTTGCTATGTCTGCAGCAGCCAAGCATGAAAGTGCAGAGACCTGAGATCCGGATGGGCCAGCGTGCCCCGATCCTGAGACAGCAACCGTGAGCATATTGGCAGCGGTACTGGAGGTTCCAGGGACAACCGCCGAAGTAGCGGGAACCAAATCTGCCGAGGCCACAATGAGGTGATTAGAATCATCTGAGCCCCCTCAGCCTGTATCTTCAACAGTACTCTCTGAATGAGAGGAGAAGGAAGGCGTAAAGAAACCTTCCTGCCCAACAAAGAGACAACACGTCTGGCCAGAAGGCACCAGGCGTTGGAAGAGCTGGTTTGCTACTGATTGCAGCAACTCTCACTCATGCGCCTTGGACTGAGACCTGCTTAGGCTGTCTGCCAAGTCATTTAGGACTCCTGGAACGTGCACTGCAGACAGAAAGATGTGACGCCCCAACGTCCAGTGCTAGACTCTCATCGCCTCCCTGCATAGGGGGTAGAAGTGTGTTCCCCCTTGCTTGCTGATGGAAAATACGACCACCATGTTGTCCATCTGAACTAGGAGAGAGAGCCTGGGACAAGGTCCTCTTGGAAGGCATGCAGTGCACTGAGGACCGCTCACATCTCCAGGACATTGATGTGAAGGTTGTGCTCCTCTGGGGTCCAGGCCCCTTGTGTTTGGCGGGCCCCTAAGTGTGCCCCCCATCTCAGATCTGATGCACCTGTCATGAGGGTCTGACTTGGGGGCTCCTGATGAAAGGGGAACCCTTTCTCTAGATTGAGAGGGTCCACCCACCAATGTAGGGTCCTCTTGACCGGCTCTGTGACTCTGATCGTGTGATCTAAGTCAGCTGAGCACTGATCCCACTGCACCCTGAGCATCCACTGTGGGACTCTCATGTGGAGGCGAGCCAAGGTAGTTACAGGGATCGCTGCCGCCATGTGTCCCAGAAGTCTGAGGAAGGTCCTGGCTTGGACCTGACGGTTTACCAAGACCGATCCAGCTATTTCCTGCAGGCGATCTCCCCTCTCTGGAGGTAGAAAAGCCATGCTCTGGATTGAGCCAGGTCCGCCCCTATGAAAACGAGTCTTTGGCTGGGCTCCGGGGAAGACTTCAGAAGATTCAGGGTGATCACCCACCTCTCGGAACAGAGTATAGGTGTCTCAGAGAGCCTGGATGAGGCGTGTCCTTAACGAGGCCACAAGCAGCCAATTGTCGAGGTAAGGAAACACATAATGTCCCTGGCGCCTTAGAGCCGCAGCTACCACTGCCAAGCACTTGGTGAAGACTCGGGGAGCGGAGGAGAGGCAGAACCCTGACCCACTCACACTCCAGAGCTCTTTGCAATTCACCTTCAGCCAAGCTGAAAAAATGGTTCCTCGACCATCGTCTGGTTCTGAACCACAAGACGACGAAATCTATGATTTTTGCACACCGCCAAAGTAACTCCAGAAATGCTCCCCTTCGCATCGTCCCCAGCACCCTACACCCCCTTTAACAGGTATCAACATACAAATACCTGGACATCACCTTCGACTTGGCTCTCTCCTTCCATGCCCATCTTAACTCGCTGTCCTCTGCCATGAATGCCCAGAGTGGACTCCTCTACCGCCACAAAGACTGCCTCCCTGAGTTTACCCTACGGCTGGCTATCACCTCCTCCATCCTGTCTTTGGTTGATTATGGACTCCCTATTCATGCAGCTGTTGACCCCACTGCCCTCACCAATGTCCAGACCTCTATCAACAAAGCCTGCAGGCTCCTGACTGGTGCCCCCAGCAGAACACACACATGCCAGCTTTACTCCACCTCGAATCTATTCACTTTTGAAGAGCACCTGCAATACCACACCTGTATACTGGCCAAAAAGACTCTACTTGGGCTCTCCCCCTCAGGAGTCGAGACATCCCTTCAATGGGCCACCCACTCGGTCGTCACCCAAAATACAACCAAAGCCACCTTCCAGGTGCCGAGAGCTAGGACCTCTCTCGGCCAAAGGTCTTTCCACTACAGAGCACCCCCCTGGTATAAGTCCCTCCCCACTCACATCACTAACATCTCAAAAATCGTCCCCTTCAAAATCACCCTACGCAAACACCTCACTGACACTCAGAGCTGTAAATGCCCATAATAGGGCCTTACCGAGAGCTCCGCCTGAGCCAATCCGCAGACATGGACCCCCCCCCAGGTAACCACCACCTAGTACTCCAGGGTTCTTATAGTATTACATATGTACTAGTTTATTTAGAATAGCTTCTTGTAGTCTGTACACCACACACTGTAACCTGCGTGCTCCACTGCGTCACTGAAATTGCTTAGTTTTGTATGCTCTTCTGTATCTCACCTGTATTGTTCACTGAAATTGCTTTGCTTTGTATGCTCTTTTGTATTTCACCTGTATTGTTCCCCCACTGTTTTGCTCCACCAATATGTTGTCTCCCCTCCCTGTGACAAGATGCCTTTGTAAATTAGTCTTTGACTCAAAGGTTGTAAATCTGAATTGTGAATAAATAAAATAAAAAAATAAAGAATGGAAGAACCCGAAACTGATAATGCTCTCCCTGGAAGTGGAACTTCAGGTACTTCATTTGGGGGGAGACCCTGATGTGCATGTACGCATCTTGCATGTCTAGGGGGCAGAGCCAGTCTCCCTGGTGCAGCAGAGGAATAAGACCTGGAAGGGTAACCATCCAGAACTTTCAGTACTCTATATAGCTGTTTAAAGAGCTGAGGTCCAGGATGGGTCGAAGATCTTGTGTCTTTTTTGGAACTAGGAAAAAAATCGGAGTAATATCCCTTTTCCCGCTGCTGCAGAGGGACCAGTTCTATCGCCCTTTTTTGCAAGAGGGCCTGAATCTCTCCTTCTATGAGAGGTATGTGAGAAGGAGGATATCTTGAGGACCTTGGTGGAGTATTTGGGGGAATTTCGGTGAACTCCAGTGTATGTCCCCTCCTTATGATGTCTAGGACCCACTGGTTCTCTGCTATGGAGATCCAACCCTTCAGGTGAAGGGAGAAGCGACCCCCTTCTGCCTCCCCTGGTACCTGCTCTGGGGGGGGGGGGCTTGGGAGGGCATCATTGGGCGGAGCCGGGAGTTGGCAGAGAGGCTTGGGAGGACTTGATGCCACGAAAAGGAACACCTCCAGGTTGCTGGTCCTCCTTTTGAAGCTGCCTTTCTGGTCCTGTTGGTTACCACGGGCTTGAGCACCAGAGGGCTTCCAAAATGGCCGTGTCTCGATCGTCTCTGGTCCCCTCTGTATATTTGCTGGACGGACCAGAAAGACTTGCCCAACTCCTGGAGATGAGAGATAAGAGACTCTGTCTCCTACCCAAAGAGGACGGAACCCTGGAACGGGATGTCCCGGATTCCAGACTGCGGATCCTGGTGAAAGCCGAGACTCTCAAACAGGCGTGGCACTGCCGCTTTGGCCGCCATATCTGCGGTATCGCAAGAGGCACGAAGAACATGCGTGCTTACGTCCGAGCCCGATTTTAAAAAATCCAGGAGCTCCATCTTTTGTGCGGAGTCTGGCAAGGCATTAGCTAGCTCCTGTCCTCTCTCCCATAACTTATTCTGGTACTGGACCATATGAGTGAGGAAGTTGACGGATCTAATTGAGCAGGTGGAGGCAGAGTAAACCTTCTTGCCCACCTGGTCCAAGTTGTGGGATTCTGAGTCAGGAGGCTAGGAGCTGAGGTGCTTAGGCTGCTTTGACTTGTGGGCAGCCGTAATGACCGATGAGTCCACCTGAGGGTGTTCTGCCAGGAAAGGCTCATCCCTCGGGGCTCTATACAGCCTGTCTGACTTTTTCAGAACAGCCGGGACTGAAGCTGGGTGCTTCCAAGTTATTCTGGTGAGATCTTGGAAGGTGTCCACTAAAGGAGGCACCACTAGAGGTTTGGGCTCCTTCTGCCTCAGGTATTTAGCCAGTCGGTGGTGTTCCGGATAGAGGTCCTCCATCTCCCATTCACTGGAGGCCTGGATGTGCCTCATGACATCCATGAAGGTCGGATCGTCAGGAGGCGAGCGGGGTTGGTCCTTCTCTCTCGGGGAACTGCTGACCTCCGAGAGGGATCAGGAAAAAGGAGGGGTAGATGATCTGCTACTGGGCCTTGAATGGCCTGAGCTGTGTCTTGGACTACCCCCGCTTGAGCGTCGGTGGTTACCGGACCAACGTCGGTCTGAGGAACGGCGTCGGCTAAGGGACTGACAATGGAGCAACGACCGACATCGGGAGTGGGACCCCCTAGAAGAGGGGGAACGCCTCCTGGACCGGGACCGACGGCTGCCCGATCTCGAGGGGTGCCGACGGCAGATCGCAGACCAGGAACGAACCTTCGAGGGCGGGTGCGACAGCGGCCGCTCAGGGGCTTCCGCAGGGAAGGAGCGGGAAGGCTCTCTAGATCAGCGTTGTCTGGTTGGTTAGGGTCCGGTTTCGGTGGAGACTGTTCTTTCTTCATCAGACTCCACCAGAAGGTGAAAAGCTCCTGTAGCTCGTCTTCGGTAAAGACTGAGCCTGCCAACCCTGGAAAGGGAGGCTGGGAAGCCGGGTCAGGTAGGTTGTGGGAAGGGGAATCTCCCACAGAAACCTGAGAGGTGGAATATTTGGGAGTCCCCGAAGCTGCTCCTGTTGCAGGGTCTTCCACCTTGATAGTCTCTACTGGCGTCGGTACGGGGTCCAACGTTGGTTTCATGGGAGTCGGTGCGGGGGTAACTCTCTCACCTAGCGGCTTGCCCTCATCGGGCAAGGTCGAGACCTTCCTAGGTGGGGCCATAGCTTGCGCCGAAGAGGCCTGGGGGTAACTCTTAGAGGAGCCACCTTAGGTTTTGATTTTTCCCATGATGGGCCTGCCTTGGCTGGTGCCCGTTTCTTGGCAGGAGGGTTAAGCATCTTGGAGCCTTCTGGGTGCTTGCAACGGTCCCCTAAGCCTGAAGAGGGAGAGGCCTTTTTGGGGAAAGAGTGAAAGCAGGACCAAGATTGGGAGCGATGATGGGACCAGCTACGGTCCTTGTCGCGGGAGCACTTGTGGGACTTGTCCCGATGCTTGCCCTTTTCCCGAGGTGTGCAGGACATCCATATTTTTCTCCAGAAGATGGGCTTTTAGGGCCTTCAGGCGCCTAATTCTTGTCCTGCTGGTGAAGCCTTGACAGATGGAGCAGGTCACGCTGTCGTGGGCTGGGCCCAGAGCAGCACACTTGGTGTGGCCGTCTTGCTAAGGGGATTTGGCGGCCACAGTGGCACTTATTCCTCTTGGGCCCAGAGAGAACCCATAACTGTGATGACATACGTCGGACTGTAGTCGGGGACGAGGGCGATAAACCTGTCGAAAAACTCGATGGAGAATAAATTTTGTCCAAAATCTTCTAATTTCTTTCTTTTGCTGGGCTGGATAGCCAGAACTTCCCCAACGTGAGCGGGTCGCAGCGGGAAAAGAGCTGGGGTGGAATCATGGCCCCGCTCCTTGTATGTAAAGTGGTCAGATGCGGTGGAGTTTTAGTGGCGTCCCTGCTGGTACTGCTAGCTAAGAATTTTTCCGGAGGGTCCTAAGGCCTGCAGCGTTAGTCCTAATAGTCATAGCCTGTTGCAAGAGTTCCCACCAAGTAAGATCTGATATTGGTATCCCTTTGTTTAGAAATTATTTAGTGTTACTGTTGAAATGTATATAATTACAGTTTGAGATTATTGCAAAAAGCTATTGGGAACTCAAGGGGTTAACCTGAGAGCAGTTTTTAAGCCCTTTTTCAGAAGCTGTGGAGAAGGGGTCTCAGTTCTGGGACATTGTGTTCTTGCTGCACCTGCCTGAAACATACAAGAACATTTTAGAAAAAAAAAAAACAGGATGCCTGTTAAGGAGGGGGTTGCAAAGATTTATGAGAGAGAACTGCAATGTTTTGAGAGAGACAGAGACGGAGAGATTAAAGGAAAACTCAGATGGATCTTCTCTGTTTATTCTGCCTTTGTAAAAAGTTATTCTGAATAATTTTTTTTTTTTTTTATGTTACTTCTAGTACTAATACACTTTTTGAGAATTTTACAACTGCTCTTGGTTTTTCCTATGCTTCCTGACCTGTGCTTCGACGACAGGGTCCCAGCCCTTTGTAGTGGCCCAAATGGAAAACCGCTTCCATTTCATGGCATAAGTGGTCCTCACAGACGGCTTTTCAGGCCTTCACGAGTACCTGAGCCACTCTGGAAGAGACTCCAAAGTGCGAAGCAGCTATGTCCCGAGGTGCCACGTGTGAAGGTGAAGGTACTTCAGTCCCGGATGGACTAGCATGCCCTCCTCCTGGGTCAGGATGTCACTGCAGAGAGGCAGGGGAACTGGAGGCTCTACTGCTAGTTGCTGAAGGAGTGGAAACCAAACCTGACGAGGTCAAAAGGGTGCAATCAGAATCATGCAGGCCCCCTCCGCTCGTAGCTTGTGCAGCACCCTCTGCAGAACCGGAAAGGGAGGGAAGGTGTACAAGTACCTCCCTGTCCAGCAAAGAGATAGCGTGTCTCACCAGAAAACATCATGCCCTGGAGCGAGAGAGCAAGCAAAACTTGGGCAGTTTTGCATTGTATGGGGAAGCGAACAGATCCAGTTCCGACCAACCTCACAGGTTGAAGATGGAGTCTACCACCTCTTGCCTGAGCTCCCACGCATGGGCTTGTACTGTAGTGCAGCTGAGACTGTCCGCTAGGACATTTTGCACGCCCAGAACGTGGATGGCTGTGAGGCAAATCTGATGCAGAACAGCCTAATTCAACACCTGCATCGCCTCCCCTGCATAGGGGGTACGAACGAGTGCCTCCCTGCTTGTTGAGATATCAGACTACACACGTTATCTGATTAGACTAGCACAGTACCCCTGAGAGAAAGCTTGAAGAGCGTACAACACTGCCCTCATCACCAACACACTGATGTGCAGAGAAGACTCCACTAGGGACCACATGCCTTGAGTCCTGTGGTCTCCCAAATGAGCGCACCATTCCCTCCCTGATGCATCTGTTGCTAGGGTCTGGGTGGGAGGAGGGAACTGAAAAAGGACCCCCTTGGTGAGATTGGAAAGATCCTGCCACCACGAGAGATCCCCTCTGCATGGAATCGGAGGCTATGACCATCTGGTCCAGGTCGTCCGACCTCTGATCCCACTGTGCCCTGAGCGTCCACTGCAATACACGCATGTGAAGCTTGGCTAAAGGCACTGTAGGGATGGCTGCTGCCATCAGGCCCAATAGCCGAAGAATCGACCTGGCCGAGACCTTCCTGCTTAAGGCCACAATACAGGCCTGCTTCTGCAGGGTTTCTGCCCTGTCTGGAGGGAGGAAAGCCATACTCTGGAGTGTGTCCAATACTGCCCCAGTGAATTGAAGGCATTGGGAAGGAACAAGCTGGGACTTTTGAAAGTTTACAGTAATCCCAACCTGATGAAACAGTTCCATGGTTGCAGATAGGGAGAACTGACAGAAGCCAGTCGTTGAGGTAAGGGAACACATAGTGACCCTAACACCTCAGGGCCGCCGCCACCACTGCCAGACACATTGTGAAAACCCAAGGTGCCGAGGAAAGGCCAAAGGGCAGAGCCCTGAATTAGTAATGTTGCCCCTGGAGGGAGAACCGTAGGTAGCGATGATGGGCCCTAAATATAGGGATGTGCAGGTAGGCATCCTGCATATCCAGAGCACAGAGCCACTGCCCCTTGCTAAGGAGAGGCAGCAGACCTGGGAAGGTCAGCATCCGGAACCTTTTGTACTCTATGCACAGGTTCAGAGTGCTGAGGTCCAGAACGGGACGCAGATCTCTCGTCTTTTTGGGGACCAGGAAGAAGTGGGAGTAGAATCCCTTTCCTACCTGGTGCATGGGAAATGAAAATTACGTACCTACCATAATTATTGATCTTTCTGTGTATCTTCACCATTCATCACTAGTGGGTACAGCGCCGGAGCTAGGACCCTGCAGGAGACTTTCTTTTTTTCCCTATGGGTGGAGTAGACGCAGGGCCAGCACCGCCTTTGACACCGACATTCTACGTGGCGCTCGCAGGTTGGCCGTTATCTGTCGTTGACTCTGCCCCAGCCTCAGTTCTGAGACACCGGAGACTGTAAGAAAAACGAGGTGGGCTAGGGCAAGGGAGCCCAAGGGACAGATAAAAGGAAAGGATATATAAAACTAAAAGGAGAAATAAACAACAGAGGAGACAGAAGGAGAAACTATGCACGGGAAATTGGGGAAAGGGGAAGGAGCCCCAATCTCTGGAAAGGAGAAAAGATAGAGGGATAAGTGGGGGAGGACTGCACCTCTAGAGACTATCCTGGACCCCAGGGCTTTAGCAAAGGGCAACAGACCAGAAATCTGGACCATCTAGTAGGTTAAGAGCTGCCAGGAGGCAAAGCCTGAATCTGAATGAGCAGCATTAGCCTGAAAAGGGCCAACCTTATGAGAAGTGGTCAGGAATATGGAGCGTCTCCCCCACCCCCCAAGAAAATAAGGGAAAAATCTAAATGCTAGGAAGGATAGCCAAAGGATACCCAAACTTAGGGCAAGGGTTTCTAGGTCAAGGGAAAAACGTGAAGGGTCCCCCCCAATCCCTCACCTCACCTCACTCCAGAATAGAAGAGAGGAGAAGATAAGGCCAAAGAAGGGGGAGTGGACCCTCCCCCAACCCCAAAATAATAACCCCTTACAGGAGAAAACTCCTCCCTATGTCTCCAAGATCCCCTTCCTCCTAACCGCAAGGGAGAGGAGAGCGAGGAGAAAAAACAACAAGGAGACACACAGGAGGGAAGAGGGAGCCCAGAGACTGAGGCCCCAGGGGGAAGGTGGGCAGGGTTTAGTGATGAATGGTAAAGATACACAGAAAGATAGTACAGTTACGCAAGAACTTACCGTAACAGTAGATCTTCGAGAACAGCTCTTGCAGCAGGTTACACCATTAGGACTGAAGCCGTCAGGCATTGGGACCCCACGGAAATTTTCAAGCTAGCAGTCTTCAGCGGGGACCGCCTCCGACGTCGGTCCCGCCCCCGACGTCAGGCGTAGTACATAAGGAGGCGGTCCCGCCAGAATCCCCAGTTCTCCCGCCGGAGATGTCCAGTCGCTAGATGACAGAAGAGGAGACCGAGGACCCGCCATCAGATGGCCAAGACTAAGAACCGACCTTTCTGATCCTAAGAATAGTGATAGGCTGGAACCTACTTCCTCCAAGGGGGAATGGTGGGTGGGAAGGTACCTGCTGCAAGAGCTGTTCTCGAAGATCTACTGTTACGGTAAGTTCTTACGTAACTGTACTATCTTCTTCGAGATACAGCTCTTGCAGCAGGTTACACCATTAGGACTGATTCCCAAGCAATGGCACCTTTGAAAAGCCATCGGGAAGAGGCAAGACGGAAATCGAGACCCGTCCTACGCCTAGGACAGAAGTCCCTGAAGAACGGCTAGGCCGAAACCAGCTCTTTGCCTTGAGGCGATGTCCAGGCTATAATGCCTGATAAAAGTATGCACCGAACTCCAGGTGGCTGCAGCACATACAGCCGATATAGACACGTTCTTCAGTGCTGCAAAGGAGGTAGCCACTCCTCTTGTGGAATGGCCCTTGACCACTCCTGGTAAGGGTTTCTTACTTTTGTCGTAACAGAACGAGATACACTGAATGAGCCAGCGAGAAAGAGTCTGTTTCGAAACTGGGGCCCCTTTCATCCTCTCAGTGAAGGAAATGAACAGCTGCTCCGCTTTCCGGTGCTGTTTGGTTCTGGTCAAATAATATCTGAGACACCTGTGAACATCCAGGGTGTGGAGCAGTGCTTCTCCTCAACTGGCGTACTTAGGAAAGTACACTGGTAAATCAATGTCCTGGTTAAGAGTCAGGGCTGAAACCACCTTAGGCAGGAACTTAGGATTCGTCCTCAGGGACACCCTATCCTGATGAAAAATTAAATAAGGCTCCTTGCACATGAGAGCATGTAATTCGGAGATTCTTCTCGCCAAAGTAACAGCAATCAAACACAATGTTTTCCACGACAGAAAACGTAGCTCGCAATCTGCGGCAGGTTCAAAAGGTGGCAGCGTAAGCTGCTCCAGGACAAAGGTAAATCCAAGGAGTGCAGGGATCCTTAATGGACCTAAGGTGGAGGACCCCCCTTAAAAAGGCACGGGTAATACCCAACTGAGCCACCATGCGGTGGCCTATGGGGGCATGATAAGCTGAGATTGCACAAAGGTGCACTTTGATCGAGGAGTAAGCTAGCCTGGATTGAAAGAGGAAAAGCAGGTACTCCAGAACCAGCTTCTCCAGACAGTCTAAGGGCCAGAAACCCTGTGCTTGAGACCACAGGCAAAACCTGCGCCACTTCATGGTGTATGTTGCGTGTGTTGCCGGTTTTCTGGCGGCAGAAAGCACATCTGCCACCTCTTGCGAGACCCCGTGTCGCAACATGGTCATGTCTCTAGGAGCCAAGCATGCAGGTTCAATGAATGTAAGTCCGGGTGGACTAGTGAACCCTCCTCCTGAGAAAACAGGTGGGAGCTGATTGGCAAAGGAAGCGGAGGTTCCCAGGACAACTGATTCAGAAGTGGGAACCAAATTTACCTGGGCCAAAAAGGCGCTATCAAAATAAGCATCACATGCTCCCTGCGAAGTTTGAGAAGGACTCTCTGGATCAACGGGAAAGGAGGGAAGGCGTAGAGGAATCTGCCCACCCAGGAGAGGGACAACGCGTCTCACCAGAAAACACCAGGCCCTGGATCTAGCGAGCAAAAATTGGGCAGTTTTGCATTGGATGGGGACGCGAATAGATCTAATTCTGGAGTGCCCCATTGGTGGAACAGATCCTCTGCCACCTCCTGTAGAAGTTCCCACTCGTGGACTGTGGCCTGGGAATGACTCAGGCTGTCTGCAACAGTATTGTCCACCCTGGGAACGTGAACTGCAATGAGGTTTGCGCCGTGTCGTATTACCCATTCCCACACCCTCATGGCCTCCCTGCAAAGGGGGTAGGAGTGTGTGCCTCGTTTGTTGTGGTAATACATCACCGCAGTATTGTCTGTTTGTAACAGGAGAGTACTGGTGGAATCTCCAACTGGAAGGCTTGCAGGGCATAAAGAACCACCCTCATCTCCAATATGTTGATATGGAGATGAGATTCCTGGGTAGTCCATGTTCCCTGAGACTTCACCCCGTTCAAGTGCGCTCCCCACCCCAGCCCTGAGGCGTCCGTGGAGAGTGCTATCACTGGGGACGGCACCAAGAAGGGAACCCCCACAGAGAGGGTTCCCGGATCCAGCCACCATTGCCAGTCTCGAACCACAGCCTTCGTGATTCTGACTGGATGCTGCAGATGGTCTTGACTTTGGTCCCATTGCACTCTTAACATCCACTGGGTTACCCGCATGATGAGTCTTGCCATCGGGACTGTTGAAATAGCCGCAGCCATGTGTCCGAGCAGGCGAAGGACCAATCTGGCCGGGACGGTCTTCTTCGCTGATAGTTCCCTTATGAGGGATCGTATGCGTTCCGCTCTGTCTTCGGGAAGAAAGGCTTTCCCCTTAACGGTGTCCAGAACTGCCCCTATGAACTGCAGTTTCTGGGACGGTACCAGGAGAGACTTCTTGTAGTTGATTAAGAAGCCCAGAGACTGAAAGAGAGCCTGGGTATGCTGAATGGCCAACAGCAATGCCCCCTTGGAGGAGGCCATGAGAAGCCAGTCGTCCAGGTATGGGAACACGTAGTGGCCCTGTCTCCTCAGAGACGCTGCCATGACTGCCATGCACTTGGTGAATACCCTGGGCGCTGACGACAGCCCAAAAGGAAGCGCTCGGAACTGATAATGGCGTCCGAGAAACTCAAAGCGCAGGAACCTCCTGTGCGCCCAAGCAATGGGGATGTGCAGGTAGGCGTCCTGCATGTCCAAGGACGCCAAGAAAGCATCCTTCTTCAGCATGGGGATTAGTCCCAGGAGGGTCACCATGCGGAAGCGATTGTAAACGACCAACATATTGAGGTCGCTGAGGTCCAAGATTGGATGGAGGTCCCCTGTTTTCTTTGGAACCAGGAAGAAGTGCGAATAATAACCTGCTCCTCTCTGGTTCCCTGGAACATGCTCCAAAGCTTCTTTCTGTAGAAGCGTGAGCACTTCCTGCTTTATGAGCACAGCGTGCTGACCCGAGTAACGGGAGAGCAGAGGCGGCCTTGTGGGGGGCTTGTCTAGGAATTCTATATAGTGGCCTTTTTCGACCAACTGTAGCACCCACCTGTTGGTGGTGATCGACCGCCACCCTGGCAGGTGGTCTGCGATGTGACCCCCAACCTTTGTTTCCCATTGATCCTGAGGAGGGGCGGGGGCCGGGAAGGAGTCATGCTGTGGCAGCAGAGGGTCCTGCAGATTGGGCCGACTTGGTAGCACGTTGGCCTCTACCTGAGGACATCTTGGTCTGGGCTTTCTGAGAGAAGGAACCCCTCTGTTGCTGGCCGGAACGAGGTTGTTGCCTCTGGGTCCGGCTGCGAAAACGACTCTGGTTCCTATGAAAAGAACTGAGTCTAGATCTGTACATGGCCTGGACAGATCTAACAGCCTTCCCAGCTTCCTGTAATTTGGTGATGACCTTTTCCGAGGCTTCACCAAACAAAACTTCGCCATGGAAGGGAGCGTCCATGATGTTTTTCTGGATGTCCGGGGTAAACCTGGAGACACGGAGCCATGAGTGTCTCCGGAGACATACGCCTGAGGCTGCCGCTCTGGCCGAAGAGTCCGCAGAGTCGTACGCGGCTCGGAGCACCTGGGTCCCCACGTCTGAACCCGTGCGGAGGAGCTGAAGGAGTTCCTCCTTTTGGCCACCGTCTGGCAATTTCTCCGCCAGTTCCTGTCCCTGTTCCCACAGCGCGTTCTGGAACTGAATCATGTGGGTCAGGTAATTCAACGATCTAATGGCGCAAGTTGCAGCCGCGTAAGTGCGCCTGCCCAGCACGTCCAATTGCTTGGACTCTGGGTCCGGTGGCTACGTGTTCAGATGTTGCAGTTTCTGAGACCGGTCATGAGAGGCTGTAATGACCAGGGAGTCGGCCAGAGGATGGTTAGCCAGGTACTGGTCCTCCCTTGGGGCCTTGTACAGGCGGTCAGCCTTCTTTGGCATTGCCGGGGTCGAATATGGATGCTTCCACGCTGCCTTGGTGACGTCCACGAAGGTGTCCACCAAGGGTGGCACTACCACAGTCTTGGGATCTTTTTGCCGAAGGTAGCGGGCAAGGCGTAGTCTTTCGGGGTCGAGTTCCTCCTCATCCCATCCCATGTTCTCTTGGATGTGTCTCATTATCTCGGAGAACGAGGGGTCATCCAGAGGAGACCTAGGGAGGTCGTGTGGGTCCGGAGAGGGGATGCTGATTGGTGAAGGAGACCTGGAGCATTCAGAGATGTCAGATCTGGAATCCTCCACAGATGGTGAATACCGACGTCTTCTGGGTCTCTTGGGGCTGGGTGACCCTGAAGAGGATCTTGACAGAGGCCTTCTCTTCTCTGTAGATCTGCCCCTAGGAGGTGCTTCTGGCTCCTGGGGGGAGGGTGCTTGGCCTGCTGACCCTTCTGGTGAAAGAGGGGGTGCAGGCGTCGGTGGTGCCGCGGGTGTGGGAGGAGGGTGTGTGGTGACCACATCCTTTTTGATGGTGTCCCACCAGAAAGTGAAGAGCTCCTTCACTTCCACCAAGTTTAAGCCCGACGACGGAGCGGGCGCCGGTGGCCTGTCGTCGGGGCCGGGCGCCGGCTTCCCGGGGGTGTCCGGTTCTGGAGAGGGCTCCCGTGGGAGTTTGATGGGTCCGGAATCACCTGCCTGGTCTTCGGGCTGAGTAGACTCCTCCTCCTCCGACAACGCGGCAGTGTGGTCCTCCTGGCTGCGGTGTCCGACGTCGGTGCCCCCACTGGCGTCCTGGGGGGCGAATGCCTGACCGGCGACGGGTGACGAACTGCCGCCGGTTCCCGGAAGTGTTTATGTACTTTGGCCGACGTCGGGTGAGCAGACGTCGGGTCCGACGTCTGCTTAAGGGAGGTCAGCTCCTTGGTCTTGCATTGGGGTGGCGGTGGCAGGGAGACTGACCGGACGTCAGGGACCGAGTGCCGGGAAGAAGACTTGTGATACTCCCCTGACCTGGACGAGGCCTTAGCTGAGGAAGCAGGCCTGGAGGTCTTGGCAGGCCGCAGAGTAGAAGAACCACTGGCCGATTTGACCACGACCGGGGGAGGCTGAGAGTGGGCTCTCGACGGGGAGCGGTCCGACCTGGAGCCGGAGCCGCGTGAGTCCAAGGCCCTGGAGGGGGATCTGGGTCTCACCTTCTCCCGGTGCTTCTCGTGGTGCCTGTGTGACTTCCCTGAAGATTCCCCTCTGGAGGAAGGTCCCATGGCCTTAAGCTTTTCTTCAAGAAGGAAAGCCTGGAAAGCCTTCTGTCGGCGGATTCTCGTTCGGCTGTTAAAGCCCTGGCAGAAGGAGCAAGCCTGGGTGTCGTGATCCGGGCCCAGGCACCGAACACAGGCCGAATGAGGGTCCTTGAATGGAATCTGCTTCCCACAGGCACACTTCGAAGAATGGCCCTCCACTGAAGTTGGGGAGGACATCAGACGAAGAAACGGCTGAAAAATAGATTTCCTCCGAAGTTTGGAAAGTTTGGAAGAATTTCCTGGTCGTCGCACGCTAGACTTAACCGATGAGGTCGAGACATGCAAAGTCGACGGCGGGAAAGAACTGGGGATTCTGGCAGGACCGCCTCCTTATGTACTATGCCTGACGTCGGAGGCGGGACCGACGTCGGAGGCGGTCCCCGCTGAAGACTGCTAGCTAGAAAATTTCCGTGGGGTCCTGATGCCTTTAGTCCTAATGGTGTAACCTGCTGCAAGAGCTGTATCTTGAAGATCATCAATAATCACGGTAGGTACGTAATTTTCATATCTTATCTATGTCAATCTTCACCATTCATCACCAGTGGGGCAGTACCGAGCCCCCCCCCCCCCGAAGGGGACCCTAAACTTCCCTAAGGGACTAGGTCCCTTAGCCTCCAGTGGGTGAGACACTGGAGGAGAGAACCTTTACAGGCTTGGGGAGGCCTTAGACTGGTCTGGGTGAGATGTGGAGCCCCCAGTGGGGGAGGGAAGGTGCTCCGAAAGCAGACCCTGCGGGAGAAGAGGTGGGTTCTCCAGCATGCGAAGGAAATCACCCTACGCCAGGCCAGGGGTGACAAACGGGATAAGCGAAGCCATGCCATCTGCCTAATGCAGATCGCTGTCCCTAGAGTTCTGGAGGCTACTTCATAGGCATCATAAGATGCACTTACTTGGTGCCTTGCTAGCTCCATGACCTGAGCAGAGAGGGGGGCTTGCTTGGTTTCCTCCATATCAGGCATTGAGGCTATGAGTTGTCCTAGCCTGGACCATAAGAACCTATCGTAGGAAGCAACATGGGCCTCATGAGAAACAATGGAAAGAAGGATCCGTGCCAAATAGAAAATCCTTCTCCCCCAAAAATCGAATTCCGCAGAGTCCGAGTCTGGGGGTCGGTCACGGTGGGGGGGTGTGAGGCCCAGAAGGGGGTGTCCAGGCAAGTCAAACCCGAAGAAGGATGAGGTAAGGAACCTGGAGACCCAGGGGGGCGCAATATCTTTGCCGTAGGTCCCACGGGGATGGAACAGTGGAGAAGGGACATAGCCAAAGCCGATGTGACGCTTCCTGGAAGGGAAAAGGTCTGGCGAGAACCACCAGATTGGCCGTACTGTACTCACCTGAGAAGGCGCGTATCACGTGCTTGGGGTTGCTGACAGGGACCAGGGTAAGATGGAGCTCGTCCAACATCCTCGGGAGGAAGCACCGATATGAAGAAAGATCAGATGCTGGGGAGATGTGGGCATATAATTTCTCTCCCTCTGAGGAGGAGGAGAAAAAGGAAGATGCAGGCGAGCTCCAAGATTCAGGGTCCGGCTGCATGGAAGCATGGTGGAACACCTGCTGGTCCAGGGCATGGAGGTAGGTAGGGAAATCTGTAGCTGAACCTCTGAACTGTGCACAGGTGAGAGGTCCCCTAGGACCGGAAATGCCTGGGATAGCCGGGGATGGAGGCAGAGGCATGGGGAACAAGCTCCTAGCAGCAGGAGAACAGCCTCTGTGAGGGCACAGGGGCCTAGAGGAAACTCCCCGCAAGGAGGGAGACCCGAAGGTCCCAGCAGCTAACAGCCGTTCAACCCGATTGGAACGGTCAGAGCTGTGCCCATGGGAAGAAATCCCCCCGTGAGGTGACCGGGACCACGTGAGTCCAGATAGATGGCCTCTGATCTCTGAAGTTGAAGTCCTTCTCGAGGACCGGTCCAGGGAAGAGTGAGGGTCTGCACTGTGGCTCCTCCCAGAACCCAGCCGGGCTCTGGTGAGGGCGCGCTGTGCCACATCCCAACTCCTCAACCCTTCAGAGTCTGAGAAGGACCTCGTCCTAATAGCCACCAGCCTAGGCAACTGACAACTCTGGGTAGACTCTGAAGAATCTACCCAGGGAACAGTACTCTCCCCTTCCTAGTGTGCCCCGGGCTGTCCCAAACTTGGACTGACCAAACACACCAGGAAAGGGTGTGCCCCAGCCAGAGGAACAGATGTGCCAGTGGCCCCAGGTTGCACGGCAGTGGCCACAAGGACCACTGCTGGCTGGTCAGTACCACTGACCCCAGAGTCCACTGGCAATGACTGACACCCAGAGGGAGACTGAGTGGGGGCCGAGGTGCTGGACACAGAGGGATCGGAGGATTCCGAAGAATCCGACACTCAATCCGGATCAGACCCAGAGTCCTCCAAGGAGAAGGTAGACCTCGAGGCCCGAAGCCAGATCACCACTCGATCCCCGCCAGTTCCCGGACCCCGAGCTGGACCACCTTCAGCCCCGGCACCGGAGGTGGCAATGGAGCCAAGCACGGCACCGTGCCCCGACCACGCCACCCTCCTCGGTGCAGCAAATGGCACTGGAGTGGAGCGTGGCACCATGCTCCACCCCGGTGCACCAAACGCTGTGCTGCTGCCCTTTTATCCCCCGTGCCGCAAATGGCACCAGAGTCCGGAGCGGTGCCAACTCCAGTCCCAGCACCGCGCCAGAAAAAGATCCAGAAACCGAAGCAGCACTTCCCCCAACGTCACTGACATCCCCAGCACCGTGAATGGCACCAGGAGCGACAGCGATACCGAGGGATGGCCCGGTGCTGACTGCGATGCCGAGGACAGTGCCAGTCTGGGCCCAGAGGACCAAGAATATGACACTGAGGGAGCCTTCACCTCTGAAGAGACGACTGCCATAGCGGTGCCTCCCACCTGCCCCCAAGAGGGACAGACTGGGCCTCCGGCACTGTGGAATGAGCCCCTGCCACGGCAAGACTGAGAGAGGTGGAGGCCCCCTCCTCCACGGGCCGTAGAGGACCGGGAGAAGAACCAGAGGAAGGGTCGAGAATCCTGGCCTTGGCCCGCTGACTGGGAACCCACCCCCTAAAGTCGGCGGTGCACGTCTGACTTTAAACGCGTGGATCTCAAGAACTTGACGGTCCATAGAGAAGCAGGTGTTGCAGCTGTCCATGTCATGGACCGGGCCGAGGCAGGAGACGCAATGGTCATGATGGTCTGTCACGGAATAATGTCGACCACAGGGGCACCGATGCAATAGTGGCCTCCCCGCCTTCGACGATTTTTTGGCCCCGGGATGAGACATGACCGCACAGCAAACAACACACAAAAACAGTACTTGACGTCGCTATAAATAATGAAACGGTCTTACCGGCCAGAAGCGACGTCAAGCAGGGCGAAACAGAACTGAGGACCTTCATACACTAGGCCGCGAACGATAAATGGAAATTATGTACCTACCGTAATTCTTGATCTTCTTGGATGAAGTCTCCACCACTCATTCACACTGATGGGATCTACGCTGGAGGCACTAGGACCCAGCGGGAGCAAACATTTTGCAGGGGTGGGGCTGGTGCCAGAGATGGAGCCGCGAGGAGCGGCAACGCGAGCCTCAGCTCGTGTGGCAATGACCCTCCAACCGCCTCAGTACCTTTTTTTCCGAGGAGGTGCAGCGTAACTAACCTACAAGGATAGCCTAACAAAAAACTGAACATAAGATAATCTGGACAACCCGTATAAGAAGGGTCAACAAGGAAGTCTTCACAGCCTAAAGATTGAGGGAGTGAAGACCAACAACAGAGGTGAGCTCGGGGGATGGTGGGTGGGCGTGTGAATGAGTGGTGGAGACTTTGTCCAAGAAAATCAAGAAAAGTCTCCACCACTCATTCACACTGATGGGAGAGTACCGAGCTAATAATCCCCCAAAAGGGCGGCAGGAGAGACCAAGAGGTCACAATTTTAGGACAGAAGTCCATTACGGATAGTCCTGCCAAATGAAAGATGTCGCCTGGCATGGACATCCAAAGCACTGTGCTTGAGGAAAGTATGCACAGAGCTCCAGGTAGCCGCATTGCAAATATCTGCAATGGGCATGTTGCAGATTTCCGCCAGGGATGCCGCGACTGCTCTAGTAGAGTGAGCGTACACTCTGCCCTCCAGTTTAACCTGCGCCATGGAAAAACAGTGGCGAAGGCATACCACCAGCCATGCTGAGATGCATCTGATAGCGACAGGTTGACCCAGCCGGGTCTCGCTGAAGGAAACAAACAGTTGTTGAGCTTTGCGAATTTCTTTTGTTCTATCCAAATAGAAATGCAGAGCTCTTTTGATATCTAAAGAATGAAGGGTACGCTCCCCATCATTCTGGAAGTTCGCAAAGTAAGTAGGTAGGACCAAAGGTTGGTTTACATGGAATTCTGAAACAACCGTAGGGAGAAACTTGGGAAGGGTCCTATGAACTACTTTGTCCTTATGAAACACAGTATACAGGGGGTCTGGGACCAAAGTATGTATTTCAGAGACCCTGCGAGCCGAGGTAATGGCCATCAGGAAGGCAGTTGGAGAAATTTCAGCTCACAGGTAGCTAGAGGCTCGAAAGGCTTTCGAGTGAGCATGTCTAGCACAAGGTTAATGTCCCAGGCTGCAACAGGACGCCTGATAGGGGGTCTGGTATGCAGAATACCCTTAAGAAACCTCTTAACTACTGGTAACTGAGCCAGACATAAGGAGAGTACTGGCTCATGGTAAGCTGAAATGGCACAAAGGTGAACTTTGACTGTAGAGTATTGTAGACCTGAATTTGTGAGGTCTAAAAGGTACCCTAGAACTTTATTTGGTGGACAGGAAAAAGGATTCAAAGAGGACTTTACACACCAGACAGAAAAACACTTCCATTTGGCTGTGTAAGTTTTTCTAGTGGCCGGCTTGCGCACAGCCAAGAGAATATCTGAAACTCTCCAAGAGGCACTGAACCTGTTCACTTCTATCTCTTCAGGAGCCAAGCGTGAAGGTGAAGTGACCTCAGATTGGGATGGACCACAGGCCCCTGGGTCAGAAGATTTGTCTGAAGGGGAAGCGCTTTCGGAGAGGTTACTGACATACTGTTGAGTAACAGAAACCATATCTGTCGAGGCCAGAAGGGTGCAATGAGGATCATTTTGTGCCCCTGGGACTTGAATCTGAGAAGCACCCTCTATATTAGTGGAAGAGGAGGAAAGGCACATAGAAAGTGTCTTGTCCACTGTAACCTGAACGCATCCTGACAGAAAATGCCAGGCCCTGGATTTCTGGAGCAGAAGAGAGGCAGTTTTAGTAGCAGTAGTAAAGATTTTATTCATTATAATGAACAAGGTAAAACAATCCCATTGAGTACACAAGTACACTCATTTTCAAGGGACACCTTCTAAAGTGCATAACCTGGTTACAATATAGGAGAAAATATACAAATATACAAAAATACAAATATATATATATATATATATATACATATACTCAATAAATACATTTCCACATATTTGTATCACATCCATAGACAAAACTACACTAATACATAAACATTCATCCATTTTCCAATGCCACACAGCATTCATGAGATTTCTCACTTTGCCTATGATACCAAGATCTAATTTTCATCCAGCTTATTCAAAAGGCAGGTTATTCCAAATTTTTGGACCCAAGTAAAACAACGTTGCACACCCATCCTTTGTCCTAAACTTTGGTACTTCAAACTCTATATACTGTACTGGGCTGATCTCAAACCCTTACTTTGATGTTTAATTTTCAGATCTTTAGCAATATATTCAGGTAATTTATTTTCAAAGAACCTGCATATAATTTTAGTTATATGTTGATTTCTTCTAATATACAAATGATCCCATCCTATATTTTTATATAGCTCACAATGATGTGTAAGTCTATGTAAGTTTTGTGTCGAGTAGGGATGCAAAAAGGTCCAGGTCTGGAGTTTCCAACTCTGCAAATAGTGACTGAACTACGGTTGAGTCTAGAGACCACTCGTGAGGATCTGTCTCTGTTCTGCTGAGATGGTATGCCAGTTCGTTTTGCACTCCCGGCAGGCAGACTGCCTGAATTAGAGCCTTGTGCTCCCAGGCACCATTCCCACACTCTCATTGCTTCCCTGCATAAAGTGTAAGAGTGTGCACTGCCCTGCTTTTTGATGTAATACATCACTGCTTTGTTGTCCGTTTGAAGGAGAATGTTCTTGTGACAGACAATGTCCTCCAAAAAGGATGGCTCCCATTTCTAGGACATTTATGTGAAGCTAGGACTTATCCTGAGTCCACGTATCTTGGCTGTGGAGATTCTGAAAGTAAGCTCCCCACCCCATCAGGGACGAGTCTGTGGTAATGGAAATCTGATGATCCAGGGGAGCAACGGGATATCCCTCTAGAAGATTGTCCTCTTGTGTCCACCAGGTGAGAGACCTCTTCAGAGGTTCTGTCACCTTGATGAGAAAGGACTGAGGGTGAGTGGTTGGGGACCACTGAGTACTGAGCATCCATTGAGAGGTTCTCATGTGGAGGCGAGCTAGGGGTACACTGAACACTGAGGATGCCATGAGACCGAGCATCCGTTGCATTGAGATAGCTCGAACCGAGCTGTTCTCTCTGATGTATCGGGCCATCTGCAGCATATTGCACCTTCTGTCCTCTGGTAGAAAAGCTTTCGCACAGTAGGTGTCCAGAAGAGTTCCTAAGAAAAGGAGCTTCTGGGAGGGCTGCAGCTGCGATTTCTTGAGATTTAGCAGGACTCCCATGGACGTGAGAAAGTCTGAGGCCATGGCTACGGCGTTGAGAGTTCCTTGCCTGGAAAAGCTTGCCAGAAGTCAGTCGTCCAGATATGGGAACACTTGAATCCCGATCTGAGATGCGCTGAGAGAATTGCATAACACTTTGTAAAAACACGCAGCACCAAGGATAGCCCAAAGGGCAGGACTCTGAACTGATAATGCTGGCCCAAAGCCACAATCCTTAGGTATTTGTGATGCTTTGGGTGAATAGGAATATGCTGGTAAGCATCCTGCATGTTCAGGGAGGCTAGCCAGTCGCGTTGATGAAGCAAAGGTAACAGGGTTCCTAGTGAAATCATTTTGAACTTTTCTTTGGGAAGAAATTTGTTCAACTGTCTGAGGTCCAAAATGGGACGCATGCCCCTGGTCTTCTTTGGGACCACAAAGTAATGGGAGTAGAACCCTGTGTTCCGGTGATCCAGCGGAAAGTACAGTTACGAAAGAACTTACCGTAACAGTAGATCTTCGAGAATAGCTCGCAGCAGGTTACACCATTAGGACTGAAGCTGGCAGGCGCCAGGACCCCACGGAAATTTTTAGTTAGCAGTATTCAGCGGGGACCGCCTCCAACGTCGGTCCCGCCCCTGACGTCAGGCATAGTACATAAGGAGGCAGTCCCCCAGAATCCACAGTTCTCCCGCCGGAGACTCCCGGCCGCTGGATGACATCAGAAGAGGTGACTGAGGATCCGCCATCAAATGGCAATCAGAGTGGTGCTGAGAACACCTGATCCTAGGAGAAGGATACTGGAACCAGAATCTACCTCCAGTGGGGATGGTGGGAGGGAAAGTACCTGTTGCAAGAGCTGTTCTCGAAGATCTACTGTTACGGTAAGTTCTTACCTAACTGTACTATCTTACTTCGAGAAACAGCTCTTGCACAGGTTACACCATTAGGACTGATTCCCAAGCAATATTGGAAATCCCACACCAATGGGAGGAGGGAAGGTAGAAATCCTTAATAGAACCTAAGCCTAGGACAGAAGTCCTTGAAGTACTGCTAGACCAAAACCTGCTCTTCGCCTTGATGCAACATCCAGGATATAATGCCTGATGCAGGTGTGCACAGTGCTCCAAGTAGCTGCTGCACAGATGGCCGAGGTGGACACATTTAGGGCTGCAAAGGAGGTAGCCACCCCCTTGAGGAATGACCCTTAACCACGCCCGGTAAGGGTTTGTTGCGCTTCTGGTAACAGAACGTGATACATTGAATGAGCCAACTGGACAGCGACTGTTTGGAAACGGGAGCTCCCATCATCCTGTGGGCAAAGGAGACAAAAAGCTGGTCCGATTTTCGGTGGTGTTCGGTTCTGGTCAGGTAGTATCGAAGACACCTATGCACATCTAAAGTGTGCAACAGGGCCTCTCCTCGATTAGAATACCTGGGGAAGTACACTGATAGATCGATGTCCTGATTAAGGGTGAGAGCTGAGACCACCTTAGGTAGAAACTTCGGATTAGTCTGTAAGGATACCCTGTCTTGGTGAAAAAACAAATAAGGTTCTTTACACATCAGTAAGTGAAGTTCAGAAATTCTTCTGGCTGAAGTAATGGCAACTAAAAACAACGTCTTCCATGTAAGGAGACGTAGCTCGCAATCCGCGGCTGGTTCAAAAAGTGGCAGCGTAAGCTGTTCCAGGACAAAGGGTAAATCCCATGGCAGAATCGGATCCTTAATTGGAGGTCTAAGGTGGAGAACACCTCTCAGGAAGGCTCGTGCCGTGTCCAACTGAGATATGGGACGTTGGCCTATAGGAGTGTGATAGGCTGAGATGGCAAAGAGGTGTACTTTTATCGAGGAGTAGGCCAAGCCTGTCTGAAAAAGAGACAGGAGGTAGTCCAAGACCAACCTTTCTGGACAATCCATAGGCGAAAACCCGCACGCTTGAGCCCATAGACAAAATCTGTGCCATTTCATGGCGTAGGTAGCATGGGTGGCCGGTTTCCTAGCAGCCGCAATAACATCTGCTACCTCTTGCAAGACCCCGTATCGTATAATGGCTATGTCTCTAGGAGCCAAGCATGCAGGTTCAGCAAATGAAGGTCCGGATGAACCAAGGAGCCCGCCTCCTGAGACAGCAAGTGAGAGCTGAAAGGCAGAGGCACTGAAGGTTCCCAGGACAGCTGATGTAGTAGAGGGAACCAGATCTGTCTGGGCCAAAACGGCACGATAAGTATCAGCGTCGCTTGCTCCCTGCGAAGTTTCAGAAGGACCCTCTGGATCAATGGAAAGGGGGGGGGGGGGCATAGAGGAATCTGCCCACCCAGAAGAGGGACAACGCGTCTCGCCAGAAAATACCAGGCCCTGGATCTAGCGAGCAAAAATTGGGCAGTTTTGCGTTGGATGGGGACGCGAAAAGGTCTAACTCTAGTGTACCCCATCTGTGAAACAGATCCTCTACTACCTCCTGGAGTAGTTCCCACTCGTGGACTCTGGCCTGAGAGCGACTCAGGCGGTCTGCGATGACGTTGTCCACCCCTGGTACATGAACAGCAATGAGGTTTGCGCCGTGTTGTAAAACCCAATCCCACACCCTCATGGCCTCCCTGCAAAGTGGGTAGGAATGGATGCCTCCTTGTTTGTTGAGGTAATACATCACCGCGGAATTGTCTGTTTGTAACAGAAGAGTACCCGGTGGAATCTCCGACTGGAAAGCCTGCAGGGCGTAAAGAACTGCTCTCATTTCCAGAATATTTATGTGGAGATGAGTCTCTTGAGTTGTCCACAGGCCCTGAGACCGGACACCATCGAGGTGTGCTCCCCATCCAAGCCCTGAGGCGTCTGTGGAGAGCATCACAATCGGAGACGGTGCAATGAAGGGGACCCCCACTGATAGATTCTTCGAATCTAGCCACCATTGCCAATACCGGATTACGGCCTTCGCGATCTGGATTGGGAGCTGCAGATGGTCTTGCTTTTGATCCCATTGGACCCATAACATCCACTGGGTCACCCGCATGTAGAGATGGGCCAGCAGGACTGTTGCAATGGCCGCAGCCATGTGTCCGAGCAGGCAAAGGACAGTCTGGCAGGGATGGTCTTCCTCATCATGATGTCCCTGATGAAGGATCTGATACGATCCGCTCGGTCCTGGGGTAGAAAAGCTTTCCCCTGGATGGTGTCCAGAACTGCGCCTATGAACTATAGAATCTGGGACGGAACCAGGCATGACTTCTCTTGATTGATAATGATGCCCAACAGAACAGAGACTGAGTACAATGAATGGCGGACATCAGGGGCCTCCCGAGAGGGTGCCATGAGAAGCCAGTCATCCAGGTAGGGGAACACGTAGTAGCCTTGTCTCCTCAGAGTCGCCGCTACGACCGCCATGCACTTCGTGAATACCCGAGGTACCAATGACAGTCCGAAGGGGAGAGCTCGAAACTGGTAATGGTGACCCTGAAACTCGAAGCGCAAAAACTTCCTGTGCGCTTGAGCAATGGGTATATGCAGGTAAGCATCCTGCATGTCCAAGGATGCTAGAAAGGCGCCCCTGTTTGAGCATGGGTATCAGACCTGGGAGGGTCACCATGCGGAAGCGTTTGTACAGGACTGAAGCGTTGAGGTCGCTGAGATCCAGTATCGAACGGAGGTCCCCTGTCTTCTTGGGAACCAGAAAGAAGTGAGAATAATAACCTGCACCTCTCTGGTTCCGCAGTACGTGCTCTATAGCCTCTTTTCCGAGAAGCGCGAGCACCTCCTGCTGTATGAGCAGGGCATGCTGATCCAAATAATGGGAAAGCAGGGGAGGTCTTGACAGTGGGTGGTCGAGAAATTCTATGAAGTGGCCTTTCTTGACTAATTGGAGAACCCACCGGTCAGCGGTAATCGACTGCCACCCTGAAAAGTGGCGAGCGATGCGACCCCTGACCTTTTGTGCCCATTGATCCAGAGGAGGGGCCGGGGCCGGGAAGGAGTCATGCTGTGGCAGCACTGGTCCCTGCAGGCTGGGCCAGTTTTGTGTAATGTTGTCCTCTGCCTGGGGACGACTTAGCCTGGGCTTTACATTGAAAAGTGCCCCTTTGTTGCTGGTTGGAATGTGGCTGCTGCTGTTGTTGCCGGCTGTGAAAACGGCTCTGGTTCCTATGAAAGGAACCAGGCCTTGATCTGTACATGGCTTGTACAGACCTGACTACCTTCCCAGCATCCTGGAGCTTGGTGAAAACCTTCTTCAAGGGTTCACCAAAAAGTACTTCGCCGTTGTAGGGGACGTCAAGAATGTTTTTCTGGACGTCTGGGGTAAAGCCGGATACATGAAGCCAAGACTGTCTCCAGAGACAGATGCCTGAAGCTGCAGCTCTGGCAGACGAGCCCACAGAATCGTATGCGGCTCGTAGCACTTGGGTTCCCACATCAGACCCTGTGCGGAGGAGGTTTAGGAGCTCCACTGCCTGATCGCCATCCAATAATTTGTCAACCAGGTCCTGGCCCTGTTCCCACAGGGCATTCTGAAACTGTACCATGTGAGATAGGTAGTTCAGGGATCTTATGGAGCATGTAGCAGCCGCATACATGCGCCTCCCCAGGGCATCCAGCTGTTTGGATTCCTGGCCCAGTGGCTATGTGCTCATGTGCTGCTGTCTTTGGGACCGGTCATGCGAGGCCATAATGACCAGGGAGTCAGCCAGAGGTTGTTGAGCCAAGTACTGGTCCTCTTTCGGGGCCTTGCACAGGTGGTCAACTTTCTTCGGCACAGCGGGGGTGGAGTGCGGACGCTTTCACGCAGCCTTGGTGACGTCTCCAAAGGTGTCCACCAAGGGTGGCACTACCACAGGCTTTGGATCTTTCTGCCGAAGACAATGGGCAATGCGCTGTCTCTCGGGATCGAAGTCTTCGGCATCCCATCCCATGTTGTCCTGGATGTGCCTCATGATCTCAGAGAAGGAGGGATCATCCGGAGGAGACCTGGATAGGTCATGTGGGTCAGGTGATGAGATGCTGAGAGGAGAAGGAGATCTGGAGAATTCCGAGGTATCCGATCTGGAGTCCTCCCCGATGGAGTGTACCGATGACGTCTGGGTCGCTTGGGGCTGGGAGACCCTGATTGAGATCTTGAGGAAGGCCTTCTCCGATCCTTGGATCTACCCCTAGGAGGTGTAGTCTGCTCCTTAGGGGTTGGTGGTCGTCCTGCTGGCCCCTGTGGAGGAGGAGGGGGCGTAGGAGGTGAAGGAGGAGGTTTGACAGGGAACACATCTTTTCGGATGGTGTCCCACCAGAAAGTAAAGAGATCCTTTACTTCTTGTATGTTCATGCCCGATGACGGGCCTGGCGCCGGTGGTCTGTCGCCAGGGGTCGGGTCGGTTGGTGTCTCTGAGGTGGGCAAAGGTTCCCTCGGAAGCCCGGCATCCTCTGTGTTGCCCGCCTGGTCTTCAGGCAATGTGGTGTCCTCCTCCATGGAGTCCCCGCGACCGGTGTCCACCGGTGTCTGGGGGGCGGTCTTCTGCTCCGGTGAGCGTGAGGCCGACAACTTCGGGTCCGGTGAACGCCCGGGCGGCATCTGGTGCTTGGCCGATGTCCTTGGCTCCGGCGAACACCTGGCCGACTTCGGGTCCATCGTCCGCTTTAAGAACGTCAGGTCTTTCATCTTCCTAGGTGGTGGATCCGGACCCCTGGGAGACCGATCTGGCATCAGGGTCCCAACGTCAGGCAGAGGAGGAAGACTTGTGGCGTTCGGAAGACTTGGAAGAGGCCCGAGAGGGAGTGGAGGAAGCTGAGGGCCTCAGAGTCTTAATAGGCTGAAGCGAAGTCAAAGAACCGCCAGAAGCCTTGACTTTGACCGGAAGGGGCTGAGAATGAGCCCTGGAGGGAGAGCGGTCAGATTGGGTGGACCCTGAGCTACGTGAGTCCGAGGCCCGGTTCGGGGATCTGGACCTTGCTTTCTCCCTGTGTTTTTCCCGGTGTTTATGGGCCTTGGAAGAATAATCACCCCTGGAGGAAGGTTCTTTGTCCATCCTGCTATGTTTCTCTTCTAACAGGTATGCCTGAAGTGCCATCTGATGGCGGATCCTGGTGTGGCTGTTGAACCCTCTGCAGAAGGAGCAGGCCTTGGCGTCATGGTCCGGGCCTAAACACCACACGCAGGAAGAATGAGGATCCTTGAAAGGGATCTGTTTTTTGCAGGCACACTTGGAAAGGTGTCCCTCAGAAGAAGGAGTTGGAGAGGACATTAGTTTTGTAGAAACTACTGGAGAAGTTCCAAGTCGTTGTGCACTAGGTAGAGACAGAGAGGCCGATGCTGGTGAGTCGATGGTGGGAAAAGAACTGGGGATACTGGGGGACCGCCTCCTTATGTACTATGCCTGATGTCGGGGGCGGGACCGACGTCGGAAGTGGTCCGCGCTGAATACTGCTAGCTAGAACATTTCTGTGGGGTCCTGGCGCCTGCCGGCTTCAGTCCTAATGGTGTAACCTGCTGCAAGAGCTGTTTCTCGAAGTAAGATCTATTTCTACTGTCCTGTTGTTCAGAAGGCCTTGTATTTCGGAAGCGAGAAGCTCTGACTGAAGTACTGACAGCCTGGGCTGACATTTGGGGGGACGATCCGGAGAGGTCTCTGAAAAATTGAGGGAATACCCCTTGTGGATTATACGTCGGACCCGTTTGTCCGATGTTATGGACTTCCACCGGTTGCAGAACTGAGTCAGACGACCTCCTACCGCCAAGAAAGAGTTCCCCTCGGGGAGCTGAGGTGGGACTTGGGCCAGAAACTCAGAAGGCGGCACTGGGCACTTTGGGCCCTTGTGCTTTCTGTTGCATTTTCTTTTGAGGCTGAGGTGCTTGATTTTTATTAAAACCTCCCCTGCCCTTGCCTCGAAAGGACTAACAGTTGTGAAACTGGCGCTTATTAACGCCCCCCTCCCCCAGAAGGGGCGGGAGGAGGCCGAGCCAATTTGATGGCAGACCTAGTCTTTTGAGTGGCCTCTAGAGCTTGCTCCACTTGAGGACCGAAGAGATACACACCGAAGGGTAACACCATGACCTGTTGCTGGGCATCATTTGTGAAGCCTGAACTGCGCAGCCAGGAGTGACAGCGGGTACAAATACCCGCCGCCGCTCGGGAGGCAGTATTGAAAGTATCCATAGCTGCTTTTACCTGCTGGTTATTGGACTCGATACCCCTGGTTATGGTCTGAAGAAGCTCTGAATTAGTATCTGACTCTGGTAGAGCTTCTACCAATTGTTTCAGCAAATGCCGAGAACACACTTATATTGAGAGAAATAACCCTGGTAGCTGGCAATACGCATACCCAGGGTGGATGCAGCAAAGACTTTCTTACCTAAAGTATCTATCTTACGAGATTCTTTGTTTATAGGTCAGGCTGTAGTAGCCTAGGGTCCGCAGAGGCTTGGGAGGCCAAAATGGGTCGATCCTTGGGAGCAGCGTACTTTCTATCTATGGACTTAGCCACAGAAGGAATAAGAGCGGGATTATTCCATACCATTTGAGAAAGCGTCTCAAAGGAGGGCTGTACCAGTGGAGTTAAATCCATAGGGATCTCAGGGACATGAAGGTATTGGAGCCTTAAAATCTTCCCAGGATCGATATCAGGAATCTGGAGAGAAAGAGTGGAATTCAAATTTTTCAGCAGAGACTTAAATGACAGGTCCTCAACTATAGGCTCTGTAACAGGATTAGGTCCTGCTCCTTCCACATCATCACCCAGTCGAAGGTCTGGGTCAGGCTCAATATCATCTCCTGACAGCCCAGGTGGGACAGTATGGACAGGAAAGGAGATAGAATCAGGAGGAAATGAGGAAGGAAAAGGATTTGAAGAGGAAAAGTCCTGAAGACTGGCAGGCATAAAACCAAACATCGGGCGCGAAGGCAGAGCACGGGCGCCGCCTATTGTGACACGCTGGTGCCAAGGGCAGCACCGACAATCTCACGCCATCGGGATGGCACTGAGCCACACGGCGCCGAGGACAGCGCCGATAATCAATGGCGCCCGCCAGACGACGTACAGAGGACAGCGCCAACGACTCCACTGACGCTGACGGCGCCAAGCCAACATAGGGCTCCAAAACTAGGATTTGAGGAGAAAAAATGAAGAATAACAGGAGATAGAGACATAGGTGTGGCCCCCTGCGCCGCAGCCTTGTGAGGGGGAGAAAACACCTGAGCGCGGAGTCGACGGCACCAAGGAAGGCGCTGCTCGACTAGGGGGGTCCAACCGCCCTACCCGACCCCTTGAAGAGCCTGAGGGCCCCGGAGTGAACGGGCCAGGCAGCTGGACTAACCTCCGAGCCCACTGCTCCATCAGAGCAGCCCACTGATGAAACTGCTCATCTAAAGCCCTACCAGAAGGCAGAGAAGGGCTCCGATGTCGAAGAGGGCGGTGACCAGGACCAGAAACCGGCGACTCTGAAGGAGGAGACCAGCAACTGACCCCAATGACTGACCGTCGATGCGCAGACATACCAGAGGGCGACTTCGAGTGATGCCTTCTCTTTCTTGACCTGTGGGCTGAAGAAGAGCTCAAGGCCGAATGGTGCAGAGAATGCAACCATTTTCTTTTATGCTTCCAGGGACCGCCCCACCACGGGCACTGGACCGTCCGTTGTCAGACCCCCCCCCTCCAGAGAGGGCGGCGGACCGGACAGCCCGGCTGACTGAACAGCTTTCATACAAAGTCTCCCTACCGTCACCTGACCCACTCATGGTTGACTCCGTCAATGTAGGCTGAGACTTCTTTCTTTAATAAGAATAAACTATCGTAAGCGGTACTTATTCAAGATATACTACAAAATAATAAAACTGAAAACTATGCTGCTAGTTTGAAGTTTGACTCCTGGCGGGCGAGTGACATCGACAATGAAGTGCATTCGACGGCAGGGAAAAAAGGAACTGAGGCGGTTGGAGGGTCGGCGCCGAGATAGTCATTGCCGCACAAGCTGAAGCTTGCAGAGCCGCTCCTCGCGGCTCCATCTCTGGTGCTGGCCCCCCACAAAAAGTTTGCTCCCGCTGGTTCCTAGCGCCTCCGGTGTAGATCCCATCAGTGTGGATGAGTGGTGGAGACTTTATGTCCAGGAAGATCTAGGCCGCACATGCAATTGACTGTAGAAATCTTCTCATGAGGTCTGCACTTGACAGCAGGAGAAGAAGAAGAACTGAGGCTAGGGCAGAGCTGATGACAGATAACGGCCAGCCTGCGAGCGCCACATATAATGTCTGCCTTGAGGGCAGCACCGGCCCTGTGTCGACTCCGTCTATAGGAAAAAAAAAATCTCCTGCGGTGTCTTAGCTCCAGTGCTGTACCCACTAGTGATGAATGGTGAAGACTGACACAGACAAGATCAGGTTGTATTGCTCTCTTCTGTAATAGAGCCTGAATTTCCTCTCTGAGATGAGGGATGTGTATCTTCAGGTAAAGAGAATGGTCCTGAGGCCTGTCTGGAGGTTTTGTGAGGAACTCCAGAGTATGCTCTATTAGCTGAAGAACCCACGAGTCGGTTGTCACCGTCCACCACCCTGGCAGATGGCAAGCAAATCTTTCACCCACCTGCTCGCCTGCAAGATTCTGAGGGGAGAGAGTGGAAGTCATGCGAGGGAGGGTGGGCTGGGGGACTTGACCTACGGAGTGGCTGAGGCTGACTGTGCCCTACATTTGTTTTGACATCGGGCATTCTGCTGTTGTTTTGGCTGCCATTTTCCTTGGCACCGAAAGGGTTTCTTTGTCTGAAATTTTGGTCGGTACATGGTTTGTGCCAACCAAAGGGCTGTGCCTTTATCCTGCAGAATGGTAATGATATCCTGTGCATCACCCCCAAACAGGACGTATCCCCTGAATGGGCGTCCTGGATGGCAGTCTGTATGCCCTGGGCCAAACCCAACACCCTCAGCCAGGAGAAACATCAGAGGCCGACTGCTGTAGCAGCTCCCCTCGCAGATGAATCTACTCCATTGGAAGTCGCTTGAAGCGAATGCCTATTGGCCATTCTGGCCAAACGGATCCAATCCGCCAAAAGGGATTTTGATTCAGATTCCGGGAGTGTTTCAATGGCAAGCTCTAGCTGGGCAAACAGAGATTTTTGGTATACCAGCATGTGGCCATTGTAGTTGAGGCCCCTCATGGCCAGAGTGTAGAAAGAATAAAATTTCCTGCTAAACTGATCCAATTGCTGAGACTCCTTATATGGTGGCGAGGTGCTCATATGCCGGGGTTTTCAAGACCGGTCGTGAGTGGCCGCTATAATCACCGAATCGGCCTTGGGCTGCACGTTGAGGTGGTCCTTCCCCTCTGGCATACAGTAAGTGGGGTCCGCTTTCTTGGCCAAAGCTGGAATGGAGGAGGGCATCATCCAGACTGTTGATGCCAGGTCCTCATGTGGCTCAAGCCAGGGTTGGGTAAGAACCGGTGTCGCCTTGTGCATGTCCAGGTGTTCTGCAAGGTGCTACCCTTTTCGGATCCTGGGCATCCACCTTCCAGTTGTAAACCTCTGCTATTTTTCCGAGAGGGTCCGCGAAGGAAGGAAGGGTCCTTTGTAGGTGACTTGGGGGATTCCTTGGGTTGGGGTTCCCCTATAGCGGGGTTTTGAAACCCGACCCTACTGACTCTGAAGAATCTGAGTCGGAATCCTGATCTGAGTCGGAAGAATCCTGGGGTTCCGGCGTTGGTTTGTCCAAAGGCCGGTGGCATCGGGACCCTTGAAGGGGCAGCGTCGGCTGAGGCAAAGGGACCGGAACCTGCCTTGGCTGCTGCACATCAGGGCTAATAAGAGATTCTCTGGGGGGCTGACGGCTGTCCAACACTGATAACAGTTGAGCCTTGGTGTCTGACCACCAAGACTGCAAAAATGGATCTAAAGTCCACTGGAGATTGAGGAGGAGGAGGAGGAGGAGGCTGATAAGTTGGGGGATAGCCCGTAGAAAAGCCCGGCTGTGGGAAGCCCGTTGTGTGAAAATGCGGTGACGGGTAACCTGGCAGAGGGTAGGCCAAAGCATACCCTGGCGTCTGAAACGCTGATGGGAGTGTAAACCCGGTGGGTTGTATGCCGGTGCCTGAGGTGTCGGTATCCTGACGGTGGGAACCTTGAAGGAGGGCCCGATGGAGGGTAACCCGATGGAAGAAACCCTGACAGAGAGCCCAACAGGGGCAAACCTGTTAGAGGGACTAATGGTGGGGCCGAAGGCCCTGATGGAGGTCCCTGTGGGACGCTAAACTCTGAAGGTCCTGGGAGGGTTAGGTCTTGCAGAGGTTTTACTGGTGGCACTAAAGCCTCTGACAGCGGGGGAAGTGGCTGAGAACCGTCTGGGACAGTGCCAGCTCCCAACACCAGATCCGGAGGTAGGCCTGGAGGAAGGCCACCTGACGGAAGCCCCTCATTACCCATCCCTCAATCAAGAGGTGGGGGGGGGCACATCCAGTAGTGAGGGTGAGGCCCAGTGGGGAAGACTAAGGGCAATCCGGCAGCTGGGAATTGTCGGGGCCATCGCTGGACCCCAACGCCAGGTAGGTCGGGCAGACATTGGTAGAGCCAGCGTCCGACTTATTGGCCGAAGCAGAGAGGGCTTCGGAACCTCTAGACCCTGACACCACAGCCTGAGTCAGGTGCTCGTCGGAGGGCCTGAACGACTTAGCGACTCTTCTTGGCGTGGTAGAACCCCCCCCCGTGGAGATGGATCTAAATGCAGCCGAGGCTCCCACGGCCACCAGGACCAGTGGTGGCGGGGGGCCCAAGGACTGCTCCTTTGGCAGGGCAGGCTGGGCCGCTGTGCCGACTTCCCAGAGGTGGAAGACCACCACTCGTCTGAAGAGCCCACAGGCAGCTTTGGACGAGTGGGGGGGCTGGTCCTGGTCCCGATGCTTCTCCCTCTTCTTCTCATGCTTGGACTCAGTGGGAAAGGTGGCAGCGCTGCGCAATATTTGGAGCTTTTTCTCCATGGTGGAGATTCACTGCTTAAGTAAATGAACCTCAAGGACTGCTGGCGGTGCTTCCGTATGGCCGGGTTAAAGCTGGAACAGGCCTCACAGTCCTTGACCTTGTGCTCAGGGCCTAAGCAGAAGAGGCAGAGGGAGTGCGAATCTTTGTGTAGTAGTTGTGCGAAGTACACTTATTCTTGTGCTCGACGTTTGAAGATGACGACATGCACAAATTAAATGAAAATGCTGAATTTGAAAGAAAGAAAATGGAAACTCATCTGAAGAAGCGGTCAAACTGCAGCATATGATCTCCACGAGGACTGTGTTCAGGTCGACAGCAGGAAAGAACCGGAAGACTGCGTGGGGACTACCCACTATATAGGGTCATGCTGACGTCAGCCACATGACATCCAGTGGGCGGTCCCGCGTCAGATACTGCTGGCTTATGTTTCCATGTGGTCCTGCCGCAAGGGGCCAGTCCTCAAGGTGATTACCATACGAGAGCCCTCTCAGCAAGATCATCTTATACTTTTTTTTTTACCTCCTGCGCCAGTTTTTCCACCAGTCACAGATCCCCTGCTGCGCATCCCTTGTGCCGTGGCTCCCAGTACCCCTGGCTTGCCCCCCAGCGGGGACGTGGCACCCTCGGCCCTTAGGGTGCCACGAACGACGGAATAGGATGGGAGCCGTGCTCTTTTGGGAGCCCATTGCAGCCCGAGGGACGGGCATCATAGAGGCGTCTGGAGGTGGGCGGAGTTTTTTCCCCTTTAAGGGGGGTGGAGCGTGCAATGACGCCAGCGTCTGCCCCGCCCCCTTCTGACGTCAGGTCCCGAGTGCTTGGGGCTCTCCTGGTCTCCACCAGGAGTCCTCCGTGCACCGGCGACTCACCGCACCCTCCCCCCGGAGAAGGAGAGCAGTCGTGAGACGCTCGATCCTTCTCCCGGCAACCCTCGGTGACCCGAGTCCGTTCCGAACCCGGGTTGCTGGCGCTGCAAGCGGAAACTAATCACTGCGCCAAGGGCCGGCTAGTCTCTTATACTTGAGGTCTGGGAAAAGCTGGTGGAAGCATTGCTCCTGCCCCTACTGGAATACGAAGAAAACGTATATGACAGCACAAATAAAACCATTCTGAGAAAGCTAGAATCCATATACCACGGCCTGTGCAGCTTTATTCTAAATGTTCCAAGGGAAACCCACCACTGTGATCTCCTGGATAGATTGGTATGGATCTCTCTGGAGAATAGGTGTGTCTGACTAAATAGTCACTGTCTGTCTTCTGCTCTATGTCTGTCTGCTATTGGGAAACCTGCTTTCTCCTCACATATTCCCTCCATTTGGAACAACCTCCCTCTAACCCTCCATAAATGCCAGCTCAAACCGCGTGCTGCCCCTGCCTGCTCCTGCCCGTAGTTAACATTGCAATGTTACTCTCCTGTACTTAGTCTTGGTGTTCCTGTAACAGTGAACTAGTTATGATATACTAGCCTGTACACCATTTGCTGTATTGATTACTGTAATTTTGCTGCACCTTGCATTTTTCTACCACGTATAGATCATTTCTTTTGACTATATGTTGTATATTTTGTCTCCCTATTTCCCTTCCCCCAGGTCACATTACCAGTTTTCAATAAATAAATCAGTAAATAAACTAAATAAATCCAGCTCTCCATCCATCCTGCTATTTTATGCTATCTGCTGTACAAGGTGCCAGTTTATACAGCTCCTGACGTCCTGGGAGAACTTGGAAAACATTTTTGGGCACATTTTAGCTTATATGTTTTAGATTTTCTGATGGGCCATTCTTCCAATTTCTTTTCAAGGTAGAATTAGTATCAAAAAGATGAATATCTTCCCCAGAATTTTCTTTTCCACAAATATGCTTAATATGTTCCTACCTTTTACTTGGTTCTCTAAACTGCTTTCCACTATAAACAACTTTTTATGGTTAAATAGTACGCCTAGGATTGCATTACAAAAACTATTGTGTCCTAAAAATCTAGGTGATCAGAAAACATCCAATTTCATATTTTATTAGATAGCTTCACATATGAACAAATATTTAAAATGGCTCATATATAATGACCAATCTTCCCTTTATGTCCCCACATGATTAGAGCTAGAAAAAGATTTAAAAAGCATATCTGTCCAGAAGCTATTCTATATTCTGCTTTCAAAAATATACCTAAAGAAATAAAAAATACAGTTATTGGCACATCTCTTAAGATTCACAATCAAATCTATTAAGTTCTGAACATTAACATTTCTCAAGAGTACATCTCAACCAGAGTATTATAATCTGAACCTTCACTTAATAGGGAAAATATTGGCGTCACAGTTTTTACCTAGCTCACTAAATTCTCAGGTAAACACTCTTGTAAATCAAGGGAATTTTCATTCTTTCTCTGAAATTTCCAAAAAAAATTTCTGATCTAAAAAACATTCAAATTTTCTAATGTTAAAACTCTTACTACAAGCTTATTTTGGGAATTGCTTATTTCTTAAAGACGAGGCCAATATCATAACATAACCTCTCCAGAATTCGTTCTGGGTTACTTATGCCTTGACTCGTTCTTTAGATTGGCCTCAATTATGGAAGAATATCTATAAGTTTATCCCTCTACATTACCCAAGAGCTATACGTTATAAAACCATATACAATGCTTATTTCAAGAGCAACTATCACACTCTTTCTCGAATTCCCTCCAGAGAAGCCTAAATAACCCTTACCTGCCCCTAAATCGAATTGGATTTAAATTTCTTTTATGAAGTGCCCCGATTTAGGAAGGGAAGGGACCGTAATGTTGCTCAGTGGAGCTCAGTCTCGCTGATCCCTTCCACTTCCTTGTACCTCTGAACAGTGCACTCCACCCCCGATCTGCCCCTGTGTTGCTACGTTTTGTGACATAAGAGTATGGGGAAGCGCGGGGGCGAGCGTCCATTGCATTGTATGGGGCTGCTTTTAAAAGTTTAAATTATGTAGTTTAGATGGCATGTTGGAATAAATCATGGCTACCGCTTAACTAACAAGGACCTTGTTAGTCAAGTGGTAGCCATGACTTATTCCAATGTGCCATCTAAACTATATAATTTAAACTTTGAAATGCAGCCCCATAAATGTATTGACGCCGCCCCGCACTCATGTCACAAAACGTAGTAGTGCAGGGGCGGCGTGCACTATTCAGAGGTACAAGGAAGAGGAAGGGATCAGCGAGACAGAGCTCGGAGCAAAGTTACGATCCCTTCCCTTCCTAAATTGGGGCACTTCATAAAATAAATTTAAATCCAATTCGATTTAGGGGCAGGTAAGGGTTATTTAGGCTTCTTGGTGGGACTGGGTCAAAAGTTGCTCTTTAACTCCCTTGAGATTACATAAAATAGAGAATAATCGATAGGTAAGTGGGTGTTATGGGTTTTTATCACACACCCTAGGTGTGTGATGACCCATAAACCTCGAGAGCGAAGCTTGAGGGGTTTATGCTGTCAACACACACCGAGGGTGTGTGAAAAAAATCCATAACATCAAACTTACCTATCCTTTATTTTTTATAATTGCTGGTGTGGAGATTTAGACTGTATTTCTAGCAGCCTGAAAGAAAAAGATGCTTTTTAGCTAGAGGTTTTATTTTTGAAGAAACTGAACTGTACATGACTAAAACACAGTTGAAAATACTGCAGTTAAAATACTTTTTGTGAAACAATGGAATGCAACAGTTTTAAAGTATTTTCTCTGGGGAATGTCATATCAACCTGATTTCGAGTTATTATTGCTTTTGGAGCATAACAACCTGAAATCCGGTTGATATGCATTTTTAACAAGACGGTAATCCAGTTGATAAGTATCGTCACCAGTAATTATATGGGTATTAAACAAACTAATATATGTCATAAATGTAATAAAGACATTGGATCCTTAGAGCATATGCTGTGGTCTTGCCACTATGTTCAAAAACTTTGGAAGAAAATAAAATGTAACATCCTGGACAAAACAATGAAATCTTATAACTTTGATTTTTCTTGTATTCTAGGGGACTTTAAAATGACTTGTCATTTAAAGATAAATCCATAACTCCTCTTACAGGGGTCACAACTACTCAAGTGTTATTTAAATATTGGGCAGACCAATCTATGTCAGTCTTTAAAGAATTGAAGGCTCAGCTTAGACATAATTTAACTGTAATCTGGACCATCTTCTACTTCCATAATAAACAAATCTATTTTACAAAACACTGGGGGAATCTCTTGGATTTAGTCACTTCTATATAACATACCTCAGGATATAATCAACTAGTGATCGCAATCCTTAAGTCTTTATGATTTTATACTACTTTGGATATTTTACAGATGGTAGTTTTTACTTATTTTACTATTGTTTTTCAGGCCTGTTCTTTACAATATACACCTTTGTCTTCCTTTGGCAATTTATTTTACCTACAGTAAAATTTTCCTTAGGGCGATAGGGGAGAGTTTGGGTGAAAGGAAGTAGAGGAGGGAGGGTAGGGTACATTATGAGAGATGTATTTTTGGGTTATGCTTTTTCACTCGCCTAATTTGTTACTGGATGTTGGAATTCACTGATACTCATTTATGTTTTGCTGTTCTTTGTTGTTTGCTGTTACATTTGAAAATCTTAATGAAGAATAGAGATAAAAAAATAGATTTTCTACAGTTGGCTTTCAATTTTTCTTTAAAACTATGCAGTTTAACATGAAAACAGGATCCTTGCCCCCTAAGCTGTGATGTGAACTGTACAAAAGCAGTCAGAGCAAACAAAGTATAGAGGACATGAATCCTGTTCTTATGTAGCAGTAGTGAAAATTTTATTCTGAGATTTTTCAGAAAAGGATAACACAATTGAGCTGGGGTTCATTTTCAATGGGGTCCCAAAACATAACATATGAATAGTTGCACAAAATATATACTTTAACACAAATATAACATGTACAGGATTAAACAAGTATCAAATATAACAAAAATACTTAACAAGCACAAAATACTTTTCAATTAAATGTACATCACTATAAAAACAAACAGAGAAGCTGGCCCTGGTGGCGCAGAGGGATGAGGCACCGGACGCCTTACCTCGTGTCATGCTGGTGACCCGGGTTCGGGAATGACCTCGGGTCATCGGGGAGCTGGCATGGGGGAGGGGGGGAAGAAGGACTGAGGAGCCGAAAGGCAGCTCTCCTCTCCTGGGGAGCTTATCGCCCCAGTTCCGCCTCCCATCAGGTGGAGATCCGATGGGTAGAGTAGGCAGGAGGAAGCGGTGGCAATTGCCAGGGTGGGGTGGAGGGGCGAGTCGGTTGCACCTCTCAGCGCACGCACTGCCGCAATTCCTGGGTCCCGAGACGGGAGAAAATGGGATACAAATACCAAAAGAAAAAATTACTCACCATAGTAATGTTGTTTCTTCTAATGGAGTCTTGCTGTATTCAGACATAACGCAGTTAGCCCCAGCACTTAAACTGCCCCGAACTGCCTCGGAGAGGAAAGAGTTAACTCCGTGCAGAAGCATGGAATGTTGAGCTCGAGTTCGGTTTTCAAATCTCTGCTTGTGGTACTTACCAGTGCAACTGTCAGATTCCTACGAGCAACTAACTAACTTAACACTAAAATGTGGAAATTGTTTTAACACAAAGCCAAAAGGCAAAATACTTATTTTTGGGGTCCAAAAAAGACTCAAGTCGAGAACCCAAGAAGAAATAAGGTAGTGACAATTCAAACTATGCAACACAAGAAGGAAAAACATAACAGTTACTCCACCAAGAGTGAGGGTACAAGGTACATCCCTGAGGTGCAACACTGTGCCTACCAACCCACTTCCCAAAAACAGGTTCTGAGAGGGGTGGCGGGGGGAGGTCTGAATACAGCAAGACTCCATTAGAAGAAACAACATTACTATGGTGAGTAATTTTTTCTTCAAACAACATGAAGTCTTGCTGTATTCAGACATAATGCAGACTACCAAGCAGTTTCCTATGGAGCAGGGAATGCAGAACCTACTTTGGGAACAGACTCTGCAGTACTGCTGTGCCAAACCTAGCATCACTCCTAGCCTGGATGTCCAAAGAGTAATGCTTGGTGAATGTATGTACTGTTTTCCAGGTGGCTGCTTTACAGATCTCTAACAAGGGTATATCTCTGGCCACAGCTAGAGCAGCAGCTGTACCTCTAATCGAATGAGCGCTCAGGCCTGAAGGGGGCGTTCTACCCAATTTGTCATAGCAAAATTGTATACAGGAAACAATCCACCTGGCAATAGTTCTCTTAGTGGCAGGCTTACCTTTCCCCCACTTCACCATAAGTGAGGAACAATTGAAGACAGTCATTTCTGTGTGCCTTAGTATGCTCTATGTAGTAGCCAAGTGCCCTTTTAACATCCAAACTGTGTAATCTTCTTTCCCCTGGGGAAGACTGGTCAGTGAAAAATACAGGAAGAGACACAGACTGGTTTAGGTGAAAACTATACCACTTTAGGCAAGAACCTCCTATTAGTTCTTAGGACCACTTTATCCCTATGGAAGGATATGAAGTCAGGTTCAACTGACAGGGCCTGTAATTGCTAATCCACCTGGCAGAAGTAATAGCTACCAGGAACACAGTTTTCCAGGTCAAGTACTTCAATTCAGCCGAAGCCATAGGCTCAAAGGGTGGCTGCATAAGCTGAGCAATGCAGACATTAAGATCCCAAGGCGGAGTAGGCTCCCTAAAGGGAGGGTTAATGTGAACCAGGCCTTTGAAAAACTTCCTGAAAACAGGATGAGATGCCAGGGAACAGCCCTTCCCTGCTGAAAGGAATGCAGAGAAAGCTGCTAGATGACCCTTCAGAGTGGCAGGCCTAAAGCCTAGACTATTCAGACGAGCTAGATAATCTAAGGTTGTGGAAATGCCTGCAGAATCAGGCACAATACCTTTCTGAGAGCACCAAATACTGAACCTCTTCCATTTGGAATTGTAAGTTTTTCTAGTTGAAGGTTTCCTGGAGACCTTCAGAATATCCAGAACTCCCTGAGAGAGCTGTAGAGCTGCATATTCTAACTCTTCAAGAGCCAGGCCTTGAGGTTGAGAGACTGGAGATTGGGGTACCAGATCTGGCCCTGGGAGGAGGAGAGAAGATTGTTATCTCCTGGGAAGAGACAGGGGACGTGAGACAGCCAAGGACAGCAGTAGAGGATACCAGGGTTGTCTGGCCCAATCTGGAGCCACCAGTATCACTGTGCAGGATTGAGTTCTTATCTTGATCAGAACTCTGAACAAGAGAGGGAAAGGAGGGAAGGCATAGAGAAACCTGCCCTTCCAGTTCAGAATTAGGGCATCCTGGGGAACTGTCCATAGGACTGGAGGTCTGCAGCAAAACAGAGGAAGTTGATGACTGTCTGGTGCTATAAATAGATCTATTTCTGGAATGCCCCACTTGGAGAAAATGATCCTCAGAATGTGAGGATTCAAGGACCATTCGTGATGCCCCTGTGAAATCCTGCTCAGGGCATCTGCCAGCTCATTGTCCTTCCCTGGAAGATGAACTGCTACCAGGGAAGTCTGAAGGGAACAGGCCAGAGACCAAATCTTCATGGCCTCTGTGCACAAGGCCGTGGACCGAGTGCCTCCCTGCTTGTTGATGTACCACATTGTGGTAGTGTTGTCCATCCTTACTTGGACCACCTTGCCTTTGACTGAATCCCAAAAGGTCTGAAGGGCTAGAAAAACTGCCCTAAGTTCCAGAAGATTGATATGAAGAAGAGACTCCTGCCGGGACCAGATCCCCTGAGCTGTTAGGGCTCCCAGGTGGGCTCCCCAGACAAGGAGAGAAGCATCCGTAGTTAGTACTACTGATGGAAGTTGAGGGAGAAATGGAACCCCTTGTCTGAGGTTGTCCTGGTCCAGCCACCACTGGAGAGCATGGACCAAAGTTCGGGTCACTGGAATCAGTTTGGTGAGAGAATCTGTTCTCTGTGACCAAAAGGACCTTAGATGGAACTGAATGTCCCGCATCTGAAATCTGGCTCCTTGAACCACTGCAGTGGAGGCAGCCATGTGGCCCAGGAGTTGGAGGAACTGTCTCGGTGGAAGAGAAACCTGAGGCCGAAAGGAGGAAGCGAGGTCTACTAAGGCCTTTACCCTTGCCAGAGGAAGGAAAGCTTTTGCTTGGTAGTATCCAATTCCACCCCTATGAAGGTGAGAAGCTGTACTGGTTCAAGGACAGATTTTGGCAGATTGAGAAGAAACCTCAGGGAACTGAGCAAGTCCTGAGTGGTTTGCAGAGCTGACCTGACCTGGTCTGAAGACTGCCCTACTAGAAGCCAGTCGTCCAGATATGGAAAAATGGTGATACCTTGCCTTCTGAGGTAAGCCACCACTACTGCAAGGCACTTTGTGAACACCGTTGGAGCTGATGTTAGGACAAAAGGCATGGCCTTGAACTGATAATGGTCTGAAGACAACTCGAACCTGAGATATTTTCTGTGGGAGCACCTTATAGGGATATGGAAGTAGGCATCCTTGAGGTCCAGTGATGCTAGCCAATCTCCTTACCTTAAAGAGGGAAGGATTATTCCCAGAGTTACCATTTTGAATTTGTGTTTTGAAATATGTTTGTTCAGATACCTTAGATCCAGGATGGGTCGCCACTCCCCCATTTTCTTTGGGGTGAGAAAGTACCTGGAGTACAGGCCTTTTCCCCTGTGTTGAGTAGGAACCTTCTCTATGGCTCTGAGAGCCAGGAGAGAGGAAACCTCTGCATCTAGGGCAAGGGTTTCTGACACTGATGCAGGTGGAAAAGACTTGGCCCTCCTTTTTGGTTACCTTTTGAAGCTGAGGGCTAGTCCCTGGCTTACTACTTCCAGGACCCACTTGTCTGAGGTAACAGACTTCCAGACCTGAAAGTAGTACGCCAGCCTGCCTCCTACTGGGATTGGAGAGTCGACCCGGGCTGACAACTCAGGGTGCCTGCTTGGCAGGAGCCTTAGATTGAGAGGAAGAAGCAGCCCTGCTCATCCCCCTTCTATCCCTCCCTCGGAAAAAAACCTCTTTGTGGGTAAAACGAGGAGGCCTGGGCTTGGTAAAAAGGCCTGCCTCTGCCCCTTGACTGCTGCTTCTGAGGAATGGCTTGCCTTGACTTGGCCTGTGCACTCCTGTAAGTGGTTCTATATTCATCCATTTTCTTCATGTAAGCCTCTGTCTACTCCCCAAACAGAGAGTTACCAACTACAGGAAAATCCATAGCCTTAGACTGGGTGTCCTGTGATAGGCTAGTACATCTGAGCCAAGCATGCTTTCTGAGAGACACAGATGTAGCCATGACTCTGGATGCCACATCGTTGGAGTCGACAGCAGTGTGAAATTGTACTTTGGATGCCTCAGTTCCATCCGCAGCCACCTCCTCCAGCTCTTTGGCTAGCTGGGGGGGAGGCCTTTTTAGCAAGTTCCAGAACCATATCCCACCTGGACTTCTGGTACCTGGCTGCATAGGCCATATAATTTGCCTGCCTGAGTCCCAAAGAGGATGCCAAGTATAGTTTCTTGGCCATGGCATCGACTTTCCTGGAGTCCTTGTCTGGGGGGTGTGAAGCCAAAGGAATGTTTGCTTTGTCACAGGCAGCAGCCTGAGGCCTGCACTACCCCAACATGGCTGCTATGTGAATAAAGGAACTCCGCAGCCAAGCCTGATAACATGCCTCTCCTGTCCATTCTTTTATCTGCAGGAGGTAAAGAGTTAGGAGTCTGTAGAATCCTTTGTGTCTGTTTCCCCAAGGACTTGTGAAGGGGAATAGACAACCTTTTGGACTCTAGGATGTCCATCATCTCCACAAAATCAGGCTCTTCTTTCTCCTCAGCAGCTTCAACCAAAGGGAGCTGGAGGGTTTCCGCCACCTTCTTGTAAAACAAGAATTGAGAAGGGGACTCAAAAACCCTGGGAGGGAAGACATCAGGGGGTCTGTCTGGGGAGATGTCCAGTTCAATGGGCACATCCAGACCCCCACCGTCATAGTCATCGTCGGGAAAGTCTTCGTCTCCCTCCCACTCCTCATAGAAAGCATCTGGATCGTAATCCGAAGGAGCCAGTTCCGACCTAACCGGTGGCATTGGTTCGGACGGAACCGGACGAATTGACTGGACAATACTAATCACTTTGGCTATCTCATCCACGGTTGGAGTAAGCAGTACTGGATCCGAACCGGTGGACTTCCGTTTCTTTTTTGATGGAACCGACCCCTCAGAGTTGGCTCTCCTTTTGCCCGAGGAGGTATCGCCTAGGTCAGTAGGCACCTCCTCAGGTTCGTCCGTAACCGAACCGGGCTGGCCATCTGGGTCTACGGACTTCTTGGCCTCCCTTTCCTTCAACCTACTCAGTCTTTTTTCTAGAGTGGTTTTAGGAAAGTTTTTGCAAATTTGGCAGTCTGACTGGAGGTGGTCAAACCCCAGACAATAAACACAGATGAAGTGGGGTCGGCCTTGGCAAAGGCCTCCCCACACTCAGTACAGTGTTGAAACCCAGTGGGACCGGTTTTCTTTTTGGGTTTCGCAGACATGGCCAACCTATCAAAATTACCCTATAGAAGCGTTATAGCCAGGTAACAGCAACCGATCGGTAACAACCGTGTCACAGGTTTGGAAAAGAACCGAGAAAAAGCCCGGTTCTTTTGAAACCGATCGGTACCGGAACACCACTCTAAAATAACAAATTTAAAATTAGAAGGAAACACAAGGTCGGTTCCTAACCGGACCGACTGTGAAGAAACCGAAGAAACCAACAATTTCCACAAGTTATTTTAAAATAAAATACAGTCACTACCTATCTACCACACTACCTGTACCATAGACAGAGGCTGGAAATCCAAGAAAAACAATAAAGAACAAGTTTTAAACCGAACGCTTTACTTTTACCGAACCGAGCACAGGAATCTCCGGAGTGACTTCACTGTTAGGCAGAGTAAAGAATCTGATGGTTGCACTGGTAAGCACCGCAGACAGAGGTTTGAAAACCGAACTCGAGCTCAACGTTCCATGCTTCTGCATGGAGTTAACTCTTTCCTCTCCGGGGCAGTTCAAGTGCTGGAGCTAACTGCATTATGTCTGAATACAGCAAACAGAGAAGCTAAATACAAACAAGATGTGAAAAAAAATTACACTGAAATGTCACATTTTTCCAAAGTTGGCTGTGGGACATCAGGGGCTCATTCAACATAGGATGAGAAGAGGTTGCTCACATGCAGCCACAGATTTGCAGCTGGTATTCAGTTCAAGTCCACACATGGGCAGTTCTTCTAAATAGCTCAGAGCCTTGGGGGGATTCTAAACAGAGTCCTGTTTACACCCAATCATATATCCTTGACTGCCTTGCTCTTACAACCTGGTTGCTAGAAGTGGAAGCAAGCTAGCAATAAAGCATGACAGGGGGCGCGTTTTGGTGGGATAATGGCTTGCTTCGGGTGAGCTGAAGCATGAGGCAAAGTCAAGTGCTTCTACCACCCAAGAAGGGCTGTCAGCCCACCATCACACACACACAGCTTGGACTGCCTTACTGCGACTGTGAAATGGGTCCTCTTTATAAATTAGATGTATTTTTTAAACAGTATTTTTGTTGAGCTACTTTCAGCTAGGCTACTGTGCTGGGAAAACAGCCTGACAAAGTACCTCTTGGCTAATCAGGAGCCAGTATTCTTCTAACCCATTTCTTAGCAAGAAGAGGTTGTGAGGCGGTAAACCAAATAACAGCAGTAAAACCACAGTTACAGGTAAGTAATCTATTCTTTTAATTTCCAGGATTAGTATGCAAAGACACCCTGTCTGTAAAAAAACAAGTAAGGATCTTTGCCTTAGGTTTTTGTCAGAGCCTGAAGCTGAGCAGAAGCAACTGCAACTAAAAACAATGCTTTCCACGACAGAAAGCATAGCTTGCAACTCGTGGCCGGCTCAAAGGGAGGCAAAGTGAGCTTTTTCAACATAAAAAGAAGGTCCCACAGAGGGACGGGGTCCTGAATGGGGTGTTTCAAATGCAGTATACTCCGCAGAAATGTGCGGGATACCTCCAACTGGGCAACAGGTTTGCCCTCAATAGGTGCATGGCATGCAGAGATGGTAGGAAGGTGCACCTTAAGAGAAGAGTACCCCAGGCCCGAGTCCGAAAGGGAGAAGAGGTACTCTAGAATCAGATTCGCCAGGCAGGTGAAGGGACCAAGTGGTGTGCTGCGGCCCATAGGGAGAAGCGCTTCCACTTCATGGCATAGGTGGCTCTAGTGGAAGGTTTCCTGGCAGCCACAAGGACATCAGCAACCCTGGAAGAAACCCCAAAGCTGATGCTGGCTAAATCTGCAGAAGCCATGCATGGAGATGCAGAGACTCAAGGTTTGAGTGGACCAGGGTGCCCTGCTCCTGGGAGAGCAAGCCGGTGCACAGGGGCAAGGGTACTGGAGGTTCCACTGTCAGCTGCTGTAGCAGACAGAACCAGATCTTACGTGGCCAGTAGGGAGCTATGAGAATTATCTCTGCCCCCTCTGACTGAAGCTTGAGAATAACTCTCTGCAGGAGCGGGAAGGGAGGGAAGGCACACAGGAAACACAGGTTACTCACCAGTAACAGTAGTTCTAGGAGTGGTATTTATGATGTCCATCCACACTTCATTCACAGTGTCCTTTCCCTATAAGATCAGCCGGAAAGTCTTCAAGCTGGTTCTTTCCAACCACCCGGGTGGTATATCCCCTCGGCTCCACTCCATGACACCAGATCTTGCCCACTGGAAGCAAAGTATGAGCACTGAAGTCGGGTAGGTCAGGTGGGTCCGTGTAGATGAAAAACAGGTTACTCACCTGTAACAGTAGTTCTAGGAGTGGTATATGTTGTTCATCCCCACCGTTTGGCATGTCCCTTTCCCCTTTAAATCTTGCTGAAAGTCTTCAAGCTGGCTCCTCCCACCCACCTGGGTGGTATATACCTCGGCTCGGCTCCGCCCCATGACGCCAGATTTCAGCCCTGGCAGCAGGTTGTGTGCATCCGCAGCCGGGAGGTCGGGTCTGTAGGATGAACAACATATACCACTCCTAGAACTACTGTTACAGGTGAGTAACCTGTTTTTCAAGGATTGTATATATGTTGTTCATCCACACTGTTTGGCAGACTCCTAGCAGCTCTCCGGGAGGAGGGAGGCAAGGTGCACACCCCCTACTTAGGGAACAGAGATTGGAGAACCGAAGCCCCAAAACCAGCATCCCAGCGTGACTCAAGATCGATGTGGTAGTGGCTGATGAAGGTGTTTGCTGACTTCCAGGTAGCAGCCTGACAGATTTCCTGGATAGGGATGTCCCTGGAAGCAGCCACCGATGCAGCAGTGTGGCGGCTAGAATGAGCTCTTATCCCTCTGGGAAGTGCTTTGCCCGCCAACTCATAGCACAGACCTATGCATGATGTAATCCACCTTGCAATGGTCCGTTTGGCTGCAGGTCTGCCAGAAGCGGCTTCAGTGTAGGTGACAAACAGCTGGTGAACCTCTCCACGAATTTCCGCCGTCATCTCCTTATAATAGGAGAGCGCAAATCTCAGGTCCAAAGTATGGAGCCTGTACTCAGCCTCCGAGGTGTAATTAGGGTAGTATACAGGCAGAGTCAACACCTGGTTAAGGTGAAACTCTGCCACCACCTTCGGAAGGAATTTTGGGTGGGGGCACAGGACAACTTTGTCCCTGTGGAAAACCAGATAAGGGGAGTCCACCGAAAACGCCTGGAGTGCCCATGTCCTTCTGGCAGATGTGGAAGCCACCAGGAAGGCCGTCTTCGACAAGTGTGACAGCTCACACTTGTGCATTGGTTCGAATGGTTTGCCCATGAGCTTTGCCAATACCAGCAGTAGATCCAACGCAGGTGGAGGTTCATGCACCGGAGGGGATATGTGATCCAAGCCTTTGAAAAAGTGGCTGACCACTGTCTCCTGTGCCAATGTTGGCTGACCAGCCCACGCCCGGTAAGCAGAAATGGCTGCCAGGTGCACCCTAAGGGTCGATGACCTTAAACCCCCTTTGGAGAGAGACCAAAGGTAGTCGAGAATGTTAGCCACAGAACAGGATAAGGTGTCCAGACCCTTACCCTGACACCAAAAGGAAAACCTTTTCCATTTGAAGGCATAACATTTCCTGGTCGATTCCTTTCCAGATGCCTCCACCATGGTGTAGACATCTTTGGAAAGACCCAAAGATTGGAACTCTAGCCACTCAGGTACCAGGCTGTGAGGTGCAAGAATTGAAGGTCCGGATGGAAGACCTTCCCCTGATTCAGAGACATCAGGCCCAGGCGTGTACAAAGCCGCTCTGGGGGCCTGCGGCTGAGGCGATCTGGATATCAGAACTGGCGCAGCCAGTCTGGGGCTACCAGAATCACCCTTGCCTTGCCCTCCTCACCTTGAGTAACACCTTATGGATCAAGGGAAATGGAGGGAAGGCATAGAGGAGGCCTGGGATCCACAGCCTCGAGAAGGCATCCCCCCTGCAGCAAGCCCTGCTGACGGGGGCGGGCATGATACAGCCTCAGCTTGGTGTTTTCCCTGGAGGCAAACAGGTCCACCATCGGTTTGCCCCAATGAGAGAACAGGCTGTGAGCTACCTCTGGATGGTGAGACCACTCGTGGGATGTCTGGCCTGTGCGGCTGAGAGCATCCACCAGCTGGTTCGAGACTCCTGCCACATGGATGGCTAGAAGATCCGCCTCCAACCTGCCTACGAGGGTCCAGATGTGGAGCACCTCCTTGCATAGCAGACGGGAGTGCATGTCGCCCTGTTTGTTGAGGTAGTACATGATCGTGGTATTGTCCGTCTGGACTTGAACCACTTGACTCCGGAGTTGAGGAGCGAATGCTGACAGTGCCAATCTGACTGCTCTGAGCTCCAACAGGTTGATGTGGCATCGGGACTCCTCGGGGGTCCAGAGCCCATGGGCCCTGTTGTCCCCCAGGTGGGCTCCCCAGCCCATGAGAGAAACATCGGCTGTAAGGATGACCATCGGCTCGGGGCGGACAAATGGGATCCCTTCCTGCAACCGATCTGGGACAGTCCACCATTGGACAGCATCCCACATCTTCTGGGTTACAGTGATCAGCTGGTCGAAATGACCGTGACGCTGAGTCCGCTGGAGGAGGCGCATGTGCAACCAGGCCCAATGGACCACTGAGGTGCACGCTGCCATGTAACCCAGAACGCGCAGAAAGTTTCGGGCAGGGTGCAAGTGCCCAACCAGAAATGATTGGGCAAAGGAAGAGAGAACCTCCGACCTGTCCACCAGGAGCCGAGCTCTGGCTTGACAAAAGTCGAGCTCTGCCCCAATGAAGCCCATCATCTGAGAAGGCACAAGTTCTGACTTGGCCCAGCTGATCAGGAGGCTGAGCTGGGAGCAGGTTAGAAAGGCCAGATCCCTGGCTTTCTCCACGTCCTGTTGGGTGGAACCTGCCAGGAGCCAATCATTGAAGTAGGGGTAAATTCTGACACCCCGATGCCGGACATGGGCCACCACCACTGCAATGCATTTGGTGAAGACCCGAGGGGCCGATGACAGGCTGAACGGCATGGCTCGGAACTCGGATAGGGTCCCTTCGACCCTGAAGCGGAGGAACCGCTGATGGGATGGACGGATTGGGATGTGAAAGAACGTGTCCTGCAGATCCAGTGAACAGAACCACATGTTTCGCTCCAAGGATGGTATGATCTGGGACAGAGTGACCATCTGAAAGGAGTGTGACCTGAGGTATTGATTCAAGTCGTGGAGATCCAGAATGGGGCGCCAGCCCCCCGTCCACTTGGGCACCAGGAAGTACCTGGAGACAAAACTTGGGTCTGCAGATGGATCCACCATGAGAGCTACTGCCTCCTTGAGGAGGAGCTGAGCAATGTCATCTCGAAGAGCCGACTGGGTGCATGTGGAAATCCATTCTTCCCGAGGGGCATAGGCTTGGCTAGGAGGGTACTGCTCGTATTCTAGAGGCAGTCCCTGACCGACCACTTCGAGAACCCACCTGTTCATAGTGATAGCGGACCAGGTGGAAAGGAAGTGGCAGAGCCGGCCCCCCACGGGAAGACCCAGAGCTGGTGTAATGGGAATAGGGGTGGCAAACCCCACCTTGTCACTGAGTAGGCTTGGAGGAGGAGGCTCCAGGACCTGATCCTGCTACTGATGCTGCTGTCCTCCTTGGTAGGAGGACTGCTGAACCGCAGGGCAAGACTGACGAAAGGGCTTCTTCTTTTTCTTCTGCTGGTTCTTGCCCAAAGAACTCTTGGCAGAAGTGGCATCCCAAGGTGGAATTGGACTGCTCTATGCGCTGTAGGTGACCGGCCACTCCTGGTCCGAACAAGTCGATCCAAAGGAATGGCACATCAGCTAACTTGTGCTGGGTATCCACCAGGAAGGAGAGCCTCAGCCCAGCCCTGTGGCAAGAGGCAACTGCGGCGGCCATCGAGTGGGCACAAAAGTCCCCAATGTCTAGGGCCATCTGGAGCTGCTGTTTGGCGACAGCCCGGCCCTGATTTTTGGACCTGCTTGACTGTGGTCTGCATGTCCGCAGGGAGATGAGGGAGGACTTCATCTAATGACCCGAGCAGGGTATGGAAGAAGTGTGCCATGATGGCGCCGAATACTGATGGATTTAAGACCCAAGGAAGACGCTTGTGAGACTTTCTGTCCCTAATGGTCCAAGTATTTGACTCTTGCCGGAGGTTGGTCAGTGTCAGCAGAACTGCCAGTGCAGCCTGAACACAGAGCGGTCACCAGGCTCTCGGCCAAAGAGTGCTCTGTGAACCTTGCAAGGTACCCCATGGGCATCGCGTACTTGCGGGCCATGCAGGCAGACGGTGCTGGACATGAGGCAGGACACTGTCACAGTTCAAATGCCGGACCAACAATGGCCTTGGCCACTGGAAAACCCTCCGTCGGGGTATCCCATCTCTTGAGAATGTCTGTGAGAGGGTACTCCGCCTTTTTATGGATGGGTTCAGGGGCATCCCTGTGGAATCAGAGATGAGACGAAGAATCCCTCGGAAGGAGGAAGGACCTTCCTCCATCCCTGTGCCAATGGACGACTCATCATCCCCAGGATGAGAGTGGAGTCCAGTGACATCCGAGTCCAAGTTGGGGTACAGCGGCCTGCCACCCAAATCACCCTCAACCCGTCGAGGGTAGTCCCAGTTGACTGTGACCCATAGACATCGGGGAAGCCCGGTATCTGGTCGGTCCTCTTTGGAAGGAGCCCCTCTCTCAGGCTGCTTGGGTGGTGGCTCCACTACTATTGGTGGAGAGACCAGTAGAGGCCGAACCAGAGGACAGGACAGCCCCGCGGGCGGGTGAACCAAAGGCTTCAGTTACGAGGGGGTCATCTTCGGCCTAGGAGGCGAAAGCCAAGTAATGGCCGGGGTAGGTGGCGGAGCCTGCTTGTGCCCGGACAAAATCAACTGTTACCACATAAGGTCCTCATAGCGCAGATGGAGTTTCCGTCAGAGCCTCTCCTCATTCGAGGAGGATGAGGATGACCTGTGGTGACGCCCCTTTTTGAAGCGCTTGTGGCTCTTCCACAGCTTCTCGGCCGAGAGGGTCTTAGACCTCGACCGAGATCGGTAAGGCCGACAAGTCACTCGCGAGACACCGGGGGAATTGGTGAAACCCATGGGTCCGGAACTGGGACCTTGATGGGGACGCCAGCGGGCTGGGTCTCGACATCGGGGAACACAAGGACCGGAGTCCTCTCCAAGGAGTCGTCGACCGGGGCCGGCGACAGTGGGTCAATTGGATCGAGGACAATCTCGACTTCATCAGCCACATCCTCGGTCGTCTGGCCAAAGAGAAGATCCATGAAGCCTGCGGCCCAGGAAGCGATCTCGACCGAGATCGAGACCGTATGCTCCTGAGACTGAGACCTCTCTTGGTCCCAAGAGCGCCTTCGCCAAGACGAAGTCGAAGTCGGTCCCTTATCTCTTTTACGAGATCGGGAGGACTGCAAGCCCACGGGTGCCTCTCCCCCGGGTGGGGAGAGACTGGCACAACTCCTTGAAGGAACCTGTGAAGGTGGAGCCCAGGTTGAGTGGAACAAAAAAGTTCTGATTGTCCGAAGCACGGGCGGGTTCTTCTTCGAATGCCTTCGTACGTTTCAGCTGCTCAGCGGAACTCGCGGCCGCGGAAACCGCCCACCTAGCCTCCTTGGACTTCACCGGAGGATTCCTTTTCTCCGGTCTCCCCAACTTCAAACGTGCCAGGCGGTTGTCCAGGACATTGGAATGGAAGGCCAAGCAATAGCTGCAGGACGAGATTTCATGGCAGACACCTAGGCAGTAGACGTACGTGAGATTGGGATCGGTGCGCGACATCTTCTGGCCACAAGGATACTGGCAAAATCCTGGAGAAGATTTCTCTTCCATGATCGAGGACGCAAAAGCGCAATTGCTAACTCGGACAAGTTTTAATTTCGGTAAAACCGAAGTATTGAAAGCCAGGGCCTATGAAATGCGTGAGCACGAGGGAGGCAACCTGCATCTTCCAGCGGAAAGGAAGATCTGGCGTAATGGGGCGGAGCCGAGGTATATACCACCCGGGTTGGTGGGAGGAGCCAGCCTGAAGACTTCCGGTAAGATTTAAAGGGGAAAGGGACATGCCAAACGGTGTGGATGAACAACATAGCCACAATCCTAGAACATCATATACTACTCCTAGAAAGTACAGTTATGTAAAAACTTACCATAACAGTAGATCTTTGAGAGGTATCTCTTACAGCAGGTAATACACTTGGGTCATCGCCAGAGGTCGCTGTGGCGCATGGCAGCTCTTCTAGCAGTCTTTTCCAGGGGCTGCCCACACATGACATCACCTTCCTGTTCCCTATATAAGTGTGGGCGGTCCCTGGTATCTTCAGTTTCCCCCACTGGATTCAGCTTGCTAAGCGAGGACCGAGGGGAAGCCGAGGTACCATAGGTATCCCAACCCATTAGTCACTGGACCAGAATTTGTTCTCCGAGAGAAGGAGGGGGAATGGAGGGCGGGATCATACCTGCTGCAAGAGATACCTCACAATGATCTACTATTATGGTAAGGTTTTACATAACTGTACTATCTTCCACGGGGTGATCTCTTGCAGCAGGTAATACACTTAGGATGAATCCCAAACATTAAACCCAAGAAGGGTGGAATTATGACAGGAGGCCGTGTAGGACAGCTCACCCAAAGGCTGTCCTACAGCGTGAAGCAACGTCTAAGCTGTAGTGCTTCGTGAAAGTATGAATTGCGGACCAGGTAGCTGCATTGCAGATATCTGTGATACAGGCCCCTTTGAAGCAGGCTGCTATGGTGGCCATAGCACTGGTAGAATGGGCTTGGACAGGTCCTGGTAATGGCTTGTTATATTCTGTGTAACAAAATGTGATACAGTGTGATAGCCAATTGGAAAGAGTTCTTTTAGTGACCAGAAGACCCTCCCTGTTTGAGGCGAAGGTAACAAAAAGTTGAGAGGTCTTCCTAATCGATTTAGTTCAATTAATGTAGTATCCTAATATACGATGGACATCTAGAGTGTGTAGGAGGTATTCACCATGATTGGAGTGGTCAGGGTAATATACTGGCAACTCCAAAGATTGATTCAAGGTGTGTTCTGACACCACCTTAGGAAGGAAGGACTGGCATGAAGTGCCACTCTGTCTTTGTGAAAAATTAAGTAAGGTTCTTTATACAGTACGAGGGCATGAAGCTCGGAAATATGCCGAGCCGAAGTGACAGCCACTAAGAACAGTGTTTTCCAAGAAAGAAAATAGTGGTCACAAGTGGCCACCGGTTCAAAGGGTTCAAGAGTTAATTTCTCTTATCAGAAAATTGAGAGCCCACGGAGAGCTGGGTTGTCTGATAGGTGGCTTAATATGTAACATGCCTCTTAAAAACATTTTGGCTAGATGATGTTGATTCAGTAATCTGCCATTAAGAGGTTCATGGAAGGCCGAAATGGAGGCCAAATGGACTTTGATAGAGGAATAGCTTAATCCTGTGTTGGCAATCGAAGCCAGGTAATCCAATACTTTCGTCAGTGGACAAGAATAAGGATCCAATGACTGTGAGGCAGCCAAAATGGAAAAGCATTTCCATTTGGCATTATAAGTTTCCCTGGTCGTTGGTTTACGTGAGACCAATAGAATATCGGCCACAGGGGAGGACACTTGGAAATGTGCAATGAAAGTGTCCTCAGGAGCCAAGCGTGAAAGGTGAGGTGACTTCAGGTTGGGATGTAGATGGGTCCCTTGATTCTGAGTCAAGAGATCTGGTCTTATTGGTAATGGGATGGGTTCCTCCACTGAAAACTGTTGGAGTAGAGGGAACCACACCTGCTGAGGCCATAAAGGGGCAGAGGGGCTATGAGAATCATGGTGGCAGGTTCGAGTTGTAATTTCACTAGAGTCCTTTGCAGGAGAGGGATGGGGAAGCAAATAAGAAGAGTCCTGTCCAAGATTGGGACAGGGCATCTAAAGACCGTCCCTTTTTGCTCGGGACCATGGAATAGTGTCTGAGGAGATGGTGACTGACGGAGGAGGCAAACTGGTCCAGTTGCGGGGTTCCCCAGTTTGTGATGAAGTGTCTATTCGTGTGTGGACGACTGGCGACTGAAGTCAGCCAGGAGATTGTGGCATCCTGGCAGATGGACGGCTGTCAGTAAAAAGTGTTGCCGTATGGCTTCCTGCCAGACCACAATCATCTCTCTGCATAGAGAATGGGACTTCGTGCCTCCTTGTTTGTTGTGGTAGAACACTACTGAGGTGTTGTCTGATTGAATCAGTCAACGGTCCCAGGGACAAGTGAGGTGGAAAAACCTGGAGGGCTAAGCGGACCACCCTCATCTCCAGGAGATTTATGTGGGGAGGAGAAGTAGAACGGGTTCATTTACCTTGTGTCCTGTAAGGACCCAGGAGTGCACCCCACCCTTCTAGGGATGCATCAGTGGTCAACATCTGCTGGGGTGGGGGGGAGACTGGAAGGGCATGCCTTGCGATAGATTGACTTGGAGGGTCCACCATAACAGGGCAGACTGGAATGTGGGAGTGACTTTGAGTTTGTCTTCAAAATGTCCTGTTCTTTGAGACCATTGGTTCTGGAAAATCCACTGGACCGGTCTCATGTGAAGACAGCTAGCGCTACTGTAGGGATGGTAGCAGCCATGTGCCCTAGGAGGCATAACATACATCTGGCTGTGACTACTTTTTGAGCTTGTATCTGAGAAGCCAGAGACAGTAGCTTTTCTTGTCTGTCGGCCGGGAGGTAAGCTCTGGCAGAGACGATGTCTAGGACCACTCCTATATAGTGGAGCAACTGTGTAGGGCCTGGATTGGACTTCGGCCAACTGACCGTAATCCCTAAAAAGAGGAGTTAGGGTTGCTTGAACGGAGGAAAGCAGAGAGGTTTTGGACTCTGCCTTGATGAGCCAGTCGTCCAGGAATAGGAAGACAATGTGTCTGTCCTGTCGTAGGGCTGCTGCTACTACTGCCAGGCACTTGGTAAACACTCTTGGGGGGACAAGAGGCCGAACTAGAGTGCCTGAAATTGGTAGTGTTGTCCCAACAGGTGAAAATGAAGAAACCTGTGGTGGACAGGATGGATGGGGATATGTAGGTAGGCATCCTTCATATCCAGGGCACATAGCCAATCCCCTTGTTTCAGCATTGGCATGATGGAAGTTAGGGTGACCATGCAGAACCTTTTGTACTGGATGTGTAGGTTCAATTGTCTGAGGTCTAGTATCGGTCTGAGATCCCCCAGTTCGTTTGGGCACAGGAAGAAATGGGAATAAAACCCCTTTTGATGCTCTGAAAGAGGCACCAGGGAAACGGCCTTCTTGGTTAGAAGAACCTGGTGTTCCTCCTGGAGAATGGGAATGTGGTCTGGAGAGTAGTGGACAGAATGGGAGAGGGATGAGGGGGAGGTATGGAAATGAGTTCCTGAGTGTGACCCCTCTGAACGATCTGAAGTACCCACTCGTCTGATGTGATCTTTTGCCAGGTCTCGAAATGGAGGGCAAAATTACCACTCATGGCTTCTGAGGCCTGATTGAGGAAGCGTAGACAAAGCCCCAGTTGGTCACTGGAAGGTGGGCTGACCAGGGCCACTGGAAGGGTGGGAGTGGGAGCCCTTTGGTGGCAGAGGTGTTGGTCCTGGAAGGCTGGGAGCGACCACAGGATCCACCTCTATGTGAGCCTCTGTATTTTCCTCTTTTTGAATAAAAGGATTGGGGACGATACGGTGGCTGTGAAGTATGGTACATGCCATGTACAGTACACACAGTCCTTCCTAAAGACTGGATATCATCTATAAGTGTTTGGATACCTGGGCCAAAAAGCTTAGATCCATTAAAGGGGGCACTGACCACTCTATGCTGTTCATCTGGTTTAGAGCCTCGAGACGCAGCCAAGCACATGGCGACGCAGTTAATGTCAAGCGTTGAGACAAGCGGGCCAAAGTATTGACCGTATCATACCTGAACGGAGTATATGTTGGAGATGGAATTGCCAGTAGATACTGTAGCCAGTAATTGATCCCTCTCCTGTGACGAAGGGAGTTTGTTGACTAATTCTACGGCAGAGGACCAGAGTGTATGCTGGTATTTGACCGTATTTCCCATGTAATTTAGGATTCTGAGATTCGAGGTACCTGCTTGGAATACCTTTTTTCCCCAGATAATCTATCCTACGGGAGTCTTTATCAGGAGGCAAGGAGTTCATGTGTTTCGGTCATTTAGTACAATCACGAGTGGCAGCAATCACTACTGAATCCGCTTTGGGAGTAGTGGAAAGAAAAGGGTGATCCAGAGGAGCTTGATAGAGGCGATCTGCCTTGAGGGGAATAGTCGTAACAGTGGAAGGCTGATTCCAGGCTGCAAGAATAGCATTTTGATAGGTTTGTGTAAGTGGGGGTACCATTATGACTGGCTCCTCTGGCAGTTCTAGATAGTCTGCCATATCCTTTTGTTGTCTGTCATGTTCGGTAGTGGAGAATCCCATGACTTTCTGAATTTGGACCATCATTTCACGGAAGGATGGGCCATCAGGAGAAGAGGCAGCTTCCTGGCGGGATAAGTTCTCATTTAAGAAAGAAATATCTGAAAGAGGGAACTGGGGTTGGAAATCCATGTCATGTAATTAATTCCTCATCCTCCAAAACTCCGGTGAAATCTGCCGGAAATTCAGCCTCGTCTGATAGGAAGTCATCCACATAAGAGGGAGGTGACCAGGGTGGGGAAGGGTCTCTGTCACCCTGGAAATGTTAAGGTTGAGGAGTAGGGGATTGGGACAGATGACTCGGCTCCCCTGAATCGGAGGGCTGAGTATGCAGCATGCATGGAAATCCTCTACACTGGGCAAGGGCAGCCAGAGACATTACCAGGCATCAATGGGGAGGTGGGAGGCTTCCAGGGAGAAAAATGGGGTGAAACCACTCAGACATCGACTGGACTCCAGGGCCCTGCTCTGTCTGCAGTGATCACCACCAGAGGGGATGGCTGGGGTAGAGGCTGACAGGGCTAGGGGTAGGGTTGTCTGGCACAAGAAGCCACACCCAAGGACTGGACAGACAACACTGCTGTGTAAAATGCCCTACTCAAAAAAATTAATGGATTCTGAAACTTACTGTGATGCAAAAGTGAAGACTACCCACAAACAGAACTCAAACTGAGATTTACTCACATGAAGTCCTCATCCTTTGATCGAATTCTCAAGTATGCATCTATAACGGCTGGTTTACGGACCGTCTCACAACGGACATACTCCTTCCCATCCTCATCCCTAAAGGTGCGGTAGATTTTGAGTCGACGGCCCGTAGCAGAAGAGTTGAGGCTTGTAACGGAGGCTGTATCATCATCCTTGTGAGACCCTCCTGAGGTCCCCATTCCAGAGTCTGGAGGAATGAAACATCTTTTAAGTCAGTCATCTATAATCTCTCACACTTCTTCAGCAATGGAGGCATAGCTTTTCCAAATATCACCATAGCCACAGGAACACTACTGTCTCTATCCTCTAAGCTACAGAAAAAGCACTTATTTCAAATCTACTATCATTGGACCACCACTCATTCCATCACTGAACTGCAGTGGACAATCTGTTCGAGGGTGGGGGGGCTGAATGCAGCCAGCAGATGGTGTGAAATGGCGGAGACCTGCTGAGGGTGCAGCATGGCAGTGGGTTGGTATAAGTGATGACTGGAAGAGGGCACAGCACAGGGGATATTCGGAAGTGGGCACAGAGCTAGAAGAACAGACTGCTGAGAGAGAGCAGTGAAAGCACTTAGCTTTACTTTAAAGGTAGATTTATTTATATTCTCTTCATACTGAAAGCAGTGGGGTAAGTGGGGAGAAAAAAAAGATTTGTAGGCTGTGGAACTTAACCTGTCTTTAACATTGTAACAGGTGGTGTGGCGAAAACTAGCTCAGGAGATTAATCTGAGGTTGAGTAGATTCAGGAAGCCCTGTAAATCAGGTGTGTAACTGTGGGGTGGAGCGGACAAGAGGCTTAGTGCCTTCTTATAAGACCACTATAAAAGCACTTCCACTCTTAACGTGTCCAGCACGTTCATGTCCCAGTGAGTGAGTGGAACAGGTAACTGGCATCTTAGGTATTGGTGGGTGTCAGCAGAAGGAAATGCAGAAACAGAGGACTCTGCCAGTTGACTAAGCCAAGGCATCTATTCACTACTGTGTAACAGTTACTGCTGGGAAGGTCAGAAGGTCAAGGGAAGGCCAAAACTGGGAATAGAAGCAACATCAGTCTAGGTTATAGTAAAAAATATTTAAACAAGGCACGGGGAAAACAGAAATAGAAACAAACAAAAAAGGGGAAAGCTTGAAGTGTCCTATCAGGGCTAAGAGTACAAAAGCATTTCCAGGTAACAGAGGAAGAACAGAAGTTGAGAATACTGGGAGTGGTGCAGTGCAGTGGCTGTGGGGCAATAGTTTTCAGAGACCTTCTGGAGACTGTGGTGCTGTCTCATCTGCATGCACCTCTCTAGGTTGAGAGAGGAGGTCGCTAGACTCCAGGCTGAGTTGGCTAGGATTTGGGGGACCTCTTCCCTCACTCAGGGGCTACCGACCCTGCCAATGTTACCTCAGAGGATGCCAGGGCAAGAACAGCTGGACTATGGTGGGCTCTAGAAGAGAAGGGAAGGGGTGGTGGGACAGAGGCACATTCCTCAACTGGTACCATTATGTAATTCCTATGCTGCTCTGGTGGGGTCAGACTGATGGGAGGAGACACCTGCGATAGTGACCAGGAGGATGCGGGAGCCCTCCACAGTGGAAACCCCAAGGGGGATGGGTAGGCGACCCCAGTGGAGGAGGAAGCAACTTCTGGTGGGGAACTCAATTTTGAGGGGGATAAATTTGGGAACAGGAAAGGGAGGGTGAGGCAAGTTAGGTGCCTACCCGGCGCCACAGCCTGGAGGGATGGGAAGCGGATCCTGAGGATTTCTAGGGCAGCAGGACGGGAGGAAGAACTGGATATCATTGTTCACCTGGGAACGAATGACCCGTCTGGGGCTGGGATAGTGCAGGGGGAGTTTAGGGAGCTGCAGAGGGGTCTTACACAGGTAGCTTACTCAGTGGCTTTGTCCGGGATGCTGCCTGTTTACGATAGGGGAGAAGAGAGAGATCTCTGCACCAGGAGCTTCAACTCATGGCTAAAGGAATGGACACTAGAGGAAGGGTCTGCCACCCTTGGGGACTGGGGAGGAGAAGCGCCTATACAGGGGTGATGGCCTGCATCCATCCAGAAGGGGAACTGCAGTCCTCCATGGACGATTTAAATATTACTTTCATGAACATTTAAACTAGCTGAGGGGGTTGCGGAAGGAAGCAGGGAGGCAGACACTGCCCCCGGCTGCAGTACACATTAAGGAGAACCCAATGGGAGAGGAATCCCCCAGGATGCAAATTAATAAAGGAAGCTGGGTGGTGGAGATAAATGAGTAAGGGAACAGGAGCATTAAAAAGAGAAGGGGGCAGGAAGGAGGGCAAAAAGGAAAAAAGGGGAGCAACAGGCACAGTGGAAACATCCATGTGTGCGAACGCTAGAAGTCTAGGAAATAAGATTCTGGACCTAGCGGTCATCATGGCAGAGGCCAGCCTGGATACAGTGGCGATTAACAAGTCGTGGTGCACTGAAAACTATGACTGGAACATGGTCATTCCAGACTATACTCTGTTCTGGAAGGACAGGGTGGGAAAGAAAGGAGGGTGTGTGGTGCTTTATTTGAGGGAACGCATAAAAGGGAACGAGATACAAGGAATACAGGGGAAGGAAGTGGTAAGGTGGGTTACCCTGAAGATGGGGAATGGAGCCACTTTTCACACTGGAGTGATCTACAGACCTCCAGCAGAGTGGTGGTGGGGGGGGGGGATTAGATAAGGTACTGGTGGAAGCCACTGGCAAGATGGCAGAAAAGGGGGAGGTGTCACTCGTTGGAGGGTGACTTCAACCTGCCAGATGTAGACGGGAGCCTCCCACCAGCTGCTTCAGCTAGAAGCAGGGACTTCCTGGACTCTGCAGGGGGCAACTAGTGAGTGAACCCACTCGTGACAGGGCAATACTGGTACTGGTACTCACTAACAGAGACAGTACTGCAGACCTGGCCAACCAGGCTGGTCTCAGCTGGTCTCAGGGAGGGGTATTTTGTATCGTGTACTACTGGTCTGCCTGCTTTTTGAATTAAATATGGCTTTTATCCTCTCTGCATCTTGTGTGGGCTTTATCGTGAGCTAAGGGCGGTGACGAGGAGCCGACCTGATTGTCTGCCTTTCTGAGAGTACATTTTGGTGTTGGCCCTGCCATTGGTGTTTTGCAGCCGCCTGCTTTACTTTTGAGAGTCCTGAAGAGACTCACTAATCTGAAGCAGGACAAAGCAATGTGGCCAGATGGGGTGCATTCAAGGGTATTGAGGGAGCTCAGGAAAATACTGGCTGCACCTCTGACAGTTCTATTTAAACAGCTCACTGGAAACAGGAGTGCTTCCGGAGGATTGGAGGAGGGTGGATGTAGTCCCACTACCCAAGAGTAGTAGGGAGGAGGCTGGCAATTATAGGTCAGTCAGCCTGACACTGGTGGTGGGAAAGTTAATGGAATCACTACTGAAGGAAAGCATTGTGGAACATCTTGAATCCACTGGGTTATAAAACTCAAGGTTTCACAGGGGAGAGGTCATGTTAAACGAATCTGACAGATTACTCTGACTGGGTGACAAAGGATTTAGATCAGGGTGGAGTGGTGGACATATCTTACCTAGATTTCAGGAAAGATTTTAACACTGTTTCACATAAGAGACTAGTACACAAGCTGGGTAGCTTAGGAGTGGGTACAAAGGTGGTGAACTGGATAAGAAACTGGCTAGAGGATAGTTGACAGAGGGTGGTGGTAAACAGAGTTCACACCAAGGAAGGGAGGAGTGACCAGTTATATGCCTCACGGATCAGTGCTGAGACTGGTCCTCTTTAATGTTTTTATAAGTGATACTGTAGAGGAGCTAGAAGGGAAGGTCTGCCTCTTTGCAGAGGACAACAAAATCTGCATTAGGGGTGGACACTCTGGGTGTGTGTGTGTGTGTGTGGAAAGGATGAGCAGAGACCTGAGAAAACTAGAGGAATGGTCAAGGGTATGGCAGCTCAGTTTCAATGTGAAAAAGTGCAAAATAATACACTTAAAGCACAGAAACCCAGGGGCAGAGAACAAAATGGGTGCAGTGGTACTGATGACCACTAAGCAGGACAGAGACCTGGGGGTAATGATATCGGATAACCTAAATGTGGCCAGGCACTGCAACAAGGCAGTCGGGAGGGCTAATGGGATGCTGGGGTGCAGAGGGAGGGGAATCACCAGCAGTAAGAGGGAGGTAGTGTTGCCTCTGTGTAGACTGCTGGTAAGACCCCACCTGTGTCGAGTTCTGAAGATCACATCTTCGGGAGGACACAAGACAGCATGGAGGCGGTCCAGAGGAGGGCTACTAAAATGGTGCCGGGTCTGCATCAAAAGCTCTACAGGGACAGACTAAAGGATCTCAAAATGTACACTCTGGGAGAGAAGAGGGAGAGGGTGGATATGATAGAGACCTTTAAATACCGCATGGGGGTAAATAAGGTACAGGAGGGATGTACTTTTCAGAAGAAAAGGTTCACAAGAACAAGTGGGTATGCTGTGAAGCTGGAGGGGGTAAAGGAAAGGGGAAATTGTTTAACCAGGAAAGGTACACTAAGCCGAAGCCTGTTACCAGGTGTGACCTGGGAGCGCAAGAAAGTTAAGTTGACTTGCTCAGGGTCACACAGTATGCAAGTGAGGACTGTGGGATTCAAACTGAGGTCTCCAGGTTTGCAGCTCTGTGCCCTAAAACACAGTACTCTGCTGCCTCCTCTCAGGAGGGATGTGAAGAAGTACTTCTTCACAGAAAAAGTGGTGGATTCCTGGAACAGCCTTCCAGCAGAGGCAGTGGTGGAGCCAGGATTGGGAGCTGTTGGGGCGGGGGCGGGGCATTCAGTCAATCATGGGCTCCACAATGGGCACTAAACAGTGAATAAAGGGGTGGTGGGGCACCACTACTCACACTGGAGCAGCCAGGAGGGGCAACCACACCCCCCAGCCCACCCTCTAGCTCCACCACTGAGCGGAGGTGATGGGGCGAAAACAGTTGTGGGATTCCTAAGAATGCATGGGATAAGCACCAGGGAATCATAGTAGAAAGGAAGGGGGTAGGGAGAAAGAGCTATAGATCGTGATCTGTGGTAATAGTGTAGGTAGGGAGAAATGGGCAAACTGGATGGGTCAAGCGGTCCTTATCTGCTGTCAAATTCTGTTTCCGTGTTTCATAGCAAAGAATGCGGCACAGAGGAGAACAGCAGAGGGTGTGGTGTGAGAGGAGCCACAGAGGATGTACTGTGTGGAAGGCCAGAAGGCAGTGTGGCATAGTGTAAGATGACAGGATGTAACATGGGGGAAGACAGCCAGATGGTGTGACATGGGGGAGATTGCCAGATGATATGACATCAGAAAGGTCACCAGAGGGTGTGGCATTAAGTGAGGTCACAAGATAGTGTGGCTTGAGGAGAAGCTTGCAGATTGTTCAGTGTCCGTGAAGTGCAAACATACCATGGGGCTGCTGACATCAGCAAGATGGAAATATAAGGACCCTGCACCCATTATTCTGTGGGAATATTCTCATAGGGAAAAGACCGAAGAGTGTGTGCTACGAAAGGAAGCCGACCAGGACAGTGTGCTATGAGAGGAAGCTGACCAGATCACTAGAGCAACTCGACACATACGTACTGTCCATCTAATCGCACCATCACCCCCTCACCACCTGTCTTGAATAATGTAATGATATTAGCACTTTCTAATTAAAGTATAGAGTGCCTTTCCCAAGTGTTGCAGAACAAGGGCAACACAGATGCACCCAACTGTACTCTGAGGGAGTCACCAGTGAAATATCAAATGTTTGTGTAGCAGTTGCCATGATGTACCAAAGCAGCTATGCATGGCAATGTGTAACATTGGAGACCAATATCTTTTTATTTTATTTTACCCCTTGTCTCCTGTCTTGAAGTATACCCCTTTTTTTTGTACATTTAAAGAGAACCATTCCTGATATTTTTAAAACTCCCCACAAAACAAGACAAAGCTCCCTTACCTCCATGGGAGCTCCTCTGTAGTAAAAGCAGACTTTGCAATTATACCCCCAAGGGAAGCAAGGGATAGTACAGTTACGTAAGAACTTACCGTAACAGTAGATCTTCAGGAGAGGCTCTTGCAGTAGGTATTCACAAATAGGACTAAGCCATCAGATGTCAGGACCTCATGGAAAGCTCTCCTAGCTAGCAGACTCTGGCAGGGAGCGCCTCCGACAACAGCTGACTGACGCCAGCGTACGTCAGTATAAAGGGGGCGGTCCTACGCCCGCCCTCCAGTTCTCCTGCCGGAGGCTGACAGGAGAAAGGCTTGCCTCCTAAAGAGTAAATAAAAGCAAATCCAGAGAGAAGGAGTGATGGAAAGCAATACCTACTGCAAGAGCCTCTCTTGAAGATCTACTGTTATGGCAAGTTTTTACGTAACTGTACTATCTTACTTCGAGAAGGCTCTTGCAGTAGGTATTCACAAATAGGACTGAGTCCCAAGCAGTTTGGAAAAACAGAAACCAGGGAGGAGGAATGAGAAGAATCTGTCCACACAAAAAAAGACATCTGGCAGATCCCGGGCTCAAGAAAGGAGCCCTTGTAAGACTCCCAGGCCAAATCCTGCTCTGAGGCGAGAAGAGACATCCAAAGCTGTAATGCTTGGTAAGAAAAAATTACTCACCATATTAATGTTTCTTTCTTCTAATGGAGTCTTGCTGTATTCTGACTATATGCAGTTAGCCCCCGCACTTGAACTGCCCCAGAGAGGAAAGGGTTAACTCTATGCAGAAGCATAGAACGTTGATCTTCAGCTCGGTTTTCAAAACTCTGTCTCTGGTACATCTCAGTGTGACCATCAGATTCTTACGAGCAAACAACCAGCTATAGCTATGGAAATTGTGAACTTTTTACACCGAAAGGCAACAAACTTGGGTCCAAAAGACTCAAGTCGAGAACCCAAGAAAGAAAAGGTAGTGAAAAATATATAACTATAAGCAACAATAAAAAAACTACTACCCCGCCCTGAAGAGGAGGGGTACAAGGTGCAACAGTGTACTTACCAGCCCACTTCCCAAAAACTAGGTTCTGAGAGAGGAGGCAGGGAGGTCAGACTACAGCAAGACTCCATTAGAAGAAACAGCATTACTATGGTGAGTAATTTTTTCTTCAAACAACATGAAGTCTTGCTGTATTCTGACTATATGCAGATTACCAAGCAGTTCCCCCCAGGAGGAGGGGACACAGAACCTTATTTTGGGAACAGGCTCTGCAGTACTGCTGTACTAAACCTAGCATCACTCCGAGCCTGGATGTCCAGAGAGTAATGCCTGGTGAATGTATGGACTGTCTTCTAGGTGGCCACCTTACAGATTTCTACCAAAGGTATGTCTCTGGCAGCAGCCAGAGAAGCAGCTGTACCCCTATTAGAGTGAGCCCAGGCCTGAAGGAGGTTCTTTGCCCAACTTGGCATAGCAGAATTGCATACAGGAGACAATCCACCTGGCAATAGCCCTTTTAGTAGCAGGTTTCCCTTTTCCCACTTCCCCATAAGTGAGAAATAGCTGAAGACAGTCATTTCTGTGTGCCTTAGTATGCTCTATGTAGTAGCTAAGTGCCCTTTTAACATCCAAACTGTGTAATCTTCTTTCTCCTGAAGAAGAATGACCAGTGAAAAACACAGGTAGACATATAGATTGGTTCAGATGAAAATCTGATACCACTTTAGGTAAGAACTTTCGATTTGTTCTAAGGACCACCTTATCTCGATGGAAGGAGATAAAGTCAGGTTCAACTGACAGGGCCTGAAGTTCACTAATCCGCCTGGCAGAAGTGATAGCTACCAAGAACACAGTTTTCCAGGTCAAGTATTTAAGGTCGGCCGAAGCCAGAGGCTCAAAGGGAGGCTGCATAAGCTGAGCAATGCAGACACTGAGATCCCAAGCCGGGAAAGGCTCTCTAAAAGGAGGGCTGATGTGAACCAGACCTTTGAAGAAATTAACTGAAAACAGGATTAGATGCCAGGGAAGAGCCCTTCCCTGCAGAAAGAAAAACAGACACAGCTGCTAGGTGAACCTTCAAAGCTGCAGGCCTAAGGCCTAGGCCATTAAGGTGAACCAGATAATCTAAGGCTGTAGCAATGTCTGCAGTGTCTGGCTGAATGCCTCTCTGAGAACACCAAATGCTGAATCTTTCCCATTTGGAATTATAAGTTTTTCTGGTAGAAGGTTTCCTAGAGACCTTCAAAATATCCAGTACTCCCTGAAAAAGATGCAGGCCTGCATATTCTAACTTTTCAAGAGCCAGGCTTTGTGGTTGAGAGACTAGAGTTAGGGATACCAAATTCTCCCGAGAGGAGGACCGGAGATTGTGTCTCTTGGGAAGAGACAGGGGGAGTGACACTGCCAGAGACAACAGCAGAGGATACCAAAGTTGTCTGGCCCAGTCCGGAACCACCAGTATCACTGTACAGGGTTGAGACCTGACTTTGACTAGACCCCTGAACAACAGGGGAAGGGGGGGGGAGGCATAGAGGAACCTGCCCTTCCAATCCAATATGAGAGCATCCAGAGGAACAATCCCTAGGACTGGAGGTCTGCAGCAGAACAGGGGAAGTTGGTGATTGTCTGGGGCTGCAAAGAGATCTATCTCTGGAGAGCCCCATCTGGTAAAGATCACTTTCAGAATGTGGGGGTCCAGGGACCATTTGTGATGGCCCTGGAAGATTCTGCTCAAAGTATCTGCTAGCACATTGTCCTTTCCTGGAAGATTAACTGCTATTAGGGAAGCCTGAAGGGAGTAAGCTAGTGACCACAGTTTCATGGCCTCTGTGCACAAGGGCGTGGACTGAGTAGCCCCTTGCTTGTTGATGTACCACATTGTGGTGATGATGTCTGTCCTGACTTGCGCCACTTTGTCTTTGACTAACTCTGAGAAAGCCTGGAGGGCTAGAAACACTGCCCTGAGTTCCAAGAGATTGACATGAAGGAGAGCCTCTTGTTGGGACCAAACACCCTGAGCCGTGAGGTCTCCCAAGTAGGCTTCCCAACCCAGGAGAGAAGAATCTGTGGTTAGCACCACTGAGGCAGCTTGACTGAGGAATGGGACACCCTTTCTGAGATTGTCCTGATCCAGCCACTACTGGAGAGCTTGTTCCAGAGTCTGAGTCACTGGAATCAATTTGGTGAGAGAATCTTTTTTCTGAGACCAAAAAGACATTAGGTGGAACTGAATGTCCCTCATCTGAAACCTGGCACCTTGTACCACGGTTGTGGAAACTGCCATGTGGCCTAGAAGCCGAAGGAAATGTCTTGCTGGGCGAGAGACCAGAGGACAAAAGGAGGAGGCGAGATCTGTAAGGGCCTTCACCCTTGCTAGTGGAAGGAAGGCCTTTGCCTGGACAGTATCTAACTCTACTCCTATAAAAGTAAGGAGTTGCACTGGTTCGAGAAATGAAAATTACGTACCTACCGTAATTCTTGATCTTCTTGGACGAGTCTCCACCACTCATTCACACTATTGGGATCTGCACCGGAGGCACCAGGACCCATCGGAGCAAACTTTTGTTGGGGGGTCAACGCCAGAGATGATGCCGCGAGAGCGTAAGTCACGAAACAGCTCACAAATGACTATCTCGGCCGACTCCCCAACTGCCTCAGTACCTTTTTACCAAGGAGGTGCAGCGAATCTAACCTAGAAGGGTAGCTCACCCTAAAACCAGACATAAAATAGTCCGACGACCCGGTGAGAAGGGTCAACAAAGAAGTCTTCAAGGCCTAAAGATTTGAGGGAGTGAAGACCAACAAGAGGTGAGCTCGGGGATGGAGGGTGGGCGTGTGAATGAGTGGTGGAGACTCGTCCAAGAAGATCAAGAATTACGGTAGGTACGTAATTTTCATATCATCCTGGACATAAGTCTCCACCACTCATTCACACTATTGAGAGAGTACTGAGCTAATAACTCTCGAGAGGGCGTGCAGGAAAACCAAGAGCTCACGCTTGTTAAGACAGAAGTCCATTAAGGATGGCTCTGCCAAAGGAAGAATGTCGTCTGGTATGGACATCGAGTGCATAATGCTAATCTAAAGTATGCACTGAGTTCAGGTGGCTGCATTGCAGATGTCTGCAATGGGCAATGCTATGATTTCCGGCTAGGGATGCCACCACCGCCTCCTGGCAGAGTGAGCGTAAACTCTACCCTCCAATCCTAACCTGCGCCATGGAATAGCAGCAGTGACGAAGGCACGCCACTAGCCATGCTGAGATACATCTAATAGCGACAGGTTGACACAGCCGGGCCTCACTGAAGGAAACGAACAGTTGCTGGGCTTTTACGAAAATCCTGGTTCTATCTAAGTGAAGCTAAGGCCCTCTTAACATCCAGAGAATGAAGAGAGCGCCCTTCATTTTGGAAGTCCGTAAAATAAGAGGAAGGACCAAAGGTTGGTTAAGATGAAATTCTGACACAACCTTAGGAAGAAATTTAGGATGAGTCTGAAGGACTACTTTGTCCTTATGGAAACAGTATCTAAGGTCTGTGACCAGGGCATGTATCTCAGAGACCCTACGGGCTTGAGGTAATGGCCACTAAGAAGGCAGTCTTCCAGGTGAGAAACTTTATTCACAGGTAGCTAGAGGCTCAAACGCTTCCGAGTAAGCATGTCTAGCACAAGATTAATGTCCCAGGCTGCAACAGGACGCCTTGTAGGGGTCTGGTGTGCAGAATGCCTTAAGAAATCTCTTAACCATAGGTAACTGAGCCAGTGAAAGAGAAAAAACCGGCTCATGATACGCTGAAATGGCACTAAGGTGAACTTTAACTGTAGAGTACTGGAGACCTGAATTTGAGAGGTCCAAAAGGTACTCTAAAACTTTATCTGGAGGGCAGGAAAAGGGATTCAAAGAGGACTTTGCACACCAGAGGGAAAAACGCTTCCACTTAGCCGTGTAAGTTTTCCGAGTGGCTGGCTTCCGCGCAGCCAGAAGGATATCAGAAACTCTTCGAGAAACATTGAACCGACGCATTTCTACCCTTCAGGAGCCAAGCGTGAAGGTGAAGAGATGTCAGATTGGGATGGACCACGGTCCCTGAGTTAAAAGGTTCATCTGCAGGGAAAGTGGTCTCGGAGGAACTGCCAACATACTGTTGAGAAGTGGAAACCACAGTTGTTGAGGCCAAAAGGGAGCAATGAGAATCATCTTGTCTCCCTGAGACTCGAACTTGAGGAGTACTCTCTGAATTAGAGGAAGAGGCGGAAAGACGTAAAGAAAGCGTTTTGTCCACCGCAGCCTGAACGCATCCTGACAAAAAATGCCAGGCCCTGGATTTCTGGAGCAGAAGAGAGGCAGTTTTGTTTTGAATGGGGACGCAAAAAGGTCCAGGTCCGGAGTTCCCCACTCTTCGAATAGTGACTGAACTATGGTTGAGTCAAGAGACCACTCGTGAGGATCTGTCTCTGTTCTGCTGAGACGGTCTGCCAAGTCGTTCTGTACACCTGGCAGGTAGATTGCTTGAATTAGAGCCTTGTGCTCCAAGCACCATTCCCAGACCCTCATCGCTTCTCTGCATAAGGGGTAAGAATGAGCACCGCCCTGCTTGTTGATGTAATACATCACTGCTTTGTTGTCCGTTTAGAGGAGAATATTCTTGTGACAGAGAATGTCCTTCAAAGCTCGGACCACATAAAGGACGGCTCTCATTTCTAGGACATTTATGTGAAGCTGGGACTCGAGTTGAGTCCACACACTCTGAGTGTGGAGAGCCTGACAGTGAGCTCCCCACCCCATTAGTGAAGCGTCTGTGGTAATGGAGATCTGATGGTCCAGAGGGGCAAAGGGGTATCCCTGCAGGAGATTGTCCTCTTGAGACCACCAGGTGAGAGACCTCCGTAAGGGTTCTGTCACCTTGATGAGATAGGACTGCGGGTGAGTGGTTGGAGACCACTGAGTACTGAGCATCCACTGGGTGGTTCTCATGTGCAGATGGGCCAGAGGTGCAGTGAACACTGAGGATGCCATGAGGCCCAGCATCCGTTGCATCGAGAGCACTGTAACTGACCTGTTCTCTCCGATGTAACGGGCCATCTGAAGTATATCATTCCTTCTGTCCTCTGGGAGAAACGCTTTCGCACAGATGTGTCCAGAAGGGTCCCCATGAAAAGGAGCCTCTGGGAGGGCTGCAGCTGTGATTTCTTGAGGTTTAGCAGAACTCCCATGGACGTAAGGAGGTGAGAGGCCGTCTCTACGGCATCCAGAGTCCCCTGCCTGGAAGGACTTGCCAGAAGCCAATCGTCCAGATAAGGGAACACCTGAATTCCGAGTTTTCTGACGTGCGCTGCGAGAACTGCACAACACTTTGTAAAACCTCGCGGCGCTGAGGATAGCCCAAAAGGCAGGTCTCTGAACTGATAATGTTGTCCCAGAGCCACAAACCTCAGGAATTTGTGATGCCTCGGGTGAATGGGAATGTGCTGGTAAGCATCCTGCATGTCTAGGGAGGCTAACCAGTCGTGCTGATGAAGCAAGGGTAACAGGGTTCCTAGAGACATCATTTTGAATTTCTCCTTGGGGAGAAATTTGTTTAGCTTTCTGAGATCTAGAATGTAAGCATTCCCCAGACTTCTTTGGAACCAGAAAGTAATGAGAGTAGAACCTCGTGTGTCATTGATGCAGCGGCACAAGTTCTACTGCCCTGTTGTTTAGAAGGCCCGGAATCTCGGGTGAGAAGGTCTGACTGAAGGGCAGACAGCCTGGGCTGCCGTTTGGGAGGACAATCCGGAGGGGTTTCCACAAAATTGAGTGAGTACCCTTCGCGGATTATCTGAAGGACTCATTTGTCTGAGGTTATGGACTTCCACTGGCTGTAGAAGTGCATCAGCCGACCTCCCACCGGAGAGGAAAAGTCCACCTCGGGCAGTTGAGGTGGGACTTGGGCAGGCAATTCATAAGGTAGCGCTGGGCGCTTTGGGCCCTTGCGCTTTCTGCTGCACCTTCTTTTGAGGTTGGGCAGGTTGGTTCTTATGGAAACTTCCTCTGCCTCTGCCTCCGAAAGGACTGATTTGTATGAAACTGGACGCTACTGGCATGCCTCGAGGGGGCAGGAGGGGTCTAGCCAACTTAATGGCTGACCTAGTCTTTTGTGTAGCTTCTAGAGCTTGCTCGACCTGAGGACCAAAAGATATGCACCATCAGAGGCGATGCCATTACCTGCTATTGCACATCATTGGTGAAGCCTGAAGTCGCAGCACAGGAATGGCGGCGGTGCAAATACCAGCAGCTGCTGAACGGAAGCTGAGCTCTAAAGCATCCATGGCTGCTTTAACCTGTTGGTTGTTAGATTCAATACCCCTGGTAATGGTTTGGAGAAGCTCTGGTTTTGAATCCGACTCCGGAAGAGCTTTACCATTTGCTTGAGAGGTGCCACAGGATATACTGTACTGGAGAAAATAGCCCTGGTAACTGGCAATATGCATACTTAGGTAGAAGCAGCAAAGACTCTCTTACCTAAGGTGTCTATCTTACTAGGATTCCTTGTTAATAGGTCGAGCTGTAGTGGTTTGAGGAAGGACAACCTTATCATTCTCTGCCAGGACTACAATAGGATCCGCAAAGGCTTGGGATGCCAAAATGGGACGATCCTTGGGGGCTGAATATTTTCTATCAATGGATTTAGCCACCGATGAAGAGAGAGCAGGATTATTCTATACCATTTGAGACAGCGTCTCGAAGGAAGGCTGAATCGGAGGAGTCAAATCCGTAGGGATCTCCGAGGCTTGAAGGTATTGGAGTCTTAGCAATTTCACCATTTTGAATTTTGGTTTTGTGATGTGTTTGTTCAAATACCTTAAGTCTAGGATGGGTCGCCACGCCTCTGTATTTTTTTGGGGTAAGGAAGTACCTGGAGTACAGCCCTTTACCCCTGTGTTATGTAGGAACATTTTCCACAGCTTTGAGAGCTAGCAGGGAAGAAACCTCTGCCTCTAAGGCAATGGTCTCTGAAGGTGATGCAGGAGGAAAAGACCCGACTCTCATTTTTGGAAATCTTTTGAAACTGAGAGCCAGTCCCTGGCTTACTACCTCCAGTACCCACTTGTCTGAAGTAACAGACTTCCAGGGCTGGAAGTAGTAAGCCAGCCTGCCTCCTACTGGTATAGTGGAGGCGACCCGAACTGACACATCAGGGTGTCTGTCTGGCAGGAGCGTTGGACTGGGAAGAGGATGCAGCCCTGCTCATCCCCCTCCTGCCTCTCCCTCAAAAGAACCCTCTCTGTTGGAAGGAAGAGGCCTGGGCTTGGTAAAAAGGCTGGTGAAAAGGCCTGCGAATGCCCCTAGACTGCTGCTTTTGAGGAGTGGCTTGCCTTTCCTTGGCCTGTGCACTCCTGTAGGTGGTCCTATACGAGTCCATTTTCTTCAAGTAAGCCTCTGACTGCTCCCCAAACAGAGAATTACCCACCACAGGAAAATCCATGGCATTAGCCTGGGTATCCTGAGAAAGGCTAGTACATCTGAGCCACGCAAATCTTCTGAGACACACAGATGTAGCCATGACTCTTGATGCCACATCATTAGAGTCTACAGCAGCACTGAATTTTACCTTGGATGCCTCAGTTCCATCAGCAGCCACCTCCTCCAGCTCTTTGGCCAGCTGAGGGGAAGCCTTTTTTGGCGGTTCCAGAACCGTATCCCACCTGGACTTCTGGTACCTGGCTGTGTAGGCCATATAATTAACCTGCCTGAGTCCCAAAGAGGATGCCAAGTATTGTTTCTTGGCCATGGCATCCACTTTCCTGCAGTCTTTATCTGGGGGCTGTGAAGCCAAAGGAATATTAGCCCTGTCACAGGCTGCAGCCTGTACTACTCCAACATGGCTGCAATGATTGTACAAAAACTCCATACCTGAGCCTGATAACATGTACCTCCTGTCCATTCTCTTATTCACAGGAGGTAAGGAGTTAGGCACTTGTAAAATTTTTTTTGTCTGTTTCTCCAAAGATTTATGAAGAGGGATTGACAATCTCTTGGACTCTAGGATGTCCATCATTTCTACAAAATCAGGCTCTTCTTCCTCCTCAGCTGCTTCCACCATTGGGAGCTGGAGAGTTTCAGCCACTTTCTTGCAGAACAAAAAGTGGGAAGGGGACTCAGAAGGCCTGGGAGGGGAGACACTAGAAGGCCTGTCTGGGGAGATGTCCAGTTCAATGGGCACATCCAGACCTCCAAAGTCATTATCATCATCTTCATCCTCGGATAATCTTTGTTTCCCTCCCATTCCACATTATAATATGCATCTGGATTATAATCCAATGGAATCGGATCTGATTGAAATGCCCCCTAACTGGCGGTGACGGTTCGGATGGAACCAGGCAAAATAACTGAACAATACTGATCATTTTGGCTATTGCATCGGTGGTTGGAGCATGCGGTACTGGATCCGAACTGGCCAACTTCCTTTTTCTCTTAGCCGGAACCAACCCCTCAGAGTCGGATCTCCTTTTACCTGATGAGGTATTGTCCAGGTCAGTGAGCACCTCCTCAGGTCTGGCCAAAACCGAACCGGGCTGGCCATCCAGATCAGCGAACTTCTCGGCCTCCTTTTTCTTCAGCCTACTCAACCTTTTTTCCAGAGTGGCTTTGGGAAAATTCTTACATATTTGGCAGTCTGTGTTGAGGTGGTCAAACCCCAGACAATACACAAAGATAAGGTGGGGGTCAGCCTTGGCAAAGGCCTCACCACAATCAGTACAATGTTGAAACCCAGTGGGATCATTTTTTTTTCTTGGGTTTCTCAAACATGGCCCCCCAACCAAATTACCCTTTACAGCTGTCACGCCAGGTAATACTCCCTTATTTGTTACCAACCGTGTCACGGTCTGTGTTAAAAAACACAAAGTCTGTTTTTTTGAAACCGATAAGAACCGGACACCACTACTAATCCCAGAACAAATTCAAAAACAATGGTTCAGTTTCCAACCGGACTGACCAACAGGAAACCGAAGAAAAAACACAATTTCCACAATAACAAATCACTACCTATCTACAACACTACCTGTATTGTAGACAGAGACTTGATACCGAAAAAAAAGGAATTACTTGAACAACCGAACGCTTTTTTTTACTTTTACCGAGGCGAAGGAGAGATCTCCCGAGCGATTTCACAGTTAGGCGGAGTAAAGAATCTGACGGTTACACTGAGATGAGACAGGTTTGAAAACCAAGCTCGAGCTCAATGTTCTATGCTTCTGCAGAGAGTTAACCCTTTCCTCTCCGGGGCAGTTCAAGTGCTGAGGCTAACTGCATATAGTCAGAATACAGCAAGACTTCATGTTGTTTGAAAGGTATGAACTGACGTCCAGGTGGCCGCAGCACAGATTTCTGCAGCTGAGACATTCTTAAAGCATGCGGCGGAAGCTGCCATGCCCCTGGTAGAATGACCCGTCACCTGACCTGGAAGGGGTTTGTCGTACTTATTATAACAGTACGTGATACAGTTTGCCAACCATCTGGAGAGGCATTGTTCGGACACAGCAAGGCCCTCCTTCTTAGGAGCAAAGGAGATGAACTGGTCCGTCTTCCTGGAGTCATTAGTTCTGTTGGTATAATACCGCAACATCTGATGGACATCAAGGGTGTGATGGAGATGTTCCCCTTGACTGGAGTACCGCAGAAAGAAGACCAGAAGCTCAATGGATTGATTGAGCGTACATTCCGCCATGACCTTGCGGAGAAACTTAGGATTGGTTCTCATAGCCACCCTGTCTCTGTGAAAAATCAGATAAGGGACAACGGTACTTAAGTGCCTGAAGCTCGGAAATCCTCCGAGCCGAGGTGATGGCCATGAGGAAAAGTGTTTTCCAGGACAGAAAAAAACAGGTTACTCACTTATACCAGTAGTTCTAGGAGTGGTATATGTTGATCTTATCTGTGCCAATCTTCACCACTCATCACCTTTGGGTACTTGGCCAGAGGTCATGACCCTGCGGGAGCTTTTTTGGATGGCCGGGGGTGACGCACCATCAGCGCCGCCCCAGGCCGATGCACTGCATGGCATTTCGCGGGTTGGCGTTAGGTGTTGTCGACTCCCTGCCACCAGTTCTTTGTCTCCCGCCATCGAGGTCACCTCGTGGGAAGCATGTGAAGGAAATCTCTTTTGAGAGGACTACCTTTTGAAGCCTTCATGTCACAGTTTCAACTAAGTTCACTGACTCTGTGTCGACTCCATTTCATCAACTCCGTGTTGAAGTCTGTAGGCTCAGAGTATCCTGCCAGTTCTGTTTGCCCTACTCGACATCGCCTGGTAAGACTGTTCCTTATTTTATTTTGTGACGTCGGGTCTTGTTTGGTGTTCTTGTTCCATATGTCATGTCTTGGTCGGGGGGCAAGAAAACTTTGAAGACGGGACAGCCCCCCATGCATCGGTGCCCATGCGGACGTAAGTACTCCATCACCGACCAGCATGACCGTTGCCTCACGTGTCTTGGCCCGCTACATGACATGGATTCATGCAACACCTGCTTCTCCATGGACCACCATGTCATTGAGCAATGCACATGGAAAGTGGACGAGCTCCGCCGACTTCTGAGGGACAGGCGCGCACTTGTCGGGACAAGCCATGTTCTCTCGGCCTTTCCTCCAGGTCCCCTCCCAGTTTTATACAGACCGAGGAGGGGGCCTCTGCCTCTCGTAGCGTAGCCATGGCAGAGGCCTCTGGAGGCACCGCCTTGGCAATCGCCCCTTTGGGGGCGAAGGCTCCCCCGGCGTCACACCCGCGGCTCGGAAGGCCTGGGTCAGTGATGTCTTCGACGCCATCTGTCGAAGCAGTCTTGGGCCTCAGCGCCATTCGCTGTGCCGTGGGCCCTGATGGCGCCGTTGCTGCTGTCGGTGCCGTTCGTGGTGTCAATGGTGCTAGCAGCGCTGTGGGAGGCTCTACAGTGCCATCCTTGACGGTCTCTCACCCTGGCACCGTCTGCGGCGCCATGGTTGAGCATGGCGCTATGTCCCATTCTGGAGCCGCTCGCAGCTCCGTGCATGGACATGGTGTCTTGAGGGTTTCAGAGCTTGGCGCCGTCTGTGGCGCCGGGAGTGCGGTCGGGCCGTCATTGGTGCAGTCTCTGTCCTCGATGCTGCCGCAGGGCCATGGGGGCCTCCGACCTTGGTGCCATTTGCGGTGCTGAGAGCACGGTCACTGCCATCGTTGGCGCAATCTCTGGTCTTGGCAACGCCTGTGGTGCTGTGGGCAAAGACGGCGCTGTGACAGGCTTCAGCTCCGAGGCTGCTGCCATTGTTGGAGCAGTGTCCTCTGCTGGCACTGTTCGCTGTGCTGTTGGAGACGTCGGCACTGACTCTGGTGCAGGCTCGGTTTCTGGTGCCCTTTTCAGTCGGGATGGTAGTGGGCGTCTACGCACTGTTGGGCAAAGAACTTCAGTCTCCACCTCTTCAGAGGAGTAGTCGGACTCTGAGTCAGACAGGCAGTCTGCCTCCTTGGAGTTGGCTGCTCACGTGGACACCTAGGTAATGTCCTCGACAGACTGGGGCCAGCCCCCCTCTGGGGAGCGGGCAGTGACTCCCGGGACCAGGATCAGGGGTGTTGACCAGCACGCAGTGGTGCAGGCCTCCACTGCTCTGCAGCCTGGTCTCGGAGGGTTCTCTGACCCCTCAGTGGTGGTACCCTCTCAGGTGGTGTGCCTGGATCGCCCAACTTTGGGGCCAATCGGAGCACCCATAAGAGGGGAAGGTGCTGCTCCCTGGATAGCTCCTTCGGGGGCCGACCAGGGCTGCCAGCTACCTAGGCTGGCTCTCTCAAGGAGGAGGAGGGCACTCTCGGATTCAGAGGGGTCGAGAGGTATGGGGTCCATGCGGTAGCCTTTTTCCACAGCCCACCTGGGCTCTGGAAGAAGCCGTAGTACGGATCTCCACCTTACCCTCTCAGATTTCCTCGAGAGGGCGCCGTTCCTTAGAGGAAAGGGACTGTCCTTCTGGATCTACACGGCCCCGGTCACCTCACAGGGAGGATTCTTCAGGGCACAGCCTAGGCAGTTCCAGTTTGGTTGATCAGCTGTCGGCTGTGGAGTTTTCCAGAGCTCCTTCTTCCCCTAGGGCTCCTGGTGCGCTCCCTAGCCCAGGCGGAGGTCAGCCGATTTCTGTTGTCGGCTCTGCCCTCACTCCTCTGCCACATTCTCCTGTGCTCACAGGTATTCTAGGTCCCAGCAGTCCTCTCTCCTGGGAGCAGTTCAGAGCGGTGGCTGCTCAATTTCCCACTTACGTCAAGGTTATGGACAGACAGGTTTTTTCAATCTCCCCCTGAGCAGTCAGCTACTGAACTTCTGAAGTCCTCTAACTCCTCATTCCCCTCTTCTGGGGGAAAACAGCAGTCGGTCCACATCTCTCCAGCTGCTGATCTCGCCGAGTATCAGCGATTCCTCGTGACGATGCTGGAGGACCTGTGCATCACCCCACCCACTCAACACAATCTGGAGCACTCGACACGTGCCTTTCTGGGCGATTTCAGTGCGGACACCCTTGTGGTGCCCCTCTGGCTTGCTCCCTTTCGGGAGGCATCGTTGCGCTCCTGGCAGAGACCCTTTTCTGGCGTCCCAGCCCGTAGGGATCTCTGCCAGTGGTATTGTGCACCCCCCCGGAGTCTCCAGGTTCCATGCCTCATCCCCAGTCAGGATTGACGCATTTGGATACTCCCCCGAGGGGCTTCGCGCCCTGCATCGTGACTAGCCCTCAGATCGAGATTCCTTGGATTTTGACTTCTGGGGGAGGAGGATATTCTACTCGGCACGGTTGTTTCTCTCTATTGCAGCACATCAGGCCCACTATGCATCCTAGGACAGGTTCTTGTGGTCCAGGATAGGTCAACTCCTAGCTTCGATGCCTGACACGGAGGAAACCAGACAAGCCATTGCACTCCCTGCATGTGGCCTGGAGCTAGCAAGGCACCAAGCAAAGGCATCATATGACGCCAGTGAGGTAGCTACCAGGGTCGTAGGGACAGCGATCTGCACTAGGTGGATGGCATGGCTGCGTCTCTCCCGGTTGTCACCCTTGGCCCGGCACAGGGTGATTAATTCTGTTCACCAGAGAACCTATCTTTTCTCCCGTAGGGTGAGACAGCGTCTGTCGGGACAAATTTACACCCCCCCCGGGGTGTCCCAGTCTCACTCTCCCCACTCTTGGGCCTCTCCAGACCCGTGAAGGTTCTCCCTCTTAATGTGTCACCCACTGAGAACTAAGGGACTCAGCCCCTTAGGGTTAAAAGGCCCCTTTGGGGGAGGGGGGCTCAGCACTAACCGAAAGGTGATGAATGGTGAAGATTGACACAGATAAGATATGGAAATGACGTACCTACCGTAATTCTGATCTTTCTGTGCATCTTCACCATTCATCATAATCCCACCCTCCATCCCCCTTGGGTCTCAGTCTCTGGGACCCCCTCCCTCTCTGTGCCCCCTCTCTCGCCCCTTCCTTTCTGTTAGTCAGGAGTGGGGTAAACTGGGGCGCAAAGGAGGATAATTTTCTTTAGGGGCAGAGTGGTCAGGACGGGGGGGCACTCCTTCTTCAGTGCTTCGGCTCCACTGCTGTGGGGTAGGATTTGGCAGTTGCCCTCTTTTCTTTCCTTCTTCCCTTCTCCCCATCAATAATTTGATTAATTTAAGACACTAGGTTTCTTACACCAAAATCTCCTTTTTAAGAGGGGGTAGATATCCCTGTATCCCGTCTTTTCTTCCAGAATAGCCGATTCTGCTTTTTGGGAGTTATTGCCAGTGATTCTGTGCCTTGAATTCTAGTAGTTAGCCTCTTGGCTGCTCCTTCGCAGTTTCTATACAAACTGGAGACAGATCAAGGTTACAGGATATGCCGGCCCAGTGGCGCTGAGGGTTGAGGCACTGGACGCCACACCTCGCTCCACGCCGGCGACACGGGTTCGGGAACGAGCCCGGGCTGTCGGGGGTCAGCAGGGGAAGAGAGGCATTGAGTGTCCAACGCAGCTCTCCCTCTCTAGGGAGGGTTACCAGTCTGTCCCGCTGCTATATCGCCACCTCCTGGGTGAACCCGGGAATGGCGATGCGGGTCGGGACGCACAACGGGAGGGTCAGTGCCAGCCGAGAGCCCGGGGAGGAGCAGCGTATATACGCGTGCCTCCTCATTGGCTCTCCCAGTGTGCCGGCAACTGCAGGGGATAGGGCAGAACAGGAGAAAAATGGAGCCCGTCACTCCTAGGTGACGACTCCTCCGACGCCAGTCCATGTCACCAGGCGCTCACCAGGGGCAGACTCAATGTGAATCGCCAGCTCCGCCTGCTATTAGGGAGGATCGGATGGTTCTTTCCGCCGCCCAGGGGCGGGTCACTGGATACCTAAGGAACCATTAGAGCAGGCAACCACTCTAGAAGCAGACTCCTGGGGGTATCGTGGGGACGTGCGGAAGGCGAACTGAGGGTGTCTGATTGAGTGGAGGGACAGTGCGGTAAGGAGGAATAAAGATAAAGGTTAAAAAAAAAAAAAAAGGTTACAGGGTATGTTTCTCCTGTTTTTCCCCTCTCTCACTCTTATCCTTATTTCTAAACATACTTAACCCACCCTCCCTCCTCCTTTTCTACTTCCGGAGGTTGGGGCCCCTACCCAATCCCCTTAGTCTTCAAACTTGTTCTGTCCTCTCAGTCGTTTATTTCTCCTCTTAGTTTATATATCTTTTTCTTTGTCTGTCTCTTGGACTTCCTTGTCCTACCTCCCAACCCTTTTCTCACCTCTCGGCGACTCGAACTGGCAGAAGAAGGAGTCGGCACTCTGAGCCAACCGTGAGGCCCACGGATGTGTCAGCCTCGAGGGTGGCACCGGTATCTGTCAATTCGGCCCATCCAAAAAATTCCTGCCGGGTCATGACCTCCAACCAAATACCAAAAGGTGATGAATGGTGAAGATACACAGAAAGAACAGAATTACGGTAGGTACGTAATTTCCATTTCATCCACACTCTTTGGCATGTCCCCTTCCACTTTAAGATCAATCAGAAGTCTTCAAGCTGGCTCCTCCCACCCACCCGGGTGGTATATACCTCGACTCCGCCCCATGACGCCAGATCTTGGCCCGTTGAAAGCCAGGTTGTGTGTGTCCACAGCCGGGGAGGTCGGGTGGGTCCGTGTGGATGAACAACATATGCCACTCCTAGAAAGGAAAATTAAGTACCTACCGTAATTCTTGATCTTCTTGGACGAGTCTCCACCACTCATTCACACTAGTGGGATTGGCGCCGGAGGCACTAAGACCCATCGGGAGCAAACTTTTGCTGGAGGGTCGACGGAGAGACGGCGCCATGAGACGGCGCCGGCGCAGCGGCTCGGCGTGTAATGACCATCTCGCGACGTCACCTCCAACCGCCTCAGTACTCTTTTTACCAAGGAGGTGCAGCGTAACTAACGAAAAGGGTAAACCAACATTAAAAACGGACATAAGATAGTCCGTATGACCCGTGTAAGAAGGGTCAGCAAAGAAGTCCTCACGGCCTAAAGATTTGAGGAGTGAAGACCAATACAGTGAGCTTCGGGGATGGAGGGAGGCGTGAATGAGTGGTGGAGACTCGTCAAGAAGATCAAGAATTACGGTAGGTAATGCACTTTCCTATCTTCCTGGACATAAGTCTCCACCACTCATTCACACTAGTGGGAGAGTACCAAGTTGATAATCCTCAAAAGGGCAGGAAAGCCAGAGCTCACGCTGCCAAGATAGAAGCCCATTAAGGATAGTTCTGCCGAACGCGGAATGTCGCCTGGCATGAACATCCAGTGCATAGTGCTTAACTAAAGTATGCACTGAGCTCCAGGTAGCTTGCGTTGCATATATCTGCAATTGGAACATCATGAATTTCTCTTAGGGATGTCATGATCGCTTCTAGTAGAGTGAGCGACACTCTACCTTCTAATTTAACTTGAGCCATGGAATAGCAATGACGAAGGCATGCCACTAACCATGAAGAGATACATCTAATAGCGACAGGTTGACCCAGCCGGTGTCGCTGAAAAACGAACAGTTGCTGAGTCTTGCGAACATCCTTGGTTCTATCTAAATAGAACCGCAAGGCTCTCTTAATATCCAAGGAATGAAGAGCTCTCCTCTTCATTTTGGAAATTAGCGTAAGCGGAGTACCAGAGGTTGGTTCAGATGGAATTTGACACAACCTTGGGAAGAAATTTAGGATGAGAATGGAGAACTACCTTGTCCTTATGGAATACAGTATACGGAGGGTCCGTAACCAGTGCATGTATCTCAGAGACCCTGCGGCTGAGGTAATGGCCACCAGGAAGGCAGTCTTCCAGGTAAGAAATTTTAGCTCACAGGTAGCTAAGGGTTCGAAGGCTTCCGAGTGAGCATGTCCAGCACCAGGTTAATGTCCCAGGCTGCAACTGACGCTTAACAGGGGTCTGGTATGGAGACACTTTAAGAAATCTCTTCACTCATAGGTAACTGAGCCAGAGTTAAGGAAGAAACCGCTCATGGAACGCTTGAGATGGCACTGAGTGAACTTTAACTGTGGAGTACTGAAGACCTAAGTTTGATAGGTCCAAAAGATACTCCAGAACCTTGCCAGGAGGACAGGAAAAGGGATTCCAAGAGGATTTTGCACACTAGAGAGAAAACGCTTCCATTTGGAAGCATGTCTGGGTGGCTGGCTTCCGAGCAGCCAGAAGGATGTCTGAGACTCTACGAGACGTTGAACCGATTCACTTCTATCTCTTCAGGAGCCAAGCATGAAGGTGAAGTGATTTCAGGTTGGGATGGACCAACGAACCCTGAGTCAGAAGACTGATTTGCAAAGGAAGTGGTCTCGAGAGGCTGCCAACATACTGTTGAGTAGAGGAACCATAGTTGCCGAGGTCAGGAAGGAGCAATGAGAATCATCTTGGTCCCCTGAGACTGAACTTGAGGAGTACTCTGGATTAGAGGAAGTGGTGGAAAGGCGTAAAGAAAGCGCTTTGTCCACCGCAGCCTGAACGATCCTGACAGAAAATGCCAGGCCCTGGATTTCTGGACAGAAGAGAGGCAGTTTTGATGCTGAGGGGATGCAAAAGGTCCAGGTCTGGAGTCCCCACTTTGAACAGGGACCGAGCTACGGCTGGATCGAGAGACCACTCGTGAGGGTCTGCCTCCGCTCTGCTGAGGTGATCTGCTAGGTCGCTTTGTATACCTGGCAGATAAACCGCTTGAATCAGAGACTTGTGCTCAAGCACCACTCCCACACCCTCATTGCTTCCTGCAAAGGGATAAGAATGAGCACCCCTTGCTTGTTGATGTAATACATTACTGCTTTGTTGTCCGCTTGAAGGAGAATGTTCTTGTGACAAAGGACATCCTTCAGAGCTCGGATTGCATAGAGGACCGCCTCATCTCCAGGACATTTATGTGGAGATGAGTTTCAACTGAGTCCATACACCTTGAGTGTGGAGGGAGAGACAGTGAGCTCCCATCCCATTAGCGATGCATCTGTGGTGATGGAGATCTGATGATCCGGGGAGCAAAGGGGAATCCTTCCAGGAGATTGCTCTCTTGAGACCACCAGGTGAGAGACCTTCAAGGGGCTCCGCCACCTTGATGGATAAGACTCGGGGTGAGGTCGGGACCACTGAGTGGAGAGCATCCACTGGGTGGTTCTCATGTGCAGTCGGGCCAGAGGGACAGTGAAGACTGAGGGACGCCATGAGACTCTAACATGCGTTGCATCGAGAAGAGCTGTAACCGATTGGTTCTCCCTGATGTAACGGGCCATACTGGCGGATGTCGAGTCTTCTGTCCTCTGGAAGGAAAGCCCTTCAGCTGAAGAGGTGTCTAGAAGCGCCCCTATGAAAAGGAGCTTCTGGGAGGGTTGCAGTTGAGATTTTTTCAAATTCAGCAGAACTCCCATGGACGTGAGAAGACGGCAGAAGTTTGCACGGCTTCCAAAGTCCCTTGGCCGAAGGGCTTGCTAGAAGCCAATCGTCTACAGGTAGGGAAACACTCGGAGTCCCACTTTTCCTGAGATGCGCCAAGGCAGAACTGTGGCCAACACTTTGTAAAACTCGCGGGCGCCGAGGATAGCCCAAAGGGCAGGACTTCAACTGATAATGCTGACCCAAAGCTACAAACCTTGAGGAATCATGTGGTCGGTGGACGGGGATATGCTGGTAAGCATCCTGCATATCCAGAGAGGCCAGCCAGTCGTGCTGATGCAGCAAGGGTAACAGGGTACCTAGGGAAATCATCTTGAATTCTCCTGGGGGAGGAATTTGTTTAACCTTCTGAGGTTCAGAATGGGGCTTATCCCCCAGATTTCTTTGGAACCAGAAAGTAATGGAGTAGAACCCTGTGTTTGAGATGCGGGGCACCAGTTCTATTGCCCTGTTGTTCAGAAGGCCCGGATCATGGGGTGAGAGATCTGATTGAGAGGCCGGCTACAACCTGGGTTGTCGTGAGTGAGGACACTGGGGTTCCAAGAATGAGAGAGCAACTGCTGATCATCCGAAGAACCCATTTGTCTGAGGTTATGGACTTCCACTGGTTGTAGAAGTACATCAGACTCACCTCCCACTGAGGAGAAAGTTCCACCGGGCAGAGTGGATGGAACTTGGGCTAACGACTATAAGGTAGCGCTGGGAGCTTTAGGTCCCGCGCTTGCTGCCTTTCTTTGAGGTTGGGCAGGTTGGCTTTTATGGAAGCTTCCCCTGCTCTCTGCCTCGGAAGGACTGTTGACGTATTTGGCAAATTTATCGCCTGTTCATGCCCCTAGAGGGGGTAGGCGGAGGTCTGGGCCAACTTAATGGCCGATCTAGTCTTCTGAGTGGCTCTAAGGCTTGCTCCACCTGAGGGCCAAAAGAAAGGAGCTATCAAAAGGCAGCGCCATCACCTGCTGCTGAGCATCATTCGTGAAGCCAGAAGTACGCAGCCAGAATGGCGCCAGTACAAATCCTCGCTGCTGAGCGAGAAGCAGTGTCGAAGCTGCCCATGGCGGCTTTGACCTGTTGGTTATTGACTCAATACTCTAATAACGGGTCAGAAGAAGCTCTGACTTGGAATCAATTCGAAGAGCTTCAACCATTCTTTCTATAGAGTGCCACAGGATATACTCATACTGAGAAAAATAGCCTTGATAACTGGCAACACGCATACTTAGAGTGGAGGCAGCAAGACTCTCTTACTCTAATGTATCAATCTTACGAGACTCTTTGTTAATAGGTCTAGCTGCAGTAGTTTGAGGAAGAACGACCTTGTCATTCTCTGCCAGGGACTACAATAGATCCGCAAAGGCTTGGGATGCCAAAATGGACGATCCTTGGGAGCTGAATACTTTTTATCAATGGATTTAGCCACTGAGGGAATAAGAGCAGGTTATTCCATACCATTTGAGACAGCTGCCTCGGATGAAGGTTGAATCGAGGAGTCAAACCAGAGGGATTCCAAGCATGAAGATACTGAGTCTTAATATCTTCCCAGGATCGATGTTCTGTAGTCTGGAGAGAAAGAGGGATCCTGTGTTCTTCAACAGAGACTTAAAGGACAGGTCCTCACCACAGGCTCCTTAGCAAAGAAAGATCCTGTTTCTCCACTTCATCACCCAACCGTAGGTCTGGGTCAGGGTCAACATCATCTCCCGATGGTCCAGAAAGGACTGTTTGGACAGGAAAGGAGGAAAAATTAGAGGAGGAGAATGGCAGAAAACAAGGAGAGTCCCTATGGCTGCCGGGCGTCGAGATCGCAAAACGGGTTGAAGACGGTATCGAGGAGGCGCGACGGGCGTCAAGAGGCACGCTGCCCTGCAACGCCTGCATGGGCGCTGGGACCAAGACGCGCGGGTTAACGGCGCTTGATGATGACGCCGCTGAACGGGTATCGCATAACGCCGCTAACGGCGCCGCTCATCCAACGGCATTACCGGCGGCGCCGCCAACGGCGCCAGAGACCACGCTGGTGCGCCGCTAACGGCGCCGCAGTTTCCGGCGTTTCCAAAAACGGGCGCCGACACGGCACAGACCTGCAGAAGGCGCCGAAAAGCCCGGAACCTGGAAACAAGAGAAGGAAAATACAGGAGATAAGGGCATCGGTGAGGCTCCTCGCGCCTCGCAGCCATGTGAGGGGGAACACTCAGCACGGAGCCGCTTAGCATCAAGAAGGCGCCGCGCTGACTCAGGAAGGCCGTCCAACCCTACCTGATCGCCGGAGGAGCCCGAGGGCTCGAGGTAAATCGAGCCAGGCAAGAAGAACCAACCTCGAGCCCATCGCGTCCATAAGAGCGCCCACTGATACGGATGTCCCTGAAGCAGCCACCGGTGCAGCAGTATGGCGATTGAATGAGTTTCTTATCCCTCTGGGTGGTCCTTGCCTGACAACTCATAGCACAGACCCACGCATGATGTAATCCATCTTGCTATGGCCAGTTTGGCTGTAGGTCTGCCAGAAGCGGCTTCAGCGTAGGTGACAAACAGTCTGTGAACCTCTCCATGAATTTCTGCCATCCTCTCCTTGTAGTGGGAGGTCAAACGTCTCAGGTCAAAGGTATGGAGCCTGTACTCGGTGTCCGAGGTGTAATTTGGGTAGTATACCGGCAAAGTCAAAACTTGGTTATGGTGGAACTCTGACACCACCTTCGGAAGGAATTTCGGGTGGGGGAGCAGGACAACTTTGTCTCTGTGAAAAACCAGGTAAAGGGAGTCCACCGAAAGTGCCTGGAGCTCCCCTGTCCTTCTAGCTGACGTGATAGCCACCAGGAAGGCCGTCTTCCACGACAAGTGTGAGAGCTCACATTTGTGCATGGGTTCGAATGGCTTGCCCATGAGCTTTGCCAAACCCAGCAATAGATCCCATGGAGGTGGAGGTTCACGCACCGGAGGAGATATGTGATCCACACCTTTGAAGAAGCGCCCGACCACTGCTCTCTCGCATCATCAAATCGTCGGCTTGACCGGCACATGCCCGGTAAGCAGAAATGGCTGCCAGGTGCACCCTGGTTATGGGTCGATGAGTGTGAGAACCCCTTTGAGAGTGACCAAAGGTAATGCGTGAATGTTAGCCACAGGACAGGACAAGGGGTCTAGACTCTAGTTTTGACACCAAGTGAAAACCTTTTCCATTTGAAGGTGTAACATTTTTCTGGTCGACTTTTTTCGAGATGCTCTACCACGCTGGTGAAGACATCTTTGAAAGGCCCAAAAGCCTGGAACTCTTAGCCGCCCAGGTACCAGGCTGTGAGGTGCAGGGTTTGACTTGTCCGGATGGAATACCTTCCCTGGTTCAGAGACATCAGGTCCAGGTGTGTACAAGTCGCTTCTGGGGCCTGCAGCTGAGGCCGAGGAGATTTGGTACCAGAATCCATGGCCAGTCTGGGGCTACTAGAATCATTTTTTGCCTTGTCCCTCCTCACCTGATGGGATCAAGAGATATGGAGGAAAGGTGTAGAGGAAGCCTGGGGTCCATGACATCGAGAAGCCATCCCACTGCAGTGAGCCCTGTTGAGGGGGGCAGGCATGATACAGCCTCAACTTGTTTTTTTCCCCTGGAGGCAAACAGGTCCACCATCGGTTTGCCCCAATAGGAGAACAGGTTGTAAGTTACCTCTGGATGGAGAGAACACTCATGGGATGTCTGGCCTATGCGGCTGAGAGCATCCGCTAGCTTGTTCAAGGCTCCTGCCCCATGGATGGCTAGGAGATCCACCTCCAACCGGCTTACGATGGTCCAGATGCGGAGCGCCTCCTTGCACAGCAGACAGGAGTGCATGTGCCCTGTTTGCTGAGGTAGTACATGGTCGTGGTATTGTCCGTCTGGACTTGAAACACTTGACCCTGGAGCTGAGGAGCGAAAGCTGACAGTGCCAGTCTGACTGCTTTGTGCTCCAACAGGTTGATGTGGCATCAGGACTTCCTGGGGGTCCAGAACCCATGGGCCCTGTTGTCCCCCATGTCGGCTCCCCAGACCAGGACAGAGGCATCGGTCGTGAGGACGACCATCGGCTTGAGGCGGACAAACGGGATTGCTTCCTTCAACCGGTCTGGGGCAGTCCACCAATGGAAAGCATCCCACATCTTCTGGGTTACAGTGATCAGCTGGCTGAAGTGACCATAATGCTGAATCCACTGGGCAGCCAGCACCCATTGAAGGGGGCGCATGTGCCACCGGGCTCAATGGACCACTGAGGTGCACGCCGCCATGTAACCCAGAAAGCGCAGAAGGTCCCGGTCAGGGTGCAAATGCCCAACCAGAAATGATCGGGTAAAGGAGGAGAGAACCTCTGCCCTGTCCACTGGGAGCCGAGCTCTGGCTTGACAAGAGTCGAGCTCTGCCCCAATGAAGCCCATCACCTGAGAAGGCACGAGTTCTGACTTGGCCTCGTTGATCAGGAGGCCGAGTTGGGAGCATGTTTTGACAGCCAGATCCCTGGACCTCTCCACCTCCTGTTGGGTGGAACCTGCCAAGAGCCAACCGACGAGATAAGGGTAGATTCTGACTCCTCAACATTGAAAGTGGGCCGCCACCACTGCAATGCATTTGGTGAAGACCCGTGGGGCCGATGACAGGCCGAACGGCATGGCTCGGAACTCGTACAGGGTCCCCTCGACCCTGAGGCAGAGGAACTGCTGATGGGATGGATGGATTGGGACATGAAAGAACGTGTCCTGTAGATCCAGTGAACAGAATCACATGTTTCGCTCCAGGGATGGTATGATCTGGTTCAGAGTAACCATCTGAAAGGTGCGGGACCTGAGACATTGATTCAGGTCGTGGAGATCTAGGATGGGGCACCAACCCCCGTCCGCTTGGGCACCAGGACGCACTCAGAAACAAAGCCTGGGTCTGTGGGAGGATCCGCACTGATAGCACTTCGCTCTTGCGGAGGAGCTGGGCCACGCCGGCCTCAAGAACAGACTGGGTGCATGCGGAGATCCATTCCTCCCGAGGGGCGCTGGCTCGGCTGGGAGGGTACTGCTGAATTCTAGGAGGCAGTCCCTGACCGACCACTTTGAGAACCCACCTGTCCGAAGTGATAGCGGACCGGGCGGAAAGGAAGTGGCAGAGCCGAACCCCTACAGGAGGACCCAGAGCAGGCATGATGGATGTAGGGGGTAGCCACCCCCAACCTGTCACTGAGCAGGCTTAGAAGAGGAAGAGGAGGAGGAGGCTCCAGGACCTGAGCCTTGGGCTCCTTTACGGGGCTGCTGAGGACCCTGTTTGGGCCGAGGGCACCAAGCTTGAGCCTGCTGCTGCTGTTGATGTTGCTGTCCTCCTTGAAAGTAGGGCTGCCAGACCACAGGGGAAGAGTGCTGAAATGGCTCCTGCTTCTTTCTCTTTTGCTGGTTCTTGCCCTAAAAACCCTTGGGAGAAGTAGCATCCAAAGTGGCACTGGACTGCTCTATACGCTGAAAGTGACCAGCCATTCCTGGGCCGAACAAGTCTGTACCCAGGAAAGGCATGCCAGCAAGCTTATGCTGAGTATCCACCAGGAAGGAGGAAAGCCTCAGCCGAGCCCTGCGGCGAGAGGCCACTGCAGCTGCCAGCGAGCGGCACAAGAATCCCCGATATCCAAAGCATTCTGGAGCTGCTGTTTAGCAACAGCATGGCCCTGGTCATGGACCTGCTTGACCGTGGTCTGCATGTCTGGTGGGAGATGAGGGAGGACCTCGTCTAGCGACCCAAGAAGGGCATGAGAGAAGTGTGCCATAATAACAGCCGAGCTGGCCTGACGAAGGCCCAAAGAAGAGGCCGCACAGACCTTACAGGCAGTGTGGTCCATATTCTTGGACTCCTTGTCCGGGGGTCGGTCTGTGTTGGCCGAACTACAAGTACGCCTAAAAACAGAGGTAGTCACCGGGCTCTCAACACAAGGGTGCTCTGTGAACTTCGCAGAAGTGGGACCCCAGGGCACCGCTGCAGTTATGGGCCATGCGGGCAGATGGTGCTGGGTAGACACTGCCAAAGTTCAAGGTCACCAATAGCCTCAGCCACTGGAAAGGCCTCCGTCAGGGTATCCCCTCTCTTAAGAGTGTTGGTGAGAGGGTACCCCGCCTTTTTCTGGATAGGCTCCAGGGGCATTCCAGTGGAATCCGAGATGAGGCGGAGAATGCCTTGGAAAGAGGAAGGGCATTCCTCCATCCCTGCGCCGACCAACAACTCATCATCCCTGGGATGTGAGTGCAAGCTGGTGACGTCAGAGTTCAAAGAGTCATGATACAGCAGTCTACGGCCTAAGTTACCCTCGATCTGCCAAGGGTGGTCCGGGGTGACTTAGCGACATACGTCAGGGAAGCCTGGTGTCCTGTCGGTCCTCTTTCGAGGGGGCACCTCCCTCAGCCTGTTTAGGCAGTGGTTCCACCTGAATCAGTGGAGAAACCAGAGTAGGCCTAACCGGGAGAGGGCCCGGCCCCAAGGGTGGAGGAACTGAGGGCTTCGGTTCTGGAGGGGTTGGCTTTGGCCTAGGAGGAGAGAGCCAAGTGATGGCTCAGGTAGGTGGTGGAGCTGGCTTCTGTCCAGTCAAGATCAGCTGCTGCCACATAAGGTCTTCATAGCGCCATAGGAGTTTCTGCTGGAGCCTTTCCTCATCTGAGGAGGATGAGGACCTGGGGCGTCGCCTCTTTTTTGAGTGCTTATGGCTCTTCCTCGGTCGATCATCCGAGGGGGTCCTGGACCAAGACCAGGGAGGCCGACTCGGTCGATTGGGAGACACTTGGATCGGTGAGACCAGGGAGTCCGAGACCAGGTCCTTGATGGGGACACCAGCGGGCGGGGGTCTCCTCATCCGGAAAGACCAGGACCGGAGTCCTTTCCAACGAGTTGTGAGGCACAGCCGGCGACAAGGGGTCGATGGGGTCGAGAATAATTCCGAACCTCGTCGGCCACTTCCTCGGTCCCTTGGCCAGATGGAAGGTCCGAAAAGCCGGTGGCCGAGGATGCGATCTCAACTGAGGTTGAGACCATGTGTTTTTGGGACTCGGACCTCTCCCGGTCCCAAGAGCGTCTCTGTCTAGACGAAGATACTGGGTCCTTCTCCCTCTTCCGAGAGCGGGAGGAGTGCGAGCCCGAGGGTGCCTCACCCCGAGTGGGGAGAGACTGGCACATCTCCCTGAAGGAGCCCGTAAAGGTGGAGCCTAGGTTCAGCGGGACGAAGAACCTTCGACTGGCCGAAGCACAAGCTGCTTCCTCCTCAAATGCCTTCATCTGTTCCAGCTGTTCAGCAGAGACCGCAGAACCGCACACCTAGCCTCCTTCAATTTCACCAGCTCTCTTTTCCAGTCTCCCCAGCTTCAAGTGTGCCTTGCAGTCGTCCAGGACATTGGGATGGAAGGCCAAGCAAAAACCGCATGATGAGGTGTCATGTCTGACACCAAGGCAGTAAACACACGTGAGATGGGGATCAGTGCATGACATCTTCTGGCCGCTGGGGCACCGGCGAAATCCTAGGGAAGATTTTTCCTCCATAGTCGATGTGATGAAAGCGTGATCGCTAACTCGAATGAGTTTGATTTTCGGTAAAACTGACAATTTGAAAGCCAGGGCCTACGAAATGCTGAGAGCACGAGGGAACCTGTATCTTCCAGCGGAAAGGAAGATCTGGCATCATGGGGCGGAGCCGAGGTATGTACCACCCGGGTGGGAGGGAGGAGCCAGCTTGAAGACTTCCGGCAAGATTTAACGTGGAATGGGACGTGCCAAACAGTGTGGATGAACAACATATCCATGCTCCTAGAACCTGTTTTTTCTAAGAGCATGGATATGTGATATGTTGTTCATCCATACTATTTGGCAGACTTCTAGCAGTTCTCCAGGAGGAGAGAGGCAAGGCACACACCCCTACTTAGGGAACAGAGATTGGAGAACTGAGCCCCAAAGAAAAGGACATTCTGGAGACTCAACCTAGCGGTACTTAGGGACAAGGAGGCACAGGAGGAAATCTCCAAGGCTATAGCCCAGGCAGTGCAGGATAACGACCTACGGGGAACATCTGTCTCAATATTATGGGACACTGTTAAGGCATTGGTCAGGGGGAAAATCATTGCAATCTCTTCATATAAAAAAAAAAAAAACAGAGGGAGAAGGGTAGACTTCTACTCGAGGCCAAAATAACAAAACTAGAAGAAGAGCAAGCGGTAAACCACTGTAAAACACGAACAAGGAAGCTGAATAAACTTAAAAAACAGCTTAACAATATCCTAGATTATGAAGTAGAGCAAAAGCTAGTCTATCTGCGACACAGGTACTACGACGGGGGTCCGAAGTTTACCAGGATGATTGCAGCCCAAATAAGAAATAGAAAAGCAAAGGCCACGATACTAAGGATCAAGCACCCAGATACAGGCACCCTACAAACCACTACTAGAGCTATAACCGAAACCCTGCGAGATTATTACTCTAGCCTGTACACAGAGCAAACAAACCCATCCGAGGAAAGGATCAAGAGCTTCCTTTCCACCCTCCATCTACCCACCCTAACCCAAGAACAAGGAGCTAGTTTACTAGCCCCAATCTCGCTCAGGGAGATATCGACAACCGCTACAGGAAATCTGAAAACAGGTAAGTGTCCAGGGACGGATGGGCTCCCGGGGGAGTTCTATAAGCCCTTTACTGAGCCGTTGTTACCTCTACTGTCTAGGATGTTCTCTTTTGTTACCTCTGAGAATGGAGAGATTCCCCCATCTTGGAACGAGGCTATAATTTCAGTCATACACAAAGAGGGTAAGGACCCAACCCTATGTCCCTCTTACCGTCCCATTTCAGTTTTAAATACAGATTACAAAATACTGACTACAATTCTATCCAAACGTTTAGTTGAGTTTGCCCCTCATTTAATAAATTCAGACCAAAGTGGGTTCATCCCTGGGCGCCAAGCTCAGGACAATGTGAGACTCATGGCCTATATTATAGAACAGATTACTGAAAAGCGAACCCCAGCAATTCTGCTCGGGCTCGATGCAGAAAAAGCCTTCGATAAAGTAACATGGAGATACTTAAAAGAAGTCCTCCTGGAGCTAAAGTTCCCTGCACCCTTCGTGGATACTATTTTTAGATTTTATAGAAGCCCAATAGCCTACATACGAGCCAACGGTCATATCACAGAGAAATTTTCGCTGCAACGTGGAACTAGGCAGGGCTGCCCCCTCTCCCCTCTCCTGTTCGCATACTACATTGAACCTCTGGCCCAGGCCCTGAGACAGGCCCAGGACTTGCAGGGTGTTACGATAGGAGGGGTCGAGCAAAAGCTGGCCCTCTTTGCCGATGACATCCTGTTGTACATAACTGACCCAGAAAAATGCCTTCAGGCACTTTTCACCCTCGTGGATCGGTTCTCCAGTCTTTTGGGTTTTACCCTTAACGTAAGTAAATCAGAAGCTTTGATCTTTAACTTCCTACCTACGCCACAGATCAAAAAACAGTTTCCAATCAAGTGGGGAAAGGAAAATATTAGATACCTGGGGATCCAAATACCGATGACTCTTAACAGATTACACATTCAAAACTATGAGCCATTAGTGCATAAAATAAAACAGGACCTGGGTAGGTGGTCCCTTCTACCAACAACATTTTAGGTAAAAACCTAACCTTAAAAATTAACATTCTCCCAAGGTTTCTGTACTTATTTCAATGTGTCCCTTGCCCCCTCTCATCTAAAGAACTTTTATCATGGCAAAAACTACTAAATAAATACTTATGGAATTACAAAAGGCCCAGGGTGAGCTGTGCCAGGCTTGTACTTCCCAAAGACAAGGAGGCATAGCTCTCCCTTCGTTAAGGGAGTACTGGTCAGCTTCGCAGATGAGGCTAGCACTGTTATGGGGAAGCAGAACCTATCAATCTAGGTGGAAGCAGATAGATTTGGCAAGAGAGGTGCAGACTCCCCTGCAGGCGAGTCTTTTTTCACCAAAGCACCTTAAAGAAACACTTAAAACAGCTTCACTTGCAACACAATCCATCCTTAGAGGATGGCAGATGGGAATAAAGGCTGACTTTTACCAGAAATATGATTGGAGATACAGATGGTTCATCTCACAACCTGTATTTAACAACAGGTGGTATAAAACCCAAATAAACAAGGGGTTGGAGGCCCCCTGGCAAGTAATGAGAGGGGATGGGATACTGAGCTTTGAGGAGGCGAAAACAAAATTTGACTGGACAGCAAGAGACAGATTATTCTTTTATCAAATTAAAGACTATATTTCCAAACACTTGAGGATACAAGAAAGGAATACCTGGACGCTTGGGGATGACCCCCCATTTGAACAAACATGGTCTTCGAAATACGGGGAGAAAGCAATAGCAATCTTATATAGGTATAGAATAGACAGAGTAGGGAACGCCACTACATCTGTGCAGGCTAAATGGGAGAGGGAGCTTAATCACCCTATAACTTCCATAGAGTGGCAAAGGATCTGGAGAGATGCATGGGCAACCACCTCTTCACCGACGTGGGGAGAGTTCGTCTGGAAGGTGCGGACGAGATTTTTTTGGGTCCCCTCCGTGACTTTCTCGGGGCGACAGAAGAGTATTTCCCGATGTTGGAGGGATTGTGGTGAGGAGAATGCCTCGCAAATGCATGTCTTCCTCGAGTGCCCAGGTATAAGTAGCTTCTGGTCCCGGTCACGGAAAGTATCATGAGGTTCTGGGAATTCAGGAAGAGTTAGAACCTTATCACTTAATTTTGGGAATCCCACCACCTGGTATACGGGATAAAGCCCAGAAATATCTCTGGCAAATACTGTTATGTTCAGCGTATAAATCCATAGGAGACACAAAAAAGTGGCGTCAACAAATTCCCCCCAGTCTAAAAGAATGGAAAGCAATAATAGCACAGATTCAACAAAATGAGCAGATCTCCCTGGGTCTCCAGAACTGAACAGAAACCTTTGTGTTGAGATGGACAAGGTGGGATCTCTACCAGAATAATATGGTATAGCCTCTGGTCTAATTGAAAGGTGCCACATTTTGAGAAGTATAGGGAATAGGAAGATGTAATGAAAACTTCTCTCCTGTTTTGCTCTTTTCCCAATGTTAAATGTCTAGGACTGAACGTAGCTTCTTTTAAAATAAGGGGGGGGGGAGGGGAGAATGGGAGAGGAAAGATTCAGCTAAATCAATTCTAAAGTATTACAGGAAAAATTAGGCCTGTTGCCTGCCAAACACTTGCCACAGTTAACTTTCTTTTATGTACTGAAAGATAACCATAAAGGTGTGCTTTGTTACTTATGAATATCTGGAAAAGTAATGATACACAAAGAAAGAAGTTAATGTACTTAAATGATTGTAAACCAAAGAAAATGTGTACCACGATGCAGTATGATAATGCAAAATAAAACAAGTATAAAAAAAAAAAGAGATTGGAGAACTGAGGCCCCAAAACCAGCATCCTGGCATGACTCAAGGTCGATGTGGTAGTGGGTGATGAAGGTGTTTGCTGACTTCCAGGTAGTAGCCCGGCACATTTCCTGGATAGGGATGTCCCTGGAAGCAGCCACCGATACAGCAGTATGGCGGGAAGAATGAGCTCTTATCCCTCTGGGAGGCTCCTTGCCCGCCAACTCATAGCACAGACCTATGCGTGATGTGATCCATCTTGCAATAGTTCATTTTGCTGCAGGTCTGCCAGAAGCAGCTTCAGCGTAGGTGACAAACAGCTGGCGAACCTCTCCCCGAATTTCCGCCATCCTCGCCATGTAATAGGAGAGAGCACGTCTTGGGTCCAAAGTATGGAGCCTGTACTCAGCTTCCGAGGTGTAGTTAGGGTAGTATACCGGCAGGATTAACACCTGGTTAAGGTGAAACTCTGACATGACCTTCGGAAGGAATTTCGGGTTGGGGCGTAGGACAACCTTGTCCCTGTGGAAGACCAGATAAGGGTAGTCCATCAAAAGCTCCTGGAGCTCCCCTGTCCTTCTGGCAGACATGATAGCCACCAGGAAGGCCATCTTCCACGACTAGTGTGACAACGCACACTTGTGCATTGATTCGAATGGCTTACCCATGAGCTTTGCCAGTACAAGCAGTAGATCCCATGGAGGTGGAGGTTCATGCACCTGAGGGGATATGTGATCCAGGCATTTGAAAAAGTGCCCGACCACTGTCTTCTGCGCCGTCGGCTGACCGGCCCACACCCGGTAAGCAGAGATGGCTGCCAGGTGCACCCTAAGGGTTGATGACCGCAGACCCCCTTTGGAGAGAGAGACCAAAGGTAGTCGAGAATGTTAGCCACTGGACAGGACAAAGGGTCCAGGTCCTTGCCCTGACACCAAATGGAAAACCTTTTCCATTTGAAGGCGTAACATTTCCTGGTTGATTCATTTCTGGATGCCTCCACCACGGTGAAGACATCGTCGGAAAGACCCAAAGCCTGGAACTCTCGCCGCTCAGGTACCAGGCTGTGAGGTGCAGGGACTGAAGGTTCAGATGGAATACCTTCCCCTAATTGACAGATATCAGGTCTGGGCATGCTGGAAGCTGCTCCGGGGGCCTGCAGCTGAGGCTGAGGAGATCTGGATACCAGAACTGGCACAGCCAGTCTGGTGCAACCAGGATCACCTTCACCTTGTCCCTCCTCATCTTGAGGAGCACCCTGTGGATCAAGGGAAATGGAGGGAAGGCATAAAAGAGGCCTGGGGTCCACGGCCTTGAGAAGGCATCCCCCTGCAGCGAGCCTTGCTGGGGGGGGGCATGGAACAGCCTCAGCTTGGTGTTGTCCCTGGAGGCAAACAGGTCCACCATCGGTTTGCCCCGGTGGGAGAACAGGCTATAAGCTACCTCTGGATGGAGAGACCACTCGTGGGATGTCTGGCCTAAGCAGCTGAGAGCATCTGCCAGATGGTTTGAGGCTCTTGCCACATGGATGGCTAGAAGATCTGCCTCTAATTGGCTCACGAGGGTCCAGATGTGGAGCGCCTCCCTGCACAGCAGACGGGAGTGCATGCCGCCCTGTTTGTTGAGATAGTACATGTTCTTGATATTGTCCGTCTGGACTTGAACCACTTGACCCCGGAGCTAAAGCTGACAGTGCCAGTCTGACTGCTCTGAACTCCAACAGGTTGATGTGACATCGGGACTCCTCGGGGGTCCAGAGCCCATGGGCCCTTTTGTCTCCCATGTGGGCTCCCCAGCCCCTGCGACAGGCATTGGTGAGGACGACCGTCGGCTCAGGGCGGGCAAACGAGATCCCTTCTTGCAAATGATCTGGGGCGGTCCACCACTGGAGAGCGTCCCACATCTTCTGGGTTACAGTGATCAGCTGGTCGAAATGACTGTCCCTTCAACCCTGAAGCGGAGGAACCGCTGATGGGACGGACGGATTGGGACGTGAAAGAACGTGTCCTGAAGATCCAGTGAACAGAACCACATGTTTCGCTCCAAGGATGGTATGATCTGGAACAGAGTGACCATCCGAAGCTGCGTGACCTGAGGTACTGATTCAGGTCGTGCAGATCTAGAATGGGGCACCAGCCACCCAACTGCTTGGGCACCTGGAAGTACCTGGAGACAAAGCCTGGGTCTGCTGGAGGATCCGCCACTGGAGCTACTGCCTCCTTGAGCAGGAGCTGAGCAATGTTGTCTCGGAGAGTCGACCGAGTCTGAGTGGATACTTTTTCCTCCCGAGGGGTGTGGGCTCAGCTTGGAGGGTACTACTCGAATTCCAGAGGCAGTCCCTGACCAACCACTTCGAGAACCCACCTGTCCAAAGTGACAGCGGACCAGGCGGAAAAGAGGTGGCGGAGCCGGCCCCCCATGGGAGGACCCACAACTAGGTTGACAGGAGAGGGGTTGACGGCCCCCACCCCATCACTGAGCAGGCTTGGAGGAGGAGGAGCTCCAGGACCTGAACCTCAGCCTCCTTTACGGGCCTGAGAGGGCCCGTGCTTGGGCCGGGGGTGCCAAGCTTGAGCCTACTGCTGTTGCTGGTGCTGCTGACGACCTTGAAAGGAGGACTGCTGAGGCACAGGGGAAGAATGCTGAAAAGGTTTATTTTTCTTCTGCTGGTTCTTGCCCAAAGAACCTTTGGCAGAAGTAGCATCCAAGGTGGCACTGGACTGCTCAATGCGCTGAAGGTGACCAGCCATTCCTGGGCCAAACAGGTCAGTCCCTAGGAAGGGCACATCAGCTAGTCTGTGCTGGGTATCCACTGGGAAGGAGAAGAGCCTCAGCCAAGCCCTACGATGAGAGGCAATTGCGGCAGCCATCGAACGGGCACAAGAATCCCCAATGTCCAGGGCCATCTGAAGCTGCTGCTTGTCAACAGCTCGGCCCTGATCCCGGACCTGCTTGACCATGGTCTGCATGTCCACAGGGAGATGTGGGAGGACTTCATCTAGAGACCTTAGAAGGGCATGAGAGAAGTGTGCCATGATGACAGCCGAACTTGCCTGACGAAGGCCCAAGGAGGAAGCCGCATAGACCTTCCTGGCTGAATGTTCCAAAAGCTTGGACTCTTTATCAGGAGGTTGGTCAGTGTCGGCAGAACTACCAGTACGCCTGAACACAGAGGCGGTCAAAAGGCTCGCGACCGAAGGGTGCTCTGTGAACCCCAAAAGGGACCCCACTGGCACCGCATACTTGCGGGTCATGCGGGAAGATGGAGCTGGACATGAGGCAGGGTGCTGCCTGAGGTCTAAGGCCGGGCAACAATAGCCTCAGCCACAGGAAAGACTTCCATCGGGGTATCCCCTCTCTTAAGTATGTCAGTGAGAGGATACTCCACCTTTTTCTGGATAGGTTCCAGGGGCATCCCTGTGGACTCAGAGATGAGACAAAGAATGCCCTGAAAGGATGAAGGACCTTCCTCCGTCTCTATCCCACCAGCCAATTCATCATCCCCTGGATGAGAATGGAGGCCAGTTTCATCCTAAATCCGAGGAGTCCGGATACAACGATCGACCACCTACATCACCCTCGACCCACGGGGGCGGTCGGGAGTGTGTGACAGTGACCAGCGCAGAGAAGCCCGGAGTCCGGTCTATGCTAGAAAGCCCTCCCACAGACTGCTTAGGCGGCGGTTCCATCAAAATTGGTGGAGAGACCGGTTTGGGCCAAACCGGAGGTGCTGCCGACTCTGCGGGTGAGGGAACCGATATGATCACCTCCGAAGGAGCCGGCTTTGACCTGGGATGCGAAAGCCAAGTAATAACCAGAGAAGGAGCTGGGGTAGGCTTGTGCCCGGTCAAAATCAGCTGTTGCCACATGAGGTCCTCGTAGCGCCAATGGAGTTTCCACCGGAGCCTCTCCTCATCCGAGGAGGATGAGGACGACCAATGGCTTTGCCTCTTTTTAGAGCGCTTATGGCTCTTCCTCAGCACATTGGTCAAGGGAGTCTGGGACCTTGATCGAGATCGGACAGGCCAACTCGGTCGCTCAGGAGACACCGGTGGGACCGGTGACTTCCTGGGGTCCAGGACCACATTCTCGACGTGATTCCCAGCTGGCTGGGTCTCCTCAGCAGGGAAAACAAGGACCAGAGTCCGAGCAACAGTCTCGGCGACCGGGGTCAGTGACAGAAGGTCAACTGGGTCAAGAATAATCTCAACGTCGTTGACCGACACTTCAGTCGACTGGCCAGACGACAAGGCCAAGAAGCCAGTGGCCGAAGAGGTGATTTCGACCGAGGTTGAAATGGCCGGTTCCTGGGACCGCGATCTCTCCCAATCCGAAGAGCGTGTCCGTCGAGACGAAGATGATCCCGGGTCCTTTTCCCGCTTATGGGCCTGAGAGGAGTGCGTGCCCACAGAACTCTCACCCTTAGTCGGCAGAGACTGGCACAACTCTCGGAAAGAACTTGAGAAGGTGGAGCCCAGATTGAGCAGAACGAAGACGCTCCGAGAGGAAGATTCCGTGGCACGAGCTGCTTCCTCTTTGAAGGCTTGCATGCGCTCCAATTGCTCGGCAGATCCCGTGGCAGCGGAAATCACTCACTGGGCATCTTTGGATTTCACTGGCGGGTTCCGTTTTTTGGGCCTCTCCAGCTTAAGGCGTGCAAGACGGTCGTCGAAGATGTTAGGATGAAATGCGAGGCAAAACTCGCACATCATGGTGTCATGGTCAACACCCAGACAATAAACACATGCTGCATGCGGGTCTGTGCATGACATCTTCTGGCCACATGAACACCGGCGACATCTGGGAGAAGACTTGTCTTCCATAGTCGAAGAAGAGAAATCACACTCGCTAATGCGAACAAGGCAAATTTTCGGAATAACTGAAGGTTTTGAAGCCAGGGCCTACAAAATGCGAGATCACTAAGGAGGCAACCTGAATCTTCCAGCAGAAAGGAAGATCTGGCGTCATGGGGTGGAGCCGAGGGTTATACCACCCTGGTGAGTGGGAGGAGCCAGCTTGAAGACATTCCAGTAGATTTAAAGGGGAAAGGGACATGCCAAGAAGTGTGGATGAACAACATATCCACGATCCTAGAAATGCATGTTCACAGCGAGTTATCTTGTCCCCCTGGATTAGGGTCAAAACTGATGGTGGAAAGGTAATGTTGAAGCTACAAATAATGGTAAAAATCCATTGAAGGGAGTGAGAACTCTTCCTTCAGCTGTTGAAAGGATTTCATGTGGTTTCCAGAGTAGCACTGCCCTAAGGTATGCAGGCCAAACCTTGCCCAATGGTGGAAGGCCAGATCCCATTTTAATGGCAAGAAGTCCAAGTAGCTTAGGATTCTTGTGGAAGAGCCTAGCTTAAGGGGAAGATGAAGCTTGGAATTCACTTCTCCCCACACCTGGCCAAGTACCTTAGTTATCTGGTTATCAAATTCCACCTGAGCTAATCTGCAAAGATCTAAATAAAGCATATCTGCCATGTCAGACAGAGGAGAGGAGAGGAGGCCCGTTCGATCTCCACCCATTGGGGGGAGGGTAATCCTTCACTAGAGGGATAAGGGCCTGTACTCAGGCAGCCCAATAATATTTCTACACATCGGGAAGGCCAAGGCCACCCTTCTCTTTGGAAGCTAACAGCACTTTCCATTTAACCCTGGGTTTCCTACCCAGCCACACAAACGTGGATAAGGTCGCCTTTATATCAGCCCAAAATGAATTAGGTGGTCTATAAGGGAGAGATGTAAAAATAAACAGGAACCGTGGCAAGATGTTTATCTGAATACATTCTATTCTACCTGAGAGGGAAAGAGGCAATTCCTTCCAGAGATTACAATCCGTCCGTACCTCCGGTAGTAATTTTAGGTAGTTTGAGTGGTACACTTTCTTCATGTCCCTAGGAATCCAGATCCCTAGGTATCTGAAGCCAGACTCTGACCACTTGATGTTGCCCAGGTCTGGAAGGAATGCCCCCAGGGGTGTTCCTAGTGGGAACACCTCCATCATTCCCTGGTTCACTTTGTAACCTGTTATTTCACCAAAATCTTCCAGGAGTTTGAAAATTTTCAGGATGGAGTGAACTGGGTCAGACACATACAAGAGGGTATCGTCCGCATACATGGACACTTTAACCTCTATGTTTTGAACCCTTATCCCCTGAAATACCTCAGCCTGTCGAATTTGCGCCACTAGGGATTCCAAACTCAGCACGACAGGAGAGGGGAGAGAAGACAGCCCTGTCTGGTGCCCCTCTGAATTGCAAAGGATGGGGAGGTGACTCCAATTCACCCAGACCCTAGCCCAGGGATCACTGTAAATGTTGCGGATCTAACTCCTGAACCTGTCGCCAAAGCTGAACCTCCCTAGGCAGAGATCAAGGTAGCTCCAATCCAGACGGTCAAACGCCTTCTCAGCATCGAGAAACATCACCGCCTGGAGCATCCCTACTGGGGGAGTGTCAGCCAAAGAGAGGACATTCAGCAAGAGGTGGATGTTGTCCTGAATATGTCTACCTGGGATGAAGTCCATCTGGTCATAGTGCACCAAGCCTGAAATGACTCCGCAGGCTCTCACTCACGGCCGTCGCAAACATTTTTGCATCTTGATTTAGAAGAGAAATTGGTCTGTAACTCGAGCATTTAGTTAGATCCTTTCCAGGCTTGAGCAACACCGAGATGAGGGCCTCACCCCAGGAGTCCGGCATGGCTCCAGGTTCGTGCGCCACGTTGCAGATTTGGACAAGGAGAGGGGTCACCTCTTTAGCGAAACACTTATAGAATTCAGAGGTGAAGCCGTCGGGGCCAAGGGCCTTACCAGTTTAAAGTGCTTTAATTACAGACCTGCTCTCCCCCTTGGAAAAAAGAACTTCAAGACTGTCTTGTTGGGAGGGGGACAATGCTGGTAATGTGGTTCCTTGTAAGAAACCCCAAACCCTGACCTCATGATTTGGCCCCCTTTCTTCAGAGTACAGGTTCCTATAGTAGTTCAAGAATTCACTTGCTATCTCTCCAGGCTGAATCGAGGGGGGGGCAGGGTCATCAGGACAAATCGTGGGGATGTATCTATCTGCCTCTTGTTTCCTAAGTCTCTGGGCAAGTAATTTGCCAGCCCTCTCCCCCCTCTCATAGTACCACTGTCTGGTGTACCTCAGAGAATTCTCAATGCACCTCAGCATAAGAGAGTCATAGGAGAAGTGTGCCTCCTTAAGGGAGGCCAAGACGGAGGCAGAGTTTGTATGCTTGTGATCGGACTCCAAATCCCTGATTCTATCTAAGGCTTCTCGAATCCGAGCCTGATGTTGTTTATACTTGTGAGAGGTATACGCAATGGTATGGCCTTGGATTACTGCCTTCAATGCGTCCCACAAGAATTTAGAAGAGGAATCTGCTTCAGTATTTTCTGATAAATAGTGCTGTATCACCTTTCTGGTAGATCCAACATACTGTTTGTCGTTGGTCAGGCCTGGGTTGAAACTCCAACCCCACTCCCGGGGTGAACTCCCCCACCTCATATGTGCACGAATCATAGTATGATCTGAAACTGTAACAGGGAGAATGCTAACATCATGAAACGTGTGCAGCAACCCTCTCAGGCAATAAAATCTGTCCAACCTCAAGAATGAGTTGGTTACAGGTGAAAAGAATGTTAACTCCTTCGCAGAGGGGTGTTGGTGCCTCCAGGGATCTGCAAGGCCAGACTCTGTACGTAAATTCTTAAATAGACAGGAGCAGGCCTTGGACCCGGAACCCCCAACAGGGCTCCTGTCCAGACCCACCTCCTTGACACAATTCCAGTCCCCTGCACAAATGATCTGGCCTGGGGGAAGGCCAGCTATTCTATTAAACAGGGATCTAAAAACTTCTCCCGATGGGGGTTTAGGTGCATAAACTGCCACTATGTGAATGGGACGGCCACTATACATCCCAGAAACCATCACCAGGTGGCCAGAACCGGCCTTTTGGACCTGAAAAGGGAGACACTGCAAATTAACACTGCCAACCCTTTCTTAGCCTGGGGGATGTTCGTCTGAACACACTGTCCCACCCAAAGCTCTGCAAAGTTTTAGATGTTCTCTGGCTGATAACTTAGTCTCCTGTAAGCATGCTATGTCACATTTTTCTCTCTCAAGTTCTGTTAGCATCTTCAACCGCTTGATAACATTGTTAATACCTTTTACATTCAAAGAACATACTATCAGCTCCACCATTTCAAATGTTGCCAAGGTATTACTCTCACTGACAAAATCCCCGCCTCACTACCCTTATATCCCATGTGCCCCCCCCCCCGTCACCCTTACAAAGCAGAGTAGGGAAAAAGTCGATTATAGACTAAGAAAAAGATGAATAGTAAACAGAGAACTTTAACATTAAACATCATCTCTGTTAAAAGATCAACAAGAGAACCACTATAAGAAGAGGAAAAGGTCGCAAAAGGACCTGAGGGCAGTGTCAGGTGACACTGCCCAATCACCTGCGGAGGAGGTTACTCACCACCCCGACGGATGAAGTGGGGATCAAATCCCTCAAAGGAACAATACCCTGTATATCAGGGTAAGTGGTCCGGGAGTTCCACCCTATAGCCGAAGCCCCGTGACCAGTGCCCTTCGAAACAAGAACCGTTTCCGGTTTGGGCTGGGCCTAGCCTGTCAGCCTCGAGCGCACCTTTTATCTATAAGTAACAAACTGAAACACGCTCCGTAACAGTTTATGGGGATTAACACTACATAAGTCAGTGGGCAAAAGGTAAAGCACTGCCAAGCCCATCATCTGGAAACCAGGCTAAGGACAAAAGATCTATTCATGTGCATCAGAAACTCACCCCCTCTCCTAATAACAACTGTAACACCGTGAGGGGAGGTAAAATTATTTGCATTTGGATAGCATACATGTTAAAACCCCAAACCAAGAGGAGGCAAAATTCCTGCATCTACTACCTCCCCCAACCCCGCCTGGATTAACAGGTTAACAACATATAGTGGGAGGAAAAATCCCCCTGCCCTCGAGGAAAGTCATCAGAGCATTTCATACGATTGGAAAAGAAAAGGTCCAAATTATTACAAAGGACGACTAATAGTCCTGAGGTAAGCTCAACCCCTGTTTAACTCTCCGAAATGTAGCCAAAGTCCTGTCGAGCAGCTCTCACCGAATTCAATGAGAGCCTAGGATTGTACATAGCGCTGACACCCGCAAAGGGGGGGAGAGAGAGAGAGAGAGAGATGCAATCCTCCGAGGGGCCAAAACAGTCTGCTTGCAGTGTGGGAAGGACCGTACCACAGCCTACCAAAGAATCGACAAATTGGTATTCCCACCCTGAAATTAATTGGGTAGACTGAAGATCAGTGTCTCTTCTCGGTGGATCAAGAAGACATGTTCTCCCTCTCCACAGCGATGATGTCCGTAGCTGGTCGGGTTACTATGAAGGTGATCCACGTGAGGGCCCCACCTGGTAGCTTTGCGGATCACATTAAAAGTAGCACCAAGCAGGTCTGGCCCACAGGAAGTCCCAGACAACAAGCAAGCCAATGAAGAGGTTCCACAGGGGTGGCCATAGGGCAGGCTCCAGATCTTTTCTGAAGTCCACTGTTGCAAACCAGATGACAGCGTACAAAAGAGGGGATCTTTCAAGCAAACTCTAAGGGGCTAGCCCAGGTATAGCAGATTCAGGCATTTCTGAAAACTGAGTGCCCCAACCTCGCTTGTTCACAGCAAAAAGCGAGGGGTAAGTTTCAAGTGTTAGGCAAGCAAAAGCAACAGTTTATTATCTGGAAGTCAGGTTTTTTTTAATGGGGGCAAGCCATCTGGTCATGTCAGCATGTAGCGGGATCAAAGCCTCTGACCTGGAGCCATTTCTTGCCGGTTGGCAATTCCCCGAAGTTAGTGACCACACGAGCTCTTCTATTTCTCCCTCAGCCTTCTCTTCCTTCAAGTCAGGAAGTGAAACTCCTTCAGCTTCTAAGAACAGGCTAGCTGAAAGAAGGTTTTTGAAAGACTTGGGGCCCCCCCTTGGCGTCTACCCATAATTTAGCGGGGTAGCGCTCAGATTCCTTTCTCCCTAAAGCTGCTTTACAATGAAGAGCACTTTCTTTCTTTTTGCCACCATGGCTGGAGGAAAATCCTGATCCACAAAAACTTTGTTGCCATCAAAGTTCAAGTCTCTTTTGGCCCTTGCAAGCCGAAGGATCCTTTCCATAGTTGGGAACTTGAGGAATTTAATCAAGATAGCTCTGGGAGGTGCACCTGGCTTGGGCTTCAAGGCAATCGCTCTGTGGGCTCTCTCAATATCTAATGCCATGTTCTCCTCCAGTTGTAGCTCCGTTCGAAGCCAGCATTCCATGTAGCCAGTCATATCTTCTTGCTCCACACCCTCCGGAATGCCGACAACTCGGATATTATTCCTCCGAGACCTGACCTCAGTGTCTTCGGCCCGGAAGGTGAGCAGCCGCTCTCATTTATGGAGAAAAGCCAGGGACTTGCTATAGGCCATGTGCTCATTTTGTATCGACTCCACCTGGTTTACAACTGCTGCGGTACGTGATTCGAGCCTCTTAAAATCTTTCTGAATGTCTGTAACCTTGCTGTCAATTTTGTGCAATAGTGTCAATATTTTATGTGTCTCCAGCCTTGTGGAAGTCTAACCTGAGTCCAAGCCGGAATCATCCTCGCCGGAGCCTGATACCATAGAAGACCGCGAGGGCGCGGGGTTGAGGCCTGGTCAGGGTTTAGGCTTTGAGATTGGGGTGGCTGGCCGTAAGCCCACAAGACCATTTCTTTTCATACGGCCCATCAGCACTGTCGCTCCGATGCCCAAACTGTGAGGTTTTGACAGTAGATATTGCTTGGGACTCGTGATGCCTACCAATTGTGCGCTCGAGATGCAGAGGTGCTGAGCTAGGCTGCCATTCCCGTCGGAAGTGTCACTGGAAGTCTTGTTAGGGCACTCGTTTTCTTGGGCAATAGAAAAAAGTGGGAATAGTTTGTTTGTTGAACTTTGTTGACCTAGTAAGTCAACTGGGCCTAGAAATCCCTTTTTCAGGGGCAACCGGGGGGCATGGGGGATACAGACGCTAAGCAACTTAAATTGAACCAGATTAAGCTGCTGGTGGTATTTTTAGTGAATGAGGGAAATTTGGCCAGGACAATGGGGAAATTCCCCTACTCTTTTTCGAGAAGTGCCATGGGATTTTTAACATCCACCTGAACTACTACCAATCCAGACAGATGGGACCTTGGTTTAACGTCTCATCCGAAAGACGGCACCTCAGAAGTGCATCACCCCTCTCATGCTGCACTACAGTGTCAGTATTGGGATATTAACCCAAGTGCCAGATGTGGGAACTGAACCCACAGCCCTTTGATCTCCCGGCCTCAGAGGCAAGTGTGCTACCTACTGATCCACTGACACTGATAATAGGGAACAGTAGCCCATCCCCTGATACAGAAGGGGAATGGGTTCTATCTCCTCACTTACTAGGGTGAGATGAGACAGGGGTAAGACTGAGGAGGAGAAGATCTGTGGGGGGGGGGCTTTGAATGAACTCGCTTGAGTGCCCCTGGGACACCAGTTGGAGCACTCAAGAGTTTGACATTATCCTCTCCCATTCCAACAGGTGGCAAGAGAATCTGCCGCCTACCGGCTCCTCTGGACCAGGATCCAGAAGGAGGGGGAGAAGCAACAAGTCGAGAAGCAGAAGGGAGGACAGCAGTCGTGGCTCCCACGGCTCCACAGGCTTTGGCCAGGGGGCTTTGGCTGCTGATGCGGCCCTATGCTTATTTTGTCAGCGGACTGGCATCTGCTTCGACTGACGACGATTCTGGCGTCGAAAGGAGCGTTTCTGGTCCTGGGGATACTTGTACATGAGCTGCACCGACCGTAAGGCTTGACCCTTAGCCTAGAGGTCAGTGAGGATGTCCTTAACGTCTCCTCCGAAAAGGACTGACCCTCGGAAGGGCGCGTCCTGTATGGCCGACTGGACATCGGGAGCCAGACCCGAACTTCAGAGCCAGGTGTGTCTGCGTAGACAGATAGCAAAGGCCGAACTTCGGCCGTCCATATCCACAGCATCATAGGTTGCTCAGAGCATATGCCGGCAAGCAGATCTAGCCAAGCGGACAATGTCCCCGAGCTTTTGTTTTACAGTGGAGTCAGGGAGAGAGTCCAGCTTAGAAAACACCTGGCTGAAGAGGGACTTCTGGAAATCCCCCGTGTGTGCAACGTAATTCAGTGCCCTGATGCCCGAAGTAGAGGATGCAAAACTCTTTTTGCCATACTGATCCAGAATCTTGGAATCTTTGTCTGGAGGGGAGGAGCTGAGATGTTTGGGATTCAAGGTCCTGTCGTGAGCAGCACTGATGACCACCAAATCCACCTTGGGTTGAAGACTAAGGAAGTCCTTACCTTCTGGTGACTGATATAGCCTATCCGCCTTGTGAGCTAGGGTAGCCAAGGAGGAGGGCTGTGTCCAGATTTTGGTAACTAAATCTTGGTGAGGCTCAATCTAAGGAAGTATGAGAGTCGGTGAAGCTTCCGCCAAGTCTAAATATTCAGCAAGTCTCTGATGCTGGATATCCTGCTCCACCGTTTTCCAATCATAGGCCTCTTGGATTTTCTTGAGCAACTACAAAAAGGAAGGATCCTCCAGCAGGATCTTAGGAGAGTCCTTTGGAGTGGAACATTCTGGAGTGTGAGGTTCCTCTCCAGAGTCCGTTGGCTCATAATCTCTGTCTGAGTCAGAAGACTCCTGTCAACTGGAAGTAACCACAGGATGGAGAGGCAAATTCACTGGTCTGGAAACGTCCACAGGGAGGGTGAATTCCTAGGAATGAGTGCCAGTAGATGGTCCTGGTCTGTCTACTGGGACCGGCGAAGGAGTGTCCATTGGCAGACGACCGGGGCCGGTGTCAGCTGACGTCTCTCCAATTCCAATGTCAGCTGAGATTTGTCTTCAGCCCACCTAAATGCCAGGACCGACTTCAAATCCACCTGTGGAGAAGGAGGAGAAGGTGGAAGAGAGTAACCTGGATACCCGTAACATGGGTAGCCAAAACCGGATGGCGGGTAGCCTGGACCAGGGAAGCCTGACATTGGGTACTGTGGTGCTGGGTATTGTGGCATCGGGTACCCTGGCGGAGTATGCGGTGTCGGGTAGCCCCGCATCTGGTATCCCAATGGACCTGATGGAGGCCCAGCCGGAGGGGCTGACAGGTCTGGCGTTAGCCCGACGGGCGGGTCAGAAGGCCCCGAAGGAGGGTCCCCTGGCACAGGCCTTGCTGGCCCTGACAGCGGAACTGGTGGGTCGTCGGGCTTCGGCAAGCCGGAAGGCGGCGGAGTGGAGACTGTCAACGGGTCCGGCATTGGAGGTTGGGGCATCGGGGGAGGACCCCTGATGGCGGTGGCACCTCCTGGTCCTCACCCCCAGCAGGGGATGAAGAAGCAGACTCCCCTGGAGGAATAGGAGACGGAGGGACCTCCGACGGCAGCTGATCAGACGTCGGCTGCAGTGATCCCCAAATGTCGGGTGTGGCATCAGGGCCTGACGGGGAATTGCAGGCTGTGTAGCTGTCAGAAGAACCGACGGGCGGCTTAGCAGCCTTGACCGCGTGGGAGACGGCAGAGCCAGAGCCCAACTTATCAGACGCACCCTCACTGCTAGGCCAGGAATCAGAGGCAGCTGTAGCTGGGGTGGAGGCCTCCTTTACCCCGGAGGCTCTCGTCGGGCCCGAGCGCAAGCCCAATGGGGGGCTGACGCGCACCTGGACACCACCAAGGCAGCCGAAGAGCCGTCCCCCAGAGGGGAAGATACCTGAAGGCCTGCGACTCTGGCTGGAGTCGGCAGGACTGTGGCAGATGAGTCCCGGCCCTGTGTTTCTCTTTGTCCCACTTCTTGTGGTGGCCCTCGGCAGAGTTCAACGCCTGCCGGAGTTTCTTAAATTCTTTCTCCATGGAGGACATCTTTTTCTTGAGGAGGTGGGCTACCAGAGACTGCTGCCGCCTCATGTGGTGGTTGTGGCCTAAACAAAAGAGGCACAAGGAATGGCCGTCCTTGTGTGGGAGCCGAGTACCACATGAGTCACACTTGTTTTTATGTGATTTGTAGGGCGACGGGGATGACATGCACAGCCGGTAGGATTGACAAATTGCAGAAAAATGTAGTTAAATTTTAAAGAAAGGGAAAATACTTATCCAAAAATGGTGACACTAGACACGCTATTCTTCCACGAGGTGACTGTATGGAGTAGATGGCAGGAAAGAACTGGAGGGCGGGCATGGGACCGCCCCCTTTATACTGGTGTACGCTGGCATCGGTCAGTTGATGTCGGGGGTGTTCCCGCCAGTGACTACTAGCTAGAAGGTTGTTCCGTGGGGTCCTGATGCCTGACGGCTTTGTCCTATCTGTGAATACCTACTGCAAGAGCCCTCTCGAAGTAAGATCGCAAATTGCCCCTGAGAGGCTAGCAGTGCGATCCCTTTTCACTTTCGGTTGCTGGCCGTGCACCAATTTATGATGCTGCTAAAGGGACAGCATAGGGGCACGCTCCATTTAAGTGTATGACGTATGATTTTAAAACACAGTTTTCATCCGTTTAAGTGGCCATCTGGTAAAATTGGAGCCAAGGTTAAACTAATAAGACTTGTCAGTTGAATCCTGGATACGGTTTTACCAAATGGCCATTTAAACAGCTGAAAACTGTTTTTTAAAGTCACGCTCCATACACTTCAATGGAGCATGCCCCCACTTTCTCCCTATAGCAGCATCATAAAATATCGGCGCGCGGAGGGGCATGACCAGCAACAAGGAAGTGGAAATGATTGCACCACTAGCCACTCGGGGTAATTTATGATCCCTTCCCTTCCCTTAGGGGTATGATTACAAAGGCTGCTTTTACTACAAAGGCGCTCCCCATGGAGGTAAGGCAGCTTCCTCTTGTTTCTGTGCAGCATTAAGAAAGGTGCTTTTTAAGTAAAGAAGAGCTTCTTTTGAAATGGCCTTCATAGAACAGCGCATCAATATTTTCCGCTGTTTTTGAACACCCACTGTTTAAGGGGGAACAGTCAACACCAAGGGCCCCACACTGAAGTGTGGGGCTGGTACCAAATTGCCCTTTGTGTCCAAAAGCATTTTGATTTATTTACTGTTTACTGCACTACAGCAGACTGTACCAGATAAACTTTGTTTAGTTCTAGGCTGACATGTTCTGTTACACAAAACCCATTATCCCCTGCAGCTGACTTCACAGTAGTAGGCAGCAGCAGGACATTCAATAGCCTGCAGTACACGTTAAGAGTTTATATCAGCTCTGATCTTTTGTTTTCTGGTCCCGCTGTTCTCCCTGAGTTAAGTACAGTTACAGAGGTCTGTACTTAGCCCCTGGAGAAAAGTAGACCTGGAAAACATCTCACCAGAGATTTTAAAAGCTCTAACATGCACTGCTGCCTACTGTTCTGATGAACTATGTTTCTGCACGCAGAGTGCACACTGGGACCAGACCCACACTTAAGTGGGGAGGCCCTTTGTGCTGACTGTTCCCCTTTAACATCCTTTTTCATGTGGCTAAGGTGAACTAGTATGTGACAAACACTGCTCTCTCACTTCATGGGACACTGAGTGTTCGAAAACAGATGATAGTTATATTAAAAAGAGAATACAAAATCACACATGCCCCCACAATGCAAAGCATCATGAGCTGCATATGCAAATCACCACACGATGTTATGCTGGTCCAACTTTAAGCAGAATTGCATGGTGCCGAAAAGCCTCTCACACAGTTTGCAAAGGGTGCTAACAGAAGACATAGACACGTGTTTCGTCCTACCAGGACTCATCAGTATGCCTCGCCTGTTTGACACCCCAGTGGAATGGACCAGCTACCCTAGAGACAGTGTGCCTTGGATATATTGTGGTGAACCCATTAAAATAAAAACTATTTAAAAGACAAAGAACCTCTGTGTAAACACTGAGGCAAGGGTTACCCCAAAGGGCATTTGGCTGGGAAGCCAAGTTTCAAGAAAATACAAAATCACACATGCCCCCACAATGCAAAGCATCATGAGCTGCATATGCAAATCACCACACGATGTTATGCTGGTCCAACTTTAAGCAGAATTGCATGGTGCCAAAAGCTTCCACACAGTTTGCAAAGGGTGCTAACAGAAGACATAGACACGTGTTTCGTCCTACCAGGACTCATCATATTAAAAAGAGCTTTCCTTCATTTTGAGTTTTGAGTCTTAAAAAAGCTACAGCAGATTCACATGGGGGGGGGGTCTTAAAATACAAGACAAAAGGAGCAATCTGAACTAAACCACAATAAAGAGGTATTTGTCAAAACTGTCACTGTAGCACGCACTGCTGCTTTCATTTGTACCCCCATTGGATTCCACTCTGTTCCATTGCTTTAAGCATTTATCACCACCCACACTGTAAATGATGTTTTGCAAATTTGTATCACAACTTTAATGTTTCACTACCATTAACCCAGTAGGGTTTTGTACTTTTGTAAATTTTTTACTGTGCACTGTCAGATACCCTGTGTTGTATGCAGCACTTGTCTCTTTTTACGACTAAATTCTATCAAGTTTGTAACTGTTATGCATTATGCTATCGGATATTCTTTTCTTCAGTACTGTGCATTGCTTTTGTCACAGTTTACTGTGTTTCTTACCACCTTGCACCCCCCCCAGTCATACTTAGAAACAAGTTCAGACTCCTCCACCAAAAAACTTTCAATAAATAAACAGAATTTGATCAGCAGTTCAAACAAAATATGGACCATTTTGCAGGTAACCTGAAGTGAAGCAAGATATGACCAATCTGGGGTGAAAGCAGATACATCTCACGTATCAGACTGTGAAAACTGTTTTGTTACGCCATCTGTAACAGGTAATTTGCTTTTCTATTTTGCCCCAATTTCTTCTTGCCAGCTGCTGGTTCTCTTTCCACCTACCCAAGCCCTTTCTGCCTACCGCAGGAGCCCTTCAATGGTCCAATCCACCATTAGTCTTTGCTCAACATCCTCTACAAAGTCTCAATAGTAACCCACAGCTTGAACCCTGTGGGTAGGCATTCCACCCCTCGGTTCCCCAAATTTGGGGGGGGGGGGGTGATACTTCACTCGACGGTCGAGTCCAGGAGGAGGAGCCAGCGAAGCATGTGAGGAGTTGTTAGGGTCCTACTGTGGTGTGGGGGTGGCTTCATCTGCCTGGGGTTACTGAGGTATTGTTTTTCCCCACTAAGCCTTCACTTATCACTCTCCAGGGTGAGGTTCAGAGAAGCGACCTGGCAGAACACCAATCATGGCCATCGAAAGGGTAGGTGAGCCCTGCCCTATCTTTGGAATACCTCTGCCAGGCGCACTCTAGGGGGTTGATGCCTCTGCATTGCTTGCCAGGCAGTAGGTACATGACGAAGTAACGTCACTCCAGAGGGGCTACTAATGCTTTCCCACATGACACGCCCTCTCCCCAGGCCATCAGGAGGCAGTCATGCAATGGAAGGAGGTGCCTTCCCTCCCCGAGACATGAGGCATCCGAAACAGATACCAAAACTCCACCTCGCTGGTCAGCACCAGATGTCCCGGGTGTGAACTTTGGTTCTCTGAAATACAAGCAGTAGTACTCCCGCTTCACTAGCAGTCCAGCCAAGTAATCTCTTTGCTGGCAGCAGCCATGCTGCTGTAGAAGCAGGTTTGGTATGGCTGAGTCTAGTTACTCACACAGTCCTTTCCTGTCCTTCTTGTCTTTTTTGTTTCTGTCCTTCTCATTCCCACTATCATCACCCATTAGCATCCTCTGCAGTTCCTTCCTCTCCTGTTCCTCTCGTTCCCGCGACAGCTGGGAACTCGTCTTCTTGTTCTGCAACATATTTTCAATGTTTTTGCCCATCTCCTCAAAATCGCTGTCTTCTGCTGAGCTGCTGTCCGTGTCAGTGGACAGGATCTCTGTCGATTCCAAGACTCTAGAAAAGGTGGAAAAAGTACAGTTACGTAAGAACTTACTGTAACAGTAGATCTTCGAGAACAGCTCTTGCAACAGGTTACACCATTAGGACTGAAGCTGGCAGGCGCCAGGACCCCACGGAAATTTTCTAGCTAGCAGTGCTCAGCTGGGACCGTCTCGACATCGGTCCCGGCCCCGACGTCAGGCGTGGTACAAAAGGAGGCGGTTCCCCAGAATCCCCAGTTCTCCCGCCGCAGACTCCCGGCCGCTGGATGACATCAGAAGAGGAGACTGAGGATCCGCCATCAAATGGCAAAGAAAGAGGCTGTAAACGCCTCATCCTAGGAGAAGGATGCTACGAGTAGAATCTACCCCCAGCGGGGATGGTGGGAGGGAAAGTACCTGCTTCAAGAGCTGTTCTCAAAGATCTACTGTTACAGTAAGTTCTTACGTAACTGTACTATCTTACTTCAAGAAACAGCTCTTGCAGCAGGTTACATCATTAGGACCGATTCCCAAGCAATCCTGAAAATCACACACCATCGGGAGGAGGAAAGGCAGAAATCCTCAAATTACATCGAGCCTAGGACAGAAGTCCCTGAAGGACTGCTAGACCAGGGCAGAAGTCCTTGAAGGACTGCTAGACCAAAACCTGCTCTTCGCCTCAAAGCAATATCCAGGCTGTAATGCCTGATGAAAGCGTGGACGGAGCTCCAAGTAGCTGCAGCACAAATAGCTGAGGTGGATACATACGTTCTTCAAAGATGCAAAAGATGTAGCCACCCCTCTGGTGGAATGACCCTTAACCGTGCCCGGTAGGGGTTTGTTGCGCTTCTGGTAACAGAACGTAATACCCTGGATGAGCCACCTGGACAGCGACTGTTTTGAAACAGGAGCTCCCATCATCCTGTGGGCAAAGGAGACAAAAAGCTGGTCTGATTTTCAGTGGTGTTTGGTTCTGGTCCGGTAATATCTGAGACACTTGTGCACATCTAAAGTGTGCAGAAGGGGTACTCCCCGATTAGAGTACTTAGGGAAATACACTGGTAAATCGATATCCTGATTAAGGGCGAGTGCTGAGACCACCTTAGGCAGAAATTTAGAATTAGTCCTTAGGGATACCCTGTCTTGGTGGAAAACCAAGTAAGGTTCTTAGCACATAAGTGCATGTAGTTCAGAAATTCTTCTGGCCGAAGTAACGGCAACTAAAAACAACGTCTTCCAAGAGAGGTCGACGTAGCTCGCAATCCACAGCTGGTTCAAAAGGTGGCAGCGTGAGCTGCTCCAAGACAAAGGGTAGATCCCATGGTGGGATCGGATCCTTAATCGGAGGCCTAAGGTGGAGGACACCCCTCAGGAAGGCATGTGTCGTGTCCAATTGAGCTATAGTGCGTAGGCCTATAGGAACGTGATAGCTGAAATGGCACTGAGATGCACCTTAACCGAGGAGTAAGCCAAATCAGAGTGGAAAAGGGACAGCAGGTAGTCCAATACCAGCTTCTCTGGACAGTCCAAAGGCGATAAGCTGCACACTTGAACCCATAAGCAAAACCTGCGCCATTTCATGGCGTAGGTCGCATGGGTAGTCGGTTTCCTGGCAGCAGTGAGAATGTCTGCCACCTCTTGCAAGACCCCATGTTGCATCATGGCTATGTCTCTAGGAGCCAAGCATGCAGGTTCAGGGGACGTAGGTCCGGATGGACCAAAGAGCCCTTCTCCTGAGACAGCAAGTGGGAGCTGATTGCCAACGGCACTGGAGGTTCCTGGGATAGCTGATGCAAGAGAGGGAACCAGATCTGTCTGGGCCAAAAGGACGCGATCAGTATAGGCGTCGCTTGCTCCCTGCAAAGTTTCAGAAGGACCCTCTGGATCAACGGGAAAGGGGGAAAGGCATAGTGGAATCTGCCCGCCCAGAAGAAGGACAACGTGTCTCGCCAGAAAACACCATGCCCTGGATCTAACGGGCTAAAATTGGTCAGTTTTGCGTTGGATGGGGACGCAAAAAGGTCTAGTTCTGGAGTACCCCATCTGCGAAACAGATCCTCTGCTACCTCCTGAAGTAGTTCCCATTCGTGGACGCTGGCCTGAGAGCGGCTCAGGCTGTCTGCGATGACGTTGTCCACTCCCAGAACATGAACGGCAATGAGGTTTGCGCCATGTTGCAAAACCCAATCCCACACTCTCATAGCCTCCCTGCAAAGCGGGTAGGAATGGGTGCCTCCTTGTTTGTTGAGGTAATACATCACCACGGAATTGTATGTTTGTAACAGAAGTGTACCCGGTGGAATCTCCGACTGGAAGGCCTGCAAGGTTACTTACTTGGTTTATGGGACAAAAGAAGGCAATTGCCTATGAATATTGTCCTCCACATAAGTGGATCATTATTGATGACCCTGTCTGGTCAACCATTTGTCCAGTTTAGATTTAAAAATCGAAAATGAGGAGAGTCTACAATGTCCTGGGGAAGTGTATTCCAAAGTCTCGGAGTTCTTACTGAAAAATTTTTTTGTGTAATATTAGTTTTACATTTAGCAATATTAAGCTGTCTATTATTTAGTCTGGGACCAGTTTTCCTATTTGCAAAGGAAATACCACCTTGCTTCATTAAAATGGGATTTTGAATAATCTTAAAAAGTTGAAGTAGGTCCCCCCGCGTTCTTCTTAATTTAAGCGAATGCAGACCTGTTTTTTGTAATCTGGTGGTATAATCTTCCTGAGCCAAGTGTGGTATAGATTTTGTAACTTTTCTTTGAATCTTCTCCAACCTATCCACATCACCACAAAGATATGGACTCCAGAATGGAGAACCATAATCCATATAGGGTCTAATGTGTGATCTATAAAGTGGGATAATACACTGCTCAGTTCTAGAAATGAAAATATTTTTAATTCTACGAAAGAGTGAATTTGCTTGATTTGCAATTTTTTTACAGTGAGAGACTTGTGTCAGCTTGTTATTTACTAAAATCCCCAAGTCTTTTTCAAAACAAGAGGTTTTAATAATGGAATTATTCAATGAATATTCTTGTTGGGGGTTGTTTTTTCCAAAGTGCAAAAACGGCACATTTGGATGTGTTAAACTCCATTTTATTTGTAAGCGCCCACTGCTCAATTATTGAAAGGTCATTGAGTAAAGTTTGTCTGTTTATAACATTATTAACTGCACCACCAAGTTTGGTGTCATCAGCAAATTTTATGAGAAGATTGGAAGACTGGATTTTCATATCGCTGATAAAAATATTAAACAGAGTTGGACCCAGGACCAAGCCCTGTGGCACCCCGCTTGTCACATGGCCTAGGTCAGACAGAGAGCCATTAACCCGCCCCTCTGGGATCTGTTAGTCAGCCAGTTTTTATCCATAACACAATGTTTGTTGAGAAACCTAATTTAAAGAGTTTAGAAATAAATATATTATGAGACACTTTGTTGAAAGCCTTACTGAAGTCTAACAAAATAACATCAGAAGGAATATTTAAGTCAAGGCTGAGACTGATAAAATTATAGAATGTTAATAGATTAGTAGTGCATGAGAAACCTGTTCTAAATCCATGTTGCGTAACATCTGTAAGATTAAGGGATATTATTTCCTTGTCCAATAATGATCTGATTAATCTTTCAAGCAATTTACAGGGAATGGAGGTTAAACTAATGGGACGATAATTGTTAACTAAGGAGTAGGAACCTTGTTTATGAATAGGGGTCACTACAGCCTTTCGCCAATCAGCAGGAACTTCAGATACACATAGAGATTTGTTGAAAATGATTGATAAGGGGAGAATAATTATATCTTTAGTACCTAGAAGAAATTTTGGATGAATACCATCCAGTCCAGGACTAGTAGTTTTCTTAAGAGTTAATAATAGATTGTAGATGTCCTTTTGTTGGACAAGTTTCTCATTACTAAATGTGGGGGAGATGATTGTTGTGGATTTTAAGGGATCTTGGGTAAATACTGAAATGAAATAGTTGTTTAGTGTAGAGGCTATAGCAGAGTCGGAATTTATTATTTTATTTTCGAACATGAGGGGGTCAGTTTTTTTATAATTTTCTTTCTTACTATTTAAGTAGGCATATAAAGATTTGTGCGTGTCATTTGTGTGAGCTATACGAAATTCTAAATTTGTTTTTGCGCTGCTACTATTGATTTTTTGAGTAATCTTACTGATTCTCTATACTGTAGAAGTAACTCATTATTATTACTCGTGAGTAAATACAGGTTACTCACCTGTAACAGGAGTTCTAGGAATGGTATATGTTGTTCATCCACACTTATTGGCAGGTTCCTTGCCGCTTTAAATCTTGCTGGAAGGTCTTCAAGCTGGCACCTCCCACCCACCCGGGTGGTAAAACTCTCGGCTCCGCCCCATGATGCCAGATCTGGCCCGCTGGAAGCTCAGGTTGTCGTCGAGCCGGGAGGTCGGTGAGTGTCGTGTGGATGAACAACATATACCATTCCTAGAACTCCTGTTACAGGTGAGTAACCTGTATTTCTAGGGACATGGATATGTTGTTCATCCACACTTATTGGCAGACTCCTAGCAGTTCTCCGGAGGAGGAAGGCAAGGCGACACCCCTACTTAGGAATAAAGACTGAGAACCGAGGCCCCAAAACCAGCATCCGGCGTGACTCAAGGTCGATGTGGTAATGGGTAATAAAGTGTGTGCTGACTTCCAGGTAGCAGCCCTGCAGATTTCCTGGATGAGGGACGTCCCTGGAAGCAGCCACCGATGCAGCAATGTGACAGGTAGAATGAGCTCTTATCTCTCGGGAGGCTCCATGCCCGTCAACTTATAGCAGCAATCTATGCAGGAGGTGACCCACCTGCCTATCATCCGCCTGGCTGCAGGTCTGCCAGGTGCGGCTTCAGCGTGAGGTGACAAACAGCTGGCTTAACCTCTCCCTGAATTTCAGCCACTGGCTCCTTACAATAAGCAAGCACCCTTCTAGGGTCCAGAGTATGGAGCCTATATTCGGCCTCTGAGTGTGATTGGGGTAGAACACCAGCAGAGTCAGCACCAGTTAAGGTGAAACTCCGACACCACCTGGAAGGAATTTCGGGTGGGGCGCAGGATACCTGTCCCTGGGAAGACCAGGTAAGAGACTCATGCAAAGCGCCTGGAGCTCTCCCCATCCTTCTGGCTGACGTGATAGCCACCAAGAAGGCGGTCTTCCACGACAGGTGAGAGAGATCACACCTGTGCATTGGTTCGAATGGCTTGCCCATGAGCTTTGCCAGTACCAGCAGTAAATCCCACGGAGGTGGAGGTTCTCGCACCGGAGGGGAAATGTGATCAAGGCCTTTGGAAAAACGCCTGACCACCTTTTCCTGCCCCACCAACTGCTCTCCAGCCCGCGCCCGGTAAGCAGAGATGGCTGCCAGGTGCACCTTTAGGGTCGTCGACCTAAGCCCTTGACTAGAAAGGGACCATAAATAGTCCAAAATGCTTGCCACAGAACAGGAGGAAGGGTCCAAGCCCTTGCCCTGACACCAAATGGAGAATCTCTTCCATTTGAAGGCGTAGCATTATCTGGTCAACTCCTTACGGGACGCCTCAACAACATTGAGGACCTCGTCAGAAAGACCCAAGGCCTGGAACTCCTAGCCGCTCAGGAACCAGGCCGGGTGCAGGGATTGAAGGTCCGATGGAACACCTTCCCTTGACTGACTGAGAGCAGGTCCGGGGCGAGCTGGAAGCTGCCTCGGGAGCCTGGAGCTGAGGCTGAGGAGATCTGGGTACCAGTAACTGGCGGGCCAGTCTGGGGCTATCAAGACCACCTCGCGCTTGTCCCTCCTTGCCTTGAGCAGCACTTGAATCAAGGAAATGGAAAAGCGCAAAAACCGAGGGTCCAGAGCCTCGAAAGGCATCCCCTGCAGCGAGCCCTGCTGAGGCGGGCATGAAACAGCCTCAGCTTGCGTTCTCCCTGGAGGCAAACAGGTCCACCTGAGGTGTGCCCCAGTGGGAGAACAGATCTTGTACTACCACCTCGGCAGGAGAGACCACTGTGAGATGCAGCCCTATCCGGCTCAGGGCATCGGCCAGGGTGTTGGAGGCTCCTGCCACATGAATGGCTAGGAGATCCGCCTCCAGGCTGCGCAGGAGTGACCAAATGCGGAGAGCTTCCTTGCATAGAAGCATGGAGCGCGTCCCGCCCTGGCGGTTCAGGTAGTACATGGTCGTGGTATTGTCCGTCTGGACTCGGACCACTTGACCCCGGAGAAACGGAGCAAAGGCGGTGAGAGCTAGGCGGACCACTCGGAGCTCCAGCAGGTTGATGTGGCATCGGGACTCCCGCGGGGACCACAGGCCGTGCACTCGGTGTTCCCCAGATGGGCACCCCAACCCATCAGAGAGGCATCGGTCGATAGAGAGACCGCGACCGGGGCGGACAAATGGGATGCCCTCCTGCAGATGGATGAACGGTCCACCACGGAGGACGTTCCGCATCTCTGGGTCACCATCACTAGCTGGTCCAATGGATCGCAGCGTTGTGACCACTGGCTGGCCAGTCCCCACTGAAGGGGGCGCATGTGCCAGCGTGTCCAACGGACTCACGCTGGTACAGGCCGCCATGAGACCCAGGAGGCGCAGGAAGTCCCGGGCAGGGCGCGATTGCCCAACCAGAAATGATCGGGCAAAGGAGGTAAGAACCTCGGCCCTGTCCGCCGGGAGCCGTGCTCTGGCTCGAAGAGAGTCGAGCTCTGCCTCGATAAACAGAATCACCTGCTTCGGCTCGAGTTTCGACTTGGCCTCGTTGATGAGAAGGCCGACTTGAGAGCAAACCTGGAGGGCCAGATCTCTGGACCGCTCCACCTCCTGTCTGGAGGGGGCTGCTATCAGCCAATCGTCCAGGTAAGGGTACACCCGACGCCCGCGCGCGAGGAAAGCTGTCATCACTGCAATGCATTTGGTGAAGACCCTGGGAGCTGGAGACAGGCCGAAGGGCATGGCTCGGAACTTCGAAGAGGGATCCCTCCGCCGAGGCGTAAGGAATCTCCGATGTGATGGGACGGATGGGGACGTGAAAGAACGCGTCCTGCAGGTCCAGAGAGCAGAACCACATGCCGTGTTCCAGAGATGGTATTATCTGTGCCAGAGTGACCATCCTGAAGGTTGAGACCTTAGGAACTTGTTCAGGGTGTGGGTAGTAGAAATGGGCGCCAGCCCCTGTCCGCTTCGAACCAGGAAGTACCTGGACACGAGCCCGGGTCGAAGGGGGGTCCTCTACCTCCTGATCACCTCCCTTTGGAGGAGGAGGGCGATGTCGGCTGGGTGAGCCGACAGTGAAGCTTCAGTTCCGAGGCCCTCCGGTGCGGACGGCTCTGAAGGGCAGGGCCTGCTCGAATTCTGAGGCAGGCTTTTTCCCACCACCCCAGAACCCACCTGTCCGTGGTAATAGCGGACCAGGCGGAAAGGAAGTGTCGGAGCCGCCTCTAATGGGGGGAACCAGGGCAGTGACGGGATGGGGGCGACACCCCACAGCCCGTCACTGGGCAGGCTTGGAGGAGGGACCGCCGAGGACCTCCTGGGCCTTTCCTCCCTGCTTCCTGTTGGAGGAAGCCGACGGGTTTGGGATGCCAAGCTCGAGCCTGCTGGCCCTGACGTTGATGGGTCTGATGGCCATGACGAGAAGGACTAAAGGGCTTAGGCTGTGGCTTGCGGCCTTGTCCTTGAGCGGAAGAGACCGAGTCCAAGGTAGCATTGGACTTCGATCCTCTGCAGGTGACCTTCCACCCCAGGGCCAAAGAGGTCAGTCCCCAAAAAGGGAACATCCGCCAACTTGTGCTGGGTATCCGAGGTAAAAGTGGATATCCTCAGCCAAGCCCGATGACGCATGGCCACTGCGGCCGCCACCGACCTGGCACATGAGTCCCCAAAGTCCAAAGCAGTCTGAGTTGCTGTTTGGCCACTGCCCTGTTCTGGTCCCGCACCTGCCTGACCGTGAGTCTGCAGATCCGCTGGAAGATAAGGGACGACCTCATCCAGGAGCCCAACAGAGCATGTGAAAATGTGCCATGAGGACGGCCGAACTGGCCTGGACGAGGCCGAGAGAGGACGAGCATAGACTTTTCGCCCGGCATATCCAATTTCTTGGATTCCTTTGTCGGAGGTCGGTCCATTATCCTCATGCTCCGCACGCCGGAAAACGCCGTCGGTAACCAACCCTCTGCAGAGGGGGTGTCTCCAAAACCAGACAGGGAACCGGTAGGGACCGCATACTTCCTGGCCATCCTGGCCGAAGGCGCAGGGCAGGAAGCAGGGCGCTGCCAAAGCTCCAAGGCCGGACCCACTATGGCCTCGGCCACCGGAAATGCCTCCGTAGGAGAATCCCCTCGGTCCAGAATCTCCGTGAGGGGATACCTGGCCCGTTTAGAAACGGGTTCGAGCTTCATCCCGGTGGACTCCGAGATGAGCCGAAGCAACCCTAAGAAGGACGAAGGGCTATCGTCCACTGACTGTCCTCCCGAGGACTCCAAGTCGAATCGCTTGGAGAAAAGGGAGGAATCATCCTCGGACTTGGAAGAGTCCTCAAAGAGCTGCCTCGGGCCTGAGCCACCCTCCACCTGCCGAGGTTTATCGGGAGTGAGGGTGACAGACAGCCTATGGGGCAAACCCAAAGCCGACCGAGAATTCTTGGTCGGAGCCCCAACTAATGGCTGTGGAGGCGGAGGTTCCACCAGAATCGGTGGGGCAGCTGGAATTGGCCGAACAACCGGCCTGAGAACAGGCTCCTCGGCTACAACGAGGGGTTGTTTTGGCCGCTCCGGTGACAGCCACTTAATGGCCGGGGAAGACGACTGGGTCGGCTTATTCCCGGTCAAAAGGAGCTGTTGCCACATGAGTTCCTCATACCTCTGACGCAACTTGCGCTGAAGCCTCCCCTCATCCGAGGAGGAGGAAGAGGAAGAGCGGCGGTGCCGCTTGCCGCGGTGCCGAGACCGCCTATGATGGCGGGATCGGCTAGACCACGAGGATGTCCGAGACAGAGAGTCTCGACTAGGCCGAGGAAGGCGAGGAGAAGTGTCAGAAATCGGCACTCCCCTCGGCTCGGACGATCCCACCGAAGGCTCCGGAACCGGAGGCACAGACGAGCCGACGGGATCCTCAACCCCACCGGGGAACCGGGAGAGGGGATTCTCAGCTTCTCCAGCCGACAACCCGCCTAACGGATCGAGAAAAATCTCGACCGCATCGGGCAGGAGTTCAGTCAACTGGCCTGACGGGACACCGCTAAGCCAGTGGCCGGGTTGAGGGTCAACCAAGGGAGGGGATCTTCCCCGCCCCAAAAGCGCCGACGGTAAGACTTACTTTTGCTCTTTTTGGACCTGGAAAAGGGTCCAGAAATTGGACCCTCACCTTTCGTCGAGAGGGTCAGACAAAGCTCCTTGAAAGAAGCCGAGTACGAGGCACCGAGAGAGAGCGGGACAAATGCCGCAGCCGAGGTAGAAGCGGCCCACGCCGCCTCCTCTTCGAGGGCGATCATCTGCTCGAGCTGATCCGCCGAGCCCGCCGCCGTGGACATCACCAACCGGGCCTCTTTAGATTTAACCAGTGGAATTCTTTTCTCGGGGCGCCCCAGTTGTAATCGGGCAGCACGGTCTTCAAGGACGTAGGCCGAAAAGGACGAGCACAAGTCGCAGGCCTGTGGGTCATGCTCAAGGCCCAAGCAGTAGACGCACGTGGAGTGCGGATCCGTCCTAGACATCTTCTGCCTGCAAGGGCACCTCCGGAAACCGGGAGTCGATTTGTCCATCGCAGCCGCGAGGAAAAGAAGACCAAGTCTTTTAGCAAAAACTTTTTGATTTCAACTTTCAAGAATTAGGAACCAGTCTTATACGCAGAGCGTTAAGGAGGGAACCTGAGCTTCCAAGCGGTAAGGAAGATCTGGCATCATGGGGCGGAGCCGAGAGTTTTACCACCCGGGTGGGTGGGAGGAGCCAGCTTGAAGACCTTCCAGCAAGATTTAAAGCGGCAAGGAACCTGCCAATAAGTGTGGATGAACAACATATCCATGTCCCTAGAAGTTACTATTTTTCAGACGTGCAAATAGTGTATGCTTACGTCGTATTAGTTTTTTGATAGATGAATTAAACCATGGAGATATTTTTCCTTTGTAGTTGTGAGTACATTTATTAGGGACATATTTCTGCTCAACTGTGAATATCTGTGATTTTAAAAAGTCCCAAGCCTCAAAGGTATTGAGGGGTGCTAAGATGTTTTCCCAATCAATATTATTTAAGTAATTATTTATTTTATCAAAATCGGCCCTATCATAATGTTTGATTGTTTTTTTGATGGGTGCCATACAGCAAGAAACAGATATGGAAAGGAATATTGATTTGTGATCACTGTTACCCAGGGATCGGATAAATGTAAATTAGTTACGGAATATCCTGACTGGTTAAAACTAGATCTAAAATGTTATTGCCCTCGTGGGTTCTTTGACTAGTTGAAACAAACCCAAATCGATTATAGTAGTAAGGAAGTTGTTTTCGTTGTTGTTGGAGCCCATTAATGTATCCCAGTTAATATTTGGAAAATTGAAGTCTCCTAAAAGGAGAACTGACCCCTTACTAGTGAACTGAGTTATATCTTCTAGTAATTTTGTATTCTGTAAACTATCAAGTGAGGGGGCGCGGTAACAAGTACCTAAAGAAGGTACTTGAAGGGTGTAAAGAACTGCCCTCATTCTAGGATATTTATGTGGAGATGAGACTCTTGGTCTGTCCACAGGCCCTGAGACCAAACACCATCGAGGTGTGCTCCCCAACCGAGCCCTGAGGCATCTGTGAAGAGTGCCACAATCAGGGACGGTGCTATGAAGGGGACTCCCGCCGAGAGATTCCTCGAATCAAGCCACCATTGCCAATCTCGAATTACGGCCTTCGTGATCCGGACTGGATGCTGCAGATGGTCTTGCCTTTGGTCCCATTGGACCCGTAACATCCACTGGGTTACCCACATGTGGAGACGGGCTAGCGGGACTGTTGCAATGGCCGCAGCCATGAATCTGAGCAGGCAAAGGACCAGTCTGGCAGGAACGGTCTTCTGCGCCGAAAAGTCCCTGATGAGGGATCTGATCTGTTCTGCTCTGTCCAGGGGGAGAAAAGCTTTCCCTTGGACGGTGTCCAGGACTGCACCTATGAACTGCAGAGTCTGGGACGGAACCAGGCATGACTTCTTGTAATTGATGATAATGCCCAATGTCTTGAACAGAGACGGAGTGCAGTGAATGGCAGACATCAGGGCCTCCCGGGAGGGCACCATGAGAAGCCAATTGTCCAGGTAGGGGAACACATAGTAGCCTTGTCTCCTCAGAGAAGCAGCTATGACCGCCATGCACTTGGTGAACATCCGAGGTGCAGATGACAGCCCGAAGGGGAGAGCTCGGAACTGATAATGGCGACCCAGAAACTCGAGGCGCAGAAACTTCCTGTGTGCCTGAGCGATAAGAATATGCAGGTAGGCATCCTGCATGTCTAGGGACGGTAGAAAAGCGTCCTGCTTTAGCATGGGAATCAGAACTGGGAGGGTCACCATGCGGAACAGTTTGTACAGGACCGAGTCGTTGAGGTCACTGAGGTCCAGTATCAAACGGAGGTCCCCTGTCTTCTTTGGAACCACAAAGAAGTGAGAATAATATCCTAGTCCCCTCTGGTTCCTTGGTACGTGCTCTATGGCTTCTCTTCCCAGAAGCGCGAGCACCTTCTGCTGTATGAGCAGGGCATGCTGACCCGAGTAACAGGAGAACAGGAGAGGTCTTGTACGTGGGTGGTCTAGAAATTCTATGAAATGGCCTTTCTTGACCAACTGGAGAACCCACCTGTCAGTGGTCATCGACTGCCACCCTAAAAAGTGGCGAGCTATGCGACCCCCGACCTTTCTTGCCCATTGATCCAGAGGAGGGGCCGGGGCCAGGAAGAGTCATGCTGTGGCAGCACTGGTCCCTGCAGGCTGGGCCGGTTTTGTGTAATGTTGGCCTCTGCCTGGGGACGACTTGCCCTGGGCTTTACGCTGGAAAGTGCCCCTTTGCTGCTGGCTGGAACGTGGCTGCTGCCTTTGTTGCAGGCTGTGAAAACCGCTCTGGTTCCTACGAAAGGAACTAGGCCTGGATCTGTACATGGCCTGTACAGATCGGACTGCCTTCCCTGCATCTTGGAGTTTGGTGATGACCTTCTCTGAGGATTCACCAAAGAGTACCTCGCCGTTGTACGGGACATCTAGGATATTCTTTTGTACGTCCGGGGTGAAGCCAGAGACAAGGAGCCAGGAGTGTCGCCAGAGACAAACGCCTGAAGCTGCTGCTCTGGCAGAAGAGTCCGCCGAATCGTATGCGGCTCTAAGCACTTGGGTCCCCCACATCTGACCCTGTGCGGAGTAGGTTAAGGAGCTCCACTTTCTGGTTGCCATCGGGAAGCTTGTCAACCAGGTCTTAGCCCTGTTCCCACAGGGCATTCTGAAACTGTACCATGTGGGTAAAGTAGTTCAGAGACCTGATGGCGCATGAAGCAGCCGCGTACGTGCGCCTCCCCAGGGCATCCAATTGCTTGGATTCCTGGTCCGGTGGCTGAGTGCTCATATGCTGGGGTCTTTGAGACTGGTCATGTGAGGCCGTGATGACCAGGGAGTCTGTCAGAGGTTGCTTCGCCAAGTACTGGTCCTCTCTCGGAGCCTTGTACAGGCGGTCAGCTTTCTTCGGCACCGCAGAAGTGGAGTCCGGGCGCTTCCACGCAGCCTTGGTGACGTCCGCAAAGGTGTCCACCAAGGGTGGGACTACCACAGGCTTTGGGTATTTCTGGCGAAGATAGCGGGCAAGGCGATGTCGTTCGGGGTCAAGGTCATCAGCATCTCACCTTATGTTGTCCTGGATGTGCCTCATGATCTCAGTGAAAGAGGGATCATCCGGTGGAGACCTGGGGAGGTCATGTGGGTCAGGAGAGGAGATCCTGAGCGGAGAAGGAGATCTGGAGTAGTCCGAGGTGTCTGATCTGGAATCCTCCCCCCCCCCCGACGGAGAATACCGGCGCCATCTGGGTCTCTTAGGGCTGGGGGACCCTGATGGACATCTGGAGGGAGGCCTTCTCCTGTCTTTAGATCTGCCCTAGGAGGTGGAGTCTGTTCCTTGGGGGTTGGTGGTCGTCCTGCTGGCCCCTTAGGTGGAAGAGGGGGCGTAGAAGGTGAAGGAGTAGGAGGAGGAGGAGGTTTAACTGGGACCACATCCTTTCGGATGGTGTCCCGCCAAAAAGTAAAGAGTTCCTTTACTTTTTCAATGTTCATACCCGACGACGGGCCTGGTGCCGGTGGTCTGTTGCCGGGGTCGGGCGTCGGGTTCCCGGGTGTCTCCCGGCCCGGGGAGGGTTCCCGTGGGAGCCCGGCATCCTTGGTGTCGCCCGCCTGGTCTTCGGGCAGTGGGGTGTCCTCCTCCGTTGATTCCCTGTGACAGGCGTCTGCCGGTGACGGGGGGTGGTCTTCCGCTTTGGAGATGCCGATGTCGGTCTCCTGGCCGATGACTGAGGATCCGGCAAACGTCCAGCTGGCGACTGGTGTCTGGCTGGTGTCGTCGGTTCCTGTGAGTGCCTGGGTGGTTTCGAATGTTTGGCCGACGTCGGGTCCGACACCCTTTTCAAGGACATCAGGTCCTTAGTTTTTCTGGGTGCTGGATCAGGACCTCTGGGTGGTTGGGAGGCCGACTAGAGTTAGTGTCCCGATGTCGGGAGGAAGAAGAGGACTTATGGCACTCAGAAGACTTCGAAGAGGCCTTGGCAGGGGTTGAGGAAGCAGAGGGCCTGGATGTCTTGATCGGCTGGAGTGAGAAAGAGCCGCCTGAAGTCCGGACCTTAACCGGGGGGGCATGACCGAGCCCTGGAGGGAGAGCGGTCCGATCTGGAGCCTCAGCTGCGGGAGTCCAAGGCCCGCGTAGGGGACCTGGACCTCACCTTGTCCCGGTGTTTATGGGCCTTAGTAGGAGATTCTCCCCTAGAGGAAGGTTCTTTATCCATCCTTTTTAATCTCTCTTCCAGGAGATATGCCTGTAATGCCTTCTGACGGCGGATCCTGGTGCGGCTGTTGAACCCTTAGCAAAAGGTGCAGGCCTTGATATCGTGGCCCGGGCCTAGGCAACGCATGCAGGAAGAGTGAGGATCCTTGAAAGGGATCTGTTTTCTGCAGGCACACTTTGAAAGGTGACCCTCAAGCGATGGAGTTGGAGAGGACATCAGTTGTGCGAAAAAAATCAAAGAAAAGTTCTGTAGTCATCGTACACTAGATAGAGACTGAGAGGCCGATGCTGGCGAGTCGACAGCGGGAAAAGAACTGGGGATTCTCGGGGGCCGCCTCCTTTTGTACCACGCCTGATGTCGGGGGCAGAACCGACGTCGGAGGCGGTTCCCGCTGAATACTGCTAGCTAGAAAATTTCTGTGGGGTCCTGACGTCTGTCGGCTTCAGTCCTAATGGTGTAACCTGCTGCAAGAGCCGTTTCTCAAAGTAAGAGCTCATTGTTTTTTTTGGTTTTCTTTTTTTTCTCTTTTGCATTTTGGAATCCCCCATTTCCTATCGTAAAAGATAAATATACTTTATATGTATAATGGTAGGTCAGTAAGACCAGATGGATAATTTGTACCCTGTATGAGAATTGTATATGCCCTATGTATGATTATACAGAAAAGAATAAACATAAACTTAAAAAAAATATATATGTACGTGGAGAAAAAAATTAAGGTAACTATAAGGGATCACTATACTGATTGACAATGAAGTGCACCAGCATAAGTTTTTCTTGTAAAAATTGCTAGCAGGTCAGACATAAAATGGCAAACTTCCTTTCCAAGTTTACATTTATTTATGTTGACCAGAAAGGGAAGGCTAAGAAATGTCCTACTTTCATTCTTGCCGGAGGTACAGAACAAAATGGTTTGATACTGAACCAGGTTTATTTGTTGGTGATTTTCAGGCACATTTACACAGCTGCTCCACTAGAACTGTGTGACTGACTGCATCGGTGCTGCCCCAACCTCTGGCACTGTTTACACAGCCCCTCTCCCTGCCAATGCAATTTGTGCTGAAGGGGGCAGTGCATCTAGGGGCCAGACTGGGATGGCAGAGGAGTATGCAGGGAGCACACACTGTGCACCAGAGCGAGTAGCGCAGCCTGCCCACACTGCTGCTTACACCACGCACACCGGAACGCATCCCTAATGATGCACTGGCTCAAGGACAGGAACACTGGGCATCTTATGTGTTCACACTGCTATTTCTGCATTACAGCAAACTGCATGCTCAGGGTACTGTGGTGTAAAAGCAGCCATGTAAGCTGGACTTTAGTCACTGGGGGAAATTTAGCCAGGACACCAGTGAAATTCCCTTTTACTTTTTGAGAAGTGCCACGGTATCTTTAACATCCACCTGAACAACGAACAGAACAGGCAGATGTGACACATTGAATAAAGCTCTTGAGTGCTGGCGTGTGAGGTTTTCTCTGCATGTAGTCCCTCTCATTTTTGTACTTTTGCCAGTACTAAAGCCTACTGATCAGCTACCTAGCTCTCTTGTAACTCTTTGCACTCAGCTGTCATGTTCTTTGGGTCCTGATGTGTGGGGTACCTACTTGTTCTGCAGATCAAAGATCCTTTGACATTCTTCCTTGTATCTTTCCTGGTGTTCAGCCACTGAAAACCGCGATCCACGTGCAAATTTACTCATGGGACCCTCACCAGATCGTGCCTGCTCTGTCGACATTGTGCGCACAACGTCAATGACCTCCCAGCGGGACAGCTTCTTAATCTGAAATAGACAGCACAGTTCAGAGCTCATGTCAAGTAGCAGTTAAAAAACACTGTTCACCCACCTTCCCTTTTTCCAGGATTCAAGAATGTAAACAGTATTGGGGGGAGCAAACAATCTCCCACATTTTGGGGGTTGGGTGCCCACTGGGCTCAACTCTGAAAAGAGCCCAGACAAAGGTGGGGGGCAATTCCCCACCCTCTGAGGTTCAAGTGTGTAAACAGTACAGTGGATGAAAATATTCACTTTTCCTCTAGTGTTCGAGCGTGTAAACAGAATAGCTGTCAGAGGGCTGCACTTGCCTACTGTCATATACCCAAGGCCCCTAGAATTCTGCAGTTCCACAGTTGTAGACTTTTCAGTAGAACTTGCATCATGCTGTAGAATATACGTGGTGCCACAGAAATGAGTGTTACTCACCTGTAACAGTGGTATATGGTGCACATACACAGTTCCAGTTGTCTGCCTTCAAGAGCTGATTTGCGGGACCATCATTAAGAGAAGCTCCTCCCACCATCCAGGTGGTATATTCTTCTGCTTTTCCTGTTGTGTCAGATCTTGCATGCGGAAAGCAGGGATCTATGTGCCACTTACCAGGGGAGGTCAGGTGGGTTATGTAGATGTGAACCATATACCACTCCTAGAAAAACAGGTTACTCACCTACAACAGTAGTTCTAGGAGTGGTATATGCTGTTCAACCACACTTACTGGCATTTCCCTTTAAGGATCACAGGAAGTGTTCAAGCTGGCTCCTCCCACCCACCTGGGTGGTATAACCCTCGGCTCCGCCCCATGATGCCAGATCTTAGCCCACTGAAAGCCAGGTTTGTGCATCTGCAGCCAGGGAGGTCGGTGGGTCCGTGTGGATGAACAACACATACTACTCCTAGAACTACTGTTACAGGTGAGTAAATGGAAATTACGAACCTACCGTAATTCTTGATCTTCTTGGACGAAGTCTCCACCACTCATTCACACTGATGGGATCTATGCCAGAGGCGCTAGGACCCAGCGGGACCCAACCTTTTGCAAGAGGGCCGGCGCCAGAGATGGAGCCGCGAGGAGTGGTGCAGCGAGCCTCAGCTAGTGCGGCAAAGACCATCTCAGCGTCGACCCTCCAACCACCTCAGTATCTTTTTTTCCGAGGAGGTGCAGCATAACTAACCTAGAAGGATAGCCTAACAAAAACCGGAAATAAGACAGTCCGGACAACCCATGTAAGAAGGGTCAACAAAGAAGTCTCACAACCTGAAAATTTAGGGAGTGAAGACCAACAACAGAGGTGAGCTCGAGGGATGGTGGGTGGACGTGTGAATGAGTGGCAGAGACTTTGTCCAAGATCATCAAGAATTACGGTAGGTATGTAATTTCCAAATCTTCCTGGACATAAAGTCTCCACCACTCATTCACACTGATGGGAGAGTGCCGAGCTAATAATCCCCCGAGAGGGCGGCAGGAGAAACCAAGAGCTCACAAATTTAGGACAGAAGTCCATTAAGGATAGTCCTGCCAAACGAAAGATGTCGTCTGGCATGGACATCCAGGGCATACTGCCTGACGAAAGTATGCACTGAGCTCCAGGTAGCCGCACTGAAAATGTCTGCAATGGGCACACTGCGGATTTCCGCCAGGGATGTCGCAACTGCTCTAGCAGAGTGAGCATACACTCTGCCCTCCAGCTTAACTTGTGCCATGGAATAACAGTGGCGAAGGCATGCCACCAACCATGCTAAAATGCATATGATAGTGACAGGCTGACCCAGCCGGGTCTCGCCGAAGGAAACAGTTGTTGAGCTTTGCAAATTTCTTTTGTTCTATCCAAATAGAAACGCAGAGCATTTTTGATGTCCGAAGAATGAAGGGTACGCTCTCCTTCATTTTGGAAGTTAGCAAAGTAAGTAGGTCGGACCAAAGGTTGGTTTGGATGGAATTCTGAAACAACCTCAGGGAGAAACTTAAGATGGGTCCTAAGAACTACCTTGTCCTTGAGGAATACAATATACGGAGGGTCTGTGACCAAGGCATGTATCTCAGAAACCCTGGGGGCTGAGGTAATGGCCACCAGGAAGGCTGTTTTCCAAGTGAGAAATTTCAGCTCACAGGTAGCTAGAGGCTCGAAAGGCTTTCGAGTGAGCATGTCTAGCACAAGATTAATGTCCCCGGCTGCAACTGGATGTCTGACAGGAGGTCTGGTATGCAGACTATCCTTAAGAAACCTCTTAACTACAGGTAATTGAGCCAGTGACAAGGAAAGTACTGGCTCATAAGCTGAAATGGCACAAAGGTGAACTCTGACTGCATAGTATTGCAGACCTAAATTTGAGAGGTCTAAAAGGTACTCTAGAACTTCATTTGGTGGACAGGAAAAAGGATTCAAAGAGGATTTTGCACACCAGAGAGAAAAACGCTTCCATTTGGCTGTGTAAATTTTTCTGGGGGCTGGCTTGCACGCAGCCAAAAGAATATCTGAAACTCTCCAAGAGACACTGAGCCTGTTCACTTCTATCTCTTCAGGAGCCAAGTGTGAAGGTGCAGCGACCTCAGATTGGGGTGGACCACAGGCCCCTGGGTCAGAAGAGTCATCTGAAGGGGAAGCGCTTTCGGAGGGGGTTCCGAGGTACTGTTGAGTAACGGAAACCATATCTGTCAAAGCCAGAAGGGAGCAATGAGGATCATTTTGTCCCCCTGGGACTCGAATTTAAGAAGTGTCCTCTGAATTAGTGGAAGAGGAGGAAAGGCGTACAGAAAGCATTTAGTTCACTGCAGCCTGAATGCATCCTGATAGAAAATGCCAGGCCCTGGATTTCTGGAGCAGAAGAGAGGCAGTTTTGTGTTGAGTGGGGCTAAAAGGTCTACGTCTGAAGTTCCCCACTCTGCAAATAGTGACTGAACTATGACTGAGTCAATAGACCACTCGTGAGGATCCATCTCTGTTCTGCTTAGATGGTCTGCCAGTTCATTCTGCACTCCAGGCAGGCAGACCACCTGAATTAGAGCCTTGTGCTCTAAACACCATTCCCACACTCTCATCGCTTCCCTGCATAAAGGGTAAGAGTGTGCACCGCCTTGTTTGTTGATGTAATACATCACTGCTTTGTTGTCCATTTGAAGGAGAATGTTTTTGTGACAGAGAACGTCCTTCAAAGCCCAGACTGCATAAAGGACGGCTCTCATTCCTAGGACATTTATGTGAAGTTGGGACTCGTCCTGAATCCACGTACCTTGGGTGTGGAGATTCTGACTGTGAGCTCCTCACCCCATCAGAGATGCGTCCGTGGTAATGGAAATATGATGATCCAGGGGAGCAAAGGGATACCCTTCCAGAAGGTTGTCCTCTTGCGACCACCAGGTGAGTGACCTCTTCAGGGGTTCTGTCACCTCGATGAGAAAGCACTGAGGGTGAGTGGTTGGGGACCACTGAGTACTGAGCATCCACTGAGAGGTTCTCATGTGGAAACATGCTAGGGGTACAGTGAACACTGATGATGCCATGAGACCCAGCATCTGTTACATCGAGATAGCTTGAACTGAGCTGTTCTCTCTGATGTATCGGGCCATCTGTAGGATATTTCTCCTTTTGTCCTCTGGAAGAAAAGCTTTTGCACAAGAGGTGTCCAGAAGAGTTCCTATAAAAGAAGCTTCTGAGAGGACTGTAACTGTGATTTCTTGAGATTTAGCAGGACTCCCATAGATGTGAGAAAGTCCGAGGCTGTGGCTACGGGTGTTGAAAGTTCCTTGCCTGGAGGAACTTGCTAGAAGCCAGTCGTCCAGATATGGGAACACTTGTACTTCGATCTTTCTGAGATGCACTGCGAGAATTGCACAACACTTGGTAAAAACTCGGGGCGCCGAGGACAGCCCAAAGGGTTGGACTCTGAACTAATAATGCTGGCCCAGAGCTACAAACCGCAGATATTTGTGGTGCTTTGGGTGTATAGGGATATGTTGGTAAGCATCCTGCATGTCTAGGGAAGCTAGCCAATCATGTTGATGAAGCAAGGGTAACAGGGTCCCGAGCGATAACATCTTGAACTTTTCCTTGAAAAGAAACTTCTTTAACTTTCTGAGGTCCAGAATGGGGCGCATGCCACCGATCTTTTTCGGGACCAGGAAGTAATGAGAGTAGAACCTGCGTTTCGTTGATCCAGTGGAACTATTTCTACTGACCTGTTGTTCAGAAGGCCTTGTATCTCAGGCAAGAAGGTCTGACTGAATTGTTGACAGCCTGGGCTGTCGTTTGGGGTGATGATCCGTAGGGGCTTCTGAAAGGTTGAGGGAGTACCCCTTGTGGATTATCCAGAGGACCCATTTGTCTGATGTTATAGACTTCCACTGGTTGTAAAACTGAGTCAGACGTCCTCCCACCGCTGAGGAAGTGTCCCCCCTCGGGCAGTTGAGGTGGAACTTGGGCCAGAAACTCAGAAGGTGGCACTGGGTGCTTCGGGGCCCTGTGCCTTCTGTTGAGTTTTCTTTTGAGGCTGGGGTGGGGGGCTTGGTTTTTGTTAAAACCTCCCCTGCCTGTGGAGGGGTTATGGGATAACAGATGAACCAGACACCGAACTTCAGGTTCAACACCCAATCTCTGTGTGATGTTTATTCAAAATACAAGAAATAAGCTTCGACGATGCCATATTCCTTCTTCAGTACACCAGTTTGCAGCAACTTACTATGAATGTTCTTTCTCCGCACTTAGTCAGCACCTACTGACACTGATCTCTGATCCAATTCACTAGTTGAGATGTAATGACCACCCCTATGCAAGCCCCATTTGCTGGCATAGTGGGAGGTTCAAAAAGAAAAAAAAAAAAAAAAGCTATAAACAAAGCACCTCAATGCAGAATCACTGAAAGAAAGGTTACCCCAAAGGGCACTGGCAACAAATCAGGTTTCCAAGAAATACAACATCATACATACTTCCATAATGCAATGCATCATGGGATATATGCAACTCATCATGACATTTCTTACTTAAGTTTACAACAATGTACATGCATTTTAACTAGCTTAACTTCTATAACCGTCACCTAGTACCCTTTACCATTATCAAAAACACCTAGTGCCATGGTGTTTTCAACATTTACAGGTTTCATAAACATAAGATATATACGTTAAGGTATTTTATAACATAGTGCTATTACATACTCAATCCAACAACAATAAACACAATCTGTTTTACGTACACTTGGAGGTCACCACAATAACCTCCCTGTACGAGGACCTAAGAGGGAAAAGGAAAATTAAAGAGGACACTACAGCATAATCAAGGGAGGGAGAAGGGGGTGCCCACAGGTGGCCAACCATATGGACTAGATATAGTAAAGGATAGATTAGGCTTGGAAATAGAACTGTTGCAACTGATTTAAGAAAAGGTTGGTCCTCAAGAGTGGCAGGAGCTCCCTGTCACACTGCCCTTGTCCCGAAAGGACTGATGGTTGTAAATTGATGCTTGTTAACACCCGAGGTGTGGGGGCGGGTCAGCCATTTATTAGCTTACACAAAAAAGATCTCCGATGTGGCCTCCAGCGCTTGCTCTACTTGAGGTCGAACAGATACATACCAAAGGGTAACCCCATGACCTGTTGTTGGGCATCATTCGTGGAAGCCCGGCGCGTAGGCCAGTAGTGACGACGGGTACAAATGCCTACCACCGCCGCTCGGGAAGCAGTATCGAAAGTGCCCATAGCTGCTTTAACCTGCTGGTTGTTGGACTCGATACTCCTGGTTATGGTCTGAAGTAGCTCTGAACTAGAGTCCGACTCGGGCAGAGCTTCCACCGTCTGTTTGAGTGAATGCCAAAGAACATACTCGTATTGAGAGAAAAAGCCATGGTAGCTGGCAATACGCATACCCAGGGTGGAGGCAGCAAAGACCCTCTTACCTAAGGTGTCTATCTTACGAGATTCTTTGTTTATAGGCCGAGCTGTAGATGACTCAGGGAGAACGGCCTTATCATTCATCAGTCAAGACTACAACAGGGTTTGCAAAGGCCTGGGAGGCCAAAATGGGTCAATCCTTGGGAGCAGCATGCTTCCTATCTATGGACTTAGCCACAGAAGGAATGAGAGCAGGATTATTCCATACCATCTGAGAGAGTGTCTCAAAGGACGGTTGTACCGGGGGAGTTAAATCCATAGGGATCTCCGGTACATGTAGGTATTAGAGTCTCAAAAGCTTTCCAGGATCGATATCTGTAGTTGGAGAGAAAAAGAAGAATCAAAATGTTTCAACAGAGACTTAAATGACAGGTCTTCCACCACAGGCTCTGCAGCAGAATTGATCCCTGCTCCTTCAACATCATTGCCCAGACAAAGATCTGGGTCAGGCTCAATATCCTCCCCTGACAGCCCCGGGGGACTGTGTAGACAGGAAAGGAGTGAAAATCAGTAGGAAACGAAGAAGAAAAAGGATTTGGAGTCAAGAACCTCTGAAGGCTGGACAGCAGCGCACCAAGCCTTAGTGCTGAAGAAGAACACGGCGCCGAAGGCAAGGGAGATGGTGCCATCGGAAACAACCCAGCACACGGTGCCAACAGAGCCCACAGCGCCGACAGGCACATCGACCCCAAGGATGGCGCCGACAACCCCAGTGGCACCGAGGAAGGTGCCGACAACTCCAACGGTGCCAAGGACAGCACTGACAGGCACATCAGTGCCGACAAGGACACTGGCACCGAGGATGGCTCCGAGAGACCCATCGACGCCGAGAGAGATCCCAATGGCGCCAAAAGCAATCCAGGGTCCTGAAGACTCTGATTTGAAGAAAAAGGAGGAAGAATTCCAGGAGATAAAGGCATCGGTGTGGCACCCTGAGCCGCAGCCATGTGGGGGGGGGGGGACACCTGAGCACGGAGTCAACGGCACCGAAGATGGCGCCGCATGACTAGGAAGGTCCAACCACCCTACCCGCTTCCCCAAAGGGCCCAAAGGCCTCGGAGTGACTGGGCCAGGCAGCTGGACCAACCTCCGAGCCAACTGCTCCATAAGAACGGCCCACTGATGAAGCTGCTCATTGGAAGCCCTTTCAGTTGCGGGGAAGGGCTCCGATGTCGAAGAGGTCGGTCACTGGTGACAAAAACCGGCAACTCCGGAGAAGGAGACAGGCATTTGACCCCAACGACTGACCATCAATGCGCACATACAGAAGGCGACCTCGAGTGACGCCTTCTCTTTTTAGACCTGTGGGCTGAAGAAGAGGTCAAGGCCGAACGGTGCTGAGAGTGCAACAGTTTTCTTTTATGCTTCCATGGAGACCGCCCATCCCCCACCTGGGCATCGGACCATCCGCTGTCGGACCCTCCCTCCGGAGAGGGCAGTGCACTGGACCCAGCCCGGCTGACTAAACAGCTTTCGTACGAAGTCTCCCTACCATCACCTGACCTGCTCATGGTCGACTCAGTCAATGGAGGGCTAAAAAGAACAGGTTACTCACCTGTAACAGTAGTTCTAGGAGTGGTATATGTTGTTCATCCACACTTTTTGGCATGTCCCTTTCCCCTTTAACTCTTGCCGGAAAGTCTTCAAGCTGGCTCCTCCCACCCACCTGGGTGGCAAATACCTCGGCTCCGCCCCATGAAGCCAGATCTTAGCCTGCTGGAAGCAAGGTTGTGTGCCTAAAGCCGGGGAGGTCAGGTGGGTGTGTGTGGATGAACAACTATACCACTCCTAGAACTACTGTTACAGGTGAGTAACCTGTTCTTCTAGGAGCATGGATATGTTGTTCTTCCACACTTGGTGCAGACTCAAGCAGTTCTCCAGAAGAAGAGGCAAGGGGCACACCCCTTACTTGGGAAATAAAGATTGGAGAACAGAGGCCCCAAAACCAGCATCCTGGCATGACTCAAGGTCGATGTGGTAGTGGGTAATGAAGGTGTTTGCTGACTTCCAGGTAGCAGCTCGACAGATTTCCTGGATAGGGATGTCCCTGGAAGCAGCCACCGATGCAGCAGTATGACAGGTAGAATGAGCTCTTATCCCTCTGGGAGGCTCCTTGCCGCCAACTCATAGCACAGAGCTACACATGATGTAATCCACCTGCAATAGCCCATTTGGCTGCAGGTCTGCCAGAAGCAGCTTCAGCATAGGTGACAAACAGCTGGCAAACCTCTCCACTGTTCTCTCCTTATAATATGAGAGAGCACGTCTCAGGTCTAGAGTATGAAGCCTGTACTCGGCGTCCAAGGTGTAGTTAAGGTAGTATACCAGCAGAGTCAACACCTGGTTAAGGTGAAAAGTACAGTTATGTAAGAACTTACCGTAACAGTAGATCTTCGAGAACAGCTCTTGCAGCAGGTTACACCATTAGGACTGAAGCTGGCAGGCGCCAGGACCCCACGGAAATTTTCTAGTTAGCAGTCTTCAGCGGGGACCGCCTCTGACGTCAGTCCCACCCCTGACGTCTGGCGTAGTGCATAAGGAGGCGGTCCTCCCCATAATCCTCAGTTCTCCCGCCAGAGACTCCCGGCCACTGGATGACATCAGAAGAGGAGACCGAGGATCCGCCACCAGATGGCAAAGCTAGTGAATAGGAATGTCCCATCTCCTAAGATGGGTACTTGACTATGACCTACCTCCAAAAAGGGGGATGGTGGGCGGGAAGGTACCTGCTGCAAGAGCTGTTCTCGAAGATCTACTGTTACGGTAAGGTCTTACGTAACTGTACTATCTTACTTCGAGATACAGCTCTTGCAGCAGGTTACACCATTAGGACTGATTTCCAAGCAGTAGTGGCAATCATGCACCACCAGGAGGAGGAAAAGGTAGAGACCTCGATAAAACTTGAGCCTAGGACAGAAGTCCCTGAAGGATGGCTAGACCGAACCCCGCTCTTCGCCTCGATGCAATGTCCAGACTGTAATGCCTGATAAAGGTATGCACAGAGCTCCAAGTAGCCGCAGTGCAAATAGCTAAGGTGGAGACGTTCTTTAACGCCGCAAAAGAAGTAGTCACCCCTCTTGTGGAATGACCTTTGACTGCGCCCGGTAAGGGTTTATTGCGCTTGTCATAACAGAAAGTGATGCACTGGATGAGCCACCTCGAGAGTGACTGTTTGGAGACAGGAGCTCCTTTCATCCTGTGAGCAAAGGAGATGAAAAGTTGGTCCAACTTTCGGAGCTGTTTGGTTCTGGTCAGATAGTATCTGAGGCACCGATGCACACTGAGGGTGTGCAGAAGGGCTTCTCCTCGATTAGTGTACCTTGGGAAATACACTGGTAAATCAATATCCTGGATAAGGGTGTGGGCTGAAACCACCTTAGGCAAAAACGTTGGGTTTGTCCTTAGGGATACCCTGTCCTGATGGAAAACCAAATAAGGCTCTTTGCACATAAGAGCATGCAATTCCGAGATCCTTCTAGTCGAAGTAACGGCAACTAAAAATAACGTTTTCCAAGAGAGAAAACGTAGCTCGCAATCTGCGGCTGGTTCAAAAGGTGGCAGCGTAAGCTGCTCCAGGACGAAAGGTAAGTCCCAAGGAGGAATTGGATCTTTGATGGGCGGCCTAAGGTGGAAGACTCCCCTTAAGAAGGCACAAGAAGTGTTCAGTTGGGCCACCGTCCGGTGGCCTACTGGGGCATGGTAAGCAGAAATTGCACAAAGGTGCACCTTAATCGAGGAGTAAGCCAGTCTGGAGTGGAAGAGGGAAAGCAGGTAGTCCAGAATAGCTTTTCGGGACAGTGTAACGGCGAAAAGCCGCGCGCTTGAGCCCACAAACAGAATCCGCCATTTCATGGATGCGTTATGTGGTTGCCAGTTTTCTGGTGGCAGAGAGTACGTCTGCCACTTCTTGCGAGACCCGTATTGCATCATGGCTGTGTCTCTAGGAGCCAAGTTTTGCAGGTTCAACGAACGTAAGTCTGGGTAGACCAATGAACCCGCTTCCTGAGACAATAGATGGGAGCTGATTGGCAAAGGAACTGGAGGTTCCCGGGATAGCTGGTGCAGAAGAGGGAACCAAATCTGTCTGGGCCAGAAGGGCGCGATCAAAATGAGCATCGCTTGCTCCCTGCAAAGTTTCAAGAGAACTCTCTGGATCAACGGGAAAGGAGGGAAGACATAGAGGAATCTGCCTGCCCAGGAGAGGGACAATGCGTCTCGCCAGAAAACATCAGGCCCTGGATCTAGCAAGCAAAAATTGGGCAGTTTTGCATTGGATGGGGACGCAAAAAGGTCCAACTCTGGAGTGCTCAATCTGTGAAACAGATCCTCTGCCACCTCCTGTAGAAGTTCCCACTCGTGGACTCTGGCCTGAGAGCGGCTCAGACTGTCTGCGACGATGTTGTCCACTCCCAGGACGTGAACTGCAATTAGGTTTGCGCCGTGTTGCAATATCTACTCCCACACTCTCACGGCCTCTCTGCAAAGTGGAAAGGAGTGAGTGCCTCCTTGTTTGTTGAGGTAATACATCACCGTGGTATTGTCTGTTTGTAACAGGGGTGTACCCAGTGGAATCTCCGACTGGAAGGCTTGCAGAGCGTAAAGGACTGCCCTCATTTCCAAAATGTTGATGTGGAGATGAGACTCCTGGGCTGTCCAGAGGCCCTGAGACCGAACACCGTCCAGGTGTGCTCCCCACCCGAGCCCTGAGGCGTCTGTGGAGAGTGTCACAGTTGGAGATGGCGCTATGAAGGGAACCCCCGTGGAGAGGTTCTCCGGATTTAGCCACCATTGTCAATCTCTAATTACGGCTTTCGTGATTCGGATTGACTGCTGCAGATGGTCTTGCCTTTGGTCCCATTGCACCCTTAGCATTCACTGGGTTACCCGCATGTGGAGACGTGCCAGTGGGACTGTTGCAATGGCCACAGCCATGTGTCCGAGCAGGCGAAGGACCGATCTTGCCGGGACGGTCTTCTTCACAGACAAGTCCCTCATGAGGGAGCTGATGTGTTCCGCTCTGTCTGTGGGAAGAAAAGCTTTCCCTCTGACGGTGTCCAGAACTGCTCCTATAAACTGCAGTTTCTGGGACGGTACTAGGAGAGACTAGTTGATGAGAATACCCAGTGATTGAAAAAGGGACTGGGTGCAGCGAATGGCCGTCATCAGTGCCTCCCTGGAGGGTGCCATGAGAAGTCAGTCGTCCAGGTATGGGAACACGTAGTGGCCTTGTCTCCTCAGAGATGCCGCTACGACTGCCATGCACTTCGTGAATACACGAGGTGCCGATGACAGCTCAAAGGGATAAGCTCAGAACTGATAATGGCGGGCGGCTGTGAAACTCGAAGCGAGGAACCTCCGGTGCACTTGAGCGATCGGAATATGCAGGTAGGCGTCCTGCATGTCCAAAGACGCCAGAAAGACGTCTTTCTTCAGCATGGGAATTAGGCCCGGAAGGGTCATCATGTGGAAGCGTTTGTAAAAGACCGACAGGTTGAGGTCGCTGAGGTCCAGTATTGGACGGAGGTCCCATGTTTTCTTTGGAACCAGGAAGAAGTGGGAATAGTACCCTCATCCTCTCTGGTTCTCTGGAACGTGCTCTAAGGCTTCCTTCTCCAGAAATGCGAGTACCTCCCGCTGTATGAGCAGGGCATGTTGACCCGAATATCGGGAAAGCAGGGGAGGTCTTGTAGGTGGCCTGCCTACAAATTCTATATAGTGGCCTTTTCTGACCAGTTGCAGAACCCACCTGTCGGTGGTGATCGAGTGCCACTCTGGCAAGTGGCATGCGATGTGACCCCCGACTTTCTTTTCCTGTTGATCCTGGGTAGGGGCGGGGGCCGGGAAGGAGTCATGCTGTGGCAGTGTTTGATCCAGCAGGCTGTGCCGACTTTGCAAATCGTTGGCCTCTGCCTGGGGATGACTTGGCCTGGGCCTTGCGGGTGAAAGTGCCCCTCTGCTGTTGGCCGGAACATGGCTGTTGCCTTTGTAGCCGGCCTCGAAATCAACTCTGGTTCCTACAAAAGGAACTGGGCCGAGACCTGTACATGGCCTGTACAGATCAGACTGCCTTCCCTGCATCCTGAAGTTTGGTAATTACTCTCTCAGAGGCTTCACCAAATAGGACCTCACCGTTATAAGGGACGTCTAAGATGTTCTTCTGGATGTCCGGGGTAAAGCCGGAGACACGGAGCCAAGAGCGTCTCCGGAGACACACGCCTGAGGCTGCAGCTCTGGCTGAAGAGTCCGCAGAATCATATGCTGCTCTGAGCACCTGGGTCCCCACATCCGAACCCATGCGGATGAGGTTCAAGAGCTCCTCCTTCTGGTCGGCCATCGAGCATTTTCTCAACCAGGTCCTGTCCCTGTTCCCACAGTGCGTTCTGGAATTGAACCATGTGGGTGAGGTAATTCAGTGACCTGATGGCGCAAGTCGCAGCCGCGTACGTGCGCCTACCCAGGAAATCCAATTGCTTGGATTCCTGGTCCAGTGGCTGTGTGCTCAAATGCTGAGGTCTCTGAGACCGGTCATGCAAAGCAGTGATGACCAGGGAGTCAGCCAGAGGATGGTTCACCAGATACTGGTCCTCCCTAGGGGCCTTGTACAGGCAGTCAGCCTTCTTCGGCACTGCTGGAGTGGAATGCGGACGTTTTCAGGGAGCCTTGGTGACATCCGCAAAGGTATCCACCAAGGGCGGCACTACCACAGGCTTCGGGTCTTTCTGCCAAAGGTAGCTGGCAAGGCGTTGTCTCTCTGGGTCAAGCTCTTCAGCACCCCACCCCATATTCTCCTGGATGTGCCTCATGATCTCCGCGAAAGAGGGATCATCCAGAGGAGACCTAGGTAGGTCGTGTGGGTCCGGAGAGGGAATGCTGATGGGAGAAGGTGATCTGGAGCACCCTGAGGTGTCAGATCTGGAATCCTCCCCAGACGGGGTGTACCTGTGTTGTCTGGGTCTCTTGGGACTGGGTGACCCTGAGGTGGATCTGGAGGGACGTCTTCTCCTTTCTGAGGATCTACCCCGAGAAGGTGGAGTCTGCTCCTTGGGGGTTGGCGAACGTCCTACACGCCCCTTAGGCAGAGGAGGGGGCGTAGGCGGTGTAGGAGTAGGAGGAGGCGGAGTCAGAGTAGGAGGAGGATGTGTGGCGACCACATCTTTCCTAATGGTGTCCCACCAGAAGGTAAAGAGTTCCTTACCTCTGCCAAGTTCATACTTGACGCGGGCCTGGTGCGGTGGCCTGTCGCGGGTCAGGCCTCAGGGTCTCCCGCCCGAGAAGGTTCCCGTGGGAGCCCGGCGTCTCCGGTGTCACCTGCCTGGTTTTCGGGCTGTGTGGTATCCTCCTCCTACGAGACCTTCTGACCAGCGTCCGCCGGCGACGGTGGTGCGGTCCTCTTCTCAGGAGTAGCCGACGTTGGTCCCCTGGCTGACGCCCTCGAAGGCGAATGCCTGGCCAGCGATGGGTGTTTAGGTGTCACCGGCTCCTGGGAGCACCAGTGATGCTTGGCCAATGTCGGGTGGGCTGACGACCGTTTGAGGGATGTCAGGTCCTTGGTCTTGCAAGGGACCGGATCCAACCCACGCGGAGGCTGGGAGACCAACCTGGTGTTGGAGTCCTGCCAGCGGGAGGAAGATTTATGGTGCTCCCCGGACTTCAACAAGACCTTAGATGGAGTGGAAGAGGCCGACAGCCTGGAAGTCTTCAGGGCTGTAAAGAAGAGGAGCCACTGGAGGATCTGACCTGAATCGGGGGAGGTTGCGACTGAGCCCTGGAAGGAGAGCAGTCCGATCGCGAGCCGGAGCTTCGGGAGTCTGAGGCCCTCGCAGGGACCTGGGCTTTTCCCTTTCCCGGTGTTTGTCCTGGTGCTTGTGGGTTTTACCCAGCGACTCCCCTCTGGAGGAAGGTTCTTTATCCATGGTTTTCAGTTTCTCCTCTAAGAGAAACGCTTGAAGGGCCTTCTGGCGGCGGATCCTGGTGCAACTGTTGAAGCCCTGGCAGAAGGAGCAGGCCTTGGTGTCGTGTTCCGGGCCTAGGCAGCGCATGCAGGCCGAATGTGGATCCTTGAAGGGGATCTGTTTGCCACAGGCACACTTCGATTGGTGACCATCAAGAGAAGTAGTTGGAGAGGACATCAGTTGAATCCAGCCGGAAAGAAAGACGAAATCGTCGTAGTTCTAAAGGTCATCACACGCTAGAAAAGAGACCGAGAGGCCGATGCTGGTGATGTCAACTGCAGGAAAATAACTGAAGATTATGCGGGGACCGCCTACTTATGTACTACGCCTGACGTCGGGTGCGGGACCAACATCGGAGGCGGTCCCCGCTGAAGACTGCTAGCTAGAAAATTTCCGTGGGGTCCTGGCGCCTGCTGGCTTCAGTCCTAATGGTGTAACCTGCTGCAACAGCTGTATCTCGAAGTAAGATCTCTGATACCACCTTTGGAAAGAATTTCGGGTGGGGGCACAGGACAACTTTGTCCCTGTGAAAGACCAAATAAGGGGAGTCCACCGAAGGCGTCTGGAGCTCCTCTGTCCTTCTGGCTGACATGATAGCCACCAGGAAGGCCGTCTTTCACGATAAGTGTGAGAGCTCACACTTGTGCATGGGTTCAAATGGCTTGCCCATGAGCTTTGCCAAAACCAGCAACAGATCCCATGGAGGTGGAGGTTCACACACCGGAGAGGATATGTGATCCAGGCCTTTGAAGAAGCAACCAACCACTGTCTGCTGCGCCAATGTCGGCTGACCGGCCCATGCCCGGTAAGCAGAAATGGCTGCCAGGTGCACCCTAAGGGTCGATGACCGTAGACCCCCTCTGGAGAGAGACAAAGGGAGTCTAGAATGTTAGCCATGGAGCAGCATAAGGGGTCCAGACTCCTAGCCTGGCACCAGATGGAAAACCTTTTCCATTTGAAGGCATAACATTTCCTGGTCGATTCCTTACAAGATGCCTCCACCACGGTGTATACATCCTCGGAAAGACCCAGAGCCTGGAACTCTAGCCGCTCAGGTACCAGGCGGTGAGGTGCAGGGATTGAAGGTCTGGATGGAATACCTTCCCCTGTTTCAATTATTTCAGGTCCAGGTGTGTGCAAAGCCGCTCCGGGGGCCTGCAGCTGAGGCTGAAGAGATCTGGGTACCAGAACTGGTGCGGCCAGTCTGGGACTACCAGGATCACCTTCGCCTTGTCCCTCCTCACCTTGACTAACACCATGCGGATCAGGGGAAATGAAGGGAAGGCGTAGAGGAAGCCTGAGGTCTATGGCCTCAAAAAGGCATCCCCTGCAGTGAGCCCTGCTGAGGGGGGGTGGGCATGATACAGCCTCAGCTTGGCGTTTTCCCTGGAGGCAAACAGGGCCACCATTGGTTTGCACCAATGGGAGAACAGGCTGTAAGCTACCTCTGGATGGAGAGACCACTCGTGGGATGTCTGGCCTATGTGGCCAAGAGCATCCGCCAGCTGGTTCGAGGCTCCAGCCACATGGATGGCTAGAAGATCCACCTCCAACCAGCTTATGAGGGTGCAGATGCGGAGCGCCTCCTTGCACAGCAGACAGGAGTGCGTGACGCCCTGTTTGCTGAGGTAGTACATGGTCGTGGTACTGTTCATGTGGACTTGAACTACTTGACCCCGGAGCTGAGGAGCGAAAGCTGACAGTGCCAGTCTGACTGCTCTGAGCTCCAACAGATTGATGTAGCATCGGGACTCCTTGGGGATCCAGAACCTGTGGGCCCCCCAGCACATGAGAGAGGCATCGGTCGTAGGGACGACCGTCGGCTCGGGGCGGACAAACAGGATCCCTTCCTGCAACCAGTCTGGGGCGATCCACCATTGGAGAGTGTCACACATCTTCTAGGTTACAGTGATCAGCTGGTGGAAATGACCATATCGCTGAGTTCACTGGGTGGCCAGCTCCCACTGGAGGGGGGCGCATGTGCCACCGGGCCAAATGGATCACCAAGGTGCACACCTCCATGCAACTCAGAAGGCGCAGAAAGTCCGAGGCAGGGCGCAAGTGCCCAACCAGAACTGACTGGGCAAAGGAGGAGAGAACCTCCGCCCTGTCCGCCGGGAGCCAAGCTCTGGCTTGATAAGAGTCGAGCTCTGCCCCGATGAAGCCCATCACCTGGGAAGGCACTAGTTCCGACTTGGCCTTGCTGGTCAGGAGGCTGAGTTGGGAGCAGGCCTGGAGGGCCAGATCCCTGGACCTCTCCACCTCCTGTTGGGTGGAACCTGCCAGGAGCCAACTGACGAGGTAAGTGTAGATTCTGACTCCTCGACACTGAAGATGGGCCGCCACCACTGCAATGCATTTGAAGACCCATGGGACCGATGACAGGCCGAATGGCATGGCTCGGAACTCGTAGAGGGTCCCCTCAACCCTGAAGTAGAGGAACCACTGATAGGATGCACGGATAAGGGCATGAAAGAACGCGTCCTTCAGATCCGGTAAACAGAACCACATGTTTCGCTCCAAGGATGGTATGATCTGGGGCAGAGTGAAAGGTGCGAGACCTGAGAAGCTGATTCAGGTCATGGAGATCTAGAATGGGGCACCAACCCCCCTGTCCGCTTGGGCACCAGGAAGTACCTGGAGACAAAGCCTGGGTCTGCTGGAGGATCCGCCACAGGATCTACTGCCTCCTTGCAGAGCAGCTGAGCTATGTCGTCTCGAAGAGCCGACTGGGTGCATGTGGAAATCCGTTCCTCCCGAGGGGCACGAGCTTGACTAGGAGGATACTGTTCGAACTCTAGAGGCAGTCCTCGACCGACCACTTCGAGAACCCACCTGTCCGAGGTGACGAAGTGATAGTGGACCAGGCGGAAAGAAAGTGGCGGAGCCGACTCCCCACCAGAGGGCTCAGAGCTGGCGTGATGGAGATAGGGATGGCAACCCCCATCCTGTCACTGGGCAGGCTTGGAGGAGGAGGCTCCAGGACCTGAGCCTCGGCCTCCTTTGTAGGCCTGTTGGGGTCCAGGCTTGGGCGAGGGCGCCAAGCTTGAGCCTGCTGCTGATGTCCTCCTTGATAGGAGGGCTGCCAGACCACAGGGGAAGAGTGCCAAAAGGGCTTCTTCTTGTTCTGCTGGTTCTTGCTTGAAGAACCCTTGGCAGAAGTGGAGTCCAAGGTGGCACTGGACTGCTCTATGCACTGTAGGTGACCAGCCACTCCTGGACTGAACAAGTTGGCCCCCAGGAAAGGCACGTCAGCAAGCTTATGCCGAGTACCCACCGGGAAGGAGGAAAGTCTCAGCCAAGCCCTGCAGTGACAGGCCACTGTGGCGGCCATCAAGCGGGCACAAGAATCCCAGATGTCCAAGCCCGTCTGCAGCTGCTGTTTGGCAACAGCACGGCTCTGGTCATGAACCCGTTTGACCATGGTCTGCATGTAAGCAGGGGAGATGAGGGAGGACTTCATCCAATGACCAGAGAAGGGCATGAGAGAAGTGTGCCATGATGACAGCCGAGCTGGCCTGACGAAGGCCCAAAGAAGAGGCAGCATAGACCTTTCGGGCAGTGTGGTCCATATTTCTGGACTCTTTGTCCAGAGGTTGGTCAGCGTTGGCCGAACTACCAGTACGCCTGAACACAGAGGAGGTCACCAGGCTCTCGGCCGAAGGGTGCTCTGTGAACCCCACAAGGGACCCCATGGGCACCACGTACTTGCGGGCCATGCGGGCAGATGATGCTGGCCATGAGGCAGGGCGTTGCCAGAGTTCAAGGGAAAGGCCAACAAAGGCTTTGGCCACTGGAAAGGCCTCCATCGGGGTATCCCCTCTCTTTAGAATATCTGTGAGAGGGTACTCCGCCTTTTTCTAGCTAGATTTCAGGGGCATTCCAATGGAGTTGGAAATGAGACAGAGAATCCCCTGGAAGGAGGAAGAGCCTTCCTCTGTCCCTGTGCCAATGGATGACTCGTCATTCCCAGGATGAGAGTGGAGCCCGGTGACATCAGAGTCAGAGGAGTAGTGATACAGCCGTCTACTGCCTAAATCACCCTCGATCCGCCGAGGGCGGTCTGGGGTGACTGTGACTGACAGACATCGGGGAAGTTGGGTGCCTAGTCGGTTTTCTTTCGAGGGAGCCCCTCCCGTAGGCTGCTCAGGTGGCGGTTCCACCCACATAGGTGGAGAGATCAGAATAGGCCGAACTGGTGGACGGGCTGGCCCCACGGGTGGAGGAACCAGAGGCTTCGGTTCTGGAGGGATCAGCTTCGGCCTGGGAGGCGAAAGCCAAGTAACGGCCAGGGTGGGTGGTGGAGCCAGCTTCTGCCCAGTCAGGATCAGCTGTTGCCACATAAGGTCTTCATAGCACCGGAGTTTCCGCCAGAGCCTCTCCTCTTCCAAGGAGGATGAGGACGACCTGTGGCATAGCCTCTTCTTACAGCACTTATGGCTCTTCCTCGGTCGTTCGGCCGAGTGGACCCTGGACCTCGACAGAGATCAGGCAGTCCGACGCGGTAGATTAGGAGACACCGGAGGGATCAGTGAAACCCGAGGGCCCGGAACCGGGTCCTTGATGGGGATGCCAGCGGGATGGGTCTTCTCACCAGGAAACACTAGGACCAGAGTCCTTTCTAAGGAGTCATCAGCCACGGCCTGCATCTCGACCAAGGTCGAGACCACATGCTCTTGGGACTCATCTCTTGGACCCAAGATCATCTTTGTTTCTTTTTCTCTTCCAAGATTGGGAGGAGTGCGAGCCCGAGGGCACCTCACCCCAGGTGGGGAGAGACTGGCATAACTCTTTAAAAGAACCAGAAAAGGTTGAGCCTAGTTTGAGAGGAACAAAGAAGCTTTGATTGGCAGAAGCGCGAGTGGCTTCTTCCTCAAAAGGCCACATGCGTTCCAGCTGCTCGGCGGAGCCACAGCAGCGAAAACCACCACCTAGCCTTCTCTTGGACTTCACGGAGGTTCCTTTTCAGTCTCCCCAGCTTCAGGCATGCCTTGTGGTTGTCCAGGACACTGGGATGGAAGGCCAAGCAATAACTGCAGGACGAGGTGTCATGGCTAACACCTAGGCAGCAGACGCACGTGAGGTGAGGATCGGTGCGTGACATCATTTGGCCGCAGGGACACCGGCAAAATCCCAGGGAAGATTTTTCCTCCATGATCGATGCTGCAAAAGCGTGATCGCTAACTCGAACGAGTTTCAATTTCGGTTAAACCGACGATTTGAAAGCCAGGGCCTACAAAATGCGAGAGCACAAGGGAGGCAACCTGTATCTTCCAGCGGAAAGGAAGATCTGGCATCATGGGGCGCAGCCGAGGTATATACCATCCGGGTAGGTGGGAGGAGCCAGCTTGAAGACTTTCACCAGATTTAAAGTGGAAGGGGACAGTGCCAAACAGTGTGGATGAATAATGTATCTACGCTCCTAGAAAAAGCATTTTCCAAGAAAGGAAACATAGCTCGCAAGTCACAGCTGGTACAAAGGGAGGGAGGATAAGCTTCTTGAGAACGAAAAGCAAATCCCAAGGAGAAACAGGGTCTCTTCTGGGAGGTCTGATGTGTAAGACCCCTCTGAGAAAGGTCTTGCAGACATTAAGTTGTGCTAGAGTTCTCTCCCCAAAGGGTTCATGATAAGCGGAGACCGCACACATGTGCACCTTGATGGACGAGTAGCTTAACCCTAAGTCCAAAAGGTGGCGGACGTAGTCTAGCACATGCCTAATTGGACAATCCAGGGGATCTAGGGCATGGGCAGTTGCCCATAGACAGAAACGCTTCCACTTCATAGCGTACGTGGCCCTAGTGGAAGGTTTCCTCGCTGCCACTAAGACCTCTGCCACCCTGCTTGACACTCCTAATCTCCCCTCTGCTAAGACTGTAGGAGCCAGGCGTGCAGGTGAAGAGTATGCATGGATGAGTGTCCCCTGTTCTTGTGAGAGCAAGTGGGTGGAGAGAGGCAACTGTCCTGGGGGTTCCAATGACAGTTGTTGAAGCAGCGGATACCAAATCTGTTGAGGCCATAGAGGAGCTATGAGGATCATCCTGGCTCCTTCCAACTGCAGTTTGAGCAGTACTCTCTGAATGAGGAGAAAGGGAGGGAAGGCATACAAAAACCTCCGTCCAGAAGAGGGACAATGCATCTCACCAGGCCCTGGAGCAAGCGAGCAAAAATTCTGCAGTTTGGCATTGCACAGTGAGGCAAAGAGGTCCAACTGTGGATGGCTCCAATGACCAAAGAAGTCGTCTGCGATTTCTTGGAGAAGTTCCGACTCAGAGAGAGAGAGAGAGAGAGAGAGAGAGAGAGAGAGAGAGAGAGAGAGAGAGAGAGAGACTGTGAGAACGCTGTGGACCCCTGAAGGTGCACTGCTGTGAGGTCTAGAAGATGTTCTACTGCCCAATCCCACACTCTCATGGCCTCCCTGCAAAGGGGATAAAAATGAGTGCCCCCTTGCTTGCTGATGTAGAAGACTACTGGCATGTTGTCTGTCTGCACCAGGAGGGGACCCTGAGAGAGCTGGTCTCGGAATGCCCTAAGTGCATTCAGAACTGCTCTCATTTCCAGAACACTGATACGTAGAGTGCATTCTGTGGGAGACCAGGACCGTCGAGTCCTGTGATCCCCAAAGTGGGCACTCCATCCTGTCAATGAGGCATCTGTTGTCAGGATTTGAGATGGGGTAGGTCTCCGAAAGGAGACTCTTCCTTCCAGGTTTGCATGGCAGAGCCACCAGTCGGGGGAGCGATAGACCACCCGAGAAACCCGGATCTGTTGATCCGGGTCATCCACCGCCTGGTCCTATTGGACCCTGAGGTGCCACTGAAGGACCCTCATGTGCAACCTGGCGAGGGGGACAGTAGCTATGGAGGCCACCATGTGGCCCAGTAGCTACAGAATAACTCATGCAGGGATCGATGAGGCTGCTTGTACTCTGTTTTCCAAGGCCCGCAAGCGTTCTGTCCTGTCCAAGGGGAGAAAGGCTCTTCCCTGTGCAGTGTACAGGATCGCCCCTATGAATTGCAACTGCTGGGATGGCCAGGGTTGCAACTTTGGCCAATTCACTGTTATTACCATGGAGTGGAAGAGCTCCTCTGTCTGCTTGAGGGCGACTCGAAGCTGCTCGTCCGAAAGGACGGAGAGAAGACAGTTGTCTAGGTAGGGGTAGACAAATAGGCCTCTCCTTTGGAGGGCCGCTGCCACCACTGCCAGACACTTGGTGAAGACTCTGGGGGCAGATGAAAGGCTGAACTCGAAACTGATAATGCTGGTCCTGAAACTTGAAATGAAGGAATCTTCTGAGAGACTTCAGAACCTTGATATGCATGTAAACATCTTGCATATCTTTGGAGCATAACCAGTCCTCCTTGATGGAGCAAGGGGAATAGACTTGCCAGAGTTACCATCTGAAATCTCTGGCACTTGACTGAGAGATTGAGCTGACTGGAGTCCAGAATTGGGCGAAGGTCTCCCGTTTTCTCTGAGACCAGGAAAAAAACGGGAGTAATAACCTTTGCCCCTCTGTGCCGGAGGAACCGGCTGGATGGCATTTTTCTCTAAAAACAGCTGAATTTCCTCTGCCAGAAGATGGGCGTGGGCTGGTGGACAACTGATGGGGGGGGGGGGATTGTCCGGTGGGACAGAGAGGAACTCTATAGAATAGTGTCCAGTACCCACTGATCTGTGGTGATGCTGGCCCATTCGAGTGGGCAGAGGGCAAATCTCCCTCCTACCTTCTCGGTTTGCGACTCCCGGGAAAGGTGGGGGAGAGGCAGTGAGTCAGGCAGAGGGAGTAACGGGGCCTTGAGGCCTGGGAGCTTTGGGCTGCCTAGAGCCTTGGGGGGCAGGGTGACCCCACCTCTTGAATCCCTTGCCCTGGGGGTTTGCCTCGTGCGTGAAGGTTGTTGAGGCTGGATTTATACATATGGTGAACATCCACAACTGCTTTCCTGACTCTTGAAGTTTTTTGACCACGGTTTCTACCTCTGGGCCAAACAGCACTGGGCCTTGAAATGGGGAGTCCTAAATGGAGCCCTGCAGATCAGGCTTAAAGCCACTAAGCCTCAGCCAAGACTGCCTCCTCAGACACCCCACCCGGGGCAGCAGCTCGGGAGGCAGTGTCCACTGCATCATAAGAGCAGCGCAGGACATGTTTATCTATGTCCAGACCTGACTGGGTGCAGGGAAGCACTTTCTCCTTGGCGTCCGAGTCTGGCATAGAATCAACCAGCTCCACAGTCTTCTGCCAAACTGACTGCTGATAAGTCACCATGTGTGCCATAAAGTTCAAGGATCTAATGGCGCCTGTGGCAGAGGAATATCCTTTTCGGACCCAGCTGTGCAGCTTCTTGGAGACCAGGTCCGGAGGCTGAGAGCTTAAGTGCTTACGTTGTGTGTCGCGGCCGTAGGCAGGGGTAAGTACCAGAGAATTAGCCTTTGGTTGCTCCAGCAAAAAGGGCTCTGCCCTGGGAGGCTTGTAGAGCCTATCAGCCTTCTTGGGTACTGCTGGTATGGCAAGTGTAGACCAGGAAATTTGAGTTACATCTTGGAAGGGCTTGACTATGGGCGGGATAATCAAGGGCTTTGGCTCTTTCTCTCCCAGGAATTTGGCTAGATGCCGATGCTCGGGGTCCAAATCCTCACTGTCCCATTCACAGACTGCTTGGATGTGCCTCATGATGTCTAAAAATGAGGGATCATCTGGAGGGGGATCTAGGACAGTTCTTAGGACCCGGGGAAGGGGGTAAGAACTCATCACCTGAAGAGTCAGGAGATGATGGTCCAGCGTCCTCTTCATCGGATGAGGAGATGTGACCACAGGATGAAGGAATAGGTGGGGAACGCTTCTTCCTTCCTTTACCCTTCGGATCTGGACGGGAGCCTTCATCCCCAGCTGGGGTAGGTGGAGTAGGAGGAGGTCCCATGGGTGGTGGAAGTGGGGTGGGGTCTGGGGGTCTGTAAAGAAGATCCCCCTTCATGGTATTCCACCATAAAGTGAATAAGGACCCAATGTCCACCACTGGGATGACCGCTGGGACGGGTGTCGGGTTAGCAGGACTGGACGTCTGAGGGTCAGGGACCGGCGCCTGGTCCTTGGAGCCTGTACCTGTGTCCGGACGTTCGGTATCACCTTCGCCTGGGGAACTGGCGTCCGGGGTAGGCGGAGGCCCTGCGGGCATTAGATCCTCCACCGGCCACCACCCCCATCAGGTGTCAAGTGCGCGCCAGTGAAGGTGACTGGCTAGGCTTGCAGTTGTCAGCTAGAGGGCGACCCTTGGCCGGCAGGGGTGGAGGGGGCATCCGATGCTTGACAACCTCCTACCTACCCTCCTGTTCGTCGGGGCGCTTTTGTTTTTCAGAAGAACTAGGCCTGTCCTTCGAAATACCCAAGGACTGGTGTTCCTGGGTCGACCCTGAGACAGGCTTGTGGGATCAATGGGCCAGGGAAGAAGAGTGCCCCGAAGGGGCTGACTCCCGGTGCTTGCCCCGAGAAGAGGCGAGAGTAGACTTATCCTTGTGTGAGGACTCTGAGGTGTGGGCCAGAACCAAGCCAGACCTCCGTCCGGAGGTCGAAGAAGCAGAATGTACCTTTTTTTGAAGGTGACTTTGGGCGGGACTCAGACCTGGCCCTATCTTTATCCCAGTGGTGACGCTTCCCACCTGACGATTTTTCCCTGGGTGGGGATTCCCTGTCGGGAGAAGAGCTGGCTCCTGAACCTCCCTGCACAGCCGCCACTTTTCTCTCCAAAAGGTAGGCATTGAGTGCATTGGGTCTTCTTGTTCTCGTTTTTTGGTTGAATTTCTGACAGCGTGGGCAGGTGTCCGGCCGATGGTCAGGGCCTAGGCAGATTAGGCAGCCCACGTGGCCATCCTTTGCCGGAATCTGCTTCTCATTTGCACACTTCAATTTTTGTTGCGGTGGAGAGGGCAACGACATACAAGAGGTCGGAGATAAATATGCTAAGAAACAAACAACTTTCTAAGATGAACTTTCCTCAAGCATGGTCGACGGGCAGAGAAGGTATCCGTGGGGCTGAACTATGCGGATCGACAGCGGGAAAAGAACTGAGATGGCACCAGGGGACCACCTTCTTTATACCACGTCTCACGCTGAGCGGAGCTGATGTCGAGGGCAGTCCTCCACTACAGACTGCTAGCTACAAGTTTTCCATGGGGTCCTAATGCCTTGTGGCATTAGTCCTAATGGAATTACCTGCTGCAAGAGCTCCCCCTTGAAGTCAGATCCTGAGGTACTGCTGGTGGGACTAACGGATGGGGAAGTGAAGGTAAGCATCGTCAGATCTACTGAGGCTAAAAAGTCCCCCGGCTGGACAACCCAGGTTATCGACCTCAGTGACTCCATCTTGAATGCTTTGTGATGGACAAACTTATTCGGATGTTTCAGATCCAGAACAGGCCTGAAGCCCCCTAACTTTCTGGGAAGTATGAAATAGATGGAATAGAACCCTTGACCTTGCTTGTTTGGAGGAACCGGCACAATGACCCTGATTTGGATGAGGAGGGTCAGTGTCTCCGACATCACTTAGCGTTTTGTCACTTGCTTTGAAACCGGGGACGGCAGAAAGTGTCCCCTTGAGGGAACCATTAAGAAGTCTATGACATAGCCCAGTTGAAGTATTTCCAGAACCCAGGCATCTGACGTTGTTTTGGGCCCATCTTGAAAGGAACTCCTGGAGTCTTCCACCAAGGGAAGGAGGGCAGAGATGGGCTCATGTAACTTCATTGTGAGGTACCAAGCTTTTGTGCTGGTCATCCTCAACGGTGCCAGGGAAAAGTCCCTCTATTACCATAACCCCTGTTGCCTGTGTCAGCACCTCTGTTTCTCTGGTTACCAAAGTTCTGAAAGGGATGAAACCCCCCCTCGGGACTGCCTGCACTGTTTCGCTGAGGCACAGGTTAGGAAGCATAGGGAAAACCCAGGAGCAGTTGTAAAATTCACAAAAACTTTATTTATAGTAGCAGTAATAGAAAAAATAAACATTCATAATAACTACGTACAAAAGCAAAATAAAATATTTCTTGTAATCCTCCTCTTGTTCTTCCAAAAACAAATCTCTATCTAAACCACTGCAGCTCAGTTCAGCTGTTTTATAAGTCTTTTCAACCCCCAACCTAAGCAAGAATCCTGTCTCTGCCAAATGTTCTGTTCTCGTAAATTTCAGGCAGGATCTATTAGAACACAGAGAGCTTCCCAGGACCCCTTTTGGCAGCTTTTGAAAAAAAAAAAGGCCTCAACAGTTGCACTCAAGTAACCTCTAGTTTTCTACAATTGTCTCAAATTATAAATATATACACATTTCAACAATAATACTAAATATTTTCTATACAAAAGTGATCCCATTATCAGTTTCATTCCATACATTGATTTGCAAATAATTTTACATTAGCAGGCATAGATAATGCAAGGTAGAAAAACAGACAGCAAGAAAAAACTGAGACAGTGAGAGGCAAAGAATTGCAAGACTGTTCGGGTTGATCAAGTCCAAGGTCTTACACGAAAATTTGGTTGCGCAACCATACATAGAAGGGACAGAAAAGGACAGATCCTCGCATTTAAACACTTTCTCCAAAACAAAACGGGACAGGGTCCTATTCTACCCTGTCACACAATGGCCATCACCTTGATCCCGTTGGGATGCTGTGGCCTTGTACTGTTGTTTAGATACTAGGAGGTGGCCCTTCTTATCCTGCACATCCTGCAAGACAGACTCAAGGCCGGAACCAAACAATAAACCTCCCTCAAAAGGGAGGTTAAACAGTTTTGCTTTTGATTAGCAGACCAGTGTCTGAGGCACATGCCCCTCATGGTCAACTCAATGTGGCAGGCTGAGCGGGCTGACATGTGTAAATTATCCACTGTAGAATCACTAAGAAGGGTGGAGGCCATGGCCACCAACTGCAAAATGCTTGCACCTTCCAAATCTTGCAGAAAGAATTTGGATAGTGTAGAGATTCAGATACTGTATTTAAGGCTCTGGCAACAATAAATGAAGCATAGGATGTAAGAAGGTTCATGCCATTAGAGGCAAAAGCCCTCCTACACGTGGCATCCACCCGCTTGTTATGAGAATCCGCTAGTGCCAGAGCGCCTTCAACTGGAATGGTGGTGTGTTCTATTGAATTATAAACTGCCTTATCTGCCAGAGGAGGAGCTTCCCACTTGTGAGTCCTTTCCCAAACAAGGTTTACAAAAAAAAAAAAAAAAAAAGGGATAATTCCATGATATTGGTTTGGGAAGATTCGTTCTGTTATCCACACTTGCCCATTCTTGTTGAATAATTTGGTCACAGTGAATAAAACCTGGGAAACATTTTGTAGCAGAGAAGGATGCAGACAGAATTGGACTGACATACACCATCTACATGGACTGCTGCTCCCTAAGTTGAAGGGACCTACAAGCCTCAGCTATCAAAAAGAACAAGGACTTATTGCCAAATGGGGTGAATCAGAATCCTTGACTTGGGTTCCATCCACTCCCCTTCTACCTCCTCCTGAGAGGGGACATTCTCCTCATCAGAGGGCAATTTTCTTTTATGCCAAAAGCTTTCCCAAGATATCTGAAATCCTCATCTTGGCCTTCTAAGAAGTCAGGGTTAGTCTGCACATTTGATTCCGCAGCCTTTTCTTGCTGCGGCGCACCTGGATGGGCACCCCCTGACCCGAGGGGCTCGGTCTGGGGTCAGGTGTATCTGCTGGGATGTCCTGCGGGACATAGGGGCTCAGAAGCTCACCAAGGAGCAATAAGAATGATTTTTGCAATTCTGCTTTGCCATTGCCAAGAAACAGACCAGGTGCCCCTCCCCCAGTTCGGAGGCATGGCTGGAGGGAACCATGAGAGAAATATGCTGAGCAACACAATGAGTGCAATAGGAACCCATGGTGGAGGGCCTCATCACCCTTCTGCAGGTCTTACATCATTTCATAATCAATGGACTCTGATAAGCCATGGTGCCAATAACAGAAAATTGTCAGAGGAAAAACCCAGGTTAAAATGCATAAAACAATTTTTTAAACGCTTGTTGCCAACAACAGCTAAAACCAACTGTCAGGTTGTATAAGTGCACTCAAAAATGCTAGAATGAGCATGCTCGCTCCCGACGGACGTGCGCGCACTTGCGCAATAGGTTTCAATGGAGATTGCCCATTTGTGCAATAGGTTTTAATGGAGATTGTGCTGCAGAAACAGAATTAGCGCTGAGCACGGGTGTGCGCTCTAGACAATGGCGGGAAGCCTAACTGAAGAAGAAGCATGCGTCCAGTCCTAATGGCAGCCACTCACACGGAAAAAAACTGAGATTGTGGTGGGAAATCACAGCTTCAAACGGTACCAAATTCACACAGTAGCTGTATAAAAGCACAACACCTGAGGCTTGGGGAAGGAGGGTGGCAAAAGGAATTGACGCTAGTGCCAAAGAACCCCCCAGAGACCCTACACTCCCAATAAATTCAACTGTACCTACCTGTGGCACCTTCTTTTTTTTAATGGAGACCATTAAACCATCCTAGCAAGGCAGAAGTGGCACCCAATCCACACAGGGAATGAGAAAAAATAGCAGGTTATTCAATTGGAAAGCTGCAACTTAACAGGCACAATTTTAATTTAGAGGTGCTCCCTGAAACAGGCAGCCCCAGCCTGCAGTGCAGAACTGCGACCCCAAATGAAATCTTGAAACTTGAACTTCTTGAAAGAAGATACAAGTAGCTCTGTCCCCTTCTAATGGCGCAGCTAAACTGGAGAGTTGCTGCAGAATGGAATCCTCATATGCCCAACATTCTAAAGATTGGGCTGTGCCATTCCCCTGGTAGGTGTACACAATACCCAGTTACTGTTTTGATTGCCCATTGACAATGTGAAGTGACACAGAAACGGAGTTCCCCATGCCTCTCCTCGTAGGGCTTTTCATGCAGACCCTGTACCATCTTGGTAACCCTCCTCTGGACTGCCTCTACTTTGCCAATGCCCTTCTGGAGGTGCAGTCTGCAGAACTGGACACAGTACTCCAGCTGAGGTTTCACCAGTGATCTGTACAGTGGCATAACCACCTCCTTCTGCTGGTGATCCCCTTCGCTATGCACCCCAGCATCCCACTGGCTTTTCCCACAGCCTTCTCACATTGTTTGGTCATCTATAGGTCCTCAGATATGAGTACCCACAGGTCTCATTCTTTCTTGGTGGCTGCCAGTACCTCCTTCCCATCTTGTATTCTTCCCTTGGATTTCTGCTCCCCAAGTGCATGTTTCTGCACTTTCTTGCATTAAAACTTAGCTGCCATACTTTTGACCACTCCTTCAACAGGCTTAGGTATTTTCTCATTTTTTTCTACCCCCCCCGGAGTGTCAAACTGTGACAGGGTCAGAGCTCCTGTCTGAATTTGTGCTGCTTTTTCTTTTATACTGTCCTGTTCTTGTGCATTACTGTTCTAGCTACAGGCTGAAATCTGGCCACATTCAGTCTTGTAGCCCCCCCGCCCCAAAGTACTGTATAAGGAACATATAATAAGACAAGAGGCAGTAAGTTGCTTGCTTTCTCCTGTGCTGGCAGACACAGAGGAAATGTAAATAATGAAAAAGAATTGAAACACAAGAGTCTTGCACTCAGTTTTATTCTGTGTTAACTGCTTTGGGTTTGCAAGAAGTCAAAAAAAAAACAACAGGTTACTCATCTGTAACAGTAGTTCTAGGAATGGTATATGTTGTTCATCCACACTTATTGGCATGTCCCTTTCCCCTTTAAGGATCGCCAGAAGTCTTCAGGCTAGCGCCTCCAATGCAACCCAGGTGGTATAACCCTCAGCTCCGCCCCATAATGCCAGATCTTAGTCTGCTGGAAGCCAGTTTGTGCGTCTGCAGCTGGGGAGGTCAGGTGAGTCCGTATGAATGAACAACATATACCACTCCTAGAACTGTTACAGGTGAGTAACCTGTTTTCCTAGGATTGTGGATATGTTGTTCATCCACACTTATTGCCAGACTCCTAACAGTTCTCCGGGAGAAGGGAGGCAAAGCACACCCCCCCACTGATACTCACTTGGGAAACAGAGACTGGAGAACTGAGGCCCCAAAACCAGCATCCCAGTGTGACTCTAGGTTGATGTGGTAGTGGGTAATGAAGATGTTTGCTGACTTCCAGGCAGCAGCCCGACAGATTTCCTGGATAGGGATGTCCCCGGAAGCAGCCACCAATGCAGAGGTATGGCAGGTAGAATGAGCTCTTATCCCTCTGGGAGGCTCCATGACTACCAACTCATAGCACAGACATATGCAAGATGTAATCCACCTTGCAATAGTCTGTTTTGCTGCAGGTCTGCCAGAAGGGGCTTCAGCGTAGGTGACAAACAGCTGGTGAACCTCTCCCTGAATTTCCGACATCCTCTCCTTATAATAGGAGAGAGCTTGTCTCAGGTTCAAAGAATGGAGCCTGTACTCGGCCTCCAAGGTGTAATTAGGGTAGTATACTGGCAGAGTTAACACCTGGTTAAGATGAAATTCTGACACCACCTTAGGAAGAAATTTCGGATGGGAACATAGGACAACCTTGTCCCTGTGGAAGATCAGATAAGGGGGAGTCCACTGAAAATGCCTGGAGCTCTCCTGTCCTTCTGGCAGACATGATAGCCATCAGGAAGGCCATCTTTCACGACAAGTGTGACAACGCACACTTGTGCATTGGTTCGAATAGCTTGCCCATGAGCTTTGCCAGTACCAGCAGTAGATCCCACGGAGGTGGAGGTTCACGCACCGGAGGGGATACGTGATCCAGGCCTTTGAAAAAGTGCCAGACCACCGTCTCCGGTGCCAATGTTGGCTGACCAGCCCACACCCAGTAAACAAAGATGACTGCCAGGTGCACCCTAAGGGTCGATGACCGAAGACCCCCTTTGGACAGGGACCAAAGGTAGTCGAGAATGTTAGCCACTGGACAGGATAGAGGGTCCAGGCCCTTGTCCTGACACCAAACCTTTTCCATTTGAAGGCATATCATTTCATGGTCAATTCCTTTCTGGATGCCTCCACCACGCTGAGGACATCCTCGGAAAGACCCAAAGCCTGGAACTCTAGCCGCTCAGGTACCAGGCTTTGAGGTGCAGGGATTGAAGGTCCAGATGGTATACCTTCCCCTGATTAAGAGAGATCAGGTCCGGGCATGCTGGGAGCCGCTCTGGGGGCCTGCAGCTGAGGCTGAGGAGATCTGGATACCAGAACTGGTGCGGCCAGTTTGAGGCTACCAGAATCACGTTCACCTTATCCCTCCTCACCTTGAGGAGCACCTTGTGGATCAAGGGAAATGGAGGGAAGGCGTAGAGGAGGCCTGGGGTCCACAGCCTCAAGAAGGCACCCCCCCCCCGCAGCCAGCCCTGCTGAGAGGGGCGGGCATGAAACAGCCTCAGCTTGGTGTTTTGCCTGGAGGCAAACAGGTCCACCATTGGTTTGTCCCAGTGGGAGAACAGGATGTAAGCTACCTCCGGATGGAGAGACCACTCGTGGGATGTCTCGTCTAAGCGGCTGAGAGCATCCGCCAGATGGTTTGAGGCTCCTGTCACATGAATGGCTAGGAGATCTGCCTCCAGACGGCTGACGAGGGTCCAGATGCAAAGCGCCTTCCTGCAAAGCAGAAGGGACTGCGTGCCGCCCTGTTTGTTGAGGCAGTACATGGTCGTGGTATTGTCTGTCTGAACTTGAACCACTTGACCTCGGAACTGAGGACCAAAAGCTGACAGTGCCAGTCTGACTGCTCTGAGCTCCAACAGGTTGATGTGGTATCGGGACTCCGCAGGGGTCGAGAACCCATGGGCCCTTTTATCCCCCATGTGTGCTCCCCAGCCCATGAGAGAGGCATCGGTTGTGAGGACGGCTGTCGGCTTTGGGCAGACAAATGGGATCCCTTCCTGCAACTGGTCTGGGGCGGTCCACCAATGGAGAGTGTCCCACATCTTCTGGGTTACAGTGATCAGCTGGTCAAAATGACTGTGGCGCTGAGTCCACTGGGCTACCAGCTCCCACTGAAGGTGGCGCATGTGCCACCGGACCCAACAGACCACAGAGGTGCATGCCATCATGTAACCCAGAAGGTGCAGAATGTCCCAGGCAAGGCACAATTGCCTAACCAGAAATGATTGGGCATAGGAGGAGAGAACCTCCACCCCGTCCGCCAGGAGCCGAGCTCTGGCTTGATGAGAGTCAAGCTCTGCCCCAATGAAGCACATCATCTGAGAAGGCACGAGTTCCGACTTGGCCTTGTTGATCAAGAGGCCGAGTTGAGAGCAGGTCTGGAGGGCCAGGTCCCTGGACCTCGTCACCTCTTGCTGAGTGGGACCTGCTAAGAGCCAATCATTGAGGTAGGGGTAAATTCTGCCCCCCCCCCAGTCCGAGATGGGCTGCCACCACTGCGACGCATTTGGTGAAGACCCATGGGGCCGATGGCAGGCCAAATGGCATGGCTCAGAACTCGTATAGGGTCCCTTTGGCTCTGAAGCGGAGGAGCCGCCAATGAGACGGATGGATTGGGACATGAAAGAACGCGTCCTGCAGATCCATTGAACAGAACCACATGTTTCACTCCAAGGATGGTATGATCTGCGACAAGAGTGACCATCCGAAAGGTGTGTGACCTGAGATACTGATTCAGGTCATGCAGATCTAGAATGGGATGCCAGCCCCCCCATCTGCTTGGGCACCAGAAAGTACCTGGAGACAAAGCCTGGGTCTGCTGGAGAATCCTCCACTGGAAATACTGCCTCCTTGAGGAGGAGCTGAGCGATGTCATCTAGGAGAGCCGACTGAGTATGGATGGATACTCTTTGCTCCTGAGGGGCGCGGGCTCTGCTGCTCGAATTCCAGAGGCAGTCCCTGACCGACCACTTTCAAAACCCACCTGTCTGTGGTGATAACGGACCAGGCAGAAAGAAAGTGGCGGAGCCGGACCCCCACAGGAAGACCCAGAGCTGGCGTGATGGGAGAGAGAGAGGCATCCCCTGCCCCATCACTGAGCAGGCTTGGAGGAGGATCATCCAGGACCTGAACCTCGGCCTCCTTTATGGGCCTGGGAGGGCCCGGAGGTGCCAAGCTTGAGCCTGCTGCTGCTGTTGCTGCCGCAGGGGAAGAGTGCCAAAAAGGCTTCTTCTTCTTCCCCTGCTGTTTCTTGTTCGAAGAACCCTTAGCAGAAGTAGCAACCAAGGTGGCATTGGACAGCTCAATACACTGAAGGTGACCACCAAAAAGGTTGGTGCCCAGGATAGGCACATCAGCCAGTTTGTGCTGAGTATCTGCCGGGAAAGAGGAGAGTCTCAGCCAAGCCCTGCAATGAGAGGCAACTGCGGCTGCCATCAAGCAGGCACAAGAATCCCCAATGTTCAGGGCTGTCTGAAGCTGCTGTTTGGCAACAGCCCGGTCCTGATCCCAGACCTGCTTGACTGTGGTCTGCAAGTTCACGGGGAGGTGTAGGAGGACTTAATCCAAAGACCCCTAGAGAGCATGGGAAAAGTGCACCATGATGACAGCTGAACTTGCCTGATGAAGGCCTAAAGATGAGGCCACAGAGATCTTACAAGCTGAATGATCCAAGAGTTTGGATTCTTTTTCAGGAGGTTGGTCAGTGTCAGCAGAAAGTACAGTTACATAAGAACTTACTGTAAAGTACAGTTACGTAAGAACTTACCGTAACAGTAGATCTTCGAGAACAGCTCTTGCAGCAGGTAACACCATTCGTTTCCTTCGCTGAGAGGATGCTGGGCCAACCAGTCTCAAAGCAGACTCTTTCTCGCTGGCTTGTCCAGTGTATCTCATTTTGCTATGACAGCAAACAGAAGCCCCTCCCGGGTACAGTCCGGGGCCACTCGACAAGCGGGGTGGCTACCTCTTTTGCAGCACTACATAACGTCTCCAGCTCTGCCATTTGTGCCGAAGCTACTTGGAGCTCTGTGCACACATTTATTAGGCATTATAGCCTGGATATTACAACACGGCGGAGAGCCGGTTTTGGCCTGGCCGTGCTACAGGGTCTCCTGTCCTAGAGTCAGGACTTGTTTAAAGATCTCTCCTAGTTTCCTCCTCCCAGAATGCTTACAGGCGCCACTGCTTGGAAATCAGTCCTAATGGTGTTACCTGCTGCAAGAGCTGTATCTCGAAGTAAGATAGTACAGTTACGTAAGAACTTACCGTAACAGTAGATCTTTAAGAACAGCTCTTGCAGCAGGTACATTCCCGCCCACCATTCCCCCCTTGGAGGAGGCATGGCTTACCAAGCCTTGGGCAGGGGCTTACGCCCTTTATCTTTTGATGGCGGATCCTCGGTCTCCCATTCTGATGTCATCCTGCGGCGGGGAGTCTCAGAGGGAGACTGGGGGCTCTGTTGGACCCTTATATGTACTACGCCTGACGTCAGGGGCGGGACCGACGTCAGGGGCGATCCCGGTCCTAACAGTAGATCTTCGAGAACAGCTCTTGCAGCAGGTTACACCATTAGGACTGAAGCCGGCAGGCGCCAGGACCCCACGGAAATTTTCTAGCTAGCAGTATCCAGCGGAGACTGCCCCACCCCTGATGTCAGGCATCATATAAAAGGGTGCAGTCCCCCAGAATCCCCAGTTCTCCTGCTAGAGCCTCCCGGCTGCTAGATGACATCTGAAGTGGAGACTGAGGATCCACCTTCAAAGAAGGTGTGCAACAGGGAGGTGATGTAAACACCAAAGCCTAGGTGATAATAAATGGAACAACTCTACTTCCAGAGGGGATGGTGGGAGGGAAACTACCTGCTGCAAGAGGTATTCTCGAAGATAGTACAGTTACGCAAGAACTTACCGGAACAGTAGATCTTCGAGAGGAGCTCTTGCACAGGATATATCCTTCAGGACTATGCCACAGGGACTAGGACCATCCGGAAAACTTCTCAGGCAGCAGTATACAGCAGGGACTGCCCCAGACGCCGGCCCCGCCCCGTCGGCCCTGGCACAAAAGGGGGCAGACCCAGCTCCACCTCAGTTCTCCTGCCAAGGCCCACAAGACCTGACAAGAGAAGGAGATGAAGCGAATACAGGAGATGTAAATGAAGATGGATCTGCACACCTCAAGGGGGAAAGCGGGTGGGAAAGTAACGCCTGCTGCAAGAGCTCCTCTCGAAGATCTACTGTTACGGTAAGTTCTTACATAACTGCACTATCTTACTTCAAGTGGGAGCTCTTGCAGCAGGCTATAACCTTCAGAACTGAATACCAAGCAGTCCACACCAAAGAAGTAGATGATCCCGGGAGGTGGAATATGCTGACTCCAGAGGCCTCAGGAGAGAAGTCCTTGTAAAACAGCCAAGCCGAAGCTAGCTCGGCATCTGGAGACGATATCCATCTGTAATGCTTGACAACGGTATGCACCGAGTTCCAGGAAGCGGCCGCACACATGTCCCTGATAGAGACATTTCTCAGGGCGGCGAGTGAAGCAGATACTCCTCTGGTGAAGAAACCCCTAACTTGGCCCGGTAGGGGCTTATTGTGTTTCTCATAACAGAAGGAGACACAGTGGACTATCCACTTTAATATCGTCTGCTTGGTCACCGGTTTACCCAAGCACTGTAGTGCAAAGGCCACAAAAAGTTGCTCCGATTGACTGTGTGCAGCCGTCCGCTTGAGTTAATACCTCAAAGTCCTGTGGACATCCAGTGTGTGAAGGAGAGCTTCCTCTCTATTGGATGGGGAAGGAAAATAAACTGGAAAGTCAACTGACTGGTTGAGGGTCAACTCCGAGATCACTTTCGGAAGAAACTTAGGATTTGTTCTAAGAGAAACCCTTTCCCCTGTGGAAAATCAAATACGGCTCTTTACACATCAGAGCCTAAGCTGGAAACTCTTTGAGCTGAGTAATAGCAACAAAAACAAACTTCCAAGAAAGGTAACACAGCTCACAATCCGCTGCCAGTTCAAAGGGAGGGAGGGTGGGTGAGCTTCTCCAACACATAAAGCAGGTCCCAGGGCGGGATAAGGTCCCGAATGGGAGGTCTCATATGCAAAATTCCTCTTAGAAAGGTGTGGGCAACATCCAATTGTGCCAACACCCTATCTTCAATGAGAGCATGATAGGCAGAGACAGCCCACATATGCACCTTAATAGAGGAGTAACTCAGGCCATTTTGATACAAGGAGAGGAGATATTGCAACGCTGAGTTCACTGGGCAAGTGACGGGGTCCAAATGCTGTGATGAGGCCCATAGACAAAAACGCTTCCACTTCATAGCGTAGGCGGAGCGGATGGATGGCTTTCTCGCCGAAACTAGGACTGCCGCCACTTCTGGGGAGACCCCGTATCTGTGCTGAGCTACGTCTGAAGGAGCCAAGCATGTAGGTGTAAGGACCGAAGGTCCGGATGGACAAGTGACCCCTGTTCCTGGGACAGCAACTGCGAGCATATGAGCAGCAGAACTGAAGACTCCATGGATAACCGCTACAGGAGTGGGAACCAAATCTGCCAAGGCCATCTGGGGCTACGAGAATCATTCGGGCCCCTTCTGCCTGTAACTTCAGTAGGACTCTCTGAATGAGAGGGAAGGGAGGGAAGGCATAGAGAAACCTCCCTGCCCTGCAAAGGGATAACGCGTCTGGCCAGAAAACTCCAGGCGCGTGTTCTCGCGAGCAAAACACTGGCAGTTTGGCGTTGCGTGGTGACACAAAGAGATCCAGCTCTAGATGACCCCACTTGTCGAAGAGCTGATCTGCCATGGATTGTAGCAGCTCCCACTCGTGTGCTCTGGCTCGAGACCTGCTTAGGCTGTCAGCCAGATTGTTGTGGGCTCCTGGAATGTGTACTGCGGACAGCAGAATGCGCCGCTCCAGCGCCCAGTACTAGGCTCCCATTGCCTCCCTGCAAAGAGGATACAAATGAGTACCCCCTTGCTTGTTGATGTAGAAGACGATCGCTATATTGTCTGTTTGGACCAGAAGAGAGCCTGGCACCAGGTCCTCTTGAAAGGCCTGTAAGGCACAGAGAACCGCTCGCATCTACAGTACATTGATGTGAAGGGATCGCTCCTCGGGTGACCAAACTCCTTGCGTTTGATAAGCACCCAGGTGTGCCCCCCACCCCAGGTCTGATGCATCTGTCATAAGAGTCTGACCTGGTGGCTATGGACGAAAGCTGACCCATTTCTCCAAGTTCTGGGGGTCCATCCACCAAAGCAAAGTTCTCCTGACTGGCTCGGTGATCCTGACCATGAAGTCTAGATCGTCATAGCCTTGGTCCCACTGTACCCTGACCATCCATTGTGGGATCCGCATGTGGAGGCGTGCCACGGGAGTGACCGGAATGGCTGCCACCATGTGCCCCAGAAGCCTGAGGAAGCTCCGTGCTGGAACTTGAGGAGTTATTGAGATCCCTTCGGCAATCTCTCACAGGCGATCGCCCCTGTTCTGGGAGAGGAAGGCCATGCCCTGGATTGAATCCAGTACCGCTCCAATGAAGACAAGCTTTTGACTGGGCTCTGGGGACGATTTCTGCAAATCAGGGTGATCCCTAGCTCTTGGAATAAAGTATAGGTCTCCGAGGGCATGAAGTAGGCCTGCCCTTAATGGGGCTGTAAGTAGCCAATCGTCTAGGTATGGGAAAATGTAGTGCCTCATGCACCTTAGAGCCGCAGCCACCACTGCCAAGCACTTTGTAAAGACTCGCGGAGCGGAAGAGAGGCCGAACGGAAGAACTCAGAATTGGTAGTTCTCCCCTTGGAAGTGGAACCTCAGAAACTTCCTGTGGGGAAGGAAGACCCCGATATGCACATATGCATCTTGCATGTCTAGGGAGCAGAGTCAGTCCCCCTGGTGAAGCAGAGGAAGAAGACCTGGGAGGGTCGCCATCCTGAACCTTTTGTACTCAATAAAGAGATTTAGAGAGCTGAGGTCCAGAATGGGATGAAGATCCTGTGTCTTTTTTGGGACCAGGAAGAAATGGGAGTAAAACCCCTTTCCCTGCTGAGGCCAGGGGACTACCTCTATTGCCCTTTTCTGCAACAGGGTCTGAATCTTTTCTTCTATTAGTGGGATGTGAGAAGGAAGAGGAGGATATCGGGAGTGCTTTGGCGGAGTATTCTGAGGAAACTCCATGAAATCCAGCGTGTGTCCTCTCCTGATGATATCTAGGACCCACTGGTCCTCAGTAGTCGACTTCCACCCCCTCGAGATGAAGGAAGAAGCAGCCCCCGATCGTCTCCCCTGGGTCTTCCTGTGGAAGGGGGGAGGCGGAAGGGAGTCATTGGGCTGAGCCGCATGTAGGCAGAGAGGCCTGGGAGGACTTGTGCCCGCGAGTAGGAGCTCCTCCAGGTTGCTGGTTACCGGATCTCCTCCGGAAGCTGCCTCTTTGCCCCTGCTGGTTACTACGGGCATGACCTTGGCCACCTGAGGACTTGTGAAATGGCCACTTGCGTTGTCTTCGCTGGTCACCGCGATACATGTGGCGGACCGACCAGATAGACTTATCCAACTCCTGGAGATGAGAAATCAAAGCTTCCATCTCCTGCCCAAAAAGCACGGTGCCCTGGAAGGATAAGTCCTTGATACCGGCCTGCAGATCCTGGTGAAAGCCCGAAACTCTCAACCAGGCGTGGCGCCAAGGCACACTCCAGAAGTGGCTGCCCTGGCTGCCGTATCTGCGGTGTCATACGAGGCTCTCAGAACATGGGAGCCTATGTCTGAGCCGATTTTAAAATATCCAGAAGCTCTGTCTTCTGGTCAGTGTCTGGAATGGTCTTCAAGAGCTCCTGCCCTCATTCCCATAGCGCATTCTGGTACTGGACCATATGCGTCAAGAAAGTGAGGGACCGTATTGAGCAGGTGGAGGCAGGATAAACCTTTTTGCCCACCTGGTTCAAATAGCGAGACTCTGGGTCGGGAGGCTGTGAGCTGAGGTGCTTTGGCTGTCTGGATTTATCATGGGCAGCCATGATCACAGAGGAGTCCGCCTGAGGGTGTTCAGCTAAGAAAGCTTCTGCCCTCGGGGTCTTGTACAGCCTATCCAACTTCTTCGGAACAGCTGGGACTGAAGCTCGATGCCTCCAGGTAGTCCAGGTAAGGTCCTGGAAAGTATCCACCAAAGGAGGGATCACCAGTGATTTCGGCTCCTTTTGCCTCAAGTACTTCGCCAGTCTTCAGCGTTCCAGGTTCAGGTCCTCAGTCTCCCACTCGTTGGAGGCTTGGATATGCCTCATGACGTCTATGAAGGTTGGATCATCTGGAGGCGAGCCAGGCTGGTCCTTCTCTCCCGGGGACCGCTGCAAGCTGAGAGAGGAAGATGACACAGATGATGATGAGGGAGATCGACTATAAGATCTCGAATAGTCTGACCTCTCCTTGTGACCAGACTCTCGCTATCGACGGTAACTGGGGGACCGACTCTGGTCCCGAGACTGGCGATGGAGCATAGACCGATGCCGGTCAGAGGAACGACGTCAGGAGTGTTCTCGCCTAGAAGAATGAGAAAGACTCTGAGAATACGACGTAGACCGACGATGGTCTCCAGAATCCCTGGAGTGATGTCGGTGGTCTCCAGACTGGGTGCGGGAATGAGCCGTAGCAGGAGGTGTAGGCAGTCGCTCTGAAGACTTCCGCAGGGAAGGCTCACCTCTCGGCTGTGGTCTGTCCAACGGGTCCGGTACTGGTGTCTGGGTCGGCGACAGAGGGGTCCGCTTCTGGACCTATCCCCACCAAAAGGAGAATAGCTCCTGTAGCTCATCCTTCGAAAGAGGTCTGCCACCCGGCCCGGAAAGGTAGCATCCGGGACATCGGCCCACAAAGGAGAGCCCTCCTGGAGACCCAGTGGGGAGGAGGACTTGGGCAATGAGGACATCGGCTCTTCCACGGCCGATCCATCACCCTTTGCCCCTTCGACCGGAGTCGGTGGTGGTACCGATGACGTGGTACCGCCAGGGGGCGCTGGAGATTCCTTGAGCTCCAGGCGCGCCTTCAGCAGGGCACCGGTGCCTTGGGAGGTGGGGCCGCAGCTTTCACCTCCAAGGGCTTAGTGGTAACCCTTAGCGGGGTTACCTTCGGCTAGCCGACTTCTCCCCAAAGGGCCAGCCTTGGCCTGAGCAGACTTGGACGCCTCTCCTGATCCCGGAGGGCAGGCTTTTGGGAGAGGGCCGCGAGTGAGACCGGGACTGCAACCGGAACCGACTACGGTCTTTACCATGGCGCTTCTTCTCCTTGCGTTTCCCCTCAGAGGAGTGCAGATCCATCTTCTGCTCCAACAGGAAAGCCTTCAGGGCCTTGAGACGACGGATGCGGGTCTGGCTAGTAAAAGCCTGGCAGGCGGAGCAGGCCACGGTGTTGTGGTCCGGCCCGAGGTAGAATACGCAGCGTCGATGGCCGTCCTTGGCCGGGATCTGCCTCCCATGCTCGCACTTATTCTGGTGATGTTCCAGCGAGGCCGTCGATGGGGAAGACATCCGTTGGTGAACTTAAAAAAAATCGTCAGAAATGGTCTGACGTCGGTTAACAAGAAAATAAACCATTGAAAATGGTAAAAAAGTGGGTTGAAAGGAAATTCTTGCTGTTTTCTGGCAAGCTGATTGAAGATCTCTTCATGTGCGGGACACAGCAGGAAAAGAACTGAGGAGAAGCTGGGTCTGCCCCCTTTTGTACCAGGGTCAACGTCGGGGGGCAGTCCCTGCTGTATACTGCTGGCTGAGAAGTCTTCCAGATGGTCCTAGTGCCTGCGGCATAGTCCTGAAGGTTATAGCCTGCTGCAAGAGCGCCCACTCGAAGTAAGATCTACTGTTACGGTAAGTTCTTACGTAACTGTACTATCTTACTTTAAGAAACAGCTCTTGCAGCAGGTTACACCATTAGGACTGATTCCCAAGCAATTATGGAAATCCCTCTCAGACAGGAGGAAGCTAGTGAGAGATCGTGAGTTGAACTGGAGCCTAGGACAGTAGTTCCTGAAGGACTGCTAGACCAAAACCAGCTCTTCGCCTTGAGGCAACGTCCAGGCTATAATGCCTAATGAAAGTGTGCACGGTGCTCCAAGTAGCTGCTGCACAGATGGCGGAAGTGGAAACGTTCTTCAGAGCAGCAAAGGAGGTAGCCACCCCCCTTGTGGAATGTCTCTTGACCAAGCCCGGCAGGGACTTATTATGCTTTTGGTAACAGAAGGTGATGCAATGTATGAGCCATCTGGAAATGGATTGCTTAGAGATCGGAGCACCCAACATCCTGTGGGCAAAGGAGACAAAGAGCTGATCAGATTTACGGTGTTGTCTGGTTCTGGTCAGATAGTATTTAAGACACCTATGCACATTGAGAGTGTGTAGCAGGGACTCTCCTCTATTAGAGTACTTAGGAAAGTACACCAGGAGGTCGATATCCTGGTTAAGATTAAGGGCTGAGACCATCTTGGGAAGAAATTTTGGATTTGTCCTTAGGGACACCCTGTCCTGGTGAAAAACCAAATAAGGTTCTTTGCATGAGTGCATGGAGCTCAGAAATCCTTCTGACAGAAGTACCAGCAACTAAAAATAATGTCTTCCATGCGAGGAGCCGTAGCTCGCAAGCCGCGGCTAGTTCAAAAGGAGGCAGCGTAAGCTGCTCTAGGATGAAGGATAAGTCCCAAGGTGGAATGAGATCTTTAACCGGAACCCTAAGGTGGAGAACGCCATGCAAAAAAGCACGTGCGACTTCTGACTGGGATATGGACCATAGGCCTATGGGAGCACGATAGGCCGAGATGGCACAGAGGTGTACCTTTATTGAGGGAGTAGGCCAAGCCTGCCTGAAAGAGGGACAAGAGGTAGTCTAATACTGAACCCTCAGAACAATCCAGTGTGGGAAGTCCCCATGCTTGAGCCCAGAGACAGAATCTGCGCCATTTCATGGCGTATGTGGCATGAGTGGCTGGTTTTCTAGCAGCCGCTAGAACATCTTCTACCTCGTGCTAGACCCCGTATCGCATGACTGCTATGTCCTTAGGAGCCAGGCATACAGGCTCAGACAGCATAGGTCCGGATGAACCAAGGAGCCTGCCTCCTGGGACAGTAAGTGAGAGCTGAGTGGCAGAGGCACTGGTGGTTCCTGAGAAAGTTGGTACAGCAGGGGGAACCAAATCTGCCTGGGGCAATTGAGCGTGATTAAGATCAGAGTCGCCTACTCTCTGCGGAGTTTCAGAAGAACCCTCTGGATCAATGGGAACGGAGGGAAGGCGTAAAGGAATCTGCCCGCCCAAGAGAGGGACAACGCGTCTCACCAGAAAACACCAGGCCTTGGATCTAGCAAGCAGAAATTGGGCAGTTTTGTGCTCCATTGGGACGAAAAAAGGTCTAACTCTGGTGTCCCCATCTGTGAAACGAATCCCAGGGTTTTAAATAATTGATTAGCAGTTTTTTTCTTGGGACAATGCTAACTGTACAGAAAGTATTTATATAGGTTTTCTAGAAGTGTTATATTTGTTAAACACAATGAGGCAAGTGCTATGCATTTTCACAATGTTTTAGCACTTTTATGAGCAAAACGCTAATCAATTTTTGGAGTTAAATAAAACCCTGAATCTTCTACGACCTCTTGGAGTAGTTTCCATTCGTCGACTCTGGCCTGAGAGTGTCTCAGACTGTCTGCGATAATGCTGTCCACTCCTGGAACATGTACAGCAGTAAGGTCTGTGCTGTGTTGAAGTACCCAATCCCACACCTTCATGGCCTCCCTGCAAAGAGGGTATGAATGAGTGCCTCCTTGTTTGTTGATGTAGTACATCACCGCGGTATTGTCTGTTTGCAGCAGATGACTACCCAGTGGAATCTCCGATTGGAAGGCCTGCAAGGCATATAGGATGACTCTCATGGCAAAAAATGTTTACGTGAAGGTGAGATTCCTGGGTCGTCCACAAGCCGAGACTTGACACCGTTGAGGTGTGCTCCCCAACTGGACCCCGAAGCATCCGTGGAGAGCGTCACAACTGGGGACAGCGTAGCGAAGAGGACTCCCATCGAAAGGTGTTCTGGGACAAGCCACCATTGCCAATCCCAGATGACGGCCTTCCTGATCCAGACTGGATGCTGCAGATGGTCTTGCTTTTGATCCCACTGCACCTGTAACATCGATTGGGTCACCCGCATGTGGAGACAGGCTAAAGGGACTGTTGCAATGGCCGCAGCCATGTGTCCGAGCAGGCAAAGGACCAATCTTGCCGGAATGGTCTTCCTCGCCAAGATATCCCCTATAAGGGATCTGATGTGCTCCGCTCTGTCCTGAAAGGCTTTCCCCTAGACAGTATCCAGGACTGCGCCTATGAACTGCAGTCTCTGAGACGGAACCTGGCGCGACTTCTCCCGACTGATGGTGATGCCCAACGATCCAAAGAGGGAAAGAGTACAATGAATCGCGGACATCAGGACCTCCTGAGAGGGGGCCATAAGGAGCCAGTCATCCAGGTAGGGGAACACATAGTGGCCTTGTCTCCTGAGAGCTGCCGCCACGACTGCCATACACTTGGTGAACACCTGAGGTGCAGAGGAAAGTCTGAAGGGGAAGGCTCGGAACTGATAATGGCGACCCAGAAACTCGAGGTGCAAGAATTTTCTGTGCACCCGAGCTATCGGGATATGCAAGTAGACATCCTGCATGTCCAGTGATACTAAGAAGGTGCCCCTGCTTGAGCATGGAAATTAGCCCTGAAAGAGTCACCATGTGGAAGCGTTTGTATAGCACCGAAGCACTGAGGTCGCTGGGGTCCAGGATCGGACGGAGGTCCTCTGTCTTTTTGGGAACCAGAAAGAAGTGGGAATAATATCCTGTGCCTCTCTGGTTTCATGGTACGTGCTCTATGGCCTCTTTGCCCAGAAGCACTAGCACTTCCTGCGGAATGAGCAGGGCGTGCTGACCCGAGTAACGGGAAAGCAGGGGAGGTCTTGAAGGTGGGTGGTCGAGGAATTCTACAGTGTGTCCTCTCTCTACCAATTGTAGAACCCACTGGTCAGCGGTTATTGTCTGCCACCCTGAAAGGTGGCGGGAGATGAGACCCCTGACCTTTTCTTCCCATTGATCCAGAGGAGGGGCGGGGGCCGGGAAGGAGTCAGCTGTAGGCGGCGTTGCTTCCGTGGACTGGGTCGGTTTAGTGCATCTCTGACCTTGGCTTGGGGAAGACTTAGACTGAGCCTTGCGACTGAAGTTGCCCCTTTGTTGCTGGCCGGAACGTGGCTGTTGCCGGCCACGAAAGCGATTCTGGTTCCTACGAAAGGAGCCAGTCTTGGGCCTGTACATGGTCTCACCGCTGTCCTGTAACTTGGTGATTACCTTTTTGGATTCTTCACCAAACAGGACATCTCCGTTGTAGGGGACGTCCAGGATATTTTTCTGGACATCTGGAGTAAATCCGGAGACACGAAGCCATGAGTGTCTACGGAGACAGACGCCCAAGGCTGCTCCCCTGGCCGCAGAGTCCGCAGAGTCATAGGTGGCTCTCAAAACTTGAGTCCCCACATCTGACCCTGTGTGAAGAAGGTTTAAAAGTTCCTCCTTCTGCTTTCCATCCGGAAGGACTTTGACCAGGTCCTGGCTCTGTTCCCATAGGGCATTCTGAAACTGAACCATGTGTGTTAGGTACTTCAGAGACCTGAGGGAGCACATAGCAGCCGCATACATGCATCTCCCCAGTGAATCCAATTGCTTGGATTCCTGGTCCGGTGTCTGGGTGCTCAGATGCTGCGGCCGTTGTGACCGGTCGCGGAGGCCGTGATGACCAGTGAATCAGTCAGGGGTTGTTGCGCCAAGTACGGGTCCTCCAAAGGAGCCCTGTACAGGCAGTCAGCCTTCTTTGGCTCAGCAGGGGTGGAGTGCGGACGTTTCCACGCAGCCTTGGTGATGTCCGAAAAGGTATCCACAAAGGATGGCACCACCATAGGCTTAGGGTCTTTCTGCCGAAAATATCTGGCTAGGCGCTGTAGTTTGGGGTCTAGATCTTCTGTCTCCCATCCCATATTCTCCTGGATGTGCTGCATGATTTCAGCAAAGGAGGGATCATCTGGAGGTGACCTGGGGAGGTCTGGTGGGTCTGGTGATGGGAGACTGACGGGAGAAGGAGACCTGGAGGTACCAGATGAGTCCGGTCTTGAGTCGTTCCCCTGCTGAGTGGACCTTCTTCCTCTGGGTCGCTTGGCGCTGGGGGACCCTGAGGGAGACTGTGAAGAGGGCCCTCTCCTTTCTCTGGATCTACCCCAGGAGGTGGTGTAGGCTCCTTGGGGGTCAGGGGTCTGCCATCTGGACCCTGGGAAGGAGGAGGCTTTACTGGGACCACATCCTTCTTGATAGTGTCCCACCAAAAGGTGAAGAGATCTTTAACTTCCTGAAGGTTCATGCCAGACGATGGGCCAGGCATCGGGGCTGGCCTGTTGCAGGAGTCAGATGTCAGGTCAGGGGTCGTCATCGGTTTGGGCAAAGTCTCTCGAGGAAGCCCAGCGTCTTCCATGTCACCTGTCTGGTCATAAGAAATGACAAATTCTCCTCCGATGAACCCCAGCAACTGGTATTGACCAGTGGCGGGCGGGCGTCGTCGCTCGAGTTGTGACCGTCTTCGGATACTAAGGGCGTCTGGTCTGTCGGGCGTTTGGCTGGTGATGGATCGGCAGCCTGTTTGAAGCTCCGGCGTCCTGCTTGAGGGATGTCAGGTCCGTGGTCTTACTGGGGGGGGATCAGGTCCCCTTGGAGGCTGGGAGACTGATCTGGCATCGGGTTCCCAGCATCTGTCTGAAGAAGTAGTAACTGACTTCGAGAAGGACTTAGACCGATGACGGTCGGAAGACTTTCCTGAGGCCCGGGAGGGCAGAGGAGATGGATCCAAAGTCCTGGAGGTCTTCAGCGGGTAGAGAGAAGCCGTAGGACCGCCAGAGGATCTGACCGTAACTGGTGGAGGCTGAGAGTTAGCCCTGGAGGGAGAGCGGTCTGAGCTCATGGAGCCAGAGCTGGTGCATGAGTCCAAGACCCAGTTCCGGGATCTGGACCTGGCCTTCTCCCGGTGTTTATGGGACTTGGATGTCTGGATTTTTCTCTGTTTGATTAGCAGGGTATTTTCTCTGTCAAATTGTTGTGTAGGGCATCTTGCTGACAGGAAGGCACCCATCGCAGCGGTGGGTCAGAGCTTTCAGCTGTTTGTTTTGTGAGGGCACAGTTTAGGCCCTACCCCTTCCCACCGCTCACCCCAACCACCCCTGGAAATAGTTCCTTTTATACCTGGGGTTCTGACATCATTTCCTCAAGAGTGCAAGGTGTATATCACTGTCATATCCTCTCTAGCACACTGCACTGACAATAGAAGCATACACATTGTATTATATATATATTTCTATATAACAAACCAATCACACCGACACACACAAAAAAAAGTAGATAAACATGTGGGGAGTAGTGCAATGTAATGGCTGTGGGGCAGCAGTCTTCCAGGAGTCTTTCTGGAGGCTGAGATGCTGCCCTATTTGCAAACAACTCTCTGCCCCTGGGAGAAGAGTTGCCGTCATCAGGCCACACTGACAGTAGTAAGGGAACCTTCCCCAGGCCACACTGGACGGTGAGAAGGAACCTCCCCATCCAGGGAGTACCAGAGCCACCACCACTACCTCAGAGGGTTGCGAGAAAGCACAGCAGTTGGACCACAGTGGGCTCAGGGAGAGAGAGCAGTGGAACAGAGGCACACCCAGTCAGTTTTCCACTCACAACCATACACACCATTCTGGGGGAGCATAGCCCCTGTGGATGCACCCAGAGGAGACTAAGGAGGCTGAGGACAACTGTCACAAGGAGGCCCACAGGAGGAGGCAGAGGACACCACAAGGAAAGGAAGCAGCTCCTGGTGGGGACTCAATTACTAGGGGAGAGAACTGGGGAGCAGGGAAAACTGAGTAAGGTGCCTGCCTGGTGCCATAGCTTGGAGGGACAGGGCGCATCCTCAGGATCACGAGGAACAACTGCACGGGAGTCTGGGCTGGGCGTCATTGTCCACCTAGGGACAAATGACTTGGCTCATCATGAGATTAGAGCAATGCAGAAGGACTTTGGTAGAATTGGGGCCTAAGACAAGTACGTCACACAGTATCCTTCCGGAGGTGCTGTCTGTCAATGGCATGAGTGAGGCGAGGGTACTTTGCATCATGCAGTTTAATGAATGGTTGAAAAAATGGTGTGGAGCACAGGGGTTTGGCTTCATTGGGGACTGGGGTTCCACCTGGAGGGACATCAGCCTATATTGGCAGGATGGTCTGCATCTGTCCAGGAAGGGAACAAGTCTTTTGAGCAATCGGTTTAAATGCTTCATTGGCAAGCTTTTAAACTAGTCAAGGGGGGGAGGCACTGATAAGCTGCAGGAAAATCCCAGCCTCTCCTACAAAAGGGTACTAAATGAAAAAAAGACCAAGGTAGAAAGGTCAGTGGCGGATGCTGCAAAGAAGGTAAAGCCATCAAGAATGGAGAGCAATGAGTACCAATGCCCGTAGTCTGAGTAACAAGCTTCGAATTAGTGGCCTTGATGGAGGAGAAACATCTGGATATTGTGGCAGTCACAGAAACATAGTACACAAAAAACCATGACTAGGACGTAAACATACCAGGATACACTATCTACAGGAGGGACGGGAGGTAAAGAGGGGAGGAGCAGCTCTTTACATAGGGAGGAATCAAAGCAACAGAACAAAAGGGAAAACAGGTAGGAGAAGAAGAACTGTGGGTAAGTTGGGACCGGCAATGGCACCACAATCCGCTGGGGGTGCTCTGACCCCCTTCTCAGGGAGGAAATGGACAAGGAAATAAGTATACTTAGAATGGCAGAAAAGGGAGATATTGCTGATGGGTGATCTGAATATGCCAGATGTTAACTGGAGTGCAGTTGCAGCAGCCACTCAAGAGTGGGGTTATTCTAGATGCCCTACAGGGGCATGCTTTAGACAACTAGTACTGGAGCCCACTCCGAGAGGGCAATCTTAGACCTGGTTCTCTCAAATGGAGATGGAAGAGGATCACAGATGTAGAGTGGGTAGCCATCTGGAACTAGCGACTATCAACAGTATGGTTCACAATAAACACAGCAATAGAGCCAAGCCATACAAAGGCAAAAGTACTGGACTTTAGGAGGCTGATTTTGCCAAAAGCAGGTGAGTGCCTAAGGAATGCACTAGCAAATGGGCAGGAAGGAGGTGGAAGAACAATGGGGAATAATAAAACTGCCATCACAGAGGTAACAAGCCTTTGTGTGAAGCAAATAAACAAAACAAAACGATGTAAGAAACCACTATGGTTCTCAAAGGAAGTGGCAGTGAAGGTTCAAGAAAAAGAAAGTATTCAGGAAGTACAAGGAATCACAGAAGGAGCAGGACAGAGAACTGTATCAGTTAAAGCAAAGGAAGCTGGGAAGGCAGTCAGAACAGCAAAGGCCCAAACCGAGGAAAAGATAGCCAACTCAGTTAAGAAGGGGATAAAACCTTTATAGGTACATCAGGAGTGAAGGAAGACCAAGGAGAGATAGTGAGGCTTAATAAAGGGGAGGGAGGGTGGGCAGAGGGTGACTGTGAAAGGCAGAGATACTAAACAAATATTTTTGCTCAGTATTTACAAAGGAAGAGGGAGGTACCTAAAACAAACAGTAGAAACACTCCGGATACAGAAGTTGATACCAGCCCATTTACAGAAAAAAGGGTTCTGAAAGAACTATTAAAACTGAAGAGTGGACAAAGCAATGGGGCCTGATGGGATTCATCCCAGAATTCTAAAAACTAAGGATAGAACTAGTGACACCACTGACTACCCTCTTTAACAAATCATGGGAGGATGGGGTGGTACCGAGGACGGAGGAGAGCAGATGTGATTCCCTTTACAAAAGTGGGAGCAAGGCAGAAGCAGGAAACTACAGACCTGTTAGTTTAACCTCAGTGGTAGGGAAAATGATGGAATCACTTCTGAAGGAAAGAACTGTCGGTATCTAGAGGCCAGAAGGGCACAGGACCCAAGGCAGCATGGATTCACAGCAGGAAGGTCATGCCAGACAAATCTGATAGATTTCTTTGACTGGATGACCAAGTAGTAGATCAGGAGGGGCTGTGGACATGGCCTACCTAGACTTTAGCAAGGCATTTGACACAGTCCCACACAAAAGATTAATATACAAGTTAGCCAGCCTGGGAATGGGTCCCAAGATGACAGCCTGGGTAAAGAATTGGCTGGAGAATAGGACACAGAGAGTAATAGTAAATGGAGTCCACTCTGAAGAAAGGGGGGTTACTAGTGGGGTACCGCAGGGTTCAGTATTAGGACCGGTCCTTTTCGATGTCTTTATAAGCGACATTGCAGAGGGACTGGAAGGAAAAGTATGTCTCTTTACAGATGACACAAAGATCTGTAACAGAGTTGATGCACAAGGTGGGGTGGAAATGATGAGAAGGGACTTGCAAGGTTAGAGGAATGGTCAAGCGTATGCAGCTTAGATTCAATGCTAAAGTGCAAGGTAATGCACCGAAACAAAACCCAGGGAAGAGTACACAATGGGGTGAGATACTAACAACAACAAAAATGGAAAGGAACCTGGGGTAGTCATATCAGATGACCTAAAGGTGGGCAAGCAATGTGAGAGGGCAGCAAGGAGGGCTGGGGGATACTGGGATGCATAGGAGAGCATCACCAGTAGAAAACAGGAAGTTATTATCCCTCTGTACAGACAGCTGGCGAGACCCCATCTGGAGTACTGCATGCAGTTCTGGAGACCCAATCTCAAAAGACATAGACAGGATGGAAGCTGTCCAGAGGAGGGCAACTAAAATGGTGCAGGGTCTGCACGGAAGACATATGAAGAGAGACTTAGGAGCTTAATATGTATAGCCTCGAGGAAAAGCAGGAGTGGGGAACATGATAGAAACTTTGAAGTACCTCAAGGAATCAACAAAGTCCAAGAGGGTAGCATCTTTCAAAAAAGGTGTGCAAGAACAAGGGGCCAATTTGAAGATAGAAGAGGCGGCTCAGAGGTAATTTAAGGAACTATTTTTCACAGAGAGGTTGTGGATGCATGGAGCGGCCTTCCAGAGGAGGTTGTGGAGTCAAAAACAGTGGTGGAATTCAAGCATGCATGGGACAGTCATAAGGCAATTCTAGGGGTGGGGTTGGAAGAAGTAGGCTGCTGGTTAATTAGGATCTGCAGCTTATCCATTAGGTGAGAAGCAGGCAGACGGGTGGGCCAAAGCGGTCCTTATCTGCCGTCAAATTCTGTTTCTATGTTTCTATGAGGCTGGCTCACCTCTGGAGGCAGGGTGTTTTACATGGTTTTAATTTTTCTTCTAATAGGAACCCTGGAGTGCCTTTTGGCCAATGAATCCTGGTAAACTGCTGGCAAACAGAGCAGGCCTAGTGTCGTGCCAGACCTAAGCACATGAACAGGTTGTGTGGAGATCCTTGAAAGTGATCTGTTTGACGTAGGCACACTTAGAGGGGTGACCTTCTGTGGAAAGAGTAGGAGATGCAGACATTTAGCAAAGAAAAAGTTTGCTGAAGAAGTTCGAGTTGTCATTCGCTAATGAGGCGTCCGTGAGGCCGATGCTGGCGAGTCGACGGTGGAAAAAGAACTGGGTATCCTGGGGGACCGCCCCCTTTTATATGATGCCTGACGTCGGGGGCAGGGCCGTCGGGGGCGGTCCCCGCTGGATACTTCTAGCTAGAAAGTTTCCATGGGGTCCTGGTGCCTGCCGGCTTCAGTCTTAATGGTGTAACCTGCTGCAAGAGTTGTTTCTTGAAGTAAGAACTGCCAGTATGCCTGAACACACAGGCGTTCACCAGGCTCTCGGCTGAAGGGTGCTCTGTGAACCCCGCAAGGGACTCCACGGGCACCACATACTTGTGGGCCATGCGGGCAGATGGAGCTGGACAGGACGCAGGGCGCTGCCAAAGTTCTAAGACTGGGCCACCTATGGCCTCAGCCACAGGAAAGGCCTCTGTCGGGGTATCCCCTCTCTTGAGAATGTCCGTGAGAGGGTACTCTGCCTTTTTCTTGATAGGTTCCAGGGGCATCCCTGTGGACACAAAGATAAGGTGAAGCATGCCCTGAAAGGACAAAGGACCTTCCTCCATCTCTATCCCACCAGCCAATTCGTCTTCTCCGGGATGAGAATGTAGGCTGGTCTCATTCGAATCCGAGGAATCTGTATACAACGGTCAACTGCTCAGGTCACCTTCGACCCGCCGAGGGCGGTCTGGGGTGACAGTGACCGAAAGACGCTGGGGAAGCCCGATGTTTGGTCTATCTTCCTTAGAAGGAGCCCCTCCCACAGGCTGCTTGGGCGGTGGTTCCACCACAATCGGTGGAGATCAGTTTAGACCAAACCGGAGGTTTCGCCGGCTCTGCGGGTGGGGGAGCCGACTTAATTGGCTCTGAAGGAGTCAGTCTCGGCCTGGGAGGCAAAAGCCAAGTAATGACCGGGGTCAGCTTGTGCCCAGTCAAAATCAGCTGTTGCCACATGAGGTCCTCGTAGCACCAACGGAATTTCCGCTGGAGCCTCTCCTCATCCAAGGAGGATGAGGATGACCGATGGCACCGCCTCTTTTTTGAGGCACTTGCGGCTCTTCCTCGGTCTGTTGGTCGAGGGGTTCCTAGACCTCGATCAAGATCGGATGGGCCAATTTGGCCGCTTGGGAGACACAGGCAGGACCGATGATTTCCCAGGGTCAGGGACCACTTCCTCAACGGGATTCCCAGCAGGCTGGGTCTCCTCATCAGGGAAAGAAAGGACCGGAGTCCGATTGAGAGAACTGTCGACCGGAGTCAGCGACAATGGGTCAATCAGGTCGATGATTATTTCAACCTCGTCGATCGACACTTAGGTTGACTAGCCAGCCTGACAAAGCCGAGAAGCCAGCAGACCAAGACGCAATTTTGACCGAAGTCGAGACTGCCAGTTCCTGGGACCGAGATCTCTCCTGATCCCAAGAACATCTTCGTCGAGATGAAGACAATCCTGGGTCCTTTTCCCACTTAGGGGACCGAGAGGAGTGTGCGCCTGCAGGACCCTCTCCCTTAGTCGGGAGAGACTGGCACAACTCTCGGAAGGAACCCGAGAAGGTGGAGCCCAGGTTGAGCGGAACAAGAAAGCTCTGAGATAAAGATTCCCCGGCATGAGCCACTTCCTCCTCGAAGGCTTGAACACGTTCCAACTGCTCGGCGGATCCCACGGCCGTGGAAAACGTCCACCGAGCCCCCTTTGATTTCACTGGAGGGTTCCATTTTTCTGGCCTCCCCAACTTCAGGCGTGCGAGATGGTTGTCGAGGACGTTAGGGTAAAATGCAAGACAAAAATCGCACTTTGAGGTGTCATGGTCGACACCCAAGCAATAGACGCATGCAGTGTGGGTATCGGTGCGCAACATTTTCTGGCCACATGAACACGGCAAAATCCGGGGGAAGACTTGTCTTCCATAATACAAGATAAGCAGTCACGATCACTAATGCAAACTAGACGAATTTTCGGAATAACCGAACGTTTTGAAGCCAGGGCCTACAAAATGTGGGAGCACGAAGGAGGCAACCTGAATCTTCCAGCGGAAAGGAAGATGAGGCGTCATGGGGCGGAGCCGAGGGTTATACCGCCCACCACCCAGTTGGGTGGGAGGAGCTAGCTTGAAGACTTACGGTGATCTTTAAAGGGGAAAGGGACATGCCAATAAGTGTGGATGAACAACATATCCTCGATCCTAGAACATTCTTTCCTAGGTGAAGCAGAGGTGTGTAAAGGTCAGACGAGTCAGCCTGTCTGTGTTTACTTAGAGAATCGTGAGTCAGACAGCTCACATGGTGCTGACATCATCAATAGGCAGGTATAAAAGCCTACCTCCTGAGAAGCAAAACAGATGAGTCAGTTAGCAGAGACCAGATTGTTGTGGATGAAGCAGCTCATAGTACATGCCAAGTTTTCATGTGCTAGGAATCTATTTGGCTGGAATGAAGCCTGGAAGTTGTGCACTGAGGAAACTGCACTGTTTCTCACAGTACATGCAAGTTTTCATGTACTAGGAATCTCTTTGGCTGGAACGAAGCCTGGAAGTTGTGCACGGTTTCTCACAGTACATGCAAATTCTCATGTGCTAGGAATCTATTTGGCTGGAGATGAAGCTCGGAAGTTGTGAACTGTTTTTGCAGAACTGAAGGACTAATCACCTGTTTCCTTTCTGTATGTTTTGTTATTTTATTTTGGAAAATAATTACTGCAAAGTTCATACTACACATTTTACCCGCGTCTGTGCCTCTGTCTCACCCACTAACCTTCACACAACCCTATTGCAGAAATTTGTGTTGTCTGCGAAAGACATGCCTTCCCCTTCAGCCCCTCTGCAATAGTACTTATGAAGACACTGTAAAGGGCTGGCCCCAGGAATGATTCCTGTGGCACCCCACTGGTCACCTCCCTTTCCTCAGACTGAACACAATTTACCAGCACCCTCCGCTTCCTGTTACGCAACCAATTTCTGACCCTGTTTACCACCTTGGGGATCACTCCCAGGCTGTCTAATTTACTTGCCAACCTTCTATGTGGGACAAAGAGCCATAGTTCCAAAGCACTGAGCTAAGGATTACAGCAAAGGGTACTGGCCATAAAGCCAAGTTTCAATGAAATACAAAATCATACATACACCCATAGATGCAAAGTATCATGAGCTATATATGCAAATCACCATTAAATTTTAGGCTGATTCAGCTTTAAGCAGGAATGCATGGTGCCAAAGGGCCTCTCACACAATCTGCAAAGAGTGCAAACGGAAGACAGAGACAAATGTTTCGTCGTTCACAGGACTCATCAGTGTGTCTTGTCTGTATGACACTCTAGGGGAAATGAACCAGCTGTCCTAAGTTGGTCTTACGGGTTTGGGTTATGGTAAGCCCCCAAAAGGCAAAAACAAGCTAAAAGACAAAGAACCTTAGTGCAAAAGCTATGTGGGATTGTGTCAAAGGCCTTGCTGACATCTAAGTAGGCTATATCCACCGACATTCCCTGATCATCCCCAACTAGCAGCACCTCTCCATAAGCCGGTCAGTCTCCCACCAGTGGTGAGGAAATTAATGGAAAACTTCTTAAAGGATCACTGTCAACCCTTTTTGCATCATGTGATTTTTAGATGAAACCCCACATTTTATGATTGGTTACCTTCTCTAAAATTCATTGATGTTGCTTGTGATTTTATCTGCTTCCTTTCTTAGTAAAACTAATATGCATGCTAATGCTGTAATTATATCAACCTTCTGTTGTTTTAAATCTTTTACCTACTCTTACTGCATACTTGCTGAATGTTAGCCCCCCCCCCAAAAAAAAAAACAGTGCAGCCACTCATTATACAACAGTCTCCTCTCCTCTCCTCCCACTTCAGCATGAGTGGCTAGCTAGAGTGTGTTGGGGGTGTTCCCAAGTCCAGGAAAGATGCACTGGGAGTTGATCAAGAACTGTAAACAAACACAGTTTGGTGTGGTTACGCCAGTATGGTGGGCAGTCTATTTTCCACTTTTAAATAAAAAAAAGGAACCAGAATCAAACTACCAGCTATATCACTAACATCTAAGAATGTGACCAATCATAATGTATATTTTAAACTAGAGATACTTTGAAACCTAAGGGGATTGACAGTGTTCCTTAAAAGGAAACGTTGGTAGAGTATCTCGAATCTAGTGGGCAACAAGACCAAAGGGCAGCATGGATTCACAGTTTTTTTTTTTTGGGGGGGTCATGTCACAGAAATCTGATTTCTTTGACTGGGTGACAGGGAAATAGATCAGGGGAGGGCAGTGGACATGGCCTATCAAGACTTTAGCAAGGCCTTAGACAGTGTGCTGAGGGGGAGACTGATAAAGAAACTAAGTAGCTTTAAGGGTGGGATCCAAAGTGGTGAACTGAGCAAGGAACTGGTCTGGATAGGTGACAAAGGGTGGTGGTTAACAGCACTCACTCTAATGAGGGGAGAATGACCAGCAGGGTGCCACAGAGCTCAGTACTGGGACCATTACTCTTCAAAGCAACATTTCTCCCTGATACATCTTACTTTAGTGCTTTGGAAAGCCTGCCATACCCTACTATACCCCACCACCACCACAGCACCCACCTCTTCTTCTGCCACTCCAAATTTGCGCAGCAGTTGTTTTGCATTTTTCACAGAGAGTCGCCGAAGGTCTGCGTCTGTCCCAGTCACCGTCTTCTTTACAGGCTGAGGCTCTTTATCATCCTAATGACAAAAAAAAAAAACATTAAGCATCAGCATTTGATGATATTTCTTGAACCTCTGTGCCTTGTATATCTCGTGTCCTGTTCTCCTTAGTGCTCTTCTGCACCAGCACGACCAGTGTGCCCCTCTCATCCGAGCGTCCAGCTCCCATCCTACATGACCAGAACCCCTGAAATGATCACACAGCCTCCCACCCCTACATCAACATAACCTGTCCCCCAACTCCACTGCCTAAGGTATGTACTGCTCTGTAACCTATCCCTTGTATATCATGTCCCATTCCCTGCACTAACCCTTGAGGGGTAGGGTGGACAGTGCCCTGTAACCTATTCCTTGTACATCCTTCCTATGCCCTACTCCCTGAACTGCTCCCCAATGGCTAGGGTGGAGAGTGCCCTGTAGCCTGTCCTCTGTATGCCCCCTGTGCCCCGTTCCCTGCAATGACCCTTGCTGGCTACTGCAGGGATTGCCCAGCAACCTACCCCCTTTATATCCTTCCCTGTCCCATTCCCTGCACTGAGCACTGTTGGCTAGGGAGAAAAGTGCCCTGCAACGTAGCAAGTAAGTCCAGGTGATACTGTATCTTGGAGTCAAGTTGGTGCAGGTAAGGGGTTAGCAGCCCCCAGTAACACAATAACCAAAAATACTGCACTCAGGAGTGAGGATAATGCTGTCTCAGGAACGAGAACACACTGTTCAAACTGAGTTTTATTCCCAAAAACGACAGTCAAAGTTTAGTACATCAGAGAGCCAACCACCACAATGGAGTTACTCCTGAGTGCAGTATTTTCAGGCCCTGTAATGTAGTACCTGTATATCCCCCATGTCCTATTCCCTGCAGTGACCCCTGTTGGCTGGACAGGAAACTGCCCTGTATCCTAAACACTGTATATGCCCCTGTACCAAGTCCTGCAGTGCCCCTGATGGCTAGGGTGATCACTCTGCAACGTAACCCATCCCATTCTCTACGACGACACTTACTAAGGTTTTGGTTGCTCTGTAACCTATCCCCTGTAAACAGCCCCTCCCCCCAATGTCCTGTAACCTGCGGGGACCTTGCTAGCTAGCGTGGGGCTTGTTCTGTAACCTATTCCTTGTATATTCCTGTGCATCATTTCTCACATTGGCCCCTGCTGTCTAGAATGGAGAGCACCCTGTAAAACTGTCCATGTGCAGTACCCTATGCTGGTTAGGGCAGGTACAGGTCCACAGTTTGCTCCTACATGAAGGAGGCACTGATGCATTCAAGACCCTCACAGACCCACCTTCTGTTGTGTTGGTTTGTTCGGCACTTTCACGTAAGAAAATCCCTCTCCACAGCCTGTGGGGTCTGCCACCCCTGTCACCTCCAGCAGGCACTTCCCCTTCATGGCTGCAATAAACGCTCGGGTTGTGTTCCAAGGTGCTGTCCTCACCTGAGGTAAGAAAGAGAGAGTGGAGTAAGCCTGAAGTAGACAAATGAAGGCTGAGCAGATGATGCACTACAGAGCTAAATAATGGAAGAGCCACAGCATCCAAAATGTGAGGGTGGCTTACCTCATCATCAATCTTCATCTGAAAGTCCTCCTCGTTCTCTTCCTCGGGAGCAAAGAAGGATTTCTCACCATAACCAGCATCCTGCAGAAACAGAGGGTAAGAAGTGACAAACCTTACCATTCTGCCTTGACAACTTATTGAATCTTGGGAGAATATTTAGGAATATCCACTCAACAGACCAAATACCCACACACTACACAAGACGGTTCTTCAGTCTATATCCTGCAAGTAACAAAGAGGAATACAGACAATACTAGAACCCACCCTCCCACACACAGCCCCAGTACCACCTACCCAGCAAACAGCATCCACCCTCATCCTGACAGAACGGGGGTGGGTATCACATTCCATAACCTGGTAGGAAGGGGCACAATATCCAATTCCATAACCTGGGGGAGGGTTGCATGATATTCCATTCTATAACCGGGGTGCAGGTGTTGTACATGGTATCCCAGTATACTATTCCATAATAGTGGTGAGGGGAAGAGCACCACAACATCCCATCCCATAACCAGAAAGGGGGGATGGCATGGTATTCCACGCTATAACTGCAAGGATGAGGCACCACAGTATTTTCATTTCATAATTGGGGGAGGGGGTTGTATTCCCATTCTATAACTTGGAAGGGTTGGGGGTTAGAATATCTATTTCAACAACTGAGGGGTGGTGGAGGGATTGCATGGTATTCCATTTCATAACTGGTGAAGTACACTGTATCCCATTCCATAATCTGGGAGTGGGGCAACACAGCATCCCATAACCAGAAGTGAAGGGCCATGGTATTCCATGCGGTAACTAGAAGGAGTGAAGCACAGTACCCCATTCCATAATGGTGGGGAGACACAAAAATTACATACTCAGTGTAATCCTTCATCTCCTAGGAATATCGTCACTACTGAGTCACACCAGTGGGTCTGTGCCAGAGGGGCTAGGACCCCATGAAAGCCAGAACTTTTTAGCAGGGCTGGCGCTGAGGTAAGCTGCATGTATATGCAGCGCCACAAGAGGGAGCTCGTGGCACAGGCTTACCTCTGCACCAGCCCTCAGCTGCTGCTATACCTTTTCTGTATTGCTCCACATTGTCAACTGGGAAGCCAGTTATACATACGGGTAATGTGCTCCCCACTGGGTAGTGGTACAGCTCCATAGCTCTGACGTCAGCAGAGACCCCCTCTCCAAAAAAAGGACATGGTACATTCCAGCTGCATTCCACCTCAGTTTCAGCTGTACCACTACATGGATAGCAGCACAGAAGAACCCTCTGGAAGATTTGATCAGTTTAGGCCTTACTATTTTTTGGTCAGAACTGTGCAGTCTCTGATTAGGTTGGGGCTCCCTGGTCTCGGAGGGCATCCCTAAATTTAACAAACTCTGGCCAGAGCAGATAGGGCTGCAGGGGAGGTGTAAAAATATTGAAAATTACCAAAGTTACGAGCCTTCATTAGCAAAATGTAACGTAGGCTCCTAAATTTGTTGTTTTGTTATATTTGTACACCAAATTTCCAACATAGCCTTGTTATGACCCTGACTCATGAAGGGCAGAGCAAATATTCAAATCCTGCTTGAAAGGTGATTTCATACAGGTACTGTGAAATCAACTTTCGGGATACAAATACACACGTTGGGTAGGAGTTGAAAAATGACAGCTGTCGCAGTCATGAGGTGCTGTAAAGAAATGGCTATACTGAAACTTTGGGTTTAAAACATTGAATATTCCCAAACTCACAAGCCTGCATTTGCAAAATTCAACATAGCTCAGTAACCTTTTTGGTTTTAAATATTTTTACACCACATTGATAACATAACCTTAAGACCACACCTTGTAAACGAGGGCAGAGAAAATTTCGAACTCTTGCCCAAAAGGTGATTTCACGAAGGGTCCACAAAATCACCTTTCGAGATGGGGAAAAAAAAAAATTTTGACCAGGATTTGAAAAATGACAGCTGTCACACTCATGAGGTGCTGTAAAGATATGGCTATGTTGTGAATTTTGTGGAAAAATATTGAAAATTACCAAAGTTTCGAACCTGCGTTCGCAAAATTCAACGTTGTCTTGTAACTTTGATTTTTTAATATTTTTACACCACATTTTTAACATAGCTTTCTTATGACCCCCACCTTATGAACAAGGGCAGAGAAAGTTTTCAACTCCTGCCCGAAAGGTGATTTCACGCAGTGACTGTGAAATCACCTATCGGGACAGATTTGCCTAATGACAGTTCAATTGTTCATGTACATACTGTATAATAATGTATACTGACAATTTTTTTTCTTAGTCGCTTGCATATTTGCCTGTCTAGACCTTGCCTAATACTGTACTATGTTTTATGTCCACTTCCACATTGTATTCCTTGACTGTACACCCATCTTTTTCCTTTGTATATTGTTTACTTTTATGTGCATTTGTCTAGGTCTACCTTGCAAATGAGCTTGCTCAATGGTGCTTCGCCTGGTAAAATAAAGATTGATTGACTGATTGTTCATGAGGTAAGGTCCCAAAGAAGGCATGTTTAAAATGTGGGCCAAAAATATGCAAAAATGACCAAGTTATGCCACTAAGTTCAAAACCCCATTGAAATACATTGAGACGCATATCTGTTTCTTTAGTTCATGGTCCAGCTTTGAAGAGTGAAGACGTGTCTGCGGTCCAGAGAGGATTATGGCATTGGACTCCCAATCGGTAAATAAGGGTTGGGAGGGCGTTCCTGAGTGGGAGGGCGGGTGGGGGCATTGCAGCCATAAAGACATCACTGGACCATTTTCTTTCCGGGTTTTTACATAAAGCAAGCTAGAGAGATTCCTCAGTGTGACACTGGGGGATTCGGCACCCTCAGTATATGGAAATTATGTACCTACTGTAATTCTTGATCTTCTTGGACAAGTCTCAACCACTCATTCACACTAATGAGATCTGCGCCGGAGGCACTAGGACATAGCGGGAGCAAACTTTTTTGCTAGAGAGTCGGCGCCAGACATGGAGCCACGAGGAGCGGCAACGCGAGCCTCAGCTCATGCGGTAATGACCATCTTGGCGGCGACCCTCCAATCACCTCAGTACCCCCACCCCCGAGGAGGTGCAGCGTAACTAACCTAGAAGGATAGCCTAACCAAAAACCGGACATAAGATAGTCCAGAAGACCCGTATAAGAAGGGTCAACAAAGAAGTCTTCATAGCCTAAAGATTGAGGGAGTGAAGACCAACAACAGAGGTGAGCTCGGGGGATGGAGGGTGGGCGTGTGAATGAGTGTTGGAGACTCGTCCAAGAAGATCAAGAATTATGGTAGGTATGTAATTTCCATATCTTCCTGGACATAAAGTCTCCACCATTCATTCACACTAATGGGAGAGTACCGAGCTAATAATCCCCAGAGAGGGCGGCAGGAGAGACCAAAAGCTCACATTTTTAGGACTGAAGTCCATTAAGGATGTTCTGCCTAAAGAAAGATGTCGTCCGGCATGAACATCCAGGGCATAGTGTTTGATGAAAGTATGCACTGAGCTCCAGGTAGCCGCATTGCAAATATCTGCAATGGGCACGTAGCGGATTTCCGCTAGGGATGCCGCGACCGCTCTAGTAGAGTGAGCGTACACTCTGCCCTCCAGCTGAACCTGCGCCATGGAATAACAGTGGCGAAGTCATGCCACCGGCCATGCTGAAATACATCTGATAGCAACAGACTGACCCAGCTGGGTCTCACTGAAGGAAATGAACAGTTGTTGAGCTTTGCGAAAGTCTTTTGTTCTATCTAGATAGAAACGCAAAGCTCTTTTGACATCTAAGGAATGAAGAGAATGTTCTCCTTCATGTTGGAAGTTCGAAAGTACAGTAAGTAGGAAGGACCAAAGGTTGATTTAGATGGAATTCTGAAACAACCCTATGGAGAAACTTAGGATGGGTTCTAAGAACTACTTTGTCTTTATGAAACACATTATACGGAGGGTCTGTGACCATGGCATGTATCTCAAGAGACCCTGCAGGCTGAGGTAATGGCCACTAAAAAAGGCCGTTTTCCAAGTGAGAAATTTTAACCCACAGGTAGCTAGAGGCTCAAAAGGTTTTCGAGTGAGCATGTCTAGCACAAGATTAATGTCCCAGGCTGTGACTGGATGTCATATAGGAGGTCTGGTATGCACAATTCCCTTAAGGAACCTCTTAACCACAGGTAACTGAGCCAGTGGCAAGGAAAGTACTGCCTCATGATGAGCTGAAATGGCACAAAGGTGAACCTTAACTGTAGAATATTGCAGACCTGAATTTGAGAGGTCTAAGAGGTACTCTAAAACTTAATATCTGGTGGGCAGGAAAAAGGATTCAAAGAGGATTTTGCACACCAGAGCGAAAAACGCTTCCATTTGGCTGTGTAAGTTTTCCTGGTGGCTGGCTTGCGCGCAACCAGAAGAATATGTGAAACCCTGCGAGAGACATTGAACTTGTTCACTTCTACCTCTTCAGGAGCCAAGTGTGAAGGTGAAGCGACCTCAGGTTGGGATGGACCACAGGCCCCTGAGTCAGAAGGTTCGTCTGAAGGGGGAAGTGGTTTCGGAGGAGCTTCCGACATACTGTTGAGTAGTGGAAACCATATCTGTCGAGGCCAGAAGGGAGCAATGAGGATAGTTTTGTCCCCCTGGGACTCGGATTTGAGAGGTACTCTCTGAATTAGAAGAAGAGGCGGAAAGGCGTATAGAAAGAGTTTTGTCCACCGCAGCCTGAACGCATCCTGACAGAAAATGCCAGGCCCTGGATTTCTGGAGCAGAAGAGAGGCAGTTTTGTGTTGAGTGGGGATGCAAAAAAGGTCCAGGTCAGGAGTTCCCCACTCTGCGAATAGTGACTGAGCTATGGCTGAGTCGAGAGACCATTCATGAAGATCTGTCTCTGTTCTGCTGAGATGGTCTGCCAGTTCGTTCTGCACTCCCGGCAGATAGACCGCATGAATTAGAGCCTTGTGCTCCAAGCACCATTCCCACACCCTCATCGCTTCCCTGCACAAGTGGTAAGAATGAGCACCGCCCTGCTTATTGACGTAATACATCACTGCTTTGCTGTCCGTATGAAGGAGAATGTTCTGGTGACGGAGAATGTCCTTCAAAGCCCGGACTGCACCAAGGACGGCTCTCATCTCCAAGACATTTATACAAAGCAGGCACTTGTCCTCAGTTCACGTAACTTGAGTGTGGAGAGTCCGACAGTGAGCTCCCCAAGCCATCAGGGATGCGTCTCTGGTAATGGAAATCTGATGATCCAGAGGAGCAAAGGGGTACCCTTCCAGAAGACTGTCCTCTTGCGACCACCAGGTGAGTGATCTCTTCAGAGGTTCTGTCACCTTGATGAGAAAGGACTGAGGGTGAGTGGCCGGGGACCACTGAGTACTGAGCATCCATTGAGAGGTTCTCATGTGAAGGTGTGCTGCGGTACAGTGAACACCGATAATGCCATGAGACCTAGCATCTGTTGCATCGAGAGAGCTGAAACCGAGCTGCTCTCTCCGATGTACCAGGCCATCTGAAGGATATCGCTCCTCCTGTCCCCTGGAAGAAATGCTTTCGCATAGGAGGTGTCCAGAAGAGTTCCTATGAAAAGGAGCCTCTGGGAGGGCTGCAGCTGTGATTTTTTTGAGGTTTAGCAGGACTCCCATTGACGTAAGAAAGTGTGAAGCCGTGGCTATGGCGTCCAGAGTCCACTGACTGGAAGGACTTGCTAGAAGCCAATCGTCCAGATATGGGAACACCTAAATTCCGATTTTTTCTGAGATGCACTGCGAGAATTGCACAACACTTTGTAAAAACTCGCAGCGCCGAGGACAGCCTAAAGGACAGGACTCTGAACTGATAATGCTGTCCCAAGGCCACGAACCTTAGGTATCTGCGATGCTTTGGGTGAATCGGAATGTGCTGGTAAGCATCTTGCATGTCCAGGGAGGCTAACCACTCATGTTGATGGAGCAAAGGTAACAGGGTTCCTAGTGATATCATTTTGAATTTCTCTTTGAGAAGGAATTTGTTTAGTTTTCTGAGGTCCAAAATGGGGTGCATGCCCCTGGGTTTTCTTTGGAACCAGAAAGTAATGGGAGTAGAACCCTGTGTTCCGTTGCTTCAGTGGAACTACTTCCACTGCCCTGTTGCTCAGAAGGCCTTGTATCTCGGAGGTGAGAAGATCTGACTGAAGAGCTGACAGCCTGGGCTGTTGTCTGGGAGGACGATCCGGAGGGGTCTCCAAAAGATTGAGGGAATACCCCTCACGGATTATCCGGAGGACCCATTTGTCTGCGGTTATGGACTTCCACTGATTGTAGAAGTGAGTCAGATGACCTCCCACCGCTGAGGAAGAGTCCACCTCGGGCAGCTGAGGTGGGACTTGGGCCAACAACTCAGAATGCGGCACTAAGCGCTTTGGGTCCTTGCGCCTTCTGTTGCATTTTCTTTTGAGGCTGGGGGGCTTGGTTTTTATTAAAACTTCCCCTGCCTTATTGCCTCGAAAGGACTGACGGTTATGAAACTGGTGTTTATTAACACCCCCTCGAGAGGGGACAGGAGGAGGTCGAGCCAATTTAATGGCTGACCTAGTCTTTTGTGTAGTCTCTAGAGCCTGTACAACTTGAGAGCCGAAAAGGTACACACCATCGAAAGACAACGCCAATACCTGTTGCTGTGCATCATTCGTGAAACCTGAAGTGCGCAGCCAGGAAAGACGGCGGGTACAAATGCCCGCCGCCGCTCGGGAGGCAGTATCGAAGGTGTCCATAGCTGCTTTAACCTGCTGGTTGTTGGACTCAATACCCCACCTCTGCCATCTGTGCAGCAGCTACCTGGAGCATTGTGCACACCTTCATCAGGCATTATAGCTTGGATGTGTCACCGGGGCGAAGAGCAGGTTTTGGTCTAGCAGTCCTTCAGGGTCTCCTATCCTAGGCTTCGGTTCAACTAGTGATCTCTACCTTTCCTCCTCCCACTGGTGACGGATTTCCAGTATTGCTTGGGAATCAGTCCTAATGGTGTAACCTGCTGAAAGAGCTGTTTCTCGAAGTAAGATTACTTAGTACAGTTACGCAAGAACTTACCGTAACAGTAGATCTTTGAGAACAGCTCTTGCAGCAGGTACCTTCCCTCCCATCATCCCCGCTGGAGGTAGACTTGTTCCGATATCCTTCTCCTAGGATCAGGTGTTCTTAACACCACTCTGATTGCCATTTGATGGCAGATCCTCAGTCTCCTCTTCTGATGTCTTCCAGCGGCCGGGAGTCCCCGGCGGGAGAACTGGGGATTCTGGGGGACCGCCCCCTTTTGTACTATACCTGACGTCAGGGGCGGGACAGACGTTGGGGGTGATCCCCGCTGAATATTGCTAGCTAGAAAATTTCCATGGGGTCCTGGTGCCTGCCGGCTTCAGTCCTAATGGTGTAACCTGCTGCAAGAGCTGTTTCTCGAAGTAAGATCTGTTAAATTGTTTAGAGTGCCACCATATGCAGCCACGCTGGCAAGGATCTGTGTAAAGATCCAGCAAGGAAAGAAAATACCAGCATCTCAATTGAGTCAGCAGGGGGTTGTGAATCAGGCTGGTTGTATGCCAGCTGGGTCAAGTATTAAGTATTGCGCTGCTTTCCCCGAAGAGAGTGTGATATTTGGACCAGTTACCTGGGTGTGCTAACTAAAGGTTCATAATTGACCCAGGACTCGAGACTGGTAGTTTCCTCAGACCCAAAACAAACAGGAGGGTGTCCCTGCTTGTCCCCTGTTAACAAATCGCACTTCAAGGTTGGGCACTGTGGGAGCAGAGGGCCTAACCCCCGGAGTGTATTTGTGACATATACCAGTATGTTTTTTCCTATGATGCTTCCTTTCATCTTGTTACTGTTTTCAGGGCGGTTTGCCCCATAACCAGGTAGTTAAGGTATGCTCATTATTTACTGAAATGATGCCAGTGGGCTGAGTGTGAGGTTTTGTTGTAGCCCCACCCCCGTATGGTGGTTGCATCTACTGTGCCGCCTGTGACTGTTTTCATTTGCTGGTGTTAGTGGGTTTTTTACAGACAGTTTTTACCTCTCTTTTAGCACAGCCAGTTTGTCCACAATCTGTCTGAGGCTATTTGGTTCACCTGCCTTATCAGCAGCGCTTCCCACACCTTTTCTCTGGCTTTTCTTCCCCCCAGCCAGTTTTATAAATGGCGCTACATGTGCCCCTAGCCTGCCTGCTCTGTTGTATGACCAGCCGCTTCATCCTGCAGTGCTTCACACATTTTCCCTGCAGTGGCTGGTCACATGCAGGACTTTTGCTTGTCCTCGGAGTGCTTGGCATATTTTGTGAATGTCCCTGGGTTGACTCTCAAAAGTCCTGTGCTCCCTGTCTGGAGGTGAACTGTCAGAGACCAACCGCCTTATCTTGCAGCGCTTCGCACACTTTTCATGTGGCAGCTGGCCACTTGCCATGTTCATTAATTTTTGCACTTCTCACACCTCCTGCAGCGGGCTCCCCAGTGGTGCTTGGGGACGCACATGGGTCTGGCGCTCTCCAACATGTTCAGATCAAGCCTGCCAACCATTTTTAACTGCCAACCGCTTTTACTTGTTAGCCTGCTGTTGGGCATTCATGTCCTCTTTTAACCTCTGAATATTCAAACAGGGTACCTCATGCAAATGGAAGGCAGTGGGTTTACTGTCAGATGGTTGGGGCCACACATGACTGAGGTGCACCCCGAAGGGATACATCACACACGCTACAAAAAATCCTCAGTAGCACACCACATGAAGTATCTATTTTATTTTATTTTAAAATTGGTAACCGGGAAAGGTACATGCTCTTTCAGTAGGCAGGTTCAATTCCCTCAGTGGTAGCTCTACTTAGTTTCTCTGCCCTTTTTTTTTTTGCATTATCTGTTTATATTCCCCCCCCCCACACCCGACTGACCTCTCCTTTGCGTCCCCAGGGACTGTCTCACCACCCCTTGCAGCCCCCGTCTTCTGCCTCATATCACAGCCTACACAGGGTAACCCGACGTATCCCTTCATCAGACAGGTTTTCTCCTTCCGGAGAGAAAGTGCCTTGTGGCTTATCTTTCTTGGCCCTGGGTGCTGCTGAGGTTGGTTACTGCTGTTCGGGTGTTCCGTGGCGGCAAGTGTCTGGGTGGCTGTCATCTAGTTGATCGAGACGCTATTTTCCACTGGTTTTCTTAGCCCCTCCTGTTGCGCCGCTCTTGTAGTGTTCCTGGTCTCCACCACGGGGCGCTACAGAGCGAGGCAAACTCATCAGTGTGCCTTGTCTGTATAACACCCCAGATGAATGAACCAGCTACCCTAAGTTGGTCTAGCTGAGTAGGGTTGTGGTGAGCCCAATAAAAACAAAAAACAAGCTAAAACACAAAGAACCTTAGTGTGCAAACACTGAGGCAAGGGTTACCCCAAAGAGCATTGGCCGGGAAGCCAAGTTTCAAAGAAATACAAAATCACACATACCCCATAATGCAAATGTTGCAACTTATAATCACTCACATTTATCCTCTGTCCCCCTTCCTCATGCAGCACTAAGAAGTGATCACGTGGTGACTGGCAAAATTTGCTTCCAATTTCAGGTTTCTGTACTGGCACCATAGCTTATCGCACACCAACAACAATAGCTGTAAGACCTGCAGTTGGACTAGAAGACCCTTTGTCCAAGGACCTGTTGTCCACATCATGTAACCCAAATTCAATATGTCTTTTCCAGTCCCTCCCAGTCGAACCATCAAGCTGGGGTGAGGGATGCACCTGTGGTTCTACTGGCACTGGTAAGGCTGAGCTGCACAATGTCCTCTGTTTATTCCAGACTGATTACACTGGTCTAGCCAACGGAGATCCGTAGGTCCAGCCTGCGAAGGCACCCGAATCCATATGGATACCTCTGGTCAGGGGAGGGTCTTACAGGCACGTCCAGGTGTGGCGCAGTAGAACGAATCAGCTCACCATATTTGCAGGCGACCCCCAATCTTAACAGCAGGTCAAGAAGACATAAGGGGGTATAAATATAATCCTGACTGAACAGAGCCAGAGCCATCACAAGCTGGTTGTCTCACAAGAGGAAGGGGGTGATCAGCAACAAAGGTACTCCTTTGTTACAGTCGTGGCCAAAAATATCGGCGCCCTTGCAGTTTTTTCTAATAATGCACCATTCCTTCCAAAAAAATTGTTGAAATTAAAAAATATTTTGGTATCCACATATGTATTTCTTTGGTCTGCAGTGGAATAAAACACAAAAAGCAGAACAATTTACTAAGTCTTAGCTTATTCCACACAGAAATCCTTAAATGGCCCGGACAAAATTATTGGCACCTTTTAGAAGTAGTTAGAAATAATTAGATTTCAAGCAGGTGATTCTCCTTCACTTTGGAATTGAACTCACCTGTGGTGAGTTGCAGGTGCTTGAAATATAAAAATCACTCATTCAACCAGTTTGAATAGAGAAAAGGACTCATTCTCCTGTTCTGTGTCACTGTGTGTACTGCAATGAGCATGGAGAAAAAAAAAGACAGCCAGAGAATTGTCTGAGGAGGTCAGACAGAAGACTGTAGCCAAGCATGGACAATCTCAAGGCTACAAATCAATCTCCAGAGACCTTGATGTTCCTGTTTCCACCGTACGTAATGTTATCAGGATGTTTAAGGCCCATGGCACTGTAGCCAACCTCCCTGGACGTGGCCGCAAGAGAAAACTTGATCGAAGACTGCAGCGCAGGATTGTTTGAATGGTGGAGAAAGCACCTCGATCAACTGCCAAACAGATTCAAGCTGACCTTCAGACACAAGGTACGACAGTTTCAACTCGCACCATCCGTCGCCAACTCAGTGAAAGGGGGTTATATGGTAGGAGGCCCAGGAGGACCCCACTGCTGAGAGAGAGACACAAGAAAGCCTGACTGGGATTTGCCAAAACACACCTGAACAAGCCAAAATCCTTTTGGGAGAATGTCCTGTGGACAGATGAGACCAAATTAGAGCTTTTTGGTAAAGCACATCATCTCTATGTTTACAGAAAACAAAATGAAGCCTTCAAAGAAAAGAACACCTTCCCTACAGTCAAACATGGAGGAGGTTCAGTGATGTTTTGGGGTTGCTGTGCTGCCTCTGGCACGGAGAGCCTTGAACGTGTGCATGGCATCATGAAATCTGGAGATTACCAGGCCATTTTGGAGCGCAATGTTGAACCCAGTGTCAGAAAGCTGGGCCTCCGTCGAAGGTCATGGGTCTTCCAGCAGGACAATGACCCCAAACACACTTCAAAAAGCACCCAGGAATGGTTCAAGACAAGATGCTGGACTGTTCTGAAGTGGGCAGCAATGAGTCCAGATCTAAATCTCATTGAAAACCTGTGGAAAGATCTGAAAACAGCAGTTGGGAGAAGGCACCCTTCAAATCTGGGCAGGAGGCAGGATGCTGCCAAAGTTCAAGGTCCGGGCCAACAATGGTCTTGGCCACCGGAAGGCCTCTGTCAGGGTATTCCCTCTCTTCGTATGTCAGTGAGAGGGTACTCCGCCTTTTTTCTGGATGGGCTCCAAGAGCATTCTGGTGGAATCGCAGATGAGGTGAAGAATGCCCTGGAAAGAGGAAGGGTCTTCCTCCATCCCTGCGCCAACCAACGACTCATCAACCCCGGGATGTGAGTGCAAACCGGTGACATCAGAGTCCGAAGAGTCATGATACAGCGGTCTACTGCATAAGTCACCCTCGATCTGCCGAGGGCGGTCTGGGGTTACTGTAATCGACAGACGTCAGGGAAGCCCGGTGTCCTGTCAATCCTCTTTTGAGGGCACCCCTTCCTTGGGCTGCTTAGGCAGTGGTTCCACCGAATCAGTGGAACACGAATAGGCCTAACAGGAGGCAGTTGACCCCATGGTGGAAGAACCGAGTAAGCCGGTTCCAGAGGGTCTGCTTCGGCCTAGGAGGTGAGAGCAAGTGATGGCCGGGGGAGGTGGCGGAGCCAGCTTCTGCCCGGTCAAGATCAGCTGCTACCACATTAAGATCTTCATAGCGTTGGCTCAGGAGGATGAGGACCTGTGGCGTCACCTCTTTTTTGAGCGCTTATGGCTCTTCCTCGTTCGGCCGAGGGGGTCCTGGACCAAGACCGAGCAGGCCGACTCGGTCGATCGTGAGACACCGGGATCGGTAAGACCCGAGGGTCTGGGACCGGGTCCTTGATGGGGACACACCAGCAGGCTGGGTCTCCTCATCTGGAAAGACCAGGACCGGAGTTCGTTCCAAAGAGTCATCGGGCACAGCAGGCGACAAGGGGTCGATCCGGTTGAGGATAATTTCGACCTTGTCAGACACTTCCTCGGTCCCTTGGCCAGACGGAAGGTCCGGAAAACCAGTGCCTAAGGATGTGATCTCGACCGAGGTCAAGATCGTGTGTTCTTGGGACTCAGACCTCTCCCGGTCCCAAGAGTGTGTCCGTTGAGACCAAGACAATGGGTCCTTCTCCCTCATTTGAGAACGGGAGGAGTGAGAGCCCGAGGGCGCCTCACCCCGAGTGGGGAGAGACTGGCACAACTCCTTGAAGGAGCCCGTAAAGGTAGAGCCTAGGTTCAGCGGGACGAAGAAGCTTCGACTGGCCGAAGCACGAGCTGCTTCCTCCTCGAATGCCTTCATCTGTTCCAGCTGTCGGCGGAGACCGCAGCCGCGGAAACTGCCTGTGTCAACCCACCTCTCCCTCTGGGCTGAAACAGCTTTTGGAGAGGTGTCTGTCCTCGGGTATTCGTTGCCACCAGCCGGACTTTCCTTCCGGCACCTCTTTCAAGTGTGCAAACTTGAATAATTAAATGTGCAATTACACAAGTTAAAGTCTGGTAGTGTCTCTCTCTCGGGTGGCAGATGCTACACAGGGTTTACCTCAGCCAGTGGAAACCAAATATTACCTTAGAAAAATGACATCACAGTCACAACTGTTGAGCAAATAAACAGCTTTTTACTTAACAGAAAGTGCACTGAGCATTTACAGGATATATATTTACAACACAAGAGAATAACACTCATACAGGAAAAGTAAACAAATGTTTTAAAATAACAGATGGCAAAAGAAGAAGGCTATTACTGAAATATGCTAGCGCTAAACTTACCCTTTCCTGTCCTTCTAAGAGACACTGGACCCTATTCTAACTGCCAGCTCCCATGGACATAGCTACAAAGGTAGGCTCCAAACTTATGCTTCCCCTCCCAGCTTCCAAAGCAAAAGAGAGCCTTCTCTGTCTTTCAGAAGGTTATATATTCTGTGGAGAATAGGTCATTCCTATTCTCCCTTTGAATGCTCCAACCAACATGTATGTATTTAATTGTCCCAATCAGAGTGAACACCTATCAGTGACCAATTATATTCCATTTTCACCTTAAGTTTATATTTGAATGATCCAATCCATTCAAACTGCTCTATGTACATGTCTGCGGGTCTGTGTGTGTGTATGGAGATGTCCACTCGAGATTGATGACCCAGCTCTTATCTAGCAGCTAGGAATTCCACAAGCTGGATGCTGCTGGATAGAGGATTTTAGCCTGAGTGCATTTTTTTTCAAACTGCTTAAAAAATAAGGCACCTACAGAATCCAAACCATTAACTCTTTCCTTCCCATTTCTATCACACCGCCCACCTAGCCTCCTTCGATTTCACCAGCGGGTTTCTTTTTCCCGGTCTCCCCAGCTTCTAGCGTGCCTTGTGGTCAGCCAGGACACTGGGATAGAAGGCCAAGCAAAAAACACACGACAAGGTGTCATGGCGACACCTAGGCAGTAAACGCACGTGACGTGGGAATCGGTACGCGACATCTTCTGGCTGCAGGGGCACCGGCGAAATCCTAGGGAAGATTTTTCCTCCATAGTCGATGCGACAAAAGCATAATCGCTAACTCGAATGAGTTTGATTTTCGGTAAAACCGACAATTTGAAAGCCAGGGCCTACAAAATGCTCAGAGCACGAGGGAATCTGCATCTTCCAGCAGAAAGGAAGATCTGGCATCATGGGGCGGAGCTGAGGAATATACCACCCAGTTGGGTGGGAGAAGCCAGCCTGAAGACTTCCGGCAAGATTTAAAGTGGAAGGGGGGACATGCCAAACAGTGTGGATGAACAAATACTGCAGGTCTGGGGATCGTGCTTGTGGCCCAGGCAGTACACACATGTGGTGTGCAAATCCATTCGGCACATTTTCTGTCTGCAGAGGCATTGCTGGAACCCCGGAGTGGACTTATCGTCGTCCACTGCGGTCGAGAAGAACTAGGCCGAAGACAACGTTTTTAATATGATTTGGAAGGAAATCTGAAGATTTAACAGGAAAGGGGCTATACAGTGCGAGGGCGATAAGGAGGAAACCTGCTTCTTCCAGCAGAAAGGAAGATCTTGTATCACGGAGTAGAGACAAGGGACTTACCACCATGGTGGGTGGGAGGAGCCAGCTTGAAGACGTTCCGGTGGAGTCTTAAAGGGAAAGGCAATTGCCTGAAAGTGTAGACAGAACATCATATCCACGTCCCTAGAAAAAGACATTCCTGTTGGTTAATCTCCTCACTTCTCATCTGAACAGACAGAGGGGAGCATGCATTACAGTAGTGCTAGCAGATATAGTCTCCTGAAAGGGGCAGGTGCTATCAGTTCTGAGTTTCTATCCTTCCCGGGTGCTTGTGGCTTCCAAGGCGGAGAGGGCTAGTCTGCAGCAACAGAATTTGCCATTCGAATGGGTCACTTTTTAATCTTGTTTTCAACCCCCTGCAGGGGTTAGTCCTGAGATCTGCATCACAGTCATCCAGTACGCAGTTTGGCACGCAGTTTTTATCAGATAAATCCTGAAGTTGGCTGTCACGGAATTATATGTACAATATTCTCCCTCACCCTACTTACATGGGTACTGTTTTTCAGAACCCATATGTATGAACTTCCTTCGCCAAAGACAACATGGAACGATACAGAAAGGAGAAATTCTATCACATTTACCATCGTCTCTTTTTATGCCAGCTCCAACGTTGTCAATGGGGCCTCTCCTTGGAGCCATTTGCTTATCTGGAGACTTTTGTCCTATACATCTACTTAGCTATATCCATTTAGGTGTACATTGTTTCTGTTTTGCTTTGTGTTAGTGAACACCTACAGTGCTCTTTCATGGTTTAGGATTCATCAGCAGTATCTGGACGTTTTTGCATACTATCCTATGGCTTGTGTAAGGCACCAGATTTCACAATGAGATGTATGAGGTTATGTTTGTCTGGGGAATCTGCATGAGTATCCACCAGTAATGTAGCCTTAATTATAGCCTTTTTTTTTTTTTTACCTAATCTTCTCTCTGTATTTAAGACAAGCTTCGGAAGCAGAGGACTATGTGATGTGATAGTTAATCCAGTGTACACGATTGGAGTCCATGAATGGCAACCATGCATCTACAATAATGGTCCCCAGATAAGCGCTGGGGACTGGGGTGAACACACTCTGGACCTCCCCTGAGGTACTTCAACTACTAGGTAGTAGAGGGCACCATGCCCGCACCCCCCAATGCTGAGGACGGTGAGCAGCTCAAGCAAACACTGGAGGAATGTCCTGAAAGAGTGGCACTCTTCAAGAGGCGAAGACTGGAGAACACTCTCCGTAAGATGTGGGATGTCAGGGTCCCTAGAAGCAGAGGAGAACCATCCCGGTGCCCGAGAAACGGGCAGCCACCGACAGGGCAAAGAGAACAGCCTGGACACCTGGTACAGAAGGAAATGGGTAAGCACCACAGATCCCCAAGATCCGACCCCCCCTCACCCAAGAAGAGGGAAGAAAGGATGGGGGAGGGAAAAGCCACCCGATAACATCAGAAACTGCAAAAAAGCAAGGGTCAGCTGGTACCATTGATGCTAACTCCGTCCGAAAGGGGAAAAGCGAAGTGGGAACCAGGTTGCCAGAGTACCAAGGCACTGACTGTTCAAAGAAAGGCAGGACATGGGCATCTGCCACATGACGACTCCTACGACCAAGGAGGGTGCAGGGAACCCCCAAATGCCACCCCTGACTCCTGACTGGAGGGGGTGGTAGTAAAAAACCTCTACCCCAAAGTACGGGAGGAGGAGGGAGATACTCCAGAGATGCCCAGGCCACTCCCTAGGGAATGGAAACTCAAAGGGGGGGGAGGGGGCCCAAGACTGGAGCCCACTGGGGAACTCCATAAAGGGATAGGTACAGTACCTGGCAGTCATGGGCCTGGCAGGAGAGGGCAAAAATCAGATGTGCCCAGCAGAACCCCTCGGTCCTGCTCCATAGCATCAGTATATGAGTGACAGATCCAATAGGAAGAGCGCCACAGCCTCCAGCCTGCAGCATGAAAGAAGGGTCTCAGGAAGCATAACCCGGTGTTCAAACGTCAAGAAGGGATGACTCAGGAAGAACAGAGTGTAGCACAGTTGGGCAGACTACCAACAGACAGGAGAGAGAGGTACGCAGAAGGACCCCTCACACACTAACCACGCTGCGAGGGCAAGCAGGAGCACCCATGGCATTCGAGGCAGAACCCAGCCTGGGAAAACTGTGCCCAAACTAGGGACTGGCTGGGGTAGGCAGAGGGCACAAGGCAAGCCCTGAAGCATGACAGACTCAAAATATCCAAAGTGCTCCTGACAGAGCAGTTATGCCTCTGGCCATCGGCAGAAGGCCTGACAGCAAGACGAAGAAACCGCCTGATGGGGGAGGCACCAGGTGCCACCGTCGGAACCAATAGCCCCCCCGCCCCAACAGGATGAGGGGACAAAATGATGGTGGTGGGCAAGACCACTGCCAACAGACCAGGATGGGGGAGCATAGACTAGAACTCCCCCACCCTGGCCCCTGAGGACAATGGGGGGGGGCCAAAGAAGCATATGCCAGGCCCCCTCTGCAAAGGTGCTTTTCCAGAAGGGTGGTGACGACCCCTCCCTGGATCCCCCGCTGATACTGGGTGGTGATGGGGGTCGAAGTCCTCTGAAAAGGCGCCAGCCAGTGAGAATGAAACTGGAAATGTACTCCACAAGACGCTGCAGCACAGGACTGCCTCGATGATCAAACATGCCTCCCGCTGACAAAAGTAACCACGGGGAGGCCCAGGCACAAGTCGCAGTCTTCAGCGATTGCCTTGCCATGCTGCCCCCTGGAGATCTACAGGAAAGGGGACAGGAGAAAAAGGAGAAATTAAATAATCAGCTGAAAGGCTATACTCCCGCCTATGCAAAATCAAGGACGGACTGCTGGGGTCGAACCTAAGCCTAGGGGCCAGGCAGAGGAAGCAGGTTGCCCAGAAAAAAAACTGCCAAAACCACTGAAGACACCAAAGAATGGCTCCTCTGGGTCAGGAAAACAAAAAAACAGAGGGAGTAACCAAATGTCGATAAAAAGTAAATAAATACTGAAATAAAATAAACACAGTAACAAGTGAAACAAAGTATCTGCACAGGTCTGACAAGCAGTGGTCAATGGCGGAAAAAGAACTGAGGAGGGATGGAGCTTGCCCACGTATATATAATATTTGTGACGTCTGACGTCCTCATGGGTGCGGCCCCTAGTGAACTGCTGTGGAAAAGTTTCCGTGTGGTCCTAGTGCCTGATGGTGTAAGTTCAATAGGTGAGACCTGATAAGAGATACAGTATACCCAAAGATCCGTAATGTTTTCCTAGTACTACAAAGCAGAGGTATCTGTTGTGGCTGTGGTGTACCAGTATGTGCTGCTATGCAACCTGCATATCCAGGGACGCTAACCAATCCTGATGTTTCAGGGAGGGAAGCAGAGATCCCAAAGAAATCGTTTTGAATTTTTCTCGATCCATGAATTTGTTCAGGTTTCTGAGGTAGAGAACAGGGCACATGCCCCCTGATTTCTTTGGAACCAGGACGTAATGGGAATAGATGCCTATGTTTCTCTCTGACTATGGCACTGCTTTAATTGTCCTGCTGCTCAGGAGGCCCACAATCTCCTCTGCCATAAGCTCTGACATATCAGATAACAGGAGCTGCCTTCTCGGTGGGCAATCCAGAGGGATTTCTGTGAAGTCCAGGAGGTACCCATGCCTCCCAGATGATCCTGAGGACCCACTTGTAAATCGTAATGGACTCCCACTGACAGAAATATGTTAAGGCCCCCCTTCCCACTAGGGAAGAGAGGTGTGCCTTGGGCAGCTTGGACTAGCTGATGACTGTTGGTCTGAATTCCATGCTTGGCAGTCAGCAGAATCTTTTGTTTAGCCTCTGAATCTGGCAGGAACTCTGACGAGGACTGAAGTGTGCTCCAAAGCATATACTCATATTTTAAAACATGCCCTTGCTAGCCGGCAATTTGCATGCCTCGAGTTGCTGCTATATTAGCTAGTTTGCCCATAGTGTTAGTGTTGCGTGACTCCTTGTTAACAGAATGTTCAGTCACCCCTTGGGGGAAGAATGGCCTTGTCATTCTCAGTAAGAACAAAAATGGCATCAGCTATAGGTTGAGAAACGAATGCTGGCCTATCCTTAGGGACACTGTATTTTCTGTCTAACTGTTTGCAGACAGATGCTACTGAAGCAGGCCTAGTCAAGATCGCATCGGAAAAGGTTTCAAATGCAGGAGAAATAGGAGGAAATAACAGGTATGACACTTGGACAGTAATATAAAAATGTGTTATGGACTGTCTGTCATGAGATGCTGAGAAATCTGGTGCTTTGGGAGTGACCTCGCCCCCCCCCCCCCACGGTCTCAGCTGAAAGATGAAAGCCATGAGATAATTACACGCTGGAAGAGGCTCGAGTTGAGGATATCCTGTTTAGGTGGCTAATTGCAGCTTGCCATATGCCAAGATAGATCATATCCATTTTATGACGTATGGAGGGAAACCAGGTTTAGTACACTGGTGCGAATCATAAATGCTTTGATGTCTGTGTGAGAGAGGATACTGATTAAAGATCAAAGAATTCTCATTTGAAAAAGAACATGAGTTATGCTGAGGTTGCAGAATTTAATACCTGGAAAAGACATCCTGTTTTTGTATAGAATATAGTTGTTTTTATATATATGACAGAGGAGGAGCTAAGTGACCTCACACAAAGGGGTTGGCAAATACAGTTTTTTTTAAATAATATTCTGTTTTCTTTCAGAGACACTTCTATCTAGACTCTGACAAAGAAACATCTCTGAGCACTTTAAGCAGGTATTTAGAGAGAGAGAGACAAATCTAAGTACTGTAGTAAGAATTGCACTGTTAAAACCTGTTTTAAGAGATCTGTATGTCTTGTGATATAAATTTTTTATTTATTTTAGTAAAACTCTATTTTTAGAGCTTACTTGGTCTGTCTTTGAGTTCTTTCCTTTACAGGTAGAGTATCTACAGTATGGTTAAAGCAGACACTATACATAAGCTTGAATGGTGATACCAAACACTGAAAAAGGTAAGCGTTTTATATCCGAGGTCTTTTATTAGAGTTTTTTAAGGGTTAATTTCTGTACACATGGTTAGGTGCCCATAGGCAAAGATATCTGGCCCCCGAAGACAGAATTGTCTGAGCCTGTACATAGGGTAGGCTAACAAGAGGTTCACAGTTTGAATCCCTCCAGAACTTGAGACCAAAGGTTTATTTGAACCCACAAAACAGACAAGAGGGTTACCTTGTTGTGTTAACTGTTCACAAGACTGCGCTCAGAGGCTGGCACTTTGGGAGTAGAGGGCTGACCTGCTGAGTGAGTTTGTGACAGACTGGTGGCAGTGGTGGGATAATTTTGGTAGTCCAAGCTTTTATTGTTCGGCATGTCAGCTTGAGACCATAAGCTCACTTGCAAAGAAAGAAAAAGGCAGTGATTTACTTTTAAAAAGGAAACAAAACTATATCACTTGGCGTACACTCAAGTTCCTACCAGTTTTATTTTTTTTTCTAAACTGCAAGTCAGAGTAGCAGTAGTGAGGGAAGAAGACGGCTTCTGACTACAGCAGGCACACTGTAGACTCCTGAAAGCAGTTGTGCAGGGACAGAGAAGTCCCGTTTGCAGTGAAAGCCAGCAAGCAGAACCTCATATATGCCCTGATGGCAGCAGATACCCAGAGCAGTGAGTCACGGACCATGACTGAAAAGGACCAAACCTCAAGTGTGGCAGTGCTAGTGGCCAGTGCTGTGGCCAGATGCGGTGAGAATGACAGCAGGGCCACGGTCAGTGAAGGGCCACAGCAGCAGGGGAAGGTCACCAGTATCCTGGATCCAGAGGCACTCAGGCTGCAAACTGAGTTGCGCAGAAAGGAGCAGGAGTTCCAGGAAAAGAGGGAACAAGAGAAGTGAGAGGCAGGCCGAGAACGCCAAGAGGCAGAACGTGAGGACCGTGAGGACCAGCGAGCCGGAGAGGATAGAGCGAGAACACCGAGAGGCAGAGCGAAAACAGAAAGATGCTGACCATGTGGAGCAGGAGTGCCAGGGGCAACATGAACTGGAGAAGATAGGACTCCGACCAGCGGCACCAGAGCAGGTGAGTGACTTGGATTTAACTGGGATTGCAGGACTGGATTACACATTGAACTCCAAATTAGTAGCCGGATTTAAAGAGGGTTAGGATATGGATGCCTTTTTAAATTCTTTTGAAAAAGTTTGTTTTCAGGCTAAAATTCCTAGAGAGTCCTGTAGCTTCCAGCTATCCCTGCTACTTACCGGGAAAGCTCGGGATGCACTGGGTCAAATGGACAATGAGGACAATGATGATTACAGCAAACTTAAAGCTGCACTGTTAAAAAAGTTTGAATTAACTGCTGAATCATACACAGCTAAATTTTGTAAGCTTAGAAGAAGCCCTGACATGAGCTATGAGGAGCCAGCCATGAAACATTAGTTTTTAAAACGTTGGTGGGAAGGAATTGAGGCAAACTCTGTTGATAAAATTGAAAATGTGATTTTATTAGAACAGTTTTATTGGGCATGCCCAGCAGAGCTAAAAACCTGGCTATAGGACCGAAATCCTAAAACAGTGCAAGAGGCTGCTGAACTCTCGGACCGCTATGCCAAGAGCAGACCTGCTCTGAGAGGGAATGGGGCAGGCCTGGCAGCACAGAAAGGGAAAAGTGCGTCTTCAGGGTAGCTAAAACCTTCATTGCCTCCACCAAAACCAGTTAGCTCCAGGTTTCAGAGAAAATATTTCTCTGAGAGAAGAAATGAATGCTGGTTGTGTAAAGAAACTGGGCATATTGCCAGACAGTGTCCCAAAAAGGCGAGAAATAATACACAATCGGGTGTTAGAAAAGAAGTGGGTTGTTTGTATGTCCCTAGAAGCATGCCAGTGAACATGAGGGAACACATGCACCCAGTCATGGTGAATGGTGTACAGACACAGGGGGTTAAGGGACACAGAGGCATCCCTGACCTTGGTAAAGTGGGATCTGGTACAACCTGGTCAGCCTATATCCAATAAATACGTCACTGTACAGGACTTTGCGGCTGGGAGAAAACATTGCCCCTCGCTAGTGTTCTCCTAGACTGGGGTGAAACAGGGGGAACTGTGCAATAGGTGGCTGTAGCTAAAACGTTAGCAGTGGATGTGATCCTGGGCAACAATCTCAAACAAGGGATGGCATGTACAGTTACCCGTAGCCAAGCGGCAAGGGAAAAATAAAAATTACATACCTACCGTAATTATGATCTTTCTGTATATCTTCACCATTCATCACAGATGGGTACTGGCCGGAGATCAGGACCCCGTGGGAGCTTTTTTTTTAGGGATAGGCGGGATAGTATGTCGGCCTCGAGGGCGGCGCCGATGCTGCGCCGGCTCAGCCTATCCCTTTTAAAAAAAGCTCCCGCGGGGTCCTGATCTCCGGCCAGTACCCATCTGTGATGAATGGTGAAGATTGACACAGATAAGATCTGCAGTTTCCTGAACCCCACAGAAGCCATTGTGGAAACCGACGAGAGGCTGGTTCCCCAGCCTGTGTCTCCTGATATGGAGATTAACGAAAAGGGGGTAGAAATGTCCCCAGTAGCAAGTAACCACACAGCTACAGAGGGTTACTCTGAAGAGAGACGGGTGACCCTTGTCAGAGGGTTGGGACTGACAGTGATCCTGAAGTCCCTGATGCTAGTGACCCTAGTTTAGCGACTGAAGGGGACCTGTCCCATGCCTTGGGAATATGTGAGGGGTTTGCAGCTGCTCAGAGAAGTGACCCTAGTTTAGAGAAGCTGAGGGCTTGGGCAGACTCTGACGGAGCACAGCGAGATGACGGCAGACATAAGGTTTATTGGGAAACTGGACTTATGTATACTCAGGCAGTACAGGCAGAGGGAGGGATGCTAGCAAGGCAGCTTGTCGTTCCCCAGGGGTATCGTGAGCAGTTGCTCAAAATTGCACATGATCATCTGGGAATCGCATGCACTATGCAGTGATTAGCCCAGAATTTCTACTGGCCTAACTTCACCCAGCAGGTGAAGGAGTATTGCAGGTCTTGTCACCGGTGCCAAGAAACAGGGTAGGCGGGCAAGAAAACCCAAGCCGCCCTGATTCCATTGCCCATAGTGGAGGAGCCACTCCAGAGGGTGGGAATGGATATTGTGGGGCCTTTAAATACCCCCAGCTCCTCAGGGATGAGATTCATACCAACTGTGGTGGATTATGCCACCCGGTACCCAGAGGCAGTCGCCCTATCCTCACTGAGGACAGACAAAGTGGCAGATGCTTTACTTGGGATTTTCTCCCATGTTGAGTTTCCGCAGGAGGTTATCACTGATCAAAGCGGTTCCTTCATGTCAGACCTGATGAAATGTTTACGGGAGAAGTGTGGGGTGGTGCAGAGATGCACAACACTGTTTCACCCACAAGCCAATGGGCTTGTAGAAAGATTCAATGGTACCCTAAAGTCAATGCTCCGGGCGTTTGCTGAACAGCATGGGAGGGACTGGGAGAAAAATACCTTCCCCACCTGTTGTTTGCATACAGGGAGGTGCTCCAAGAGTCAACAGGATTTTCCCCCATTCGAACTCTTACATGGACGCCAGGTACATGGGCCCCTAAACCTGATCCGGGAGGACTGGGAAGGCAAGCACGCCACCCAGGGAACTCCCATTGTGGATTACATCCTTACGTTTAGGGAAAAGCTGAAGGAGCTTACGGGGACAGCCCAGAGCAACCTAGCAGCTGCCCAACAGAAACAAAAAGTGTGGTATGACCGCAGAGCCAGAGCTCGCTCGTACAGGGTGGGTCAGGAAGTCATGGTCCTTATTCCGGTCCAGAGAGACAAGCTGCAGGCTGAGTGGGCAGGACTGTACAAAGTGGTTAGGAAGGTAAATGACGTGAACTACATTGTGGAGTTACCTGACTGAAGACAGCCATGAGGATGTACCATGTCAACATGATGAAGCCATATGCAAACAGGGCTGATATGGTGTTTGCAGTGTGTAGTCATGGGGAGGGGACGGACGAAGGAGACCCCCTTCTGGATTTGCTGGAAGAAAGTAAGCGGGAGTCCTCTGTGGAGGCAGTAAAATTGTCTCCCCAGCTGGCCCTGGACCAGATCCAGAAAGTAAGGGAGGTTTTAGCAGACTTTGCCTGTTGTTTAGCGCCAAGCCTGGACTAACCCCCTTAGCGACTCATGATGTGGAGACAGGGACACAGATGCCCATATGGCGGACAGCATATCGGGTGTCAGAGGCTGTCCAAAAGGACATTAGGAGGGAAGTGGAGGAGATGCTGGATTTAGGGGTAATCCAGAGATCCCACAGCCCCTGGGCCTCACCCATAGTCCTTGTGCCTAAGCCACATGGCTCTACTCGTTTGTGTGTGGACTATCGTGGAATGAATGCAGTCATGAAGTCAGACACCCACCCGATGCCCCGGACGGACAAACTCATGGACAAGCTGGGGGGGCGATCTACCTTACGAGCATTGACCTGACAAAGGGGTATTGGCAGGCAGAGTTGACAGACAGAGCTAGAGGGAGGTCGGTCTTCATCACTCCGATAGGCTTATCTGAGTTTAAAGTAACGCCTTTCAGAATGAAGAACGACCCAGCCACTTTCCAAAGGCTGGTGAACCAGGTGTTAAATGGTGCTGAAGAGTACGCCGTGGCATACCTGAATGACACTGCCATCTTTAGTACCAGCTGGGAGGAACACCTATCCCACCTTAGGTAAGTGCTGGGCAGGATACAAAGAGCCGGGCTCAATGTCAAAGCCGAGAAGTGGCAGGTGGCCATGGGAGAAGTGGCATACCTCGGGTATGTGGTAGGCCAGGGACAGCTCCGTCCTAACAAAATAAAGATAGAGGTAATCCAGGCATGGCCCAGACCAGAAACACATAAGCAGGTCAGGAGATTTCAAGGGACAGCAGGGTACTACAGAATATTTGTACCCAATTACAGTGCCCTGGCTGCTCCCCTGTCTGACCTGACAAAGGAAACGATGCCCAAGAAAATTACCTGGGGCCCAGACTGTGAGGAAGCCTTTTCCAAACTAAAGGAGGCACTGTGCAGTGCTCCTGTTTTGACAAGTCCTGACTATAGCAAAACCTTTATAGTTCAGACTGACGCCTCAGATGTGGGTATTGGGGCAGTACTGAGTCAGACATCCAGCCAAGGGACAGATCACCCAGTAGTGTACCTGAGTAGGAAGCTACTTCCCAGGGAGCAAGCATACTCCACGGTGGGAAAGGAGTGTCTTGCCATAGTGTGGGTCCTAAAGAAATTAGAGCCATACTTATATGAGCAGCATTTTGTGGTGCAGACTGACCACAACTCCCTGGTTTGGCTGACGCAAATGGGAAAGAACAATGGTAGATTGCTAAGATGGAGTCTTGCTTTGCAAGGGTATGATATGACAATCGTACATAGGGCTGGAGCCAAAAATCAGAACTTAGATGGGCTGCCTAGGGTCTATGAGGAGTGAACTGATTTGGGAATCTCATCCCATGCAGGGGATAGAGACCCCAAATTCAGTCTAGGTGGAAAAGAATTGTGATACTTGGACAGCTGGTTCTGATCATCGTATCATTTTTTGTAATATAAAAATGTGTCATGGACTGTCTGTCATGACAGATGCTGAGAAATCTGGTGCTCTTGGAGTGATCTCGCTCCCCCCCGCTGAAAGATGAAAGCCATGAGATAATTACAGGCTGGAAGAGGCCTGAGTTGAGGATATCCTGTTTAGGGGCTAATTGGACCTTGCCAGATGCCAATATAGATCATATCCATTTTATGACGTTTGGAGGGAAACCAGGTTAGTACACTGGTGTGAAATCATAAACGCTTTGATGTCTGTGTGAGACAGGATACTGCTTAAAGATCAAAGAAATGTCATTTGAAAAAGAACATGAGTTATGCTGAGGTTGCAGAATTTAATACTTGTAAAAGACATCCTGTTTTTGTATAGATATATTTTTTTTATATATTTTGACAGAGGAGGAGCTAGTTGACCTCACACAAAGGGGTTGGCAAATATAGTTTTTTTAAACAATGTTCTGTTTTCCTTCAGAGATACTTCTATCTAGACTCTGACAAAGAAACATTTCTGAGCACTTTAAGCAGGTATTTAGAGAGAGAGACAAATCTAAGTACTGTAGTAAGAACTGCACTGTTAAAACCTGTTTTGTTTAAGAGATTTGTATGCCTTGTGATATAATAGTTCTGTATTTTATGTGTTACATATTTATCATCTATTTTAGTAAAACTCTATTTTTAGAGCTTACTTGGTCTGTCTTTGATTTCCTTCCTTTACAAGTAGAGTATATATGGTTAAAGCGGACACATACATAAGCTTGAATGGTGATACCAAACTGGAAAAAGGTATGCGTTTTAAATCTGAGGTCTTTTATTAGAGTTTTAAGGGTTCATTTCTGTACACCTGGTTAGGTGCCCGTAGGCAAAGATATCTGGCCCCCCGAAGACAGAATTGTCTGAGCCTCTACATAGGGTAGGCTAACAAGAGGTTCACAGTTTGAATCCCTCCAGAACTTGAGACCAAAGGTTGATCTGAACCCACAAAACAGACAAGAGGGTTACCTTGTTGTGTTAACTGTTCACAAGACTGCGCTCGGAGGATGGCACTTTGGGAGTAGAGGGCTTACCTGCTGAGTGGGTTTGTGACAACAGGTACATACTTACCTTAACAGGAGACTTTCAAAAGAATCTCTTCCATTAGGCCACACCTTTGGAACTAGAGTGGTCAGGTACTAGGACCACACAGACTTTCGCTAACTGGGGGCTGTCCACGATGACGTCATGCATCAGCATCTACATAAACGTGGGCAGCCACATCCCTCTTTAGTTCCTTACTGGAGATTAGACTCTGAGGACCACCACCCATGGGGAACCAGGAGATTAGACCAACACCAAGCACACAATTCAATAGACGATGCTGGATGTAACAGCCATAGATTATGATTAGGATTAGGTACATCATCTGATGCTGTTGTTACTGAAGCAGAAGGGTTGATGGAGGGAGGGTGACATGGCCTAATGGAATAAATTCTCTTGAAGATTTACGACTATGGTAAATAGGCAACTGTTCTAACTTCTTTGAGGATCTCTCATTAGGCCACACCTTTGGAAACAGTCTCAAGCAGTCCCAAAAGGCATTGGGACGGTGGTACAGTCTGATACATTCAAGACAGGAGGTGCTTCAGTACAGCAAGCCCAAATCCAACATGTGTACAAGAGACGATGTCCAGACTGTAATGTTTAGTGAGGGTGTCGACAGTGCTCCACGTGGTTGCGGCACAAATGTCAGCAGTAAGAATATTTCTGAAACAAGCAGTAGAAGTGGCCATTCCCTTGTGGAATGACCACAAACAGCACCAGGAAGTTCCTTAGAGTACTTCCTGTAACAGAATGTAATTCAATGTGCCAGCCATTTGGACAGGCACTGTTTAGACACAGGAGCACCCTCTTTCCCAGGAGTGAAAGAAATAAAAAGCTGAGAGGACATTCTGCAGTCCCTGGTGTAATTCACATAATATCTCAGTATTCTATGTACATAAAGTATGGAGCAATAATGCCTTATCCTGACTGGCATGCTCGGGATAGTAAACAGGAAGGTGTATTGCTTGAATTCGGTGTAAATTCAGACACCACCTTTGTAGAAACTTAGGATTTGTATGCAAAGAAACTTCATTTTTGTGAAAATCAAATAAGAAGGCTCACAGATTAGAGCCTGCAGCTCCAGAATCCTTCGGAAAGATGTGATTACAACCAAAAGAACAGGTTACTCACCTGCAACAGTAGTTCTAGGAGTGGTATATGTTGTTCACCCACACTCTCTGGCATGTCTCTATCCCCTTTAAATTCACCGGAAAGTCTTAAGACTGGCTCCTCCCACCCACCCAGGAGGTAAATACCTTGGCTCAGACCCATGACGCCAGATCTTAGCCTGCTGGAAGCAAGGTGGTGCGCCTAAAGCCAGGGAGGTCGGGTGGGTGCATGTGGATGAACAACATATATCACTCCTAGAAAGTACAGTTATGTAAGAACTTACCGTAACAGTAGATCTTCGAGAGGCTCTTGCAGTAGGTAATTACATATAGGACTGGCGTCGGCAGAAGCGGCAGGACCCCACAGAAAAAATTTCTAGCTAGCAGTCCCTGGCAGGGACCGCCTCGTCAAGTGACCAGCGTCGGTTGCGTCGGTATAAAGGGCAGTCCCAGGCACCGCTTTCAGTTCTGTCCCACCACAGGCCGGAAGGCCGGACGAGAGAGAAGCAGATATTTCCCTCAATGGAAAAGGAGCTGAAAAAGCCTAGGGGGATGGAGGCGGGAAGGTATTACCTGCAAGAGCCTCTCTCAGATCTACTGTTACGGTAAGTTCTTTTCGGTAACTGTACTATCTTACTTCGAGAGGGCTCTTTGCAGTAGTAATTACATAAGGACAGAATCCCAAGCAGTCTGGAACAAATGAAAAGGCACCGGGAGGAGGAACTACTCCAAGAAGTAGCAAAAAAGCTTGCAAACCTCAAGAAAGGAGGCCCTGCAAGACAGCTAACCTGAAGCCTGCTCTACGGCGAGAGGCAATGTCCAAACTGTAATGTTTAGTAAATGTGTGGACAGAGGTCCAAGTGGCGGAAGCACAGATGTCTGCCGCAGACACATTCTTAAAACAAGCCACAGAGGCTGCTACTCCTCGAGTGGAGTGATCTCTGACTTGACCCGGTAGGGTCTTGTTATACTTATCATAACAGAAAGTGATGCAATAAGCCAACCACTTTGATAGGCATTGCTTGGAGACAGCATTGCCTTCTCTTTTGTGAGCAAAGGAGACGAACAACTGATCAGTCTTTCTGAGATCCTTCGTCCTATCGGTGTAGTATCTCAGAATCCTGTGGACATCCATGGTATGGAGCAAGTATTCTCCTTGGTTGGAATACTGCGTGAAAAAGGCAGGTAACTCAATAGACTGATTTAAGGTAGACTCCGCTACCACTTTTGGGAGAAACTTAGGGTTCGTGCGAAGAGCTACTCTTTCTTTGTGAAAGATCAGATAAGGGATTATACACATAAGGGCCTGGAGCTCGGAAATTCTGCGAGCACAAGTAATGGCCACCAAGAAGAGCGTCTTCCACGATAAGAACTTCAAGTCTGCAGAAGTCGCAGGCTCAAAGGGAGGAAGGGTAAGTTTCTCGAGAACAAAGTTCAAGTCCCAGGGGGGAGCTGGAGTCCGAACAGGGGGTCTGAGATGAAGGATCCCTCTGAGAAAAGTCTTGGATACCTCCAATTGGGCAAAAGCCTTGTCAGCGAAAGGGACATGGTAGGCTGAAATAGCCGCCATGTGGACTTTCAAAGAAGAGTGACTGAGACCCAGGTCGAAAAGATGACGCAGATAATCAAGCAGAACGGCCACAGGACAGGAGAACGGCTCCACATTCCTGGAGGCAGCCCAAATGGAAACTCTTTTCCATTTCATAGCGTAGGTGGACCTAGTGGAGGGTTTTCTAGCCTCCACCAGAATCTCGGCCACCTTAGGCGAGATGCCACAGTGAGATTGGGCTAGGTCTGCAGGAGCCATGCATGAAGTTGAAGAGACTTGAGTCTCAGATGGACCAGGGTCCCCTGATCCTGGGTCAGCAATCCTAGAGATAAAGGCAGAGGAAGAGGAGGAACCTCTGAGAATTGTTGTAGAAGAGAGAACCAGATTTGCCTGGGCCAGAAAGGAGCGATCAGAATCATTCTCGCTCCTTCCAATGCCAGTTTCTGCAACACACGAGGGACCAGAGGAATCGGGGGGCATAGACTAATCTGTCCTTTCAGTTTAGAGACACAGCATTGCTCCAGAAAGCGCCTCGCTCTGGCGCGAGCGAGCAAAACATTGGAAGCTTTACATTTTGGGAGGAGGTGAACAGGTCTATCTGTGGAGTCCCCCAAGTCTGGAAGATGCTTTTTAGAACTTTTTGGTCCAGTTCCCACTCGTGTGGCAGAGCCGAAGAACGACTTAGCTTGTCTGCAAGGACATTGTCAACTCCCGGAACATGGATCGCCATGAGGTGAAGGTTGCGAAGAGTTGCCCATTCCCAAACCCTCATCGCTTCCCTGCAAAGCGGGTAGGACCGAGTCCCTCCCTGCTTGTTGATGTACCACACCACGCACATGTTGTCTGTTTGGACGGCTAGGTGACTGGGAAGGATGTATTGGTGAAGGGCCTGGAGAGCATACAGCACTGCTCGAAGCTCGAGCACACTGATGTGGAGAGCTAACTCCAATTTTAACCATAAGCCCTGGGTTCGGTGAGGACCCAGATGGGCTCCCAACCTCGCCTGATGTGTCCGTGGAGAGAGTCTGAGTGGGGAAGATGAAAAAAGGGGACCCCCCGAAATAGGTTCTCTCGAACTATCCACCATTGCAAGTCTCTTATCGGCGAGAAGATCAGTACCAGATGATCTAGGTCATCTACAAGTTGATCCCACTGTGAGCGGAGAGTCCACTGAGAGATCCTCATGTGGAGGCGCGCGCACGGAACCGTCGGGATGGCAGCCGCCATAAGCCCCACTAGACGGAGCACCGATCTCGCTGGAACCCTCCTGCGTTCCGATAGAAAGGAAATCTGGGACTGGAGGGAAGCCCCCCCTGTCCGGAGGCAGGAAGGTCCTGCACATTGTCGTATCGAGGATTGCCCCGATGAACTGGAGTTTCTGGGAAGGATCCAGGTGAGACTTGGAATGGTTGATGGTGATACCCAGGCCAGTGAAAACCAGCTGGGTGAGGGAGAGACAATGCAGGAGTTCCTCCCTGGATGGGGCCGCCAGGAGCCAGTCGTCCAGGTAGGGAAAAACCTGAACTCCCAAAGTACGCAGGTGGGCTGCTACCACCGCCAGGCATTTGGTAAAGACTCGGGGAGCCGAGGAAAGACCAAAAGGGAGTGCCCGGAATTGGTAGTGGTCCCCCTTGAACGCAAACCTGAGGTACTTTCGGTGCGAAGGGTGAATGGGAATGTGCAGGTACACATCCTGCATATCCAGTGCACAAAGCCACTGGCCCGGCTGAAGCAGGGGCAAGAGGGTTTGAAGGGAGAGCATCCTGAACCTCTTGTATTCCACATATAGGTTCAGGGAGCTGAGATCGAGAATAGGTCTGAGATCTCCCGTCTTCTTTGGTACAAGGAAGAAATGAGAATAGTAACCCGTCCCGTGAAGGTGAGGAGGGACAGGTTCTATGGCCTGCTCCGCGAGGAGAGCAGAAATTTCTTCCTTGACCAAAGGAAGATGGTCCCTTGAGTAAGAGGAGTTCAGAGGGGGATGACGTGGAGGTTTCTGCAGAAACTCTATGGAGTGCCCCTCTGCTATGATCTGAAGCACCCATGAATCCGATGTTATCCTCTCCCAACCCGGAAGGTGGAGGGAGAATCTCCCTCCTACCGGTTCCTCCAGGACGTCTGGAGGCGGTGGGAGAGGGAAGGAGTCAGGTGGTGTGAGGCAGCGCCCAGCTGGGGCGCACAAGCACTTTTCGCATTGTGGCCTGGCAGCTGTGGGGGCCTGACGTTTTGTGGCCCGCCTTCCCTGAGGTTTCGCTTGAGGCCAGCTGCGTCTGCGAAAGGGACGGCGCTGCAGGGGATGGGGACGGTACATTGAATCAACAGATTTGAGGTCCGTCCCGTTCCCCTGCAGGTCAGTGATGATGTCCTTGACATCACCACCGAAAGCACAAAACCCCTGAAAGGTGCTTCTTGGACTGCTGACTGCACCTCCGGGACCAGACCTGACACATGAAGCCATGCGTGACGCTGAAGACTTACGGCGAACGCAGAGCTCCGTCCTGCGGTGTCCACTGCATCGTAGGTCATCCTCAGAATGTGACGACTGGCCGAACGAGCAGAACAGACCAGGTCAGCTAACTCCTGCTTGACTTGGGGAGTCAGGCAAGGAGTCAATCTTGAATTCCGCCTGGAAGGACAGCCTTCTGGTAATCCCCCATATCGCTACATAATTTAGGGCCCTGATCCCCAGTGTGGAAGAAGCGTGATCTTCCTTCCATATTGATCCAGAGCGAGATTCCTTATCCGGGAGATGAGCTCAAATGTTTGGTGTGCGGCACTAATCACAACCAAGTCTGCAGGGTGAAAGTCTAAGCGTCTACCCTCCGGGCCTGTAGTATAGCCTGTTGGACTTCTGAGGAGAGTGGGGCTAAAGAAAGCCAACAGTTGTTTCCAAATGGTGGAAACAAAGGTGGGCATGAGGCTTCGATCCAGGGTGGCACTAGAGTAGGGTCCCGTAGAGGCAAGTCCAGATGTTCAGCAGTTTAACCGCTGAGGATCTGGGTCTAAATAACACCACTGATGGACTTCCTGAGCAACTCCATTGAAGGAAGGGTCTCGGAGAGACTTCGGGAGGAGTCCTCAGCTGGGAGCTTGGATGAGAGATGATGCATCGTCTTTCTCGAAGCAACCATCAGAGGAATCCGAGGAGTCAGAGAGAGAAGAAGAAGAGAAATTTGAAGCAGAGTAAGACTCCTAGCTCGTCTAGGGAGGAGGTTCCTTAGGGATCCTGGGCCCGTGTCCTGCCCCTCTCTGGATCAGAGGCAAAGCCGGGACTCGGAGGAGGCGGAGAGGAGTGTGCAGTCAGGAGGCGTACAGAGCGAGAGGTGGCACCGTCGCGACAAGATGGCTCGACTTCCTTGGTGAGCTGAGCCTTGGCCTCAGCCCACCAGGAGGCCAGAGTCTCCTGGAGATCCACCGGCGGCCTAGGGGGCGGTGGAGGAGGAGGAGGGGGATAGTTGTACGGATGAAATCCGTAAGGAGAGTATCCATAACCCGGCTGCGGGAATACCGGAGCTGGGTATTGCGGCGTCAGGAACTGCGGCATCGGAGGAGACGGCGCTGGGTACTGCAGCGTAGGATACTGTGGACCCGGGTAAACCGGCGTCGGATAAGATGGGATACCCAGTACCGGAGGAGCTGCGGAGCAGGCAGGGAACTCCTGGGCGGATGGGCCGTGATAGGCCTGAGGTGAAGGGCCGAAGGGGAGAGGAATATTCCCCACTGGCGTCCGGAAGGGCGGCGTCGGAACCGGTGCCGGCAGGGCGGTGTGGAGCCCGATGTCGGCCCGGAGCCGGCGTCGAGGCAGCGTCAGATCCCGCTGTACAGGAGGGGGAATCAGGCAACTGGAAGCGCTATCGAGCCTCACCCAGGGGCGGAGGAAAGTCCCGAGGTCCGGCAGGGGGACTCAGGGCTCCCTGGATGGCAGCGAAGGCTGCAGGGAACCTGGGGCGACAGGCGAAGCAGGGTCTGCGTGGCTCTGGAGCCAAGCGCCGTCGGGCGCCAGCGTCGACTTACAAGGCGAATCCAGCGGGGCGCCAGAGAAGCCGGTGTCCGGCGTCGAGAGTCCCTCGTCAGGCGGTCCGAGAAGATGGAAGAGCCCAGGCCGAGGAACACTGCGTCATAGCCCGCCGAAGAATTCGGGCGTCTTAGCGACCTTCTCCGGCGGAGCGTCGGAGGAGCCGGCGATCCGGCTTATGGGCGCCGCACGCAGTAGGCTGCAAGCCTGCGGCGGCAATGCAGGGGCAAGCCTCATTTTGCCGGAGAGGCACCAGCGGGCTCAGTGCAAACAAGCCAACCGGGCAGCGCCTCCTCAAAGCCTTAGAGGCTGCCCGTCAGCGATCCCCGAGGGGCGTTACCTAGCAGTAGCTCAGCGAGTCCGCAGGAGGAAGAGAACCTCCCGGTGCCTTTCTTTGTCCGCTTCTTGTGCCCTTCAGGGAGGATGAGCGCCTGCTGAAGCTTCTTCAACTCCTTCTCCAGTTGGACACCTTCTTTTTGAGGAGATGGGCTTCTAGAGACTGCTGGCGTCGTCTCGCGGGTGGCAGCGTTGAAATGAGGCAGTACGGACACCCGTGGGCCCGGCGTGAGTGGGGTCACTAAACAAAAAGGCAGAGGGTGAGCCGATCTTTAATGAGAGCAGTTGAGCCTGCCAAGTGGCACTTATTTTTGAAGGGGCGACATATACCGGCGTTCACCTGGCGAAGAAAAAACAAAAATACTGATATTTTGGAAACCGGCGAGTCAACAGGACTGAGCTTTGTGAACTTCACATGAGCGCTGCACAATGACGGCAGGGAAAGAACTGGAAGGCGGCGTCTGGGACCGCCCCTTTATACCGGCGTAGGGGTAGCACACTGACGTAGAGGCGGTCCCGCCAGGGACTAGCTAGAAATATTTTTCTGTGGGGTCCTGCAGCCTGCGATGTCAGTCCTATATGTAATTACCTACTGCAAGAGCCTCTCGAGTAAGATCTACTGTTACAGGTGAGTAACCTGTTCTTCTAGGGAGCGTGGATATGTTGTTCATCCACACCTCTGGCAGACTCAAGCAGTTCTCCAGCAGGAGGAGGCAAGGCGTACACACTATTTAGGAAACAGAGATGGAGAACCAAGGCCCCAAAACCAGCATCCCGGCGTGACTCAAGGTCGATGTGGTAGTGGGTAATGAAGGTGTTTGCTGACTTCCAGGTAGCAACCCGACAGATTTCCTGGATAGGGATGTCCCCGGAAGCAGCCACCGATGCAGCAGTATGGAGGGTAGAATGAGCTCTTATTCCTCTGGGAGGCTCCTTGCCCACCAACTCATAGCACAGACCTATGCATCATGTAATCCATCACACAATGGTCCATTTAGCTGCAGGCCTGCCAGAAGCAGCTTCAGCATAGGTGACAAACACCTGGCAAACCTCTCCCCGAATTTCTGCCATCCTCTCGTTATAAAAGGACAGAGCATGTCTAAGGTCCGGAGTATGGAGCTTGTACTCGGTGTCCGAGGTGTAGTTAGGGTAGTATACCGGCAGAGTCAACACCTGGTTAAGGTGAAAGTCAGACACCACCTACGGAAAGAATTTTGGGTGGGAGCACAGGACAACTTTGTCCCTGTGAAAGACCAGATAAGGGGAGTCCACCGAAAGTGCCTGGAGTTCCCCTGTCCTTCTGGCTGACGTGATAGCCACCAGGAAGGTCGTCTTCCACGACAAGTGAGAGAGCTCACACTTGTGCATGGGTTCGAATGGCTTGCCCATGAGCTTTGCCAAAACCAGCAAGAGATCCCATGAAGGTGGAGGTTCACGCACCGGAGGGAATATGTGATCAGGACTTTGAAAACACCCAGCCACTGTCTCCTATGCCAATGCTGGCTGACCCGGCCCAGCAGTAAGCAGAAGCCAAACGCAGGTGCACCCCTAGGGCGATGAGGCAGTTGCCCCAGTATTGAAGAGACCAAAGGTAGTCTAGAATGTTAGACACAGAGCAGGATAAGGGGTCCAGACTCTTACCCTGACACCAAATGGAAAACCTTTTCCATTTGAAGGCATAACTTTCCTGGTCGATTCCTCAGATGCTTCCACCATGGTGTAGACATCCTTGAAAGACCCAGAGCCTGGAACTCTAGCCAGCTCAGGTACCAGGCTGTGAGTGCAGCAGGATTGAAGGTCTGGATGGAAAACCTTCCCTGGTTCAATTATATATCAGGTCTGGGCGTGTACAAAGCCACTCCAGGGCCCTGCAGCTGAGGCTGAGGAGATCTGGATACCAGAACTGGTGAGGGCCAATCTGGGGCTACCAGAATCCACGCCTTGTCCCTCCTCACCTTGAGTAGCAGCTTGTGGATCAAGGTAAATGGAGAAGGGCGTGAGAGACCTGGGGTCCTGACCTTGAGAAGGCATCCCACAGCAGCAAGCCCCCTGCTGAGGCGGGCATGGTACAGTGTCAGCTTGGTGTTTCTCCTGGAGACAAACAGGTCCACTGACGGTTTTCCCCAACAGGAGAACAGAGTGCAAGCTACCTCTGGATGGAGAGACTACTCGTGGGATGTCTGGCCTATGCAGCTGAGAGCATCCGCCAGTTGGTTCGAGACTCCTGCCACATGGATGGCTAGGAGATTCACCTCCAACTGGCTGATGAGGGTACAGATCCGGAGCGCCTCCTTGCTAAGCAGGTGGGAGTGCGTGCCGCACATTTTGTTGAGGTAGTACATGGTCGTGATATTGTCCGTCTGGACTTGAACCACTTGACCCAGGAGCTGAGGAGCGAAAGCCGACAGGGCCAGTCTGACTGCTCTGAGCTCCAACAGGTTGATGTGGCATCGGGACTCCTCGGGGGTCCAGAACCCATGGGCCCTGCGGTCCCCCATGTGGGCTCTCCAGCCCATGAGAGAGGTATCGGTCATCAGGACAACCGTTGGCTCTGCGCGGACAAACGGGATTCCTTCCTGCAATCAGTCCGGGATGGTCCACCATTGGAGAGCGTCCCACATCTTCTGAGTTACAGTGATCAGCTGGTTGAAGTGACCATGACACCGAGTCCACGGGGGGGCCAGCTGCCACTGGAGGGGCGCACGTGCCACCTGGTACAACGGACCACTGAGGTGCACACCACCATGTAACCCAGAAGGCACAGAAAGTCCCAGGTAGGGCGAAAGTGCCCAACCAGAAATGATTCAGCAAAGGAGGAGAGAACCTCCGCCCTGTCCGACGGGAGACGAGCTAAGGCTTGACGAGAGTCAAGCTCTGCCCCGATAAAGCCCATCACCTGAGAGGGCACGAGTTCCGATTTGGCCTGGTTGATCAGGAGGCTTAAATGGGAGCAGGTTCAGAGGGCCAGATCCCTGGACCTCTCCACCTCCTGAGGGAAGGAACCCACCAGGAGCCAGTCGTCGAGATAGGGGTATATTCGTAACGCCCGATGCCGAAGATGGGCTGCCACCACTGCAATGCACCTGGTGAAGACCCGAGGGGCCGATGACAGGCCGAACGGCATGGCTCGGAACTCGTACAGGGTCCCTTCAACCCTGAAGCAGAGGAACCGCTGATGGGACGGATGGACTGGGATGTGAAAGAATGAGTCCTGTAGATCCAGTGAACAGAACCATATGTGTTGCTCCAGGGATGGTATGATCTGGTTCAGAGTTACCATCCAGAAGGTGTGAGACCTGAGATGATTAATTCAGGTCGTGGAGATCTAGGATGAGGCGCCAACCCCTGTCCGCTTGGGCACCAGGAAGTACCTGAACACGAAGTCCGGGTCTGTAGGAGGATCCGGCACTGGAGCTACAGCCTCCTTGAGGAGGAGCTGAGCAATGTTGTCCCGAAGGGCCCACTGAGTGCAAATTGAGATCCTTTCCTCCCGAGGAGCGCGGGCTCAGCTGGGAGGGTACTGCTCAAATTCTAGAGGCAGACCCTGGCCGACCACTTCCAGAACCCACCTGTCCAAAGTGATACCGGACCAGGCGGAAAGAAAGTGATGGAGCCGGCCCCCCCAAGGGAGGACCCAGAGCTGGCGTGACGGGTATAAGAGTGGCAATCCCTGACCCGTCACTGAGCAGGCTTGGAGGAGGAGGAGGCTCCTGGACTGGCACTCCGGCCTCCTTTAGGGGGCTGTTGAGGACCCTGATTGGGCCTGGGGCACCAAGCTTGAGGCTGCTGTTGCTGCTGACCTCCTTGATAGGAGGGCTGTCTAACTGCAGGGGAAGAGTGCCGAAAGGGCTTCTTCTTGCGATTCTGCTGATTGTTGCCCAAAGAACCCTTAGCAGAGGTAGCATCCAAGGTGGCATTGGACTGCTCTATAAGCTGGAAGTGACCTGCCACTCCCGGACCGAAGAGGTCGGTGCCAAGGAAAGGCACATCAGCTAGCTTGTGCTGAGCATCTGCCAGAAAGGAGGATAACCTCAGCCAGGCCCTGCGGCGAGTGGCCACTGCGGCTGCTAAGGAGCGGGTACAGGAATCTCCAATGTCCAGGGCCGTCTGGAACTCGACCCTGGTCACAGACCTGCTTCACTGAGGTCTGCATGTCTGCTAGGAAATGAGGGAGGACTTCATCTAGTGACTCCAAAAGGGCAAGAGAGAAGTGTACCATGATCACAGTCGAGCTGGCCTGATGAAGACCCAGGGATGAAGCCGCATAAACCTTCCGGGCAGAATGGTCCACATTCTTGGACTCCTTGTCCCGGCGGTCAGTGTCAGCTGGGCTCCCATAAATTAAACACAGAAGCAGTCTGGGGCTCTCGGCTGAGGATGTGAAACCCCAGGGACCCCATGGGTACCGTATACTTGCGAGCCATGTGGGCAGACAGAGCTGGGCAGGAGGCAGGGCATTGCCATAGCTCAAGGGACGGGCCAACAATGGATTCAGCCACTGGAAAGGCCTCTGTCGGGGTATTCCTCCTCTTGAGGATATCCGTGAGGGGGTATTCCACCTTCTTTTGGATAGGTTCCAAGGGTATTCCGGTTGATTTGGAAATGAGGTGGAGGATGCCCTGAAAAGAGGAAGGACCTTCCTCCAAGCCTGCCACTGATGACTCGTCATCCCCCGGATGCAAGTGCAGACCAGGGGCATCAGAGTCCAAGAATCGGATATAAAGGTTCGGCCATGTCTCCCCGCGATATGCTGAGGGCGATTGGGGACCACAGTAATGGACAAACAACTGGGGAGGTCAGTGTCTGTCCTATCCTCTTTCAAGGGAGCCCCTCCCTGAGGCTGCTTAGGTGGTGGTTCCACCAAAATCGGTGGGGAGACTGAAACAGGCTGAGCTAGATTGCATGCCGGCCCTACAGGTGGAGGAACCGGGATCTTCGGTTCTGGAGGGGTCAGCGTTGGCCTAAGAGGTTGGGGCCAAATAATGGCCGGTGTCGCCGGCTCTGCTGGCTTCTGATCGGTCAGAATCAGCTGTTGCCACATTAGATCCTCATAACGTCGACGGAGTTTCCGTCAAAGTTTCTCCTCGTCCGAGGGGGATGAGGTTTGGTGGCGACGCCTCTTCCTAGAGTACTTGTGACCTTTCTTCGGTTTTTTGACCAAAGGGGTCCTGGTCCTCGATCGAGACCAATGGGGTCGGCTCGTTCCATCGAGAGAAGCCGGAGTCAGGGAGAACCGAGGTTCCGGCACCTTTCCCTCGATCAGGACACCAGAGGGCTGGGGAAGGAAAGAATAGGTGTACTTTCCACGGAGTCATCAACCAGAGTCGGCGACAACGGCTCGATCGGGTCAAGAGAAATCTCGTCCGGTCGGCCTCAGTGCCTTGGCCTGACAGAAGGTCCAAGAAGCCAGCAGCCAAGGAAGCGATCTCGACCGAGGTCGAGACCACAAGGTCCTGGGAATTGGACTGCTCTCGGTCCCAGGAACGTCATCTTCGGGATGAAGAAGATTTAGGGTTCTTGTCCCTTTTCCTAGGGCAGGAGGAGTGCGAGCCCGAGGGCGCCTCACCCCTGGTGGGGAGAAACTGGCACAGCTGCCGAAAGGACTCAGAGAAAGTAGAACCCAGATTAAGCGGCACGAAAAAACTTTGGCTGGCCAAAGCTTGAGCAGCTTCCTCTTCGAAAGCTGCCATCTGGTTAAGCTGCTTGGCAGATCACGCGGCCGAGGAAACCGCCCACCTGGCATCCTTCGATTTCACCGGTGGATTGCGAAGCTCCAGTCTCCCCAGTTTTAGGTGCGCCTTGCGGTCAACCAGGACGTTGGGATGGAAGGCCAGACAGATGGTGCATGAGGTGGTGTCATGTATGACACCCAAGCAGTAGACACAGGAAAGGTGGGGATCGGTGCACGACATTTTCTGTCCGCAAGGACGCCAGTGAAATACGGGGGACGACTTGTTTTCCATGTTCGATGCGCTCGGATTGGTATCGTAAACTCTGATGAGTTTTAAAGAGAGCGATTGCGGTGAAAACCATTGTTGAGAATCCAGGGCCTACGAACTACAGTAGTAGCAGCACGAGGGAATCCTGAATCTTCCAGCGGAAAGGAAGATCTGGCGTCATGGGGTGGAGCTGAGGTATTTATCACCTGGGTGGGTGGGAGGAGCCAGCTTGAAGATTTTCCGGTGAATTTAAAGGGAAAAGGGACATGCCCGAGAGTGTGGATGAACAACATATCCACGCTCCTAGAAATACAGGTTACTCACCTGTAACAGGAGTTCTAGGAATGGTATATGTTGTTCATCAACACTTCATAGCAAGTTCCCTGCTGCTTTAAATCTTGCCGGAAGGTCTTCAAGCTGGCTCCTCTACCAGTGGTGTCTCCGCTCCACCCCATGTTTCAACCCAACCTGCTGGAAGCCAGGTTGTCAGCGTCAAAGCCGGGAGGTCGGTGGGTTGTGTGGATGAATAACATATACCATTCCTAGAACTCCTGTTACAGGTGAGTAACCTGTATTTCTAGGGACATGGATATGTTGTTCAATCCACACTTCATGGCAGACTCCTAGCAGTTCTCCAGGAGGAGGGAGGCAAGGCGCACACCCCCTACTTAGGAAACAAAGACTGGAGAACAGGTCCCAAAACCAGCATCCCAGCGTGACTCAAGGTCGATGTGGTAATGGGTAATGAAGGTGTGTGCTGACTTCCAGGTAGCAGCCCTGCAGATTTCCTGGATAGGGACGTCCCTGGAAGCAGCCACTGAAGCAGTGGTATGGCAGGTAGAATGAGCTCTTATCCCTTTGGGAGGCTCCATGCCCGCCAACCTATAGCAGAGATCTATGCAGGAGGTGACCCACCTGCCTATCGTCCACTTGGCTGCAGGTCTGCCAGGTACGGCTTCAGCGTAGGTGACAAACAGCTGGCGAACCTCTCCCCGAACTTCAGCCGTCCACTCCTTATAATAAGAGAGCGCTCTTCTAGAGTCCAGAGTATGGAGCCTATATTCAGCCTCTGAGGTGTGACTGGAGTAGAACACCGGCAGAGTCAACACCTGGTGAAGATGAAACTCCAACACCACCTTCAGAAGGAATTTCGGGTGGGGGCACAGGACAACCTTGTCCCTATGGAAGACCAGATAAGGAGACTCGATGGAAAGCGCCTGGAGCTCTCCCATCCTTCTGGCTGACATGATAGCCACCAAGAAGGCGGTCTTCCATGACAGGTGAGAGATGTCACACCTGTGCATCGGTTCGAATGGCTTGCCCATGAGCTTAGCCAATACCAGCAGTAGATCCCATGGAGGTGGAGGTTCTCGCACCAGAGGGAAAATGTGATCAAGGCGTCTGAAAAAGCGCCCGACCACCTTCTCCTGTGCCACCGACTGCTTTCCGGCCTGCGCCAGGTAAGCAGAGATGGCTGCCAGGTGCACCTTAAGGGTCGTCGAGCCAAGCCCTAGCTGAGAAAGGGACCACAGGTAGTCCAGAATGCTGGCCAAGGAACAGGAGGAAGGGTCCAACCCCTTGCCCTGACACCAAATGGAGAATCTCTTCCATTTGAAGGCATAGCATTTCCTGGTCAACTCCTTATGGGATGCCTCAACAACATTGAGGACCTCGTCCGGAAAGACCCAAGGCCTGGAACTCTAGCCGCTCAGGAACCAGGCTGTCAGGTGTGTAGGGATTGAAGGTCCGGGTTGAGAACCTTCCCTGATTGACTGAGATCAGGTCGGGCGGGCTGGGAGAGCCGCGGGAGCCTGGAGCTGAGGCTGAGGAGATCTGGATACCAGAACTGGCGGGGCCAGTCTGGGGCTACCAGAATCACCTGCGCCTTGTCGCTCCTCGCGGATCAAGGGAAATGCGTAGAAGAGGCCCGGGGTCCACGGCCTCAAGAAGGCATCCACCTGCAGCGAGCCCTGCTGAGGGGGGCAGGAAGGAAACAGCCTCAGCTTCGCATTCTCCCTGGAGGCAAACAGGTCCACCAGAGATGTGCCCCAGTGGGAGAACAGATCTTGTACTACCTCCTGCAGGAGAGACCACTCGTGAGACGCAGCCCCTATCCGGCTTAGGGCATCGGCCAGAGTGTTGGAGGCTCCTGCCACATGGATGGCTAGGAGATCCGCCTCCAGGCTGCGCATGAGGGACCAAGTGCGGAGAGCTTCCTTGCACAGGGGCATGAAGCGCGTCCCACCCTGGCGGTTTAGGTAGTACATGGTCGTGGTATTGTCCGTCTGGACCTGGACCACTTGACCCCGTACAAACGGAGCGAAGATGGTGATGGCTAGACGGACCGCTCTAAGCTCCAGCAGGTTGATGTGGCATTGGGACTCCCGAGGGGACCAGAGGCCATGCGCTCTGTGCTCCCCAGATGGGCACCCCAACCCATCAGAGAGGCGTCGGTCGATAGAGTGACCGTTGGCTCGGGACGGACAAACAGGATGCTCTCCTGCAGATAAGCTGGAATGATCCCCATCTCCTGGGTCACTGCCACTGGCTGGTCCAAAGGACCAGAGCGCTGTGACCATTGGCTGGCCAGTCCCCACTGTAGGGGACACATGTGCCAACAGGCTCAACGGACCACACTGGTGCAGGCCGCCATGAGGCCTAGGAGGCGCAGAAAGTCCCAGGCAGGGCACAATTGCCCAACCTGAAATGATTGGGCAAAGGAGCAAAGAACCTCGGCCCTGTCCGCCGGGAGCCGTGCTCTGGCTCGGAGACAGTCAAGCTCTGCCCCGATGAATTGAATCACCTGCTTTGGCATTATTTCCGATTTGGCCTCGTTGATGAGGAGGCCAACCTGAGAGCAAACCTGGAGGGCCAGATCCCTGGACCACTCCACCTCCGGTCTGGAGGAGGACGCAATCAGCCAGTCGTCCAGGTAAGGGTACACCCGGACCCTTCGATGCTGCAGGAATGCTGTCACCACTGCCATGCATTTGGTGAAGACCCTGGGAGCTGGAGAGAGGCCGAAGAGTAAGGCCTGGAACTCGTAAATGGACCCCTCTGCTCTGAAGCGGAGAATCGCTGGTGGGACGGACGGATTGGGACGTGACAGAACATGTCCTGGAGATCCAGAGAACAGAACCACATGCCTCGTTCCAAGGATGGAATGATCTGAGCCAGAGTGACCATCCTGAAATTTCGAGACCTTAGGAACCTGTTCGGGTCGTGCAGGTCTAGAATGGGGCGCCAGCCCACCCCATCCCTTTTGGGACCAGGAAATACCTGGACACAAACCCTGGGTCTGGTGGAGGATCCGCCACCTCCCTGATCACCTCCTTCTGGAGGAGCAGGGCAATGTCAGCTTGACGGGCCGACAGAGAGGCCACGGACCCCGTAGCCCCCCATGGGGTGACAGCTCGGAAGGGCGGGGCCTGACTGAACTCCAGAGGCAGACCCTTTCCTACCACTTCCAACACCCAGCGGTCCGTGGTGATAGCGGACCAGGCAGAAAGAAAGTGGCGGAGCCGTCCCCCCACGGGGGAAACCCAGGGAAGAGCGACGAGGTTGGGTGCAACACCCCTCAAACAGTCGCTGGGCAGGCCTGGAGGACGGACCGGCCGTGGGACCTCCCGGGCCCTTCCCTCCCGGCTTCCTGCTGGAGGAAGCTGCAGGCTTGGCTTTGGGATGTCAAGTGCGAGCCTGGTTGCCCTGATGTTGGTGTTGCTGAGCCGGACGTGCCACAGGGGCAGAAGGCCGAAAGGGCTTACGCTGCTGCTGGCGGCCTTTGTCCTTCTAGGCAGATGTGACCGAGTCCAAGGTGGCACTGGACTTCTCGATCCTCTGCAAATGGCCCTCCACCCCGGGACCAAACAAGTCAGTACCCAGGAAGGGGACGTCGACAGCTTGCAGTCTGTGAACAGCTGTCTAGGGCCTGAGCCACCCTCCACCTGCCGAGGACGGTTGGGAGTGAAGGTGACCGACAACCGATGGGGCAACCCCTGACCCGACCGAGAATCCTTGGTCGGAGCCCCAGATTTAGGTTGTGGAGGTGGGTGCCCACCACAATGGGTGGCACAGCTGGTTTTGGCCGAACAACCGGTGCCGGTTTGGGCTGCTCGACAACCACGAGGGGTTGTTTCAGCCGTTCTGATGACAGCCACTTAATGGCCGGGGAAGGCGACGGGGTCGGCTTGTTCCCGGTCAGAAGGAGCTGCTGTCACATTAAGTCCTAATGAGCGCCGCCGCAACTTTTTGCAGCCTTTCCTCCTCGGTAGGAAGAAGCGGGGCGAGAGGCGCAGGACGCTCACCGGTGCCGAGACCCGAGACCGCCAGTGTCAAGGTGGGATCGGCCTAGACCGAGAAGAGGTCCGAGGCCAAGACAGAGACCGTTGGTGTTTCTGAGGGTGGGTCTGGGAGGGAGCAGGGGAGACCCGTTCCTCCCACAGCTCGGGAACCTTAACCGGGGACTCCGGCACAGGAGGCACAAGCAAGTCCTCAGTTTCCACCGGGGGAACCGGTGAAGAAGGGTTGTCGGCTTCTCCAGTCGACAGCCCATCCGACGGGTCGAGAAAAATCTCAACAGCATTGACGGGTGTCTCGGCTGGCTGACCTGATGGGGACACCGTGAAGCCAGCGGCCTTAGCCACAACCTCGACCGAAGTCAAGTGTCAACTGTCCGGGGAAGGGGACCTCTCCCGCTCCCACGAACGCCGACGGTGGGGCTTACCTTTCGAGTCCTTCTTCTTAGACTGAGAGGAGTGTCCCCACAGACCCTCACCTTCTGTAGAGAGGGACTGACAAAGCTCCTTAAAAGAAGCTGTGTAGGAGGAGCCCAAGGAGAGCAGGATAAATGCCGCGACCAAGGAGGACGAAGATGCCGCCTGGGCCGCCTCCTCCTCGAGTGCGATCATCTGCTCAAGTTGCTCAGCCGAGCCCACCGCTGCGGACACTGCCCAACGGGCCTCCTTAGACTTCACCGAAGGAATACGTCTCTCAGGGCGCCCAAGTTGGAGTCTTGCAGCACGGTCTTAGAGGACACTGGCCGAGAAGGACTTGCACAAATCACAGGCCTGCGGATCGTGATCAAGCCCGAGGCAATAAACGCACGTGAAGTGCGGACCGGTCCGAGACATCTTCTGCCTGCATGGGCACCGCCGAAATCCGGGAGTCGACTTATCCATCGCAGCCACGAAGGAAGAAACAGACTGAAGTCTAGAAATTTTCAGAATAAGTTTTAGTTTAACTAACCAGTTTGAATCCAGGCCTAAAACGCAGAGCGCTAAGGAGGGAACCTGAGCTTCCAAGCGATAAGGAAGATCTGGCGTCATGGGGCGGAGCCGAGAGTTTTACCTCCTGGGTGGGCTGCTGGGAGGAGCCAGCTTGAAGACCTTCCGGCAAGATTTAAAGCGGCAAGAAACCTGCCATGAAGTGTGGATTGAACAACATATCCATGTTCCTAGAAATAAAGTTTTCCATGACAGCAAACATAGGCCACAACTCGCAGCCCACCAAAATGGAGCCAATGTCAATTTCTCAAGCACAAAATTCAAGTACCAGGGAGGGGCTGGATTACAAATAGGTTTTATATGCAGAAAATCTCTCAAAATTTACAGGACACCTCCAACTGTGCAACCGTATGGCCATTAATAAGGCATGTAAAGCGGATTTAGCAGACGAATGCACCTTAAGTGAGGAATACTGTAGGCCAGAAGCTGACAAGGACAGCAAGTATTCCAGCACTGCATTTACAGGATATGTAAATGGTCCAAATTCTTGGAAGCAGCCCACATAGTGAACTGCTTCCACTTCAAGGAATAAGTATGTCTGGTAGAAAGCTCCTGAGCCATAACCAGAACATCAGCAACTGAGGGGATACTCCAAAGTGTACCATGACTATGTTTTCAGGATCCATGCATGCAGATGTAGGGACTTCAGGTCCCAATGGACCACAGATGTGTTGTTCTGGGACAAAAGACCCCAAAACAATGGTAGAGGTATTGGAGACTCCACCGCCAATTGCTGTAGGAGTGGAAACTGTGACAGGGTTGAATAGGACCCTGTCCCAGTTTTTATGAAGAGTTTGAATGTAGGGATCTGTTCTGTTCTTTCCTTTCCTGTCTCTTCACTGTCTGGTTGTGCAACCAAATTTTCCTGTGAGACCTGGGACTTGATCACTCCAACAGTCTCGCAATTCTTTGCCTCTCACTGTCTCGCACGCTTCCCTTGATGTTTCTGTCTTCTTCCTCCCTTGCATGTCTGCTGGTATAAAAATATATGCAAATCATTATGTGGAATTGTAACTGATCTTGGGATCCCATTGTTTAGAAATTATGTAGTTATTCTATAATTATAGTTTGAGATGACTGCAAAAAGCTATTGGGAACTCAAGGGGTTAACCTCAGAACAGTTAAGCTCTTTTTTCAGAAGCTGTGGATAAGGGGCCTCAGTTCTGGGACACTGTGTTCTGTCTACAACTGCCTGACACTTACAAGAACATTGGAAATTTACAAGAACATTTTAGAAAAAATAGGACGCTTGTTAAGGGGGGGGGGTTGTAAGGAACTATAAAACAGAGCTGCAATTTCTTGCAAGAGACACAGAGATTGAAGGAAAACACAGATGGATCTTCTGTTTATTTGGCCTTTGTAAATATTTATACTGAACAAGTTTATTTTTTTTATGTTACTGTTAGTACTAAAACACTTTTTGTGAATTCTACAACTAGCCTTGGTTTTTCCTATGCTTCCTGACGTGTGCCTCGACGACAGAAACCGTATCTGGCAAGGCCATAATGGAGCTATGAGGATGAGGGTAGCATCTTCCATCTGCAGCTTGAGGAACACTCTCTGCATTAAAGGAACTGGGGGAAATGCGTCCAGGAATTTCCCTTTCCAAGAGAGGACAACGCGTCTCGCTAGAAAACGCCAGGCTCAGGAGCAAGCAGAAACGTGGCAGCTTTGCATTCTGTGTGGACATAAAAAGGTCCAACTCTGAACGACCCCATTTTGTGAAAAGGAAGTCTACCACAGAGGTCAGTAGTTCCCATTTGTGCATCTGGGACTGTGACCTGCTTAGCTTGTCTGCTAAAATGTTTTGGCTACCTGGGAGATGTACCCCTGGCAGCTGGAGGCTGTGGGATAAAGCCCAGTAACATACCCTCATTGCCTCCCTGTATAAGGGATAGGAATGGGTTCCCCCTTGTTTGCTGATGTAACGTACCACATTGGCGTTGTCCATCTAGATTAACAGAGGACTCAGGAGTTAAATGTTTCTGATATGCCTGGAGGCACTATAAAACAGCTTTCTCTTCCAAGACACTGATGTGTAACCTGGCCTACACCTGGGACCATTACCTTTGTGTCTGATAGGGACCCATATGCACACACCATCCAGAACCCAAGGCATCCATGGTGAGGATATGTACGGGAGCTAGAAACACAGAGCTGGGATGAGGAATGGAAAAGGTTGGTGTGATCCATCCTCCAAAGTAGTGCTCTATGCAACGGGGATGTCACAAGGACCCTTTGGTTTAGCTCGGCCCTCAGCTGATCCCACTGGACCCTTCATGTCCACTGTGGCATCCTCATGCGCGCAAGCATGCCAGTGACACCATCACAACTGACGCTGCCATGAGGCCCAGAAGTCATACACTGCCTCAGCAGGAATATACTGACTTCTGTATATCAGCTTTCCTCAAGCAATCAGGCCTTCCTCCCTGTCGTGTGGTGGCAAATTATATCCCTTCTCTGTATCCAAGACTGCCCCTATGTAATGCAGTCTCTGGCAAGGAGTCAGGACCAACTTGGGAACATTCACTGTGACCCCTAAGATGTCGAACAACCACCTTGTTCTTGACAGGGTATTTAGTAAAGCCTCTCTGGAGTTGGTTTTCAGAAGCCAGTCATTTAGATAGGGGAACACATACAGATCTTCCTTACAAAGGCCTACTGCCGCTACTACCAAGCATTTTGTAAAGAACCATGGCACAGAGGACAAACCAAAGGGCAATACTCTGAAATGACAGTGCTCCCCTTTGAGCATGAAACGTAGATACTGCTTGTGGGTTTTTGTGATCCTGGCATAAAGGTACACATTTTTCATGTCTAGGGAGTACAGCCAGTCCCGTTTGCAGATGGGGAGTCAGAGCTTGCAGGGATACCATACAAAACGTCTTGCATTCTATGCAGAAGCTGAGATCCCAGAGATCTAGTACAGGACACAGATCCCCTGTCATAGAAACATAGACTTTGACGTCAGATAAGGACCGCTTGGCCCACCTAGTCTGCCCATTTCCTTACCTAGAGGATAAGTTGCAGATCCTATTTAACCAACAGCCTATTTCTTCCTAACCCCCCCCAAAAAAAATTGCCTTATGTCTGTCCCATGCATTCTTGAATTCTCCCACAGTTTTAGACCCCACAACCTCCTCAGGAAGGCTGTTCCATGCATTCACCACTCTCTCTGTGAAAAAATACTTCCTTACATTGCCCCTAGGCAGTGTCCACCTTTATCTTAAATTGTGTCCCCTTGTTCTTGCACATCTCTTTTTCTGAAAGATGCTACCCTCTTGGACTTTGTTGATTCTACTGAGGTACTTAAACGTTTCTATCATGTCTCCCCTCTCCCTCCTTTCCTCAAGGGTATACATATTAAGTTCCTTTAGTCTCTCCTCGTATGGCTTCTCTTGTAGACCCTGCACCTTCCATTCTGGAACCAGGAAATATCTGGAATAGAAAGAACCCTTTGTTCCTCTGAGTTGGAAGAACTGGTTCTATAGCCCAGGTTTGGAACAATGACTGCATTTCTTCCTTCAGAAAGGGACAAATGGCCCAAGGAATAACTGGAAGGAGGCGATGGATGATCCAGAGCATCTTCCTTGCAATTATCAGCAGTACCCATTTATCTGTTGTAATCTCCCACCACTGTTTTAAGTGCAGAGAGATACTGTCCCCCACAACCAACCACCCCTGGAAGTAACAGTGGAGGTGGGGTTATAGTCTGAAAAGAGCCAGGCGGAACCAGTGGCGGCAGAGCCACCGGCACCAATTGCTTTGGGTGCTTCTGAATGGACACCTGGTGGAAGGGATCCTGACAAAGAGCCCACTCCCCTACCTCTGCTCTGTTGACGGTGGGCACAACTACCCCACGTAACAGGCTGATGAAAGGATCCCTCCCATGTCTCCCAGAAGGAGTGGGATAAAGGGACTTAACAGATCTGAGAGTCATTCTGGATGTTTTTTCAACATCATAACCAAACAGTTTTGTCCCCCTAAATGGGACATTCAAAACTGCCTGCTATATATCATTAACAAAACCAGCGACTCTAAGCCAAGAACATCTTAGACATATGCCTGAAGCCGCAGCTCTGGCAGAAGCATCAGAGACATCATACTCAGACCTTAGCAAACGTTTGCCAACCTCAGCCCCAGAAGTTAACATTTTAATTAACCCATTCTTGTCAGAACCCTCAGGCAAAGCCTGGGCTGCAGCCTTAGCAGCTTTCCACAGGCTATTCTGGTATTTAATTGTATGGACCTGCCAACTGGCAATTCTAAGACCCAGTGAGGCAGAGGCATATGTACACTTGCCATCACATCCAGCTTCTTAGATTCCTTGTCAGAAGACAAAGTACTCAGGTGCTTAGGTGTCTTGGTCCTATCATGAGCGGCCATGATAACTACTGAGTCAGTTTCTGGCTGGGTAGCATAAGGCTTAGCAGATGGAGTAGGATACTTCTTGTCAGCCTTTCTGAACTCTGCAACCAGTGAGTTTGGTCTGTGCAATGCAGCAAATGTAGCATCCTCTAATGCATGATAAACAAGAGGAATTATAATAAAGGGTGTGCAAGGAACTTCCAAAAATTCCATTAAAACTGCTTTTTTTATTAAATTATTTTTAGTGCGATCATCTTCTACAGCACAGCCCATGGCAGTTTGCATTTGCTGCACCGTGGTTTGAAAAGTAGGATCTTCAGGAGATCTCAGGGTATACACCACTGAGTCCTCACTGCAGAATGACAGGGTACAAGTAGACTAAGGTACCACATATTATTCTCCATCCTAATACTCCTTTAAATCTTTCTCCAATACCATGAGGTCAGGATTATATTCCACCTTGCTGACCTCCCTGTCAGACGACGGGAGAACCTTAAGTCACCAGAGAAAATGGTGGCTGAGAACGAGGACTCTGCTGGGTGCTGGAAGTAGTTGACAGCAGACGAGTACCTGTTGGCCCCGCCAATGGAATAACATCTTGCAAAGGTAATCCCAGCAGAATGCATCATATCATCTCTGAAAGCTATGCCAGCATAGCCTGAGAGTCAATAATGCCCTGACTGGGGCCAAGACAACCTGTATGGATGACGGGCCTTGGCCCAATGATGATGGCACTGTACTGTTCATGGCAGGGATGGCAGCACCTAAACCAGACCCTGACCTTGATGTCTCAATGACAGTCGGGGGGGGGGTGCTGTTGTCAATGTCACTGGAGCGAGGATGCTGAGGGGTTAACTTGTCTCAATGGCAAACCAGGATCTCGACGGCAAGGAAGACTTCTCTTTGCTTGTGCTTATGGCCCAATGATGAGGAGGGCCAAGACAACCATTCCCTGTCCCAATCTTTTGACTTTGCCGGCTGCATCTCGGCCGATATAAATGGCAACAGCAATTTTGGGTCTTGCTCCTTCTCCGTGGCTCCTCATGCTTTTTGGAGAAGAACATTTTTCAAAGCTTTCTTACGGCATCACCTTTTGCTTGGCTGAAGCCAAGACAGATCTCACATTTCCCCCCCGTTGTGTGACATGCCCAGAAAGTACTCACAAACTGGGTGTTTCTTCTTTATTAATTTTGTTTCCACACTTGCTATACTGAAATAACATGGCTGACGATTTTGGCAGCATGCAGAGACAACAAAAATACTGTGATAAAATAAAGAATAGTAAACAGCAATGGCTAGATGACATTTCCTCAGTAGGTCCAACCAGAAAGATCAACAGCGGGAAAAGAACTGAAGAGTGACGGGGGCCACCCATGTTTAGGTAGATATTGATGCATGACATCATCGTGGATGACCCTCAGCTAGCAAAAGTTTCCGTGTAGTCCTAGTGCCTGATGGCTGTAGTTCTAAAGGTGTGGCCTAATGGAAGAGATATCCTTGAAGAAGATCTAAACTGACCGGCATAGTAGAAATGTTTAGCCTCTCTAGACGGAGATACTTACCCTAGTCAATGGCTGTAGGCTCAAAACTAAGTGCAGAGCGCATATTTCTGAGTGAAACCTAGAAAGATAGAGCCTCCTGAGGCACAAAAGTTGGACTTGGACCTGAAGAATCTAGGCTAAAGAGTCATCCTTGCTGCCCCCAGAAATTATGACGTCGGAGTCAGGTTCGTCCCTTCTGCATCCTTCCCAGAAGGAGGGTCGCAAGAACAGAAGTGGATCGCAGGCCCTCCAATCCAGAACGAAGCCTCAGCAGCACCAGAAACACCAGCTCCAAGGCCAGAGTGGTCGATGCCTGAACAGTAACTGAATCCAGTGTCCAGGAAACCCCTGGCGCTGAGGGCAGTGCCAGAACTGGCACTGGAATCGGCACTGGACCAGGGCCCAAAGGGCCTAAACCTGGCACAAGCACTGACACCAGACCAGGCATCAATGACCCATCCGGCAATGGAGAGACTGGCAGTGGTACTGTGGCTGGTTGCAGCCTGACCCATAAAGTCGGCAGCGTGGTCATCAGCAAGGACCAAAAGGCTGTTTCTGGAGCCAAACATTGTACCCAGCCTGAGGGCCGTGCCAGTAGGTCCAGTTACACCAACCCTGAGGGGCCAGGGACCAGTTCTGCCAGCAAAGGCACACAGACTCACTGCTGCATAAAAGCTACCCAGTGGTGGACATGGCCATCAAAGTCCCCGCTTACAGAGAGAGAAAGGGACTCCAGGCCTGAGATCTCTACCTTCTAAAACCAGATGCCCCCAGTGACACCGATGGTACCAGCGAGGGCCTCTGGCTCAGAGAGGCTGAAGTTCTCATGGCAGACCTCACAGAGACTGACCTCAAGCGGTGCCGTTTCTTCCCCTTTTTCCAGGAAGAAGTAAAACTTGATGCTGAGTGGCGCCGAGAGCACATCCGCAATCGAGAATGGGCCAGCTTCTTTTTGTGCTTCTGAGAGGACTGCCCTTCCTCCCCGGCACTGGACTGCCCATGGTCATAACCTTCCCTCATGGCAAAAGTGGACTGGACATGGTCCTACTGTCTGAGCTACCTGCCTAAGTAGGCTACCTACTGCCCTCCATGGCCATCTCTGTTGACTCGGTAGGGCTGAGAGACACTGAAATATTTTTTAAATACCCTAAAATGACACAAAAGTAAACTCTAGCTTTAAACACTAAACTGAAAACTGAATGCTGTTGTTATACAAACATGAAGTTCCCCCATTCCTGGCAGGTGAGTGACATCATCACTGATGCGCACTCAACAGCATGAAAAAAAGAAAATGAGGTAAGTGCTGGTGCTGAGATAAGCCTGTGCCTTGAGCTCCCTCTCATGGTGCCGCACATGCATGCAACTTACCTTGGTATCACCCCTCCTGAATAGTTCTGACTCCCACAGGGTCCTAGCACCTCCGGCTTAGACCCACTAGTGGGACTCAATGGAGAAGACTGATTCCTGGAAGATCACGATATTCCCATTCCATAATGGTGGGGGGAGGCACTGTATATATTCCAAAACAAGAGGAGGGCTGGGGTGTGGTATTTCATTTCAAAATGGGGGGCAGGGGTATTCCATAATGGGGCTGTTGGGGGTGCCATGTTACTATCATTCTTTGACTTTGTTGGGGGGGGGGACATGATACAACATTCCTCAACCAGAAGGGGGTTGGGCACCATATGCTATTCCATATTCAGAGGGGGTGCTAATGCATTACCATTCTTTAACATGGAATGGAGGCCAGAATATCCCATTCCAAAACTGGGAGGGGGGCACAGTATTCCATTACATTTCATAATGTGGAGGATGAAGCCAGGAAAACCCGGTTTCCAGCTGACGTAATGTTTGAACAAGGGAACCACAAGGGGATCATCACCAGCAGACAAGTGGGACTGAGCAGGTACAGTAAGTAACCAGAGGCTAGGAAAGAAGTGACACCAAATGGAACTCTGTGCTTTTTAATGGCTCACAGTTCATGGTTTCTCTGTGCTAAACAGCAGCATGGCTTACTTAGCTGTTTTAAGTACTTGATGTTTGCGTTCTTTTTATAGTTTTAATTTTTGACATCTAGTGTGCTGCTGCTTTGGGTTCCAGACATTGCCTTAACCTCATTATGTCCATATGCACACTCTAAGGTATACCCCTCTCCCGAGTTCCCTAAACCCCTGGAATATGATGTTTTGGTCCCCCATCTCTACTTACCTTCAGCCGCTGCTCTGCTGCCAACATGCTATAGTACGCACAGCACTGCTCTGGGGAGACCATGGCTCGAATCTCCTCTTCTGTCGGGAGCCGGAAATCAGGTTTCAGCACCCACCAGTTTGAGTCCATTCCTGTAACAAAGAGCATGCACAGAGCACTGAGATGTCATAAGGCAGATTCAGAGCAGTACTTGCAATGGACAGTGATGGTAACACAGGGCAGCAGGCACCACCAGTGACCTTGGGAGTTACTGCATGTGTTACCGACTCCACGCTGCCAGGAATCTACAGGATGATCATCTTTGTCAAAAATGTGACTAAGGATTGAGTTTCATGCCTGAACATTGCCTTTCAATTCCCACTGGCTCCTCTCATATTTCCTATCAGAGTGCTTAACCACAGAACACAATAATGCCTGTCTACCTTTATGCACCAGTAAAGGACTGTAACCTACTATACCTTTTTAAAACAAATATCATATGACTAGTTCTGTTTAGCTCTGCTTCTTTCCCAAGTGGCCAGCGGAGAAGAAAGACTGGCCCAAGCAACCCCTTGCATAAGCGATCCCGAAGCATGAGTGCCACAAAGTAAGAGTGTGACATCCACTTAGGTGGCATCTGCAGCCACTGGCAGGATGTCCGCAAGCTGCTCAAAGGAGGGCAGGTAGGTGAAGGAGTAAGAGAAGCGTAAACAGGGGTTCAATAAAAGTAGCAGATATTCCCTATCTAGGGACTGTTTTCAGAGAAGGCAGTGGGTGGAAGCAGCAGTATTATGGGATCTCAGATACTCCCTATCTAGGGTCTTCCAAGTGGGATTAGCAGGCAGGATAACAGTGATGTGTGGGGATCTCAGATACTCCCTATCTAGGGTCTTCCAACAGTGGGATTAGCAGGCAGAATAACAGTGATGTGTGGGGATCTCAGCTACTCCCTATCTAGGGTCAACCTACATGGGAGTTAGCAGGAAGGCATATAGTGCATTCTTAAGGCAGGCCTGCAAATAAGCCTAATTATAAACCACAAAAGGCTAAGGGGGTTACCAAAGTACAACATTAGAAAGGGAAAGAAATGCAATACACGGGGACAGGGCATGCTGTGGGGGCAGAGCAGGGCGGGAAGGGTTGTAGGATGCTGGGGATGTGGAGCAACAGTGTTTTATACTTTTTTGTTTTCTCCCCAGTCCCACACCCGTGCATCCCCGTGACGCATGCGTCTGGAGGCACGTGTACAAACACCCCACCATACTGGTCACTCCGGCACTATCTGCACCTATCACCAGACCGCCATCCGGTGACAGGAGAACTACAGGTGGGCAACCCCCCCCTTCCCAGGAGAGGAGAGCCACTGCTCAGTCCTGCTCCCCTCTCCTTGCCAGCACCCCGGCGACCTGAGGTTGTTCCCGAACCCGGGTCGCTGGCGTAGCGTGAGGTGTGGTGTCCAGCGCCTCATCCATCAGTGCCACCGGGCCAGCAGTGTTTCTGGAAGCACACTGGGAGATGGGGGGATGCCTGGTTTACAGACGTTTAGTCAGCTGTAGGTGGAGGTGTGATAGCTGAAGCAGGAAATAGGTGCGTTGGTGAAGGGAGGATTCACAGGGTGATAAAGGGAGGGGCAGAGGGGATGCAGGTCATGGAGGCTGGTAAAGGGAGGCAAACAGGAATAGACACAAGAAGGGGAGGAGGGCCAAAAAGGAACAGATGCTTAGGCTGGTCCCACTCCCCTAGTGGGAGAGAGGGTCCAGGGAAGGGGGGTGAATAACAGTAAAGGGAAAAGGTTAAGGCAGGAGGGGGGCCAGTAGGAGCATCTCCAGAGTTGACGATGCAGAACAGATTCCTCCCACTGGACGGGGGGGGGGGTACCTGGTGGAATGGGGAATGACTGTGGGATAGAGAGGAATGGAGGTGGTATGGGGGGAGAAGTGTCAAGTAAAGTAAGGAGGAAAGGTGGGAGGAAGTGAGTTCAGGTGAGAGGAGAGGGCAGATGGAGCAGGCAAGGGGGTGGTGAACAAGGGAGAATGAGGAGGAAGGCTGGGGGAATCAGAAGGAATGGGTAGAGGGCAGACCAGTGGGTGAGCAAAAAGGTAAGATGGGGGTATGCTGGGGGAGAAAGGCTTGGGAGGAGGGGACAGGGAAGGGGATATTTGGGGTTGGGGAGAATACAAGGAGGACAGGAAGGGAAAGGGAAGGCAGGTGGGAGTGGCCAGCAGGATGGACAGAGAGGCTGATGGGTCCAGGATGCAGGGTGGTAATCTTGGGGGATTCAATTGTAAAGAGGGGGCAAGATGGGCAGGGAAAGAGTGAAGGGCAAGCTGTAGGGGGGTAGAATGTATGCCAGAGATGATGACAGGAAGAGCTGGATCTCTGATAGCACAGTCTGTGGAACGGGGGAGGAAAACCTCACATTACAGTGCACCTGTGGACAGAAGATCTTGCAGGATGTGAGGTGCGGGAGGAGCAAGAAAGGTCTGGGGAGGTGGGGAGAATCTGCAGAGAAACAGGAAGGACAGCGGCCTTCTTGGAGGTGTTTCCGGCCCCAAGGGCTAGAACAGCAAGGAAGGGGAGAACAGAGTAATGCTGTAATGGGATAGGAAGGTGTGTGCTGACTTCGACATGGCAGCCCTGCAGATGTCTTGAATAGGGATGTGCCTGAAAGCAATCACAGAGGCAGAGGTAGAGTATGTCTAGAGGGGCATGGTTAAACCAGAGGGTGGTTTCAATTTGAAACAGGTTTACCTACGGAAGTTGTTACTAGCCAAAGTATACGTCATTTTAAGACTTCTGTAGATTAGTTTTTAATAAATCAAGGTGTGTTGCGATATGTTTAAAAACATCAAGTCATAATGGCGAAAGCTGACTGGCTTGTTTCCATCTATGATCCTATGGTCTAGTGGAATGACCCCTGAGCGTTACGGGATGCTCCCTACCAGCCACCCTATAGCAGAGATTGATGCAGGAAGTGATTCACCTGCCAATCGTCCACTTAGCTACCAATTTGCCAGGCATGGCTTTAGCATAGATAATAAGGAGCTGGCGAGCCTCACCCCAAACTCAAGCCACACCACACTCCATGCAGTAGGAGAGCGCCTGCCACAGGTCCAAAGAATGGAGCCTGCATTTGACCTCCAAAGACAGGAAGTTTCATCACCTGGTTAAAGTGGAACTCTGACACAACCTTCAGGAGGAACTTCGGGTGGTGACGAAGGGCTACAATGTCCCTGCGGAAGACCAGATAAGGAGGATCCATGGAGAGCATCTGGAGCTCACTAATCCTTCTGGCTGACGTGATGGCCACCAAGAAGGCAGTCTTTCATGACAGGTGTGACACCTCACACCTGTGCATATGCTCAAAAGGCTTGCACATGAGCACTGCCAGTACCAGCAGTAAGTCCCAGTAAGTGGTGGTGACTCACGCACTGGTGGGGACAAGGGGTAAAGACCCTTAAAAAGTGGCTGATCTCCAACTCCTGTGCCACTGTCAGCACACAAGTCAGCACCCGGTATGAAGAGATGGTTGCCAGGTGCACCTTACGGGTCACGGAACGCAGTCCCAACTTGGAAAAGTGCCAAAGGTAGTCCACAGGGCAGGCCAGGGGTAAAGCTCCTGTCCCAGACACCAAATAGAAAACCATTTCCATTTGAAGGCATAACACTAGCAAGTTGGCTCTGAAGCCCCCATAATGTGGAGAACACTCTCCAAAAAACCCAAAGCCTGAAAATCTAGCCGGAATTAGGCTGTGAGGTGGAGGGATTGAAGATCCAGGTGCAGGACCTTCCCATGTTGTCTGGTCAGCAGATCCAGGTGAAGAGGCAACCACCATGGAGGCCTGCTGCTGAGGCTGAGGAGATCCAGGTACCAGAACTGGCAAGGCCAGTCTGGAACTATGATGATTATTCGCGCCTTGTCCATCCGCACCTTGACCAGCACATTGTGGATCAGGGGAAAGGGAGGAAAGGTGTACAGGAGGCCTGTGGTCCAGGACTTCATGAAGGCATCCCCCATCAGTGTCTAGGACTGTGGTAGACGGGAACAGAACAGCATCAGTTTTGTGTTCTCCCAGAAGGCAAACAGATCCCAGAGGGGTGCCACAGAGGGAGAACAGGGGGTTCATCACTTCCTGATGCAGAGACCATTAGTATGACATCTTGCCCACCCATCTTGGAGTGTCTACAAGCTGACTGTCTGCTCCTTTGACATGAACTGAAAGGGTCTGCACTCCGGCTGTGCATGAGGGTCCAGGTGTGGAGAGCCTCCTGACACAATGGAAAGGAGTGCATTCTGCTCTGCCAGTTCACGTATAACAGGGTTGCAGTGCTGTCTGGCTGGACTTGCACGACCTGACTCCTGACCAGATGAGCAAATTCTGTCAGAGCTAGCCACACTGCATGGTGCTCCGGCAGGTTGATGTGGTGACAGGATTCTCTGGGTGACCATAACTCGTGGGTCCTGTGGTCTCCCAGGTGTGCTCTTCCATCCCACCAGAGACGCTTCCGTCGTGAGAGTGACAGTTGGTTTTGGGTGGACAAATGGTACTCCTTCATCCAGACATTCTGGGATCAGCCATCACTGGACGGCACCCCACATCAGATGGGCCACTGTGAGCAGCTATTCCAGGTGTGCTGTGTTGGGACCACTGATAGCCCAACTCCCAGTGCTGCTGCCACATCCACCTGTGGGCCCACTGGACCACGCTGGTGCAAGATATCATGTATCCCCAGCAGTCTCAGAAAGTCCTGGGCAAGGAGTGAGCACCCAACATGAAACGATCTGGCAAAGGAGGTAACATCCAATGCCCGGTCCGCTGTAAGGCCGGCCTTGGCCTGTACTGGGTCAAGCTCTGCCATGAAGAAATAAATCACCTACAAGGGGATCAGTTCAGACTTTGCTGGGTTGACCAGAAAACACAAGTCTCTGCAGGTCTGGAGGACCACATCCCTAGATGGCTCCACTGCCTCTTTGCATGGCCCGGCTATCAGCCAGTCGTCCAGATAGGGATAACCCCTACCACAAGGGAACAGGGGTGTGGGGACCGGGGTGGGGGGGTGGAAGTCACACACGGCATCATTCAAGCAGATGGGGCATGGACCTCAGGATCCTGAAAGTGGATAAATCCCCAGGGCCAGATGATGTGCACCCAAAGGTCCTAAGGGAAATGGCAGACACTCTGGCGGATCCCCTGACAGACCTGTTTAACACCTCTCTGGAGTCAGGGATCGTGCTCTGGGACTGCAGAACTGCACATGCGGTGCCTTTCCATAGAAGTGGGACCGAAAGATGAACCACAAAACTACAGGCCAATCATCCTGACCTTAATAGTGGGCAAGCTGATGGAGACCATCCTGAAAGAGACACTGGTGCGCTTTCTGGAGGATAATGGGCTCCAGGATGTGAGGCAGCATGGGTTTGTGTCGGGGAGGTCCTGCCACACTAAAGTACAGTTACGTAGGAACTTACCGTAACAGTAGATCTTCAAGACAGGTTCCTTCAGTAGGTCATTACACAGAGGACTGGCGCCACCTGGCGTCGGGCCGCATGGCAGACTTTTCTAGCAATCCCTGATGGGGGTGCCCGCCCTCCAGTTCTCCTGCTGGAGCCAGGAAGTGGCCTGATGGCAGGAGCGAACAGGATTTGGTGTCCCTGTAAGAAATAAAATGAGGGAAAAATATGACCTACTGAAGGAACCTCTCTCAAAGATCTACTGTTATGGTAAGTTCCTACGTAACTGTACTATCTTACTTCGAGAGGGTTCCTTCAGTAGGTCATTACATATAGGACAGAGTGCCAAGCAGTCCCTCCAAAGGGAGACCGAGAGAAATCGGGGAGGAGGAGGAGAAATAGCTCCAACAGAAACTGGGGATCTGAATGGACCCAGCCTAGGACAGAAGGCCCTGCAAGACAGCTAGGCCGAAGCCAGTCCTCCGCCTAGAAGCAATGTCCAGACTGTAGTGTTTGGTAAAGGTATGGGCAGAACTCCAAGTGGCTGTGGCACATACAACAGCTGCAGAAATGTTTCACAAGAAGTCAGCGGAAGCAGCCATGCCCCTAGCAGAATGACCTCTGATGGGACCCGGCAGAGGTTTTTCATACTTTTGGTAACAATACCGAATGCAGTTGCCTAGCCATTTGGATAGGTACTGCTTGGAAAACGGTTTGCCCTTAGACCTGGGTGGCAAAAGAAACAAAAAGCTGATCGCAGCTATGGAAATCCTTGGTCCGGTGTGTGTAGCACCAAAAGATTCGATGGACGTCCATGGTGTGCAGGAGTGCCTCACCTCTATTAGAGGGGGACAGAAAATAAATAGGAAGCTCTACTGATTGGTTCAGTATGGCTTCTGACACCACCTTGGGAAGAAACTTAGGATTTGTCCTGAGGACCACCTGGTCCTTGTGGAAAATAAGGTAAGGTTCTTTACAAACCAGAGCGTGAAGCTCCGAAATCCTTTGGGCTGATGTAATGGCGGCCAAAAATAACGTCTTCAAGGAAAGGAAGCGCAAATCACAGCTCATGGCCGGCTCAAAGGGGGAAGGGTGAGCTTCTCCAATACAAAGTTCAAATCCTAAGGTGGGGCTGGGCTGCAGATCGGGGGTTTCAGATGGAGGATCCCCTTTCAGAAAGGTTTTTGAGACTTCCAACTGAGCCATCCACCAGCTCGTGGTACGCCGAAATTGCTGAAAGGTGGACTTTCAAGGAGGAATATGACAGACCAAAGTCTGACAGATGAAGGAGGTATACCATGATTTGAAGGGCAGAACAAGAAAAGGGGTTCCAGTTCTTGGAAGTCACCCAGATTGAAAACCGTTTCCACTTCATGGCGTAAGTGGAATGAGTAGAGGGTTTTCTAGCCTCTATAAGGACTTGGGCGACTCGGAAGGAGACCCTGAACCGAGAAACTGCTGTCTGCAGGAGCCATGCATGAAGATGCAGTTTCCTGAGCCCTGGATGTACTAGACGACCTTGATCCTGGGTCAAGAGGTCGTGGGTCACTGGAAGTGGAACCAGTGATTCCCTGGAAAGCTGTTGTAACAGCAGAAACCAAATTTGTCTCGGCCAGAGAGGGGCAAGGAGAATCAACCTCATCTTCTCTGCCTGAAGCTTGAGAAGGACCCTCTGGAGAATGGGAAATAGAGGGAAGGCGTACAAAAAATTCCCTGTCCAGGAGAGACAAATGAAAATTACGTACCTACCGTAATTCTTGATCTTCTCTTGTATCTTCACCATTCATTACTGCTTGGGTTAGTGCCGGAGGCACGCACCCGCTTGAGAGTTTTTTTTTTTTTTTGAGTCGGCTCCAGCGGTGCCGCCCTCGAGAGCGACGCACTGCTTAATGCGTGAGGGGCGGCTGTTAGGTGCCGCAGACTCCTCCTCTATCTCAGTTCTGGTAGCCAGAGAGGCGAAAACAAAGGGTAAGGAAAAAAAGGAGAGCGAGGCAAGAGAGCCGAGGGACAGAAAAAGGAAAGGATATAAAATGAAAAAGGCATAAGCCGGTTGAGAACAGACAGAGGAGAGAGAATTCCTACCCTAATGGACCACAGGGCCTCCTTTCCGGGCAGCTCTAGGGGAGGACAGAGAGAGAAAGGAAAAGAAGAAGAAGAAGAAGAAGGAAAAAAGCATGTTGAGAGGAGAACAGTGCCCATCGAGCATTGGTTGAGAGGCTTATAAGCTCGAGACTAAAACAAGGGAGCAAGAATCCCTGTTGATAGGACTGAGAGAAGGTTCAACTGAACCACCTGCACAGATCAGACACAAGAGCAGATTCTCTGATCTCTCAACATGCCAAGTCCCTACATCCTAGCTGAGGGCTCACAGACTGCCCGGGCAGAAATCTGTTCTGGAGAGAGCGTCCAGCTAGGAAGGGGAGTATGTCCCTTAGCACCCTGTTAAGTGCTAACACAGAAGTGTATGGGGAAAGATTATGCCTTACTGAAGGCAGCTTTGTATGAAAGGATAGAGTGGGAACTCAATCAGACTCTCTAAGGCAAGGCAAGAGCAGTCGCTCAAGGCTGAGAAGTGCAATGCACCAGCTAGAATGAGCTGAATAATAATAAAACCTGCCAGGGGAAATCTAAACTTCTGTTAAGGCCAAGCCAGGGCACGGTCTCTGAAGCTGTGAACTGCGTAACATGATCAAGGCACCCAGAGGTCGCACCCTAGGGGCAGTCAGAAAGAGTTCCCCCAGAACAGGTGAAAACAGAGACCGTGCTCGTTCCTCTTTACCTTGAGGAAAAAGGATCCATTTACTAAGAATGGAAAACAGATTTTTTTTTTTTTGGCATAAAGGCCAAAGGAAGGGAAGGAATGAGACAGGAGGAGAGCATACAGTAGGAGGCCACTGAGGGAAGGTGGGTGGGTATCAGTAATGAATGGTGAAGATACAAGAGAGATCAAGAATTACGGTAGGTCACGAATTTCATATCTTCCCTTGTCAATCTTCACCATTCATTCCTAACAAATTAGTAAAGCCCCAAAAAGGGGGTGAAACCCTGAGGAACAAGACCCCCAGCCTCCTGTTGGTGAGAAACAGAAGGGAAGACCCTGAGCTAATCCAGAGAGAGCTATGGGAGAAGACTAGGAGGTGCCCCGGGCAGAGGCGGAGGAAGCCTGCAGTAGTCTCCTAGCTCTGGAGGAAAAGGCGGGTCCCCGGAGAAGTGGAGCGAATCACCGTCCGCCCGGGCCAGGGGTGACAACCTTGATAGACAAGTCATGCCGTCAGTCTAATACTGATCGCTGTCCCAGTAAGCCTGGAAGCCACCTCACTGGTGTCATAAGATGCCCTTGCTTGGTGTCTTGCCAGCTCCAGACCTATAGCAGAGAGGGCAATAGCTTGTCTGGTTTGCTCCATATCAGGCATTGATGCTAAGATTTGGGAAAGCATCGACCACAAATGCCTACTGTAGGCAGCGTGATGGGCCTGATGAGATGCAATGCAAGACATCGCACGAGAGGAAGAGAACACTCTTCGCCCCCCACCGGTCGAACTGTAGAGAATCCGATCCAGTGGATGGCGTGCGCCAGGCGGCAGCGCCCGGAGGGAGTCTCTAGGTATGCCAAACCCGAGGGTGGGTTGGGGAGAGTACCTAGGGATTCCGAAGGGGCACAATACCTATGTTGGCAGTCTGCCGGGGCTGGAGAAAGGGCGGCTGGTGACTGCCAGGAATGGATAGACGCCTCCTGGAAGGGAATAATCCAGGATAGTACCACTAAGTGCTGGGCACTGAATTCGCCAAGGAATTCACGCATCTCCCGTTCAGTATTGTCTCGCCTAATGTAGGAAATTCGAAGATCCCTCACCATCCTCAAAAGGAATCGCTGATATTCAGTGAAATCAGCATCGGAGGAGAGATGAGCAGTGGTTTCCTCTCCCTCAGAGGAGGGAGACGAGGATGATGGAGAGCTTGAGTGCCCAGAGGACTCTTGCGGCGGTGGGGATAGGTGAAAAACCCGCTCATTCATGCACCTAACATATGAGGGGAAGGCCGCCGCAGAACCTCTGAACGCCTCCCAGGATAACGAGCCTGTGGGACCGACATGGCCTGGGACAGGGGGGGTGGCTGCAGAGGAAAGGAGATGGGCACCTACAGAGAGGCAACTGTCCTCTGCTAGGGCTCTGGAATCCGAGGAACGGAGCCCAACCTGGCGGGATCCCGGACAACAGACCAGGTCATAAGCGGAACCCTGGGGATGCGAAGCCTGGAACAGCCCAGAAGGGATCCTCCGTGAGCGAACCTGGGACTGCATGGATCCAGAAGGGCAGCCCACTAAGCGCCACCAGAGGGACCCAGGGGTCCAAAAAGGCGGGGCCCAGCTATGGCTCCTAGCCACACCCGAGGTGGCAGACGAGACAGCATGAACCCTGCCCTCGACCCCTCAGACTTGAGAATGCCCTCTCCTTGACCCCAGCGACCTCCCACCCTGAGGGGTGCAGCAGCACCAGGGTCAGTAGCTGCCACTAACCCCCAGGAGGCCCCTCCCTCCACCCTCGCTCCGCCGCCCCAGGGACCCCAGACCACCCTAACCTGGGGCCTCAGGGAGGGCAGCGCGAGGGACAGAGGAATAGGCCAGCTGGGCCGCCTAGCACTTCGTGCCACCGGGGACCCTGACTCCGAAGAATCAGGTTGCCAGGACGGGTCCACGTCTGAATCATCAGCCTCCGAAGAGGAAGAGATCAGCTAGATCACAATACTAGCAACCCCAGGGGTCCCCGGTGAAACGGCGCTGCAAACGGTGCTGGACGACCTCGGACCCCCCCCGTGACAGTTAAACCCGGCCCCAGCTCCCCAACGGCACTGGCCAGATCCATGGCACTGCCATCGGCGCCGGGGCCCCACTCGGCACCGCCAGGAAAGCGAAGCGGGTGGTGCCGAAGGCCAGAATGGCGCCGCCATCGGCGCCGTCTCGCTCACCGGCGCCTCTCGTGGTGCCGAGATCCAAAACGGCGCCAGAAGGCGGTGGCGAGTGTCCACCGATGCCGGGCCCAGCAGGCGTGGGCCTCGACACTGGGGGAGCCTGCACCTCCGAGGAGGTGACTGCCGAGGCGGTGTCTCCACTACGTCAACGTTCCTCCGACACCGCGAAAGAAGCTTCCTCTTCTGCAAGAGAAGATGAGGAAGCCTCCTCCTCTACGAACCGTATAGGCCCGAGAGGGGACCCAGAGGAAGGGCCTAGAGACCTTACCTGGGAATCCCTTGAGCGACGCCGTCCCCCGAAAGTCAGCGGGGTCTTGCCGATCTTCTAGGACGCGACAGTCCATGGAGAAACAGGCGTCGCATGCATCCATAATGTGGCTGGGTCCCAGGCAATGAAGACAAACATCATGCCGATCGAGATGGAAAATACCCGTACGGAGCACCGGCGCGCATAGGCGCGGCCGCATTTGACTTCCGTTTGCCCTGAACCTGACATGATGTGAACAAATTAGACTAAAATTAGCAAAAGCTCTCGCCGTCGAAGTAGAAATAAACAGAGACGGTCTTACGGGTGATGGCGTCAAGAGAAGTACAAGGAGAGTCTGGCTTGAGTGGACGAGAAGGCTAACTTCAACTACCAGCGCAGCAGGTGTAGCCTTGACGGTGGGAGAAACAGAGACTGAGATAGGGAGGAGCCTGCCCGCGGCACGGCAGCCCTCGCGCAATGATGCAGTGCGTCGCCTGAGGGCGCGCCGCTGGAGCCGGCTCCAAAAAATAAAAACTCCCATGGTGGTGCGCACTGCACTAACCCAAGCAGTAATGCATGGTGAAGATTGACAAGGGCAGATCACGACGTACCCCAAAGCACCATGCCTTGCAACAAGCGAGCAAAAACTGGGAAGTTTTGGGAGGCGAAAAGGTCAATTTACGGATGTCCCCATTTTAGAAAGAGGGATTCTGCCACTTCCTGATATAATTTCCACTCATGAGCTAGGGTCCGAGACCTCCTGAGACTGTCCACCACAACATTAAGAACGCCTGGAACGTGCACGGCCACAAGACCCAGACTGTGCAGGACTGCCCAGTTCCACACCCACATCACCTCCCTGCACAGGGAGTACGACTGGGTTCCTCCATGTTTATTGAGGTACCAGACTACTGACATATTGTCCTTTTGGACCAGCAGTCATCCCTTGGGAAGGAGGGTCTGGAAGGCTTGCAAGGTGTACAAGACCGCTCTCATCTCAAGAACGTTGATGTGGCCCCCCGGTGGTGCTGAGGGTTGAGGCACTGGACACCACACCTCGCGCCACACTGGTGATCAGAGTTCAGGAGCGAGCTCGGGTGCCGGGGTCGGCAGGGGAGGGACTGGATTGAGCACCCGCTGGGCTGCTCTCCTGTCCCGGGGGGGGGGAGGGCATTGGGGAGCTCGGTGCTCCAGCGGCCCCTGGTGGAGACTGGGGGCACTGCAGTAGCGCAGGGCTGCACGTAATAGCATGCCTAATGCTGGCAGGGTTGCCGTGCGCTATAGCGTTGGGGGATGCACACACAGGGATGGGGCGGGTGAAACAGAACATAGGAAAACCCCGGTTCCAGGGGTAGGCAATGGCACCAATTCCCATGTCCACGACCGGGTCCAACTCGGCCGGCCTTCACAGACCCTCCGCCCAGAGGCCCACGTCCGCAGCTGGAGTTTGCAAGTTGAAGAGCACTCAAGGTAGGAGGGGCAGCCCCACCCCGGAGGGGTTAAGCTAGGGGTGCCAGCTGTGAGGCGGGGGCACAGGAGAGGAAGGTTCGGTCAGGGAGACTTCAGGCAGGACAGGACAAAGGTTGGATGCCTGAGAGAGGCCCCTGGATCCGTGACCGGAGGGAAAAAGAATCGGAAGGGGGTGGGAGAATGTTGATGTGCAAGACTGCGTCCAAGCTGGACCACAGATCTTGAGCTTGGTGCTTCCCCCAGATGCGCTCCCCATCCCACGTTCAAAGCATCCGTAGTTAGGGATGCCAGAAGAGCAGGGCTCCTGAAAGGGAGACCTAAGGTAAGGTTGCAGGTGACCTTCCACCAAAGCAATTCTTTTTGAACCGCTGCAGAGACCGGAACTGGATGGTCCAGGAGTTGGTCCCGCTGCATGCGCAAGGACCACTGAGTAATTCTCATGTGAAGCCTCGCCAAGGGAACGGTAGTGATGGAGGCCACCATCAGGCCGAGAAGGCGAGGATCTCCCAGGCCGGATGGTCCTGGGGGAAGCCACTTGCGCAGCCTGACGGATCAGGGTTTCCACCCCGTCTGGAGGAAGGAAGGCTCTGAATTGGACCGTATCCAAGACTGCCCCAATGAACTGTTGTCTCTGGGACGAGATCATGGATGACTTGGGAATACTGATACTAATCCCTAGTCTGCCAGAGAGGTCCAAGGTGAAAGAGAGAGCCTCCAGTAAAGAGTCCCTGGACAGGGTTGAGATCAGCCAGTTGGCCAGGTAAGGGGAAAACCGCAATACCCTGGCAGCATAAGGAAGCCGCCACCACCGCCAGACACTTGGTAAAAACCCGGGGTGCTGAGGACAGACCAAAAGGAAGCACCCAAAATTGGAAGTGTTCCCCTTGGAATTGGAACCGCAGGAAGCGGCGGTGGGTGGGGAAGATCGGTATTGGCAGGCAAGCATCCTGCATGTCCAGAGCGCACAATCAATGATCCTCCAGAAGGAGTGGGAGGAGAGTCTGGAGTGTCAACATCCGAAACATTTTGTACTCGATAAACTGGATTGAGGTTGCTTAAGTCGAGAATGGGCCTGAAGTCTCCCATCTTTTTTGGAACCAGGAAAAAATGGGAGTAAAACCCCCTGCCCCTTTGCTGGAGGGGAGCGCACTCTATTGCTTCCTTGAGCAAGAGGCTTTGAGCTTCTTCTTGGATGAGAAGAACCTGATCCCTGGAGTAAGAAGACCTTTTTTGGTAGAGATTCTGGAGGAAGCTCCAGAAACTCTCTGGTATGTCCAACGGACACTAGTTGCAGGACCCATGCATCAGAGGTTATTGCCTTCCATTCCTGTGCGTGGCGGGCGAACCTCCCCCGAACCTGCTCCTCGTCTTGAGACTTAGGAGGTAGTGGAGATAGTGAGTCAGGAAGTGGCAGGACATTCAGGAGGAGGGCCCCTTGCATGTCTCTGTGTGGAGGCTGGAGGAGTGGAGGAACCCGTGGACTTGAGTTTGTCCTGGTGCTGAGCCTGTACCTGCTTCCTCTGCCTCCAGGTCCTTTTCTGAAAGGGCTACTGCTGTTGAGTGCCCGATCAGTACATGGACCTCACTGATCTGAAGGTGAGGCCTCTGTCCTGGAGATCAGTGATGTCGTCTTTGGTGTCTCCACCAAAAAGTACCATACCCTGGAAGGGGGAAACCTGAATCGCCGACTGTACCTCACTGGCAAGGCCAGAGAAGTGAAGCCAGGAATGCTGTCTTAGGGCAACGGCAGTTGCTGAGATGCGAGCTACAGAGTCGAGAAAGTCATATGCAGCCCACAAGGCACACCAATATGAAAAGCGAGAGAGGCAAAGGTCCTTAGCAAGCTCCTCTTTGAGACTCAAGAGGTCCATAGCCTGGACACAGGCCTCTAACCTGGCCAGTGTAGCCTTTTGGTGGGACACCATGTGGGCCACATAGTTGAGGGATCTAAGCACGCATGTGGCCGAGGCATAAACCTTTTTACCAAACTGGTCCATCTGCCTTGACTCTTTGTCTCTCCGGAGAGGTGCTCGTGTGCAGCGGAGTGGTCATGCGCAGCTGAGATGGCAACAGAGTCCGCCTTAGAATGCGTCTTTAGAAACTGAGCTTCCTTCGGTGCCTGGTAAATCCTGTTCGGCCCCTTGGGACCAAATGGGAGAGAATGAGTCATCTGCTAGACCACAGAGGTGAGGTTCTGGTGAGGTCCTATCCAGGGAGGAATGGGGACCGAAGACAGAGACTCTAATTCCAGGTGCTTGGCTAGTCTCTATCTCATAGGGTCTTGTCCTCCAACTCCCAGTCGAAAAAATTCTTCACGGACCACAGAAGATCTGAGAGGGAAGGGTCCTCGGGGGGAGGGGGGAGACGGACTTGGGGGAAACACTGCCTGACGGACCCTCAGACTCTTCCAGGGCGTCTTCCACAGACTCGTCGGCACCCTCATCACCATCATCATCATCTGCCCCCTCATCAGGAAGGTGACGGATGTCAGGAAGGGTAATGTCCCGACGAGCCACCCCCGAGACGTACCACTGACGGAGAAGAGCTTCTCAGGGACGCAGACCTAGGAGACTGTGGAAGAGGGAATCTTGTCTCCAGGTCTGAAACCAACTCCAAGCACCCCCTGCCACCAATACTGGATGAGAGTCCCAAAATCCAGCATAGGCGGAAGTGGAGGAGGAGGTTGTGGCTGAGGGGGGGGGGGAGGAAAAGCAGGAGGTATAACCAGTGGGGGTGGGTAATGGTAACCCTGGTATCCCTGGTAGTGATGCTAGGGGTTATAACCAGGGTACTACTGCCCAAAAGAGCTCCAATCAGGAGGAGGACCAGCTGGGAAGTGGTCCCCAGGACACCCGAAAGGGTAATGTAGGACAGTCCGGGGTCTTGTGTAAATCCCCGTCGTCAGATCTGATGGAGGGGGTACCCACGTTGGACCCGCTGTAGTATAAATCAGCAGGGGGTCCGGCATTGGGATAACCAATGTCAGGGGGACCCACGTCAGGAACCGCACCACCGGATCCGGCGTCGGAGGAGCTGGTGTCAGGGATGGACAAAGAGGGCCTGACGGCAGGACCAGGTCTGGTGCAGGAGCCGAAGGCTGGGGCAGACCACAGGGCCCTGGCTGTGGAAGAGTCATCGGTATATCCGGTGTTGGAATCGGATCCGATGGTGGGATCTTGGCTGGGATAATCGGCGGCTTCAAAGGGATCCCATCTGAAGGAGGAGGAGGAGGAGGGGCCTCCGCTGGAAGGCCAGATGGCCGTGTAGGAGCCTCTTTCTCCATGACCCCATCAGGAGAGCATGGGACAAACCCCAAGGACTCTACGACATTGAGGGATTCCACACCATCTTCGCCTGAGGTACCCGCCTGCGAAGGGGAGAGTAAAGGCGAAGGTTGAAGGGGGAGAAGGGCCTTCTCCCCCTGGCTCTGCCGGTCACTGGGTGAGGCGCCGCTAGGGCCCCGACAGGAGAACTGCGCCTCAGCAGCCGTCGAAGATGGGCGCCTTAACCGGTGGAGCTGGGTGGACGGAGGAGGAGCCCCTGGCTGACTTATCAATTCATGCCGGGCAGGTCCCCGGAGGCTGGGGAGCTGTCTTACCAGCAGCCGTGCAGTCCCCGGAGGAGCTGGGGGCAGGCTTAGCGGCCGTAGCGGTGTGGTCGGAGGAGGAGCCAACGATTGACTGACCTGCTGAAGTTTTACCAGACTTATTGTCTGAAGTCTTCTTTGGCGGTGGCTGGGTCTTGCTTGTCGAGGGCCGTGAGGTCTCATCCATGAAGCGCTCCCACTCCCAAGATTTCTCCTTATGGTGCTTCTTTGAGGGAGAAGATTTCTCAGAACAGGACTCTCTAATGCGGTCCATTTGCTTTTCTAGAGAAGCTAAGTGGACCTTTAAGAGCTGGGCCACCAAAGCCTGCTGTCTCCATTTTTTGGTGGCCTGGTTGAAGGTTTGGCACTCCGAGCAGGTGGAGACAGGGTAGTCTAGGCCCAAACAGATCACACACTTGAGGTGATTGTCCTTATGAGGGATCTGCGTGCCACAGGACAAGCACTTCTTCTTGGGTGAAGACATCAAGTAATAGGAATAACGATAATAAAGATTGGGCGAAGGAAAAATCCGACGCAAGAACTCACACGATGATCGCTATATGGAAGTCTGCAATGTGACTGACATGAGAGCAATGCAGGAAAAGAACTGAGGGGCGTGGGGATCTCCCACTATATAATGCCATGCTGACGTTGGTCACATGACTGGTAGGCGGTCCCGTTAGGGACTGCAAGAAAGTCTGCCATGCAGCCCAACACCAGGTGGTGCTAATCCTATATGTAATGACCTACTGAAGGAACCCTCTCGAAGTAAGATCTTCGTTGACTTCTTTGACTGGGTCACCATGAGAGTGGACAAGGGCCAAGCAGTTGATGTCTTGTATTTGGACTTCAACAAGGCCTTCGACTCTGTACCTCAGAGGAGACTGGTCAGGAAGCTAGAAGACTTGGGGATGGGGGTTAAGCTTGTTAGGTGGATCAGAAGTTGGCTGCAGGACAGAAGTCAAAAGGTGGTAGGTGGGGGGAATTCTCAGAAGCTAGGCCTGTGATCGGTGGGGTCCCACAGGGCTCTGTTCTCAATCAGGTGTTTAACATATTCTTAAGTGACAATGCGGATGGGATCAAGGGTAAGACCTGCCTGTTTGCAGATGATACAAAACTCTATGGCTCTATGGGAGGGTGAACAGAGAGGGGAGGGGAGACAGGAACTGAGGGAAGACCTAGCTAAGCTAGAGAAGTCTGGCATTTCAGTGCTAAAAGTGTAAAGTTATGCACTTGGGGCTAAAAATTCAGGGACCCAACACTGGTTGGGTGGTGTGCAACTAACCAGGTCAAAGGAAGAAAAGGACCTGGGTGTAATCATCATGAGTGACCTGAAATGTTCAGCACACTGCACTAGAGCTGCTGCCAAAGCAAATCAGATACTGGGTTACACAGCCAGGGGAATTACCAGCAGGAAGGCGAAGGTCATTCTGCTGCTGTAGACTCTACCTAGAGTACGGTGTGCAATATTGGTGCCCTTATCTTACGAAGGACATCAATTTACTGGAAACGATCCAGAGAAGACAGCCAAGATGATCCAGGGCCAGCGGCTCATGGGGTCTCAAAATGTATTCTCTTGAGGATAGAAGGGAGAGGTGGGACATGATTGAGATCTTCAAGTACCTTAAAGGTATAGAGACAGTGAGCACCGTGGGCCTCTTCAGTCTTAGTATAAACAAGACCACTAGAGGTAACAGCCTGAAGCTTGCAGGGGGAACGTTCAGGAAGGAGATGAGGTGGCACTTTCTCAAGGAAAGGGAGTAGCTAAATGAAATTAGTTGCCAGAAGAGGTTGTATCCCTTAAAAGAGTGGACAGCTTCAAGAGAGGCTGAGGAGCCAAGTTGCAGGTAGGGGGGAGAGAAGGGCAGAGAGGTATTTGAGAGGGATCAAAGGGGACAGGTGGGGGAAGTTCCCTCTGTAAACACAGTGGGAACAGCACACTTGAGCAGACTTGATAGACCATAAAGTCTTTATCTGTTGGCACATTCGTATGTTCCTATGTAGTTCTATGCTGGCACCTGGAGTAGAGAAGTGATGCTGGGATACTGGTACTCAGAAGACAGGGAGAGACATCAGAAAAACATTTTACAAGATGTGTCATTAGTACATCAGCTGGAGAGAAAGATATAGAAAACAAACATTTGTCAATGACGAATGTTTGCTTGCTGGTATTAGCATTGGAAATGCAGGCGTTAGACAGATGCAGAGTAGGAATGGCAGTGAAGTATTTAACTTCCCGCCAACCCCACCTCCAACCTGCAGACAGACAGGCACTGGGGTATTCGTTTGGGTAGTCGCCCATAACATTCATGCCATTTCACCTCACCCTATCCTGCAGACACTGACAAGTGTTGAGGTGTGCCTTGGGGTGTTCGGCTTTGCAGTCAGCCCACTCCATAAGGACATACGGTGAAATGGGTGCAATACAGGAGAATGGGGTGAACTCTGGGGCTGAAGTGTCCAAGGCACACCTCGATGCCTGTCACTGGCTGCAGGGTGGGGGTGGAACGGCATGAGCATTACAGTCAGTAACCTAAAGGCACACCCCTGATGCATGTCAGTCTGTACAGGGTGGGACATTACGGTTAGAAACCCTAATGCCCCAGGTGTTTGTTGGTATTTGCACTAAAAATTTTCAACATGGCCTTTTTGTGACTCCCACCTCATGAAAGCATTTTGTAACATGGCAAAAAAGTCAGAAGAAAACAAAGAAATGATGTTGGAGGAATCTCATCATGTGGTACATCGCTAAGCATGGCCTAATACCACAGCAGATCATGGTAGCGAGCGGTGGCACGCCAAAACAATTAGACCACGGTAGGCACGGCGGGGCGCTACAGACAGTCGGCCACGAGAGAGCACTGTGTACACAGCTGAACATCGGAAGTGCTTACCTCCGCGATGTCCTACTCAGAGCAGACCAAGTAATGGCACACACCTCACAAAGTGGGACAGCTAGTGTAGGGAAGAGCAATCGTAACAGGAACCGTTAAGTAGCAAGACAGGAGGGTGTCAAAACCTGGGGTGCACAGCATGTAATCAGTGCATAAGTATAATGAGGGATAGTAGAAGAGATGTGCAACAGGAGAAATGGCATGACATGGCAGAGAAGTGGGCAGAAGCCATAGCTGTAGCGTGGTTTCTATGGCAGTATGGAAAAATGGAAAAGTACCCACAGTGCAATAGCAAAGAAACGCTGAAGCATACCACAATGGACCTGAAAGGTACTGGAAAATAGAGAGAGAAAATAAATCACCTACAGTCAGCAGTCTGTATGTGAGTGCTGCATATTATACTCAGTTGATCCATACCAGTGTTCCCATTCACGTATAAATGTACGTGAATTACGTAAAAAATACAAAATTCACGCACATCTGTGTGTGAAGGGGGTATACGGTACGTAAATAAGCCGTTGTGACTTTTTGAGCTCCTTTATGCAGCCTGTACTCTTATTAATGCCAAGGGTTTTTTTTTTTTGTTCATTTTTTTTTTCCCCTTAGTTTTGAGCCGCTGTGCGATTTGTCCACAGTTAGCTGCTTCAGTGCCTTACACCCTATCTATTTCAAGCAGTCACAGCAGGTGGGCGTGGACAGACTGTACTATGTGGGGTGGTGCTCAGTAGAATTGCGGGCTTCATATGCTGGTGCCAAGTGGAAAGTTGTGACTTGCAGTTTGTTTAAGTAGAGAGGTGCTGCCGGATGTGGATTCTCAGAGCCTCGGCACCAGGTAGAAGAAGCAGCCGCTCAGAGATTCAGCGGCGAGATGTATCCGTTGTGCAATACGGAAGATCCATGGACAGCAGGCAGGTATGGGTTCCTAATTGGTACAGGGGAGAAAGACTGCATGAGTGTGCCCTGCCCGTTTGCCCTAACGTGATCAATGGTCAGAATAGATCAGTCGTTTGAGCTCCGGAAACCGTTTCAGCAGTCAGATAAATATCCGCCAGCTACTGTATGGGTCTGGGTTTATTAGTTTTATCAACAGGTTTATGTTGTTTCCCTGGTTTTCCACCTGAACAAGTTGTGGTCGAGATTCGAGCTGGGACTAGGATGTGGGGAATAATCTTGTTGAATTGGCAGCAGAGACGGTGGGGCGTGGGATGGCTACAGATTGTACCCTAAAACTGCAACATCAACTAGCGGGATCAGAGGGCATATAATAAAGTTGCTGAGGGGTGTATTGCAGGGTGGAAGAAGTTGCAAGCAGCTGAGAAAAAGCAGATGTTGACTGGTAGGTATACAGTAACCTTAGACTGCACCTGTGGGCTTGGCTGTGTATGTGATCGTTTTTTTTTTTTTTATGACTACAGAGCTTGGTGCCAGATTTGTTTGCTGTGTGCAGTGTAGTAAAAAGTCCAGTAAGAATTACAAGATGCAGTAAGGTAGCATGTAGACTATGAATGAGCATGCACAATGCCATCATGTTATCTGCTTCTTCCCTAATCCCTAGTATTAAAATGACTGCTACTGACAGTTACACTGACTCCCTCTTTTCTTTTCTACTCTGTTACTGCTGCTGTCACTTATCTAGATGTGGTACTACCTGCATTAACTAAACCAGCTTGCTGGCATGGCTTTCCAGATATGTTGTATTGGTTTGGTTAGAAATTATACTGTCTGTGACTGTGCCACTTTCGTGTTTAGACAGCAGTGAGAGACAGGAAAGTGATATTTTCACTGGACTTAGTTATTCATAATACTGTTGTGTAATAATAATAAAACAGAGTAACCTCCTAAATAGGTAGCCATGTTACAAGCGGATTAAGCCATTCGAAAGGATGGGTGTACAGTGGAATTAATTCATGCTTTGGTTGGTCGGACCCACTTGGCTTTATGGCCCAACTCCCCCAACCATGGATTAGTTCCACAGTAGACCCATCCTTTCTCATGGCTTAATCCTTACTGGGACCTCTTCTCATGAACAGTGGCACTGTGAGTTTGTCAATGTGTCCCGAACTTTGAGTTCTCACAGCGACCGTGCCATTGGTGCGCCAGATGTACGAAAACACAGATCAGGCAGGATGTGAAGAATGACAGCTGTACCATTCATAGGGAGGTGTGAAGAGATGGCAATGTTGAAAATCGGTAGTTGAAAATATTAAAAATGCTAGAACTTCCAAGCACACGTGGAAACTGCGCAACACATGCGCATAACAGTCATTTAGTAGAATTATTTCACCAAATTTTCAACATAGGCATTTTGAGACCTCTGCTCATGAACACTGTCAGTATGATTTTCTTAATCTGCCCCAAACATTGATTTCCCACAGCAACCGGACTTTTCTGCACCAGATGTGTAAACTCATATTTCAGGCAGGATGTAAAAAAGTGACAGCTGTACTCTTCATAAGGAGGTCTGAAAAAAATGCCAATGTTGGAAATCTGGAGTGAAAGTACTACAAATTTACAAAGTTATGAGGGTGCGTGGAAACTGCACATCGCACACTTGTAACACAGTTATTTTATGGACGTTTGTCACCAAATTTTCAACACAGACATTTTAGGACCACTGCTCATGAACAGAATCACCGTGACTTTACATATGAACACACATACGAATATACAAATCTGCCAGCAGAACACACCTATCGGTTTATCTAAATCTGCCTGAGTGTGCAGCTAGCACCCTAGATTGCAGCTGCCCCAGCCTCCTCCCCCGCTTATCCCAGCCCCTGCCCCAACCCCGACTCTTCCTCTTGCATTATCCCAGTCCTTCTTAAAGCTACTGACTGTCTACATGTTACCACCGCCTCTGGCAGGGCATTCCAATTAGACACCACCTTATCAGTGAAGTAGTGCCTCCTCATTTCCCTCCTGAACGTCCCCTTCCAACTTTAGTCAATGCCCCCTCGTCTCTCTTCCACTTCTCAGTTTAAATACCCCCTCTGTGTAAGGTTTATCTACCCCCTCAGGTATTTAAACGCTTCAATCAAATCCCCCATCCCTCCTCTCCTCCAGTGCGCACATGTTCAGCTCGTTCGGCCTAACTTCATATTCCTTTCCTTCCATCCCCTTTAACATTTTTGTTGCCCTCCTTTGCACCCCCTCCAGTAATTTCATAACTCTCCTCAGGTATGGCCTCCAGTATTGCACACAGTACTGTAGGTGTGGTTTGACAAATGATCTGTAGAGAGATAGGATCACATCCCTGTGTCCGGATGAGAACCCCCTTGCGATGCACCCCAGCATCCTGTTTGCCTTCGCTGCTGCTCTCCTACACTGGGCTGAGTTGTTCATGCTCCCAGTTACCAACACCCAGGTCCTTCTCCTCCGCCTCCTCCTCCTCTGTGATCCCCAACCTCACCCCCCCCCCCAACCAACAGTCCCCCTTCTGGTTCTTAGGCCCGAAGTGCATCACGTTACACTTGTTTGCATTGAATCCTACCTAGCTGCTACTCCATGACCATGTCTCTAGTTTGGTTATGACCCCCTGCAGTTTTTCCCATCTGTCCTCTTTGTCCACCACTGCCCCCAATTTGGTATCCTCTGCGAACAGACTAACCCTGCTCCCCACTCCGTGAATGCTATGTCATAGATAAAGAGCCCAAATAGCACCGGGCCCAGCACTGACCCCTGCAGCATCCTGCTTGTCACTGCTCTAGGTGCCGAGAGCTCCCCCATCACCATGTCTCTATCCATTTAGTCAGCTTTTTTCCCCATCCCCACAGCCGTCACCTTCCCCCCCCCGTCTCCCATGAGGCACTGTATCAAAGGCCTTACTGAAGTCCAAGTACAGGACATGTACCGCATGGCCCCTGTCCAACTCCCTTGTCCCTCAGTCATAATACTCAATTAGGTTGGTCTGACAAGGCCTCCCTGAGACAAACTCGTGTCGTCACCCATCTTGGAGGTCATTACTCTCTAGGAATGCCACCAGCCTCTGTTTCAGTATCACCTCCATAAGCTTACCCACTATGGACGTGAGACTGACTGTCCAATAATTTCCTGGCTCCTCCCTAGAGCTACTCTTGTGTATGGGCACCACATGGGCCACCCTCCAGTCCTGAGGCACACACCCCATTTCCAGGAAGGTGTTGAACAGATCTGCCAGTGGCTCAGCCAACAGCTCCGCCATCTCACTCAGCACCCTGGGGTGGATGCCATCGGGACCTGGTGCCTTGTCCACCGTTACTGCCCTCACCCCCCTAGCACCCCAGTCCCTGTGATCACTTTGTCCGTCACCTCCCCACAACCCATGCTGGTAGTGGACAATCCCTCTCCTTAACGAAAACGGAGCAGAAGTACTCATTTAGAATTTCTACTTGCTCCTCCCCCTTTTCCACCCAATCCACTCCCTGCTTTATCCTCACAATATGTACCTTGCACTTTCTCTTTTCCCTGAATTACCTTATAAAGTCCTTTTCCCCTTCCCTTTATGCCCTGTGCTAACCTTAATTCCCTGGAGGCCTTAACTTTTTTCACCCTCCTGGCCACCTCCCTTGACCAACTCCCAAAAGCCTCCTTATCCTCTCCCTTCCTTGTTCTCCTGTACTTCCACAGTATGCAGCACTCTATGCTCTCACCCCTTGCAGCACTTCTTTGTTCAGCCAGCATGGTTTCTCAACTCTGTTCTTCTTACTCCTGGCCCTGCTGCAGGGTACTGTGGCCTCTGTTAGCCCAGTCTTTATGACTCCCCACTTTTGTTCTGCATCCATCCCCGGCCTTATATCCTGGAGTCTCCCTCACAGTATTGCTCCCATCCTCCCAAAGAACACCCTACTAAAGTCCACCACCTTAGTGCCTGTGCCTCCTGTCTCCCTGCCCAGTGTGAGAACGAGCCACACTGTTTGGTGGTTGCTAGCCACTAGTGGGTCCTCCACCCTTACCTCCCTCACCGCCTCCATATTTGCCAGTACTAGGTCCAGAGTTCTACCAAGCCTTGTAGGCCCACTTACCAATTGCATCAGAAGGCCGTCCTGGAATGTATCAACAAGCACCTGCTCCCTGGTACTGCTAGCTGCTGGGGTGCTCCAGTCAACCCCTGGTAGGTTAAAATTCCCCACTACCACACTCCCCCTTCTACACACCCTCCTTATCTGCTCTGCCAACTCCCCATCCAGTTCCCCGGATTGGGATGGTGGTCTGTACACCACTCCCAGCCTCAACTTTCTGCCTCTGGAGTCCAGGAGTTGCACCCAAAGCACCTCTGTCCTCTCCTCCCTTGTCCATTATGAATTTGATCCCTTCCTCACAAAGAGTGCAACCCACCCCTTCCAACCCCCGATCCCTGCTGTATATCCTGTATCCCGGGACTGCCGAGTCCCAGTCATGGTACTCTGTGTCCCAAGTCTCTGTCACTGCAGCTGTGTCCACCTTCCTCTCTAAAAGGAGCGCCTGAACCTCTGGAATTTTGTTCCCCAGGATTCTTGCGTTGAGAGAGACCACCTTCCACCTGTACCACTCCTTCTCCTCACTCTTCTCCTTGGCCTGTGTCCCTCCTCCCAGTAGTCTGCACCCTTTCTCCTTGTTGTTCTGAGTGGAAGGTGCTGCCTTCTGTATTACACTCAGACCACTCTGCCCACCCCCTCCCAGGGTTACTACGCCTCTGCCTTTACCTATATCTAGGGAGGTGAGCTCACTAGGCTCCCCTGTCCGGAGCATTCTACCAAGCTCAGTCTTTTGGCCACCCCCCACTACTTTAAATTCACCTTAGTAGAGATATACCCCTCTAATCCCACCTTTTTTTTTTTCTGATGTTATTTCTCAGGAACCTCCCCCCCGCACTCCGCCCGTTCCTCCAGCGCCATCCCGGACATGAGACCCCCTCCCTTCAGCAACCCGCGACTTACCCTTCGCGGCAGGGTGGTGGGGAGCGACTCAACCCACCAGAACAGGTCCATGCTAGGGAGGCGTCCTCCGGGAATGGCGACGGGGAACGACGTCGTGCTGATGGCTCCATTTTTCCCGAATTTTCTCCGGCGGGCATGGCGTGCAATGACGCGGCGGCTGATCACGCTACGCGCCTCGCGCGCGCACTAGTCAAGCGCCTGCCACGTCCGCCTCCACCCTGTCTCTGCGGCCGCGTGTTGTCGATCCCTCAGCCTCCGCTTAGGGGTCAGGCAAGCACCGGCCGCCGACTCCCCACCCCGAGATGGAGAGCAGTCCTCCGGACGCCGATTCATCTCTCCTCTCACACTGCCAACCCGTGCTCGCTCAACATCGGTCGCCAAGGGCGCGAGGTGTGCTAATCCCACCTTTAATACTCCCCATCCCGCTCAAGTGCAGCCTGTCTGCCATGTACAAGTCACTATTCCCCTAGACCCTACCCCAGTTAGTCACTAACCCATAATTTTTGGTGTGGCACCAATCCCTCAGCCACTCGTTGAAGTCCTCGATCCTACTCTTCCTCCCCATGCTTGCATATGGTACCGGGAGTACCTCCAAGAATGCTACCAACTCCCCCACGCTCTCACACTGCCTGCCCAGCTCCTAGAACCTCCCCCTCACTACGTCCACAGTCTCCCCCAAGTAGTTTGTACCCACATGCAACAGTAAATGAGGTTTCTTCCTCCCCCTCGCTGCACATTTAAGCAGTGCCTGCCCCTCCAGCAGTCAACCCAGAGATAGTTTCAACTCCAATACAGCTGTACCTTCCCCCCTTCTGCCCCATCTCAGCCCTTTCAGTATAGAATCCCCAAGACAAGTTCCCCCCGTCCCTTTCCCTTCTAATGCCCCTTCCACCACCCCAGTATTTGTTCTTCCCTGCCCCTTACCCCCACCAGCTGCACTCTCTGTGACTTCTGTATCTGCACCCCCTACTTCTGCCTCGCCCCTTTTCTCTGCCTTATTCCTCCCATCCCCCTTGAACCCCTTCCCAGCCTGACTACCTCCTACTGGGCTTCCCATGTTGACCTCCCCTCCTCCCCTGCTGATTTCCAACCCCTCTCCTATCACAGCTGTTGTCAATTTAGAGCCCCCATTCCCTTCGACCCCGATAGTGAGTCCAAGTTTTAGGAAGTAAGGTTCAATGCTGTCTGCACCAGCACTCTTTTTAGTGCCCAGGGACAGGAGGAGGGCCTCAACTTGTTTAAACGTGACTGTAAGAAAGTTGAAGTTGGCAGGATGTGGTAGGTTTGGGATGAGGTTAGTAGTAAGGGTTAGCAGTAGAATCCCCTGGCGGGCTAAGATTGTTGATGAGCGAGGTGTCAAATGCAAGCCCTGCAGTAGCAAAGTGTTCGTTGAGTTATAGCAGCTCTGTCTGTGTAGGTAGTTCCTGCTGACACAATTCTGGTTGGGAGGGGTGAGTCGGTAGACTGACCTTCGACCTCCTTAAGGATGTTCCAAAATTTGGCAGAGTTATTTTTGTTGTTTTCTAGTTCAGTTTGGAAATATCTGGCTTTTTCAGACCTAATTAGTTTGGTGCACGCATTTCTAGAGGTGCGAAATGCTAGCCAATCTGTTTCCAGGTGGGATTTCTTCGTTCTTTTTCCACCGAAAGTCCCTATCCTTAAGTGCTTTCTTCAGGATGAGAGAAAACCAGCTGGGAGGTCTTTTTTTAGATCTGATCATTCTTAGTGTGGCGTGTTTGTCGATTAGTCCCATTAGTAGGCTATGAAAGATGTTATAGGCCTCATTCCCTGCTTGTTCTCCCCTCTTCAGTATGTTCCTGCTCCCCCCCCATAGCAGAGGCTCGAATCTATTCCTAGTCAATACCCCTCCTACATCTCTTCCCCTGGTTCCCCCTCTCACTTGTTCCCCGTGTGCCCCGATCCCACCCTACCTGCAGCCATCTGCTCTCTCCTGGTACTCCCTCGGTCTCTTCCTCTTCCATCAGGAGGCCCCTCCCTCACCTCAGGCACCCCTCCTCCCTTCCTCTCTCTTTTCTGCTAGTGTCTCTGATACTGGGTTCAGTTTCAGTCCCTAGTTGTTGTTCTCCCGTCCCCCCCTTACCATCCCCTATTCCGCCCCAGCCAGGATGCCTAGCATACTCATCTGCCCTGCCACTTAAGACTCCCCCCCTAACCGCCACAGTTCCTCCCTCAAACTAGCCAACTGTCTACAGAGCATACACCCACCATCCTCCAAGCCCAGTCCAGGATCATGGTGGACGCACACCCTTTACACCCCAACACCCTTCCAAAGATGCTCTGCCCCATTTTGGCCCCTATCTAATGTTACAGGCTCTTACTCCCGGTTTCTGTACCCTACAACAACTGTTAGGGCCCTATTAACTCAAATTCCAGTTTCCCCCCCACACTAGCCCCCTACTGCTCCCTTGCCGACTGGGTTAATTCAGTCTCATATCTCATCCATTAGATACTGTATTACTGTAGCAATCCTAAAGCCTCCTTGTCCATTTTTCACCCCTCAGCTACCATACTTTTTATTCTCAGCCCTCACAGTTTCACTTAGCCCAGTTAGAAATTGTATTGCACTCCAAGTATTACTCAACTCAGAGAAATAAACAGAACAAATAAATGTGTATTATTACAGCAATCCTAACAGTAAGCTCAGTACTTAGCTTGGTTAGAGAAATAAACAGAACAACTAAATCTGTATTATTACAGCAATCGTAAAAGTATGCAGTCATTGCTTTGTCTCCACCCCAGAGACCCTGCTGTAATATAAGACTACATAGGACCTTGGGCAGCTGGGTGGGCAACTCTAAAGTCCCAACAGAGGTCTGTTGAGCTCTCTCACTCACTCATTCTGTTTCTCCTGGCGCTGCAAGCTTCCCTTTTGTACTGGGCACCTGCCTGCATTGGTGCCTTTTTCTGCCCACAAAGAAATCAGCAGCAGCCCCAACAGAGCTCCGTTGATCTCGCTCACTCCCCTCTCTCACTCGCTCATTCCATTTCTCCCAGCGCTGCAGGCTGCCCTTTTGTACTGGGCTCCTGCCTGAGTTAGCGCCTTTTTCTGCCCACAAAGAAATCTGCAGCAGTCCTGACAGAGCACCGTTGAGCTCACTCACTCCCCTCTCTCACTCGCTCGTTCTGTTTCTCCCGGTGCTGCAGGCTGCCCTTTTGTACTGGGCTCCTGCTTGCATTGGCGCCTTTTCTGCCCACAAAGAAATCCATAGCAGTCAACAGAGCGCTGAGCTCGCTCATTCCCCCCTCTCACTCGCTTGTTGTTAATCTGTCCCAAACACTGATTTCCCACTGCAACCGTGCTATTCTGTGCCGGAAATGCGAAAAATGACAGCTGTACTAATCATGAGGAGGTGTGAAAAAAAATGTCAGTGTTGAAAATCTGGCATGAAAATATTGCAAATTTGTGAAGTTACAAGAGTGCGTGGAAACTGCGCAACGCGTGCTTGTAACAGTCATTTTATGGATTTTCGTCACCAAATTTTCAACATAGGCATTTTAGGACCTCTGCTCATGAACAGTGTCACTGTCATTAATCTGTCCCTAAAACTGATTTCCCACAGTGACCGTGCTATTCTACGTCGAAAGTGTGAAAACACATTTCGGTCAGGATATGTAAAATGACAGCTGTACTGTTCATAAGGAGGTGTGGAAAAATACCAATGTTGAAAATCTGGAGTAAAAATATTACAAATTCACTAAGTTACAAGCATGCGTGGAAACTGCACAACTCACGCTCGTAAAACAGTCATTGTTTGTTTTGGTTTTTTTTTTCACCAAATTTGCAACATAGGCTTTTTGAGAGCCCACCTCATGAACAGTGGCACTGTCATTTTGTTAATCGGTCCTGAAAGGTGATCCGACGCAGTGACCCCGAAATCACCTTTTGGGACCGAATAACGCCATGACAGTGACTGAATTCATGAGGAGGGGTCCCAATAATCTAATGTTGAAAATCTGGTGCCAAAATTCCCAAAAATGAGCCAAAGTTGAAAAAAAACCCTATTTATGCTATTATAGAGGTTACTGGCATTTCTCCTGTTCGCAGTCGGCTTTGAAGAGTGCAGACGTGTTCCCAGTCCACCGAAGATCATCAGCAGGCTCCGAAGTAAGTATGGGGTGAGGGAAGGCAGGGTATGCAGAGGGTGGGCAGGGTTGGGGAGGAGCAGAAGAGACAGTTTTCTTGTTTTACAGGTTAAAAAAAAAAAGGACTACGCGGGTCTGTTTTTTCTCTTTCGCAGATGTTGTTTGGTACACTGGGTCAGGCTCCCAGTGTACCACCTGCATTAATGGGAGGGACCAAAGCCGCAGGACTGGGCTCCCGTCGGCACAGAAACGGGTGGGGGGCATCTTGCTGAGGGGATTGGGCACCCCTCGGTACATAGCAGGAGTGGGGGTGGGGACATTATGCCGATGGGGAGTAGGCTCCCCTGATGGCAAACTGAACTGGGACGAGATTGAAGCAGACGGGGATTAGGCCCTCACCGTCAGCAAAGAAAGGCTGTTGGGGGGGGGGTTGCACGAGGCTCCCAGTCAGCAAATGAAGGGGGTCGGGGCATGCCGACAGGGGTAATGGGCACCCCCTGTCGGTACAAGTTGGGCCCTCATTGCAGCGGACAAATCGTTTCAAGTTGGTGGCACTTCTGCAGAACCAGTGTCATCAGAACACTGGGCTGGCATTAGGTGCACACCGCCAAGCCCACAAATGCAGTGCTGGCATTGGCTGCCACACTGCCGCACTTCCACAACCCACTTCTCTCCTAAGCTGCTGCATAATGTTTCTTGCGTAAGCAAACATAAAAAGGAAACAATAAGTAAGAGGGAAACAGAAGAAAAATGACAGAAACTCTACAGGGCAAGAAATGAGAGGAAAGGAGACTGCCATGTGAGAACTGAGAAATGCAGTCTCCTGGTTGCACCTTATCACTGGCAACAATGTACATGGAGCAGTAACCAACAATTTTCATGTGGCTCCTAAACATCTATCAACCGATTTTCACAACTGGTAGCCAGTGGGTGGGATATTCAAAGGGGTTGCGCATGATGCGCCCCAGCGCGATATTCAAAAGGGGATGTTGCGCCGCGCAGATCCCAATGCGCCGGGGCGCACCAGTAATGTATGTGGCGTAAGTGCGAGGGGTGTGCCCATGCATATTCCACACATCCCGATATTCAGCCTGGGATGTGCGGCGCATATGATGGTGCAATCCCTACTTGTGCCGTACACTGGTGCTCAAAGTTGAGCCAAAAAGAAATAGGAGCAAGGGCTGGCCACCCAAATGTGAGCTGCTGTATTGCAGGGTGCAACATGGCAGCCGCCAACTGTGGGTGGCCACCCGAGCTCTGGAGCCAGGGTCCGTCAGCGTTGCACCCCCCACACACACCCGATCGCGGGCATTGTAATAGACTTGATATCCCTGGTGGTCCAGTGGACTGCTTCCAGCCCAATTACGGACATAGGTATAGAGAAAACAGTTTAAATTATCCCTGGTGGTCCAGCAGTACCCCCCCCCGTCCCCTAGGCCGCCACCCCAGTCAGCGGTAGGCGGCTCCACCCGCAAAACCACCGGCCCCCACCGACTGACTGCATACGAATGCGGCTGTATGCCCATTGGTCCACAGTGTGGGCAAATGGGATGCAGACCATATCGTACTACACAGTCCAGATATGTGGACCAATGGGCTAACAGCCATACTGTACATAGTCAACCGGCAAGTGCCGGCGGCTTATGGGTGGGGAGCTGCCACCCGCCGCTGATCGTGGGGGAAGCAGGGTGGGCGGTCAGGGGCAGGTGGTACCCGGACCACCAAGGATAACAACTGTTTTTCTATACCTATGCCCGCAATCGGGCTGGCAGCGGCCCACTGGACCACCAGGGATATGGGACGTGTAATTATTTATACTTATGCCCGCGATCAGGCTGGAAACGGTCCACTGGACCACCAGGGATAGGGGACATGTAATTATTCATACATATGCCCACGATCAGGCTGGAAGCGGTCCACTGGAACACAGGGATATGGGACGTGTAGTTCATTATACATATGCCCGAGATTGGGCATTGGGACACTTTGCCGCGATGTGCAGGGGGAGTCGGTCCCCGACGGCTGCAGCCTGGCGGGGCGCAAGTCACCGGGGATCGGCACACCTGCATGCAAATGGCGCCATTGCCACTGCGCCATGCGCAATGTGGGAGGCCAGGTTGCCATATTCAATGGTGCTGAGCCATGGCACAGCACCACTGAAAATCGCCCAGCACACTCCCTGGCGCATCCCAGTTGCGCTGCGCTCAGGCTTGCACCCCTGCTTGGCGCAATCTGAATATCCCACCCAGAGTCTCTTGATGGACAGCAGAAGCATAAAGACCCAGCTCCTTCAGCACCACTGCCTGAGAGCACCAGTACAGGCAACAGGACATGTTTGTTTTTTTTGCCTTATGGTTTTTATTTCACCAGTCCTGGCAGCATGCCCACCATCTGGCTGGCAGTATAGCCTAGAGGTTAGAGCAATGAGTTATGAATGAGCCCGCTACATCCAGCAGACCTGAGTTTGATTCTCACAGCCTCCATTTGCATACTGTGCGACTCTGAGCTCGTCACTTAACCACCCCAGTGCTCCCAGGTCACCCCTGAAAACAGGCACTTGAGCCTAGTTGGACTTACTTGGTTACCAAAAAGAATAAAATAAAAAAAAAAATCCATCCCACCGATGACCCCCACCCCAGCCCCGTCATCACCTACCTTCACCCAGGGATGTGGGGACAGAGAGTATCAGGGGACTTCACCCTGACCTTCACCCAGGGATGCAGAGACCATGCGGCAACATGGGGGCCCAAGAGTACTGGGGGGGACGTCATCCTGACCTTCACCCAGGAATGCGGGGACCCAGTGGCAGCATGGGGTCTGACAGTACTGGGGATATCATCCTAACCTTCTCCCAGGAATGCGAGGATGCAGTGGCAGCATGGGGTCCAACAGCACTGGGGATATCATCCTAACCTTCACCCAGGGACGTGGGGACCCAACAGCAGCATGAGGCCCAGGAGTACCGGGGACGTCATCCTGACGGCTTTATTTTCCTCCAGCTTTTTCTTCGTTCCCCCACAGCCTTCCTTGATTCCCATAATGGTGCCAAGAAGTGCCTCCAGCTGGCCATGCATGCACGCAGGGACACATCTACAGAGCAGCAGGCTCCTTAGCCCACCACAGGGAGTCGCCTAACTGAGTAGTACCACCCTAGTCCTCCCAGCAAGCTCCCTTAGCCCGCTCCCGAACCTGGGTCACTAGGCACAGCAGTGTCAGGCAGCCAGGTTTTTTTTTTTTTTTAATCTGTACTTTTTTTCATCCTGGATATGCCTACTGCCTGCCAGGCAGCAACCTATCCCAGCCACCCCTAGCTGTAGCCATCCTTCCAACTCCCTGGCCCCCACCCCAAGGTGGGCCTGAAGGCAGGCAGACTCCCCCTCCTCCAGGAGAACATACAAGTAGAGGACAAGAGGCTTTGTGAGCCAAATACACCAGGTGTCATGGAATCCCCCCGCCCCATTCTTCCTCCCAACTCAGAACGTCAGCAATCCTGTGATGCCATGCCTTACCACCTAGCGGCCTTTCTCCCCAGCCTGCACTTTCAGCCGTGGTCACTCAGGTAGCAGTGCTACAGTGGAGACAGGCATCACTCCTCCCCAGAGGAGTGTGCCCTTAGGGATGCTCGATCTCCCCCTGACCTACCAACAACCCAGGCTTGTTCTATGTGCCAAGGGGCCTGCACTAACAAGACATGTTAAGAGTCTGACACAGTCTGATGAAACTCCATGGTTTATAGGACTCTTTCAGCACAGAACTGCTACTGGCTGAGCATACTGGCAAATGTATTTTGTTTTTAAAGTTCTACTTCTGTATAAAAAGGATTATTCTGGAAAACAGACTACATCCAGGCTGATAAAGTGCTTGACACTTCAATGACTGCTTTCTTCCTATGTAAACAACTCATTATTTAAAGTTCTCTTGCTATAATCTCTGTCAGCAACCTGATCAATGAAACTGTCACAGTATGTGAAAAAAAATCTGTTTTGTATTTGAATTGCCTGAATTATACTTCTAGTTAGTACTGAGTTCATTTTCATGTTGTCTGCGTGTGCAAGTAACATCTTCTGGTAGTAGTAGCACAGTGAGAGTGCGTCCAGCGTTATGCAAAGTAGGCACGCTTTTACTAGGTGCGCCCCTTGATTCCCCATTGCTTGCATGCTAGCGCTGATACAAGAATTATGTAAAGTGCCACTCAACTTGAAAGAAATGTGCCGCCGCAGTCGGAGACAAGCTCGTCATGCAGCGGCAGAGATGACATGTCTTCCGTACGTGCCTTTCCTAGTGAAACATTTCAATAAACATAGCGGCAGATCCTGCCACCGCCACACAATCTCAAAATAAAGCCGAAATCAGGGGTGCAATCCACGTGTCATTATGTCCCCCACCCCCCACATTGTGTGGCACACTGGGAGCCCACCCCAGTGTGCCGCCTCCCACAAAGCCAACCAGTAGTCGGCATGTTGCCGCCCCACTGCCGGCATGTCCCCCGACTCCCCCACCCCAGTGTGCTGCTGCTCACACAAAGCCGACCGTGTCGGCATGTTCCCCCGCTCCCACTGTCGGCATGTCCCCCGACTCCCCCACCCCAGTGTGCCGCTGCTCACACAAAGTCAACTGTGTCAGCATGTTCGCCCACCATTCTGTGGCACACTGGGAGCCCACCCAGTGTGCTAACAAACCTTACGATGTCCAGGTTTTTTACCTGAAAAAGAAACGCCCTCGTCTGTGCAGCCCACCTCCCAACTCAGTCCCACCCTTCTCGCGCCCCACCCCATACTTACCTTCAGAGGTCTGGTGCTGCGATCTTCAATGGAGCAGGAACATGTCTGGACTCTTCAAACCGAACTGCAAATGAAGAAATGCCGTAAGCTGTACAATGGCATCAATTGGGGCATTCAACAAGTGAGACATCTCAGCCATTGTTTTTAATTTGGCTCCAAATTTTCAACATGGGGTTCTTGGAACCCCACCTCATGTACACATGCACTGTCATCTGATTATTCGGTCCCAAAAGGGGATTTCACGGTCACTACATGGAATCATCTTTCGGGACCGATTAACGAAACGACAGTGCCACTGTTCATGAGGTGGGGTCCCAAAAAGCCTATGTTGTAAATTCAGTGAAAAAATTTCAAAAAATGACTGTATTACAAGCGTGCATTGCGAGTTTCCATGCATGCTTGAAACTTCAACAATTTTTAATATTTTCACTCAAGATTTTCAGCATTGCCATTTTTTTCACACCTCCTTTGGAACAGCACAGCTGTCATTTTTCACATCCTGCCTGATATGTGTTTTCACACATCTGGCACACAGTGGAGTAGTTACTGTGGAAAATCAACTTTTGGGACAGATTAACAAAATCACAGTGCCACTGTTCATGAGCGGAGGTCTCAAAATGCCTATGCTGAAAATTTGTTAAAAATACCTCAAATAATAGACACGTATGCAAGGGCTAAGACAGTTTCTATGCACGCCAGGACTTAAATTTTTATATTTTCACCCAGATTTTCAACATTGCCATTTTTACACCTCCTCATTAATAGTACAGTTGTCATTTTTCACATCCTGCCAGAAATGTGTTTTCGCACCTGTGGCGCCAAATGGCACAGTCGCTGTGCATAATCACCTTTCAGCTAACAAACCGATATATTGCCACTGTTCATGAGGCGGAGTCACAAAAAGCTCAAGTTGAAAATCTGGAGTGAAAATACCAACAAATGCCTAGGGTGTTAGGGTTTCCAACAGTAACGCCCCACCCTGTAGAGACTGACAGGGGTCAGGGGTGTGACCTGGGATTGTCAGCTGTAATGCTCACGCCATTCCACCCCCACCCCCACTCTGCAGCCAGTGACAGGCATCGAGGTGTGTCTTACACTCGTCGGCCCCAAAGTTCACCCCATTCTCCTATACTGCACCAATCTCAGCATATTTTCTTAAGGAATGGGGTGAGCGTAAGGCCCAAAGACCCCAAGGCACACCACGACACATGTCGGTTTCTGCAGAGTAGAGTGAGGTGAAATGGCGTGAGCGTTATGGCGGACAACCCAAAGGCACACCTAAATGCCTGTCAGTGTCTGCGGGGTTGGCATCAGTTCAGTACTTCACTGCACTTCCTATTAAGCATCTAACTCCTGCACTATTGATGCCAATGCCAGCAAGACAACATTAGGTATTGACAAATGCTTGCATAAATGTGTCTCCTTGTAACTGGTTTACACAGCTCCCAAAACCTGTGGCTTCGAAAATTTTGTAATAAATTGCAGTTCGTCAAATAAACCATGTTACTACCTACTCTATTTTCTATCAGTTCTAAATTTTGTACCAAACAAGCTCTTTGAGATGGACACTTCTCGCTAACATGAGCCTCCTGTGAGGGTCAAGGGTGACATTCTCTTGTTCCTACATTCACAAGGCCAATAACAGTACTGATAACAGAGCCACCCATCACCTGTTCTTTTAAAGTCAGCACAGAGTTTTAGCCTCTTCCGGATGCTACTCTCAGAGTGCGAGGGAAAGGCTTTCTTTATGTCTTCCATCCGGATTCTTCGTGGGCGATCTTTACTCTTCCAGAAGAGACGATAAATAAACACCTGGTCAAAAAATAAAAGTTAAAACTGAGGAAAATGGGAAGTTTCTTGTATCATTCACAAAAAGTGACATTCATGGTTTGTGCTGATGCAGCCGACTGGCTTGCCGGCAGCCCAGCTTTCTGTCTTAAGCACAGAACTGCCATAATAGGCAGGACAGAGGTCGAACATGCATCTTGAAGTACAGTCCCTTCCTGCAGAAACACAGAATTTGCCAGCAGAGAAGGACCACTTGGCCCACCTAGCCTGCCCATTTTTCCCTCCCTACAGTATCACTGCAGATCCTACTTGATCTCCGGCCCAGTCCCCACCCCCCTTTCTTTAAGATTCCATTATACCTATCACATGAATTCTTGAACACCACCACTGTTTTCACCCCCACCACCTCCGCTGGAAGACTGTTCCAGGAAATCACCACTCTTTCTGTGAAGAAGTTCTTCCTCACATCACATACCTGCCTAGTATATGCTCATCCTGCTTTACTATCTACTGCTTGTGTATTCTTAGGCTAAATGTGGTGTTAGTTTCTTTACTCTGTAATTTGACGTGGAACCTCTGTAAACGAGTTGACGACTCAAAGGTATTTTTGAGACTGAAATAAATCTCTCCTAAATCTACCCGCCTCCAACTTCTTATCATGCCTCCTTGTCCTCAAGCACCTTTCCTTCTGAAAAATAATTTCCTCTTGTACCTTGCTTCCCCCCATGAAAATATGTTTGACAGCAGAGGGAAGGCCCGTGAAAATATGTTTGACTGCAGAGGGAGGGCCCATGAAAATATGTTTGACAGCGGAGGGAGGGCCTGTGAAAATATGTTTGACAGCAGAGTGAGGGCCTGTGAAAATATGTTTGACAGCGGAGGGAGGGCGTTGGAGCCGTCAATGTCTCCTGGTGTGATCCCACCAGGGATGGAAAGAGGCACTGGAAGAGAACATTCCTTAGTTGTCAGTGCTTACTTGTTGGGGGGGGTGCATACACTGGGTGGGGGGATAGAATGGGAATCTATGGCATGGGGACAACGTGGACAATGTAGAAGAGGGATCCCAGCAAAGGTTTTCCAGTCCAAATGGGAGGTGAGGGAAATAGAGTCCCCAAGCCTGAAAGATGCCAGAGGAAAGAAAAGTACAGATAAAAATCACTTTCTTGACTAAAAGAACATAAATTCTAGGCACTGAAAAAGAATCATTTGTCCACCAGGCATGTCCCTTAAAGGTGGATTTTCATCCCCATACACATGCTATCTCACCACATCTCTCTGTGCCATCTTTCACAAGTTCCAGATAGAACAGTTACATAAGAACTTACCATGACAGTAGATCTTCAAAAGAATCTCCTCCATTAGGCCACACTTATGGAACTACAGCCACCAGCACTAGGACCACACAGAAACTTTTGCTAGACAGGGGCCACCCATGATAACGTACCACATCTGCACCCATATAAGCGGAGGTGGCCCAATCACTTCTCACTTCCCCGCTGATGATTAGCTTTGGAGGACCTCCAACGGTGGAGAACCAGGAGATAAAACCAGCACCAGGCATACAAAAAGATTCTCAAGGCTGGATACGGATGCATAGAGTAGTATTTGGGCACAGCATCTGATGTAACTATCACTGAAGTAGAAGAGGGAAGGAGGGAGGGACCACATGGCCTAATGGAGATTTCCTCAAAGATGTACTGTTGTGGTAAGTTCATATGTAATTGTTCTATCTTCTTCAAGAGCATCTCCTCCTTTAGGCAACAACTATGGAACGATTCCCAAGCAGTGCCACCGTCAACTGGAAGGATGGCACAATCTTATATACAATTAGAAAAGAAGGGCTTGCAACACAGCAAGCCCAAAACCAGCACCTCTACAAAAGACTTATGTCCAGATCGTAATGTTTAGTGAACGTGTGGACAGTTCTCCACGTTGCTGCAGCACATGTCAGCAGAAGAGATATTTTTGAAACAAGCAACAGAAGTGGCCATACCCCTTGTGGAGTGCCCATGAACAACACCAGAAAGTTGCATACCTACTTCCTATAACAGAACATAATACAGTGTGCTAGACATATGGACAGGCACTGTTTAGACATGAGCACCGTTTTTCCCAGTGAAACAAAAAACTGACAGGCCTTTCTGCAGTCCTTGGTGCAAGTAACACAGAATCTCAGTATTCTATGTACATCCACAGTGTGGAGCAATGCCTCATCTTTATTGACACGCTCAGAGTAATACACAGGAAGGTGTATTGTTTGAGTTAGTGTACATTTAGGTACCACCCTCGGTAGAAAGTTAGGATTAGTATGCAAAGAAACTGCCTTTTTGGAAAATGAAATAAGCAGGTTCACACTTTAGAGCCTGAAGCTCTGAAATCCCCAAGAGTCAGATAAGGATAGCAAGTATTCCAACGGAGCATTTATAGGACAAGTAAATTGGTCCAAATTTAGGGAAGCAACCCACAAAGTGAACCGCTTCCATTTCAAGCACTAAGCATGTCTGGTAGAAGGTTTTCAAGCAGTAATCAGTAAATCAGCAATCTTAGGGGATACCCCAAACCATGCAATGGCTATGTCTTCACCAGTCATACATGCAGATGTAGGGACTTCAACTCTGGATGGACCAGGCACACTTTGTCCTGTGACAACAGACCCTGGCACAGAGGTAGAGGGTCAGGAGGCTCCACAACCATTTGTTGCAAACATGGAAACCATATCTGGTGAGGCCAAAATGGAACAATGAGGAAGAGTGGCACTCTCCATCTGTAGTTTGAGCAGAACCTTATGTATTACAGGAATAGGAAGAAAAGCATACAGGAATTTCCCTTTCCGAGAGTGGGATGCGTCTCACCAAAAACCTCCAGGGCCTGGAGTGAGTATAAACACAGCAGTTTTGCGTTGCACGGGGATGTAAAAAGGTCCAACTCTGGATGACCCCATCATGCGAAGTTGTTTACCATGGAGGTTAGCAGTTACCACTCATGAATTCTAAACTGTGACATGCTTAGTCTGTCTGTCAAGATGTTTTAGAGACCTGGGAGATGCAAGGCCCATAGCTGTGGGCTGTGGGGCAAAACCAAGTACCAAAGTCTCATTGCTTGCCTGTACAGGGGACAGGAGTGAGTGCTCCCTTGTTTGTTGAGGTAATGCATCACACTGGCACTGTCCATCTGGACTTAAAGAGGACCGGTGGACAGATGCTCCTGAAATGTCTGGAGGCTGTATCCACCTGGCCTCCATTTTGGTCCATGACCCCTGCGTCTGGTAAAGACCAAGGTAAACACACCAGCCAGAGCCAGAGGCATCTATGAGGAGGATTTGTACAGGAGCTGGTATAAGGAATGGAACACCCTTTAATAGGTTTTCGTGATCCATCCACCATAGCAATGATCTGCGAAGTGGAGACGTGACCGGAACCATTTGGTCCAGTTCGTCTGTCAACTGATCCCACTGGACCCTTATTGTCCAATTAGGGATTCTTGTATGCAGGTGTGCCAGTGGGACATGCACTATGGCCACCGTCATAATTCCCACAAGATAAAACATTGTCCTTGCAGAGGCATAACAACTCTTGTATACAACTATGCTTGGGCAATCAGACTGTCTGCTCTGTCCTGTGGCAGGAAAGTTTCTCTGTGTCCAAAACTGCTCCTATGTACTGCAGGGAGTCAACACAGACTTTGGTACATTCACTGTGACCCCCAAATCTTTGAACACCGAATATGTAGCAGAGCTTCTCTGGAGCTTTCTCTCATCAAGATTGGAAAACACATACAGGCCCTCCCTGCGATGGGCTGTGAATACTACTGCCAAGCATTTAGTAAAGACCTGTGGCACAGAAGACAAGCCAAAGGGCAATACTCTGAACTGGCGGTGTTCTCTCTCCAGCACAAAGTGGAGGTACTGCCCGTGGGATTTTCTGATTTTGACATGAAGGTATGCATCCTTCATGTCCGAAGAACAAAGTCAGTCCCCTGTTTGCAGAAGGGGAATCAGAGCTAGCAGATACACCATTCAAATCTTTTTTGTATTCAATGTAGAAATTGAGATTCCTTAAGATCCAACACAGGACGCTGATTCCCTGTCCATTTTGGGACCAGGAAGTTTCTGGAATAGAACCCTTTCTCTGTTGAGAAGGAACTGGTTCTATATCATGTTCTTGGAATAATGACTGAACCTCTTCCTTCAGAAGGGATGAATGGCCTGAAGGACAACAGGAATGAGGTGGAGGATGATCTGTAGGGGGTTTCTAACAGCTTCATAGCATGCCCCCTTGCAATATCTCCAAGATCCACTCATCTGTAGTAACCTCCCTCCATTGTTTCAGATACAGGAGAGTCTGCATCCCCCCCCCCCAAATCACCCCTGGAGGTAAGAGTGGAGGTGGAGGTGTATCCAGAAGAGAGTCAGGCGGAACCAGTGGAGGCAATGCCACCGATACAGATTGCTTTGACTGCTTTTGTATGTGCATCTGAGGGGAGAGGACCCAGCAGGGGGCCACTCCCTTTACCTCAGCCTTGTTGACGGGAGGCATGGCCATCTCTGGTAGCAGGCTGACAAAGGTAGCTCCTCCACAACTCTTAGCAGGAGTGGGATATGGGGACTTTACAGAGTAATTTTTGAGGTCTGAGGGCCACATAGGACCTCTTCAATATCCTAATCAAACAGTTTTGTCCCTGTAAAAGGAACAATCAAAACTGCTTGATACACACCATTGATAAAGCTAGCAACTCTTGAGCCAAGACTATCTCCTCATGCAAATGTCGGAGGCCACAGCTCTGACAGACGTATCAGAAACATCATAAGCTGAGCGTAGCAAATATCTGCCAACCTCAGCCCCAGAAAATAATGTTTTAAGTAACTCAGTCTTTGCAGAGCCATCAGGCTAACCCTGGGCAGCAGTATAAGCAGTTCTCCACGGGCTGTTGTGGTATTTTATCATGTGGGCCTGGTAGTTTGTAATCCTAAGGCCCAGTAAGGCTGAGGCATAAGTACACTTGCTCATCACATCCAGCCTCCTAGATTCTTTATCAGGAAGTAAGGTGCTCGTATGTTTAGGTGCCCTGGACCTATCAAGAGCAGCCAAGGTGACTATAAAGTCAGTTTCTGGCTGGTTAACATGATAAGGCTTAGCAGATGGTGGTGGATACTGCTTATCAGCATTTCTAGGAACTGCAGGCAGTGAGTTTGACCTGTATCATGCAGTCAAGGCGGCACTGTCTGATGCAGGATATATAGGTGGAATTATAATGGAGGGTGTACAAGGCACCTCCAAAAACACCATTAGATTCCTTTTTTTTTTTTTAAACTCAGCTTTTGTTATAAGTTCAAAATACATTTATGACAGATCTTAATCGTACATCACATCTGTAAATTAATACATAACTTAAAAGAATTTGTTAAACACTTTATACATTTGTCTAGACCTAGCTGCAACTTGGACATACGATAAAAAGGAATTTTAAGAAATTAAAATTACATCTCTGCAGCTTCTTTTCTTGACTAAGGTCTTGTTTACAGTTTGACCTTGGAAGGTTTATTATAGTGTCTTCAGAAAGTAATCACCCCCCTTGGATTCTGTCACATTTTGTGATGTTGCAAACTCAAATTAAAATACATTTATATGGGATGTTTTTGTCACGTATCTACACAGATTACTCTATAATGTCAAAGTGGAATGAAACTTCTGGAATTTTTTGTACATTTAATTTAAAATAAAAACCTGAAGTGTCTTGATTTGATAAGTATTCACCCCCTTTGCTATGACACTCCAAATTGAGCTCAGGTGCATCCAATTTCCTTGTGAGATCACTCAAACTTGAATGGAGTCCACATGTGGTCAGTTCAAATGGTTGACATGATTTCAGAGGAAATACACCTGTCTATATAAGGTCCCACTGTTGACAGTGCATGTCAGAGCAGAAACTCTACCATGAAGACCAAGGAGCTGTCCGTAGCACCCAGTGATAGAACTGTGAGGAGGCATAGATCTGGGAGGGGTATAAAACATTTTAGGTGTTGAAAGTTCACAGGAGCACAGTCAAGTCCATCATTAGGAAATGGAAAGATTACGGAACCACCCAGACTCTTTCCTAGAGCAGGCCGCCCTCCCAAACTGAGCTAGTCAAGAAGAAGGACCTTGGTCAGGAAGTGACCAAGAACCCAATGACCACCCTGACAGAACTACAGAGTTCCATGGCTGAGATGGGAGAACCTGTCCAGAGGACAACAATCTCTGCAGCACTTCACAGATGTAGCTCTATGGGAGAGTGACTAGATGGAAGCCACTCCTGAGAAAAGGCCCATAATAGCATGCCTGGAGTTTGCAAGAAGGCACGTGGCAGACTCTGAGACCATGTGGCAAAAGATTCTCTGGTCTGATGAAACAAAAATTTAACTTTTTGGCCTGAATGCAAAGCGCTATGCCTGGCGCAAACTGAACACAGCTCATCACCCATGTAACACCATCCCTACCATGAAGCATGGTGGTGGCAGCGTCATGTTAAGGGGATGCTTTTCAACGGCAGGTACTGGGGCACTTGTCAGGATAGCGGGAACAATGAATGGAGCCAAATACAGGCACATCCTTGAGGAGAACCTGCATCAGTCTGCAATAGACCTTGGACTGGGGCGAAGATTTACGTTCCAACAGGACAACGACCCCAAGCATACAGCCAAAGCAACACTCAGCCAAAGCCCAGACTTGAATCCCATTGAGAATCTGTGGAAAGACTTAAAGATTGAGGTTCACCGACGCTCCCCATCCAACTTGACAGAGCTTGAGCAAATCTGCAAGGAAGAATGGGTGAAAATCCCCAAATCCAGATGTGCAAAGCTGATACAGACATACCCAAGAAGACTCAAAGCCGTAATTGCTGCCAAAGCCGCTTCCACAAAGTATTGACTCGGGGTGAATACTTAAGTAAACAAGATATTTCAGTTTTTAATGTTTCATAAATTTTTGTTACACAATAAAACTATTTTTGCCCCTTTAAATTGTTGAGTATGCTGTGTGAATCAAGGGGGAAAAATCATTTCAATGTATTAAAAATTCTGGTAGTAACAAACAAAATGTAACAAAATCCAAGGGGGGCGAATACTTTCTGAAGGCACTGTATACAATGTTTTCCCCTCTTTTATACTGAGTTCATCTTAATCAGAATATAACTGAAAAATTTATAACATCAGCTGAGGACCTAACCAACCTGGTCCATTCACCTGGGCCTTACCAACCCGGCTCCTAGTTGTGCTGTGCTCCAACTCACCCCAGGACCGCCCCCCTCCCATTGCACCCTCTACCATCTGCCCTCTTCTACACCCAGCAATCAGAGCTCCTCTCTCCGCTTATACAGTTTTTCCTGCATAGTTACTCCTCCTCCTTCTGTCTACCAATCAGCCACTCTTCCCATCTCCTCCATCTTTCTACGTGTTTTTCCCAGCTCAGTCTGAGTTTTGCTATAATTGATTCCATTAGGACTACCTCCTTCATCCTACAGACCCATTCACCCACCCTGGGGGGATCTGATAATAGCCATTTTCCAGTAATGCATTTTAGTGCTACTGCTACCATTATTAGTAAAACCTTTCTTGATTCTGCAGGTTGATGTGTCAGAGAGGGCAGACCCAACACCCATTCCTCCCCTTAAAGAGGGATGAGCACCTGTGTGATAGTGAATACTGCTTTTTGTATCTCCTGCTAAAACGTAAGGAGCACCAGGCAACTCCAAAAAATGTGCCAGTGGAAGCCTGTCTCCGCTTTGCATCTCTAGCATGTGTCATCTTTTGAAGATTTTAAGTGTTTAGTTATCTTCGGGGTATGAAACAAATGTGTCAGGATTTTCCACATGAATTCCCTCCACACCTGAGCTGATGTAACCTTCCATCCCCATTTCAATCTGTGAATCCAATCCATGTCTGAAATGGTGATGGTAGCCTCCCCCTCCCATTTTTTCTTAATGTTCCCCAATGGGGTCTTCCCCTGTTCTGATAACAGCTGATATATGCTGGAGGTGTATCTGGTTTTCCCGGAATTGTAACCACCCCATAAAATAAATTTTCCCAGCTAGAGTATGGGCATGCTAGCTTTTGGACATTATCCCCAGAGTTTATAAAATGTCTCACTTGCATGTATTTTAGAAATTCCGAGTTTGGCCAATGGAATTTCTCTCTGGATGGAAATACAACGGTCTCTCTCCAAGAATTGGGAGAATCTAGTAAGCCCCATATTTGCCCATTTGGCATATCCCAAATCTAAAGAAGGTGGAAAAAACCCGGATTCAAAAAGAATCAATGATAAGGGACCCAGTCCTCTTGGGTTGTTAAGCCTTTTCCTGACTTGGTGTAAGATATCCAGTCCCTGTTATCCATCTATTTCTAACTTGTTTCCTATATTCGGGGGAAGGGGGCCTCCATCATGACCAATGGAAAAAATTGGTCTGTCCTTCAAGGCAGCATCTTCTATAATATACCATTGAGAGGTCTGTCGTTGTTTAGCCCAAGTCATTCCCTGCCGTTTGGGCCACCAGATAATATAAAAATAAATTAGGAAGTCCCAATCCCCCCTGCTCCTTAGGCCTCTGGAGGATAGTTCTGGCTATCCTTGTTTTTTTAAGGTTCCAGACAAAGTTTGACACATCTTTGTTAACCCTTACCCAAAATCTTCAAGGGATCCCAAGGGGGAGAGGTTGAAACTGAAAAAGTAAACGTGGCAGAATGTTCATCTTAATCACCTCTACCCTGCCTATCAAGGAGAGGAGCCGGAGTCTCCAACAGGATAAGTCTTGTTCCAGCACCCTCCAAAGCTTATCATAATTCTCCACAAATAGTTTATTTAAGTCTGTCATTACTTGGATGCCCAGGTATTTGATTTGATTATTGGGAGCCCAAGCAAATTGGAATCTGTTTTTAAATTCTTGAGGCACTATACCACTAAGAACCATTGCCTCAGCTTTGAAAGTATTGATTTTATAACCAGATATTTCACCAAATGGACCTAGTAAGTTTACCAAATTAGGCAGTGAGCCCTCTGGGTCGGACAGGAAAAAAAATGGAATCATCCGCATAAAGTGACAGTTTATAGGCCGGCGCAGCAGTTGAATTTACGCTTGTGACGCCAGCCAGCCGGGTTCAGGAATGAGCTCGGGAGCTGGAGAGCTGGCCCGGGTGGAGGAGGCTTGAGCGATCTAGGGCAGCTCGCCTTCTCCGGGGGGAGGGGGGATCCAGGGCTTGGTGCATGTCTGACCTTGGGTGGAAACCCGAGGTACGGCAAGCCCAAGCCAGTGGGAAGGGTGGCATGCTGGACATCGGCGCTTAGCGCCTTTATGTCAGGGCACACAGCACACCAAGAAAATGGGAAAAACATCCTGCAGCACCGCCGGTAGATGGAGCACAACGGCCCCGATCCCCATTGCCCCTACCTGCCCTAGGTAACGGCACCCCGACGAAAACAGGAAGGACCTCGGGGTGTAAGGGTCCCACCTTGTACTCCACCTGAGGGGTATAACCAAGGCTACATGGGGGATGGACCACGCTAGGCTCCAGGTAAGAGGGCGGGGACTCATAAGGCCATATGTGTGTGTGTGTCCTGAAGAGTGGGGGCACTGCGGGTAGGGGGAGAATAAAAGAGAAAGTTAAAAAAAAAAAAAAAGGAGAGAGTTTATATTCCTGTCCTCCGGCCATGACACCTCTTATCTTCTGTGTTTGTCTGACCTTGGTGGCCAAGGGTTCCAAACTTAATGCGAAGAGTAGGGGTGGACAGAGGGCACCCCTGTCTAGTTCCCCGGGAGATGGGAAAAGGTTATGAACTGACACCATTTACCCTAACTTGAGCCGACAGGTTGGCATAGAGACTGGAAATTATTTTTTTTAATCTAGGACCGAAATTCATGTGCTCCATGGACTGTTTTAGAAAATTCTAATTAACCCTGTCAAAAGCTTTCTCTGCGTCCATGGAGACTGCCAATTGGAAATCAGGGTGGGTTTGCTGGTCAGAAATAATATTTAAAAGCTTCCAGAGGTTATCAGACAGATATCTGCCTGAGATGAAACCAGTTTGGTCTTCAAGTATCACCTGGGCTACTACAGCTTGCAGTCTGCTGGCCATCAATCCAGTAAAAATGTTGAGATCTACATTTAAAAGAGACATCGGTCGATATGACCCGCACTTCTTTGGATTTTTCCCCTCCTTATGTAAAACTATCATTTGAGCGTATTGCCATGATTTTGGGATTTCATTCCCCTCCATTACCTCCTCATACACCTCATGAAGGAGCAGAATTAATTTCCCTGCAAAGGTTTTATAAAACTCAGAGGGGAACCCGTCTAACCCTGGTGATTTCCCCCCTTAAAGGGTCTGTAATTGTGTTTCTATTTCTGAATGGGTGACCAGAGACTCCAAGAAGTCTTGGGCATCCTTGTCTAGGGATCGGAGGGTCAGTTCCCGATAGAATTCAAAAGTTTTCAGGTCTTGATCCACTACCAAATGTTGGGAATACAGTTTCCTGTAATAGGAGGCAAGGGAGGTGGTTATTTTCTCCAGGTGACATGTTATAATGTTATCTTCTAGATTTTTAATCCTCAGAACCAATCAACTCCCCTGTTGTACTCTAAGGGTACTAGCCAGAAGTTTCCCTGCCCGACTTACCCCTTCGTAGTAACACTGGCAAATGCGTTCATATACGAACCTTCCATCAAGTTTAATAGAATCTTCTCTAATTTATTTTTAGTTATCTTAAGTTGTTGTTTTACTCCCAAATTTAATATTTTATGTTGAAACTCAAGATCAGCAATTTTATCCTCCAACTCCTTAATTTCCCTCCCTCTTTCTCTTTTTTCCTTAGCTACGTAACTGATGATTGCTCCTCATAAAACCGCCTTGAGCGCATCCCATCTGGTTATAGTAGCTGAACTTCCCGCTGGGTTGTTGGCCAGATAATCGTCTATAATGCCTTCAATAAAGGATTTGAACTCCACACCATTCAAGAGGTCCACATTAAGCCGCCAGTGAGAGTTATGAACAGAGGGGAGCAAATTAAGTGCCAGTCGGACTGGTGCATGGTCCGAGATGGAACGGGGACATATATAACACTCATTTACTGCATATGCCCGCTCCTCGGACATCAGAATCATATCTATTCTAGAGTAGCAATTATGCCTGTCCGAGTAGTGGAAATAGTCCTTCCTCACGCCATTCTTCCATCTCCAAGTATATAGCAGCCCCCAGTTTTGTAAAGATCTACTTAAAAACTGACTAGCTTTCTTCGTGTGGGGTGGGGATGAGCTTCCCATCCTGTCGAGCGTACCCGATAGTATTGTGTTAAAATCTCCCCCTTAAATAGTAAGGTTACCGTCACCCCCCATCCATCATGACATTTGTTTTGGGAAAAAAATGTCTGCTTCTCGGTCTTTATTAGGGGCATAGAGGCTTATGATTGTACAGGGGATCTCACCAAGCTCTTCCCATCACCTTAACGAACCTGCCTTCAGGGTCTGTAACCATACTGTGCACCTGGAGGGGGCAGGATTTATACACCAAAATTGCAGCGCCTCTTCTATGTGGGTGAGCCCATAAGAGGAAGAGTAGACTGACCCCACCCACTTGCGTCCAAGTTTATCATGCTCCATCTCAGTCAGGTGCATCTCTTGCAGGAGCGCAATTTGTATATTTAGTTTCCCCAGTTCCTGTATGATGCGGGTCCGTTTAATTTGGTGGTTAATACCCCGAATATTATAAGTTACAATGTTAAGCCCCTCCATTGCAACAGTGCAGACAGAACTTCTGGTTTAAATAGTAAGCTCCACAAGAGGGCACAGCACAGGGGTATGAGCACAGTTTGTAAGTATTAAAACAGTTAACCACACTATTTCAGCCTTTATAACCTCAGCTAAAAATAACCTAAAAAACAGTTCCCCAACAGGGGGAAAGAACCACTGTCTTCTCCCTTGAAATGATTCCTTCTAAAGTGCCACGAGTAGCCCACCTTTCCCCATCAGACGAAAAATGGCGGGAAATGTTGGGAAAAACCCAATACCTCGCTGCAAGCGCGGGCATATCTCCAACACTAGCTGCATTCATTTGGATCACCTGACCGATGCAGACCCCCCCCGACCCAGCCCATGCATGTTAGAGGTCAGTGACCTGGGCAGGGGCAGCTTGCCATCACCCAGAGGCCCCCACTCCATTATATGTTACCCGCCAAGCCTGTAAGCAACGGGAGTGTAGACACCTGTCTTTTACCCTTCCATTCTTATACAGTATCCTCGTGAACCTTCCCCTCCCCAGGCTCTCCCCAATCCCATCTTAAAAAAAAAAATTTCTCTCCATGATTGCCTGTGGGAAGGCCACTACGAGTGAAGAAAAATTCCAGAACTTCTCCCACTTGCCCACGTAATACTGCTTCTCCACATATCTCCCCATCTTTACCACAGCACATGATATATCTCCCCGAAGGCCCCAAATCCTTCGTCTCAGTCCCGTACAACACCACCTGTATTTATCCATCCTAGTTTCTCTTGTGTCAACCTGGCATCTTCTGAGCCTTTTTCCTTCAAGCGATTCCAGGCTGCAAATCCACCTGGTCTGTTCCCCGAGCTGAATCTGCAAGAGCCCCCCCATCCCACCACTCGCCACTGCCTTTTCTCAATGACGGGGGGACCAGCTCGTCTGCCAATATCTCCAGAGAAGAGAGGTACTTCTTTGCATCACCCACACTGTCAAACATTTTGGTGCCGGCATCAGATGTCACCCTTAATCGAATTGGGAAGTACACTCTGGCCTTCAGTCCTTTCTAAGGGCTTTCACAATGGGAAACCACATTTTCCTTCGTGCCATCGTTGTGGGGGCATAATCCGGTTCAAAAAATAATTTAGTGTCCCCAAGTGGATTTCCTTCTTGGCCCAAGCTTTTCGTAGGACTAATTCTTTCATTCTGAAGTCCAAAAACGCTACAATAATCGACCGTGGTTGTGCCTTGGGATCTTTAGGTGGGGCCGACAGGGCCCGATGTGCACGGATGACATTCAGGGATATGTCCTGGCCGATTTCCAGCAGCTCTCTTATCAGGCCATCAGTGCAGGTAGGCATATTACCCTGTTCTGTATTTTTCAGGGAGACCTGGGATCTTTAGGTTTATTCTTCGAGAACGGTTCTCAAGATCCTCCACCCTCCCCATCAGGAGCCGAGTGCGGTCATGAAGTTGAAGTATCGCTCCGCTGTGTAAATCTACTGTTTCCAAACAGGCTGTGTGCTGTTCTGTTATTACTTCCAACTGCTTTCCCTGTTTGGCAATATTATTTCTGTTTTCTTTGATGTCGGCCTTGATGGAATCCAATGTATTGCTTACCCTGTGCAGCTCTCTGCAGAGTTGACGAGACGTGATTGTTATCTCTTCCCCCCTCCTCCTCGGAGTCCCTCTCTCAGGCCAGGCCGATGCTTTAGAGGCCTTCTCGCTATGCGCCACGGGTCTAGCGGGCAAGTTCAGTTTTTGTTGCTTAAGTCCACCGCACAACCCACATTTGGGTCTATTTCTGGTCGCCATCATTCCAGGAGTAAATTTCTGCTTTTTTAGAGTAGTTTGCCTTGCGGGAAATGGATTTTTAAGAAAGCTAGGCCAAGGGGTGTAGACAGCTCTATTCTCCAGCGACTACATTGGTTGGTGACGTCACCAGAAGTCAAGAGTTTGATCCCCATTAGATTCATTGTTGTGGAACCTTCCTCTTCCACAGCAAAGCCCATGGCAGACTGCATTTGCTGCGTCACGGCTTGGAAATCTGGATCCTCAGGAGATCTCGGGGTATATGCCACAGAGTCCTCACTGTAGGATGACAGGGTAGAACTGAATGGAGCGAGGTGCTACATATTGTTCTCCCTCAAATTCCTCCTCTAAATCATCTTCTAAATCCATGAGGTCAGGATTATATTCAACTTCATCATCCATGTCTCTGTCGACAATGCAAGCTACAAAACACATCAGTGATACTGGTGTTGGCTGAGATGGAGGAATCTGTGGCATGCCAGAAGAAGCCATAGATGGGGGATGAGGCCCCACTGGCAGAATAAATGTCTGTTTTGGTAGTCCAGGCTGAATGTGTCTCATAATTTCTGAGAATGACACCAGCACAGCCTGAGAGTTGACTGTGTCCTGTAAAGGGGCCAGAACTATTTGTGTCAACAGGCCTTGGCCCTCCTACCATCCATAGTAGGTATGGTAGTGCCTAAGCCAAGTTCCGACCATGGTGTCTCGTCAATGGTTGGGGGGGGGCTGTTATCAATGCCGCCAGACTGGGTGATGATGCAATGGATTTACCTTGTTTCAACAGCGATTGGGACCTCACTGGTGAAGCAGATCTCTCTCTTTCTCAATGTTTAATGGTTGTGGCTGGACAAGGAGGAGGGCTGCAATGACAACCTTTCCCTGTTCTGATCCTTCGACTCAGCAACCACTTATCGGCTGATGGTGAGGGAGACCCGAGACTTTGGGCCTTGTTCCTTCTCCACGACTTTCAAAGTTTTGATGAGAAGAACATTTTCTAGAGCTTTCTTGCAGCATCGCCTTGTAGCCTGACTGAAACTCTGGCAAATCTCACAAGTATCCACATTGTGAGACAGACCCACACAACACACAGAAACTGCGTGTGTGTCTTCCTTGTAAATTTTATCTCCACACTTACAATACTGAATACAGGCTCTTTTGACTTTTACAGCATGCATACTTATACGGGTGCAGTCATGGTACATCATCGTGGGCAGCCCCTGGCTAGCAAAAGCATCCATATGGTTCTAACACTTATGGCTATAGTTCCAGAGGTGTGGCCTAAGTTATTAACTTATTGATTTGGCTTTTGGTAACCGCGTAGGTACACTGGACAACTGAGTAGCTATTTTTCAGGAACAACCTGAGAGAGTACATAGCACAAGAAAACAACAGGTCAAAAACACAAGTACATTAAGTTAAGCAAGATGCAAGTACATTAAAACAAGCAAGATATAAACATGGCAAGCTAACCATTTCAGGGTGAGGGCAAGTACAGATAGGAATATTACAAGGTGACAAAGAATTAGAAAGATGAACATTCAGAATAAGGCAAGTGCAAAAATTTATAGTCAAGAACAGTACAATATCAACATACAACAAGTTGACAAATAACTGGGTGATAATCGGACTGCAATAGAGACACTCTGAAGGTACAAGGATCAGATTATGTAATGACCATGCAGCCGTGGTCGGGGGGTTGGAAATAGTTGCAAGCCATGGACTGGGTGAGGTATGACTTGAAGACGGCTTTGAAAGAGAAGGAGGTGGTGGAACAGTGGACAGTTGGGGGAAGTGAGTTCTAGTACCTGGGATCAAATAAACAGAAAGACTGCTCACCCATCTTGGTCGAACATTTGGGTATAGTGAGCGAGGCAGAGTCCAGGGACCTATGGGAGTACGTGAAGCTGGGCAGCAGTAACTGTGTATGGCACGGGGGTGAGCCTGGAGCTGCTTGTGAATGAAGCAACCCAGGGCATAGGCCTGGGAGGCGGAGGGGGATAGCCACCTCAAGGAGAAGTAGGGAGCACAATGGAGTGTGAGAGACGTGGAGGTGAGAGTGCAAAGCGGCAGATATTGTTAACTGACGTCCCACTTGTGTAAATAAGTCAAGGGGGTATTTGAAAATAGTGAACAATATTATAGGCAGGGGAGAAGAACAGCCTGGGCAATGGCCAATCGGGCACTGAGGGTGAGCAAGTGTTTGAGATAGTAGGCTAGGCCAATTCAATAATTTGTAGCCTTACACTTACTGGAGATGCGGAGGTGAAAGTCTAGTCCTGGGTTGAGGGCGACACCTAAATACTTAAATTCCTCAACTACAGTGAGAGTGGAGCTCTTTAGACACCTGATATCCAGGAGGCAAGGGCAGGATGATCTGCGCACCCGAGACCTGAATAGCATTACTTGGGTTTTAGATGCACAGAGTACTAGGTTGTTGGCCTCTAGCAAGTTTTGAAAGTTGGTAAAGTCCTTAGATAATTGGGTGTTGATGTGTTGGGATCTTTGGGCGCTGTGATATAGGGTGATATCATCAGCATATATTATTACTCAACAGGAGGTGGAGATGGACGGGAGGTGGTTGAAGAACACTGAGAATAGGGGAGGGCCTAGGATTGACCCCTGAGGGACACCTTGGGTGACAGGCAGCTGGTGTGAAGAGTCAGTTACAAATCTGACAAATTGGTACCGTCTGGACAGATAGTTTGAAAGTCAGGTATTTACATGAGAGGAGATCCTTAGGGCAGCTAATTTTTGAGTTAGGAGTGAGTGGTCAACAAGGTCAAAAGCCTTGGACAGATCGATGAAGACAGCACCAGCAAGAGAGCCTTTATTAATGGCTGACTCGACGTCATCAGTAAACTTAACGAGGGTGGTGAAGGTGCCATGATCCTTATGGACGTCATGCTGGCAAAGGGTAAGTAGGTTATGGGTTTGCAGGTAGATCGTAAGCTGAGAAGCAACTATCTTTTCAAGCAGCTTACTGAGTATGGGCAGGAGAGCAATGGGACGGTACTGTGATATGTCTTTGGGGGTCACCCTTTTTGGGTACAGAGACCACCATGGCGACTTTCCATAGGGATGACACAATACCAGATGTGAGGGATAGGTTGAAGATGTGGGTGATAGGGATGGAGAGAAACTGAAACCCAAGCTTAAGTAGATTAGGCTAGATCCCATCTGGACCAGGAGCGGCACCAAGAGAAAGGGAACTGAGGAGGTGTCAGACTTCCTTTCTAGTGACTATTTTTAGGTGTGGGGGGGGGTGTGAGTGAGGGTGGATGCATTAGGGTTGAAGTCCTGGACAGGAGGGGTACCAGTAAGGAAGTGGGACAGATCAGTGAATTGGGAGTTGAACACGTTAGCAATAGTAGGTGACTTATTGTAGTTTGTTTCATTTATAAACATGCCCTTATGCGAGGAGCAGGAAGGAGCACCCAGGAGCCCTTTGATGTGTCCCCAGAACCTACGTGGACTGCCACTGGAGGCAAGGAGTTTCTCCTTGCAGAAGGAGCTTTTAGCTGCACACATTGCTTTTCTGGAAAGGTTTCACTATGCCTGGCAGTTGTGCCAATCCTGTGGATTGGGAGAGACTTTTAAAAAGACCCAACATCTGTCTTTTTTTTGTAGAGAGAGAGAGGAGATCACTGTGCAGCAAGAGGGTGGTGGAGCCATAAACTCTCCTCTTTGTGTTGGGAATTAATCTGTTTTGGAGGAGGGAAATCTGGGATTGGAAAAGGTCCAATGCAAGGTTTACATCAGTGGAGGCCAAGACTGGGGACCAGTCTAAGAGGGAGAATTCAGCACTGAGGGTTATAGGGTCAAGGCAAAAAGCATTTCTTATGGCTAGGATCTCTGGGGGAATTTTTGGAATCTGAGTCTTCCATAGGCAGTAAGTGGGGGAGTGATCACTAATGGAGTCAGGGAGTATGCAAGAGGCTTGGATCCTATCTGTCCTGCTGGTAAGCATCCAATCTAATAGAGAGGAGGATGATCCACGGAGGGAGGGGCAGGTAGGGCTTGTAACAATTTGTGAGAGAAAGGCCTTACTGATGAGTAGTTCCTAGGTCCTGGAGTTTGTACTTAGCCAATCACGGTTAAAGTCTCCCATGAGAATTATTCAACTACAGCTGACCGAGGGTAGAATGGAGTCAATGAGGACAGTTAATCCAGTAAAACCATATTCTGGGGGATTGTAAACACAGAGAATATGAAGTTTTTTGGTGTTGCCAACAGTGAGTGAGGCATGAAATATTTCACAGGCAATGCCAGTGCCGGCAGGGTGAGAAATCAGGGACAAGCTGAGATGGACCTGTAGTAAATAAGTAGTCCCCCACCATGTTAGGAGGAGGGGTGCTCAATTCAGAGAAAGGAGAAGTTGTTTAGGTTGTTGAGAGTTTGGGATGCTCGGCCTGAGCCAGGATTCAGAGATCCCTAATATGTCAGGGGAGTAGGGAAGATATCCAGGCTTCTAGGTCAGGCTTGTTTGCCAGAAGGCTGTGAATATTAAGATGGGTGATGCCAAATAATTTTTGGTCAGTCCATGGTGGGAGGGAGAGGGAACTGGGGTTGGGCTCAATGTTGCTGGCCAGCAGAGATATAGAAGCGAGGTCAATAGTGGAGTACGTTTTATATACTATGCCAGGTTAGAGTGGGCAGGGGTTATTTCCTTCTGCTGAGGGGTGCCATCAGTTACGTAAGAACTAACTGTAACAGCAGATCTTCAAGGAGATCTCAGTCATCAGGTCACACCATAGGAACTTCACCGTTTGTGAAGCAGGATCCACACAGAAGATTTTCAGCAGTACAACTGGGGCCGCCCACGCCGTAGACGTCCACTGACATCACCAACCTTATAAAGGCATGAGCGGCTCTGCTCCCTCCTTAGTTCTTTCCCCCAGAGAGAAAGGGAGCAGATCTCTAGCCATGGGGGACCAAGGAGAGAGAGAGAGAGAGAGAGAGAGAGAGAGGTGCCCAGACCTATATGAAAGGCTGGATACACCAGACAGCCAGTTTCAAAACAAAAGCCCCAAGAAGGAAGATGGTGGGTGGGAAAGCAGACCAGATAACTGGAGATCCCCTCAAAGATCTACTGTTACAGTAAGTTCTTATGTAACTGTTCTACCTCCTTCAGAGGTATCACAGTCATCAGGTCACATGGCAGAAACGAGTCCCAAGCAGCAAACAGGTGCAGACAGACAGTCTGGGAGGAAGGCCAACCATAAACTTAAGATAGGAAGCCTTGCCAAAACCTGTATGAGATCTTGAGGCAATGTGCTGACTGTAGTGCTTGGTGATAATATGGACAGTACTCCAGGTGACGGCTACACAGAAGTCAGCATCTGAGAGCCCTCAGAAACAAGCCACAAAGGTAGCCATGCCTCTTGTGGAATAAGCTTTAACCAATCCAGGCAATTCTTTACCATACTTTATTTATGCCTTTGGTAAGCGGGTAGCTGCGTTGATCCAGAGGACCGTCTTCAGTCATGACCCGGACCAAAAGGTGGCAGAACACAGATACAATAATAGATACAACGTACAATACACTCACAACCAACGTGACAGCGAGGAAGGAGAATGTACAGTGGATAATCTGGGTTACACTATGACAATATACATAAGCAAAACACAAGTAACTAATAGAGATGGTGCAAGATACATACAATGCCAGTGTACAGTGACATGGTCTAAGTTAATACAGGTGCATTAACAATAAAAACAGGTTAATCACCTGTAAAGTACAGTTACGTAAGAACTTTCTGTAACAGTAGATCTTCGAGAACAGCTCTTGCAGCAGGTTACACCATTAGGACTGAAGCTGGCAGGCGCCAGGTCCCCACAGAAATTTTCTAGCTAGCAGTATCCAGCGGGGAATGCCCCCAACATTGGCCCCGCCCCTGATGTTAGGCATCATATAAAAGGGGGCGGTCCCCCAGAATCCCCAGTTCTCCCTCCGGAGACTCCCGGCCACTAGATCACATCAGAAGTGGAGACTGAGGATCCGCCATCAAAAGATATTCAGAGCAGTGTCAGAAACACCTAATCCTAGAAAAGAGATATCGGAACAACTCTACCTCCAGAGGGGATGGTGGGAGGGAAACTACCTGCTGCAACAGCTGTTCTCGAATATCTACTGTTACAGTAAATTCTTACGTAACTGCACTATCTTACTTCGAGAAACAGCTCTTGCAGCAGGTTATACCATTAGGACCGATTCCCAAGCGATACTGGAAATCCCTCGCAGGTGGAAGGAGGCTAAGTAGAGATCGCGAGTTGGACTGAAGCTTAGGATAGGAGTCTCTGAAGGACTGCAAGACCAAAATCAGTTCTTCGCCGTGATGCAACGTCCAGGATATAATGCCTGATAAAGGTGTGCACGGTGCTCCAAATAGCTGCTGTGCAGATGGCTAAAGTGGACATATTCTTCATGGCCACAAAGGAGGTAGCCACCCCGCTTGTGGAAAGACCCTTAACCGCGCCCGGTAAAGGTTTGTTATGCTTCTGGTAACAGAACGTGATACAATGGATGAGCCACCTGGACAGCGATTGTTTAGAAACCGGAGCTCCCATCATCCTATGGGCGAAGGAGATGAAAAGCTGATCAGATTTACCGTGGTGCCTGGTTCTGGTCAGGTAGTACCTTAAACACCTATGCACATCTAGAGTGTGCAACAGAACCTATCCTCTATTAGACTATTTAGGAAACTACACTGGTAAGTCGATGTCCTGATTGAGGGTGAGAGCTGAGACCACCTTAGGAAGAAACTTTGGATTTGTCCTTAGGAACAACCTGTCCTGGTGAAAAACCAAATAAGGTTCTTTGCACATCAGTGCATGAAGCTCAGAAATCCTTCTGGTCGACCTAACAGCAACTAAAAATAATGTCTTCTATGTAAAGAGACGTAGCTCGCAATCCGCGGCTGGTTCAAAAGGTGGCAGCGTGAGCTGCTTCAGGACAAAGGGTAAATGCCATGGAGGAATAGGATCCATAATCGGAGGTCTAAGGTGGAGAACACTTCTCAGGAAGACTCATGCTGTGTCCAACTGAGTTATGGGACATCGGCCTATAGGTGTATGATAGGCTGAGATGGCACAAAGGTGTACTTTAATAGAGGAGTAGGCCAAGCCTGCCAGGAGGAGAGACAGATGGTAGTCTAGGACCGACCTTTTTGGACAATCCTTTGGGGAAAGTCCTCATGCTTGAGCCCAGAGGCAAAATCTCGCCATTTCCATGGTGTCGTGGCATGGTGGCGGTTTCTAGCAGCCTAGAACATCTGCTACCTCTTAGGAGACCCGTACTGATGATAGCTATGGCTCAGGAGCCAGGCATGCAGGTTCAGAGAGCGAAGGTCCAGATGGACCAAAGAACCTGCCTCCTGGGACAATAAGTGAGAGCTGATTGGCAGAGGCACCGGAGGTTCCTGGGACAGCTGGTGTAGCAGAGGGAACCAAATCTGTCTGGGCCAAAAAGGCACGATAAATATCAACGTCGCCTGCTCTCTGCGGAGTTCAAAAGGACCATCTGGATCAACGGGAAGGGAGGAAACTCATAGAGGAATCTGCCCATCCAGCAGCAGGACAACGCGTCTTGCCAGAGAACACCAGGCCCTGGATCTAGCAAGCAGAAATTGGGCAGTTTTGCGTTGGATGGGGACGCGAAAAGGTCTAACTCTGGTGTGCCCCATCTGTGAAACAGATTCTCTACCACCTCCTGCAGTAGTTCCCACTCGTGGACTCTGGCCTGAGAGCGGCTCAGACTGTCTGCGATGACGTTGTCCACTCCTGGGATATGAACAGCAATGAGGTTTGTGTTGAAGAGGACTTGGACCGGTGACGGTCTGAAGACTTCGAGGAGGCCCGGGAGGGTGTTGAGAAAGCCGAAGGCCTGGAAATCTTGATGGGATGCAGAGAAGCCGAAGTGCTGCCTGAAGACTTAACCTTTACTGGAGGGGGCTGAGAGCGAGCCCTGGAGGGAAAGCAGTCTGAGTGTGAAGAGCCTGAGCTGGTGCATGAGTCCGAGGCCCGGTTAGGGGATCTGGACCTGGCCTTCTCCCGATGCTTGTCTCGGTGCTTATGGGACTTAGAGGTAGACTCACCTCTGAAGGAAGGGTCTTTGTCCATGCTTTTCAACTTTTCTTCCAAGAGAAACCCCTGAAGTGACTTCTGGCAGCGGATACGGGTGTGACTACTGAACCACTGGCAAAAGGAGCAGGCCTTGGTGTCGTGTTCCGGGCCTAAGCACCGCAGACAGGATGAATGTAGATCCTTGAAAGGGATCTGTTTGCCACAGGTACACTTGGAGGGACGTCCTTCTAAGGAAGGAGTTGGAGATGCCGACATTTAGAGGTAAAATGTTAAAAGTTCTAGGTGTCGTTCACTAGAGTGGGACCGTGAGGCCGATACTGGTGAGCTGATGGCGGGAAAAGAACTGGGGATTCTGGATACTGCTAGCTAGAAATTTTCCATGGGGTCCTGGCGCCTGCCATCTTCAGTCCTAATGCTGTAAACTGCTGCAAGAGCTGTTTCTCGAAGTAAGATCAGTAGTTCTAGGAGTGGTATATGTTGTTCATCCACACTTCTTAGCAGTGTCCCTTTCCATTTAAATCAGCCGGAAAGTCTTCAAGCTGGCTCCTCCCACCCACCCGGGTGGTATAACCCTCGGCTCCGCCCCATGCCGCCAGTTCTCAGCCCGCTGAAAGCCAGATTTGTGCGTCTGCAGCCGTGGAAGTCGGGTGGGTCCATGTGGATGAACAACATATACCACTCCTAGAACTGCTGTTACAGGTGAGTAACCTGTTTTTCTAGGATGGTGCACATGTTGTTCATCCACACTTCTTAGCAGACTTCTAGGACTTCCCTGGGAGGAGACAGGCAAGGGGCACACCCCCTACTTGGGGAATAGAGATTGGAAAACTGAGGCCCCAAACCAGCATCCTGGCGTGACTCAAGGTCGATGTGGTAATGGGTAATGAAGATGTTTGCTGTCTTTCAGGTAAAGCCCAAGAGATTTCCTGGATAGGGATGACCCTGGAAGCAGCCACTGATGCAGCGGTATGGCAGGTAGAATGAGTTCTTATCCCTTTAGGAGGCTACTTGCCTGCCAACTCGTAGCACAGACTAGTGCAAGATGTAATCCATCGAGCAATCGTCCATTTTGCTGCAGGTCTGCCAGAAGCAGCTTCAGCGTAGGTGAAAAACAGCTGGCGAACCTCTCCCCGAATCTCCGCCGTCCTCTCCTTATAATAGGAGCGAGCTCGTCACAGGTCCAAAGTATGGAGCTTGTATTCACCCTCCGAGGTGTAACTGGGGTAGTACGCTGGCAGAGTCAACACCTGGTTAAGGTGAAACTCTGACACCACCTTCGGAAGGAATTTCGGGTGGGGTCGCAGGACAACCTTGTCCCTGTGGAAGACCAGATAAGGGGAGGCCAATGAGCACACCTGGAGCTCCCCTGTCCTTCTGGCAGACGTGACAGCCACCAGGAAGGCTGTCTTCCACACAAGTGTGACAACTCACACTTGTGCATTGGTTTGAATGGCTTGCCCATAAGCTTGGCCAGTACCAGCAGTAGATCCCACGGAGGTGGAAATTCATGTACCGGAGGGCATATGTGATCCAGGCTTTTGAAAAAGCATCTGACCACTGTCTCCTGCGCCAACGTCAGCCAACCGGCCCATGCCCAGTAAGCAGAGATGGCTGCCAGGTGCACCCCAAGGGTCGATAACCAAAGACCCCTTCTGGACAGAGACCAAAGGTAGTGGAGAATGTTAGCCACTGGACAGGACAGAGGGTCCAGGCCCTTGCCCCGATACCGAATGGAAAACCTTTTCCATTTGAAGGCATAACACTTCCTGGTCAACTCCTTTCTGGATGCTTCCACTACTGTGAGGACATCCTCGGAGAGACCCAAAGCCTGGAACTCTAGCCGCTCAGGTACCAGGCTGTGAGGTGCAGGGATTGAAGGTCCGGATGGAATACCTTCCCCTGATTGAGTGAGATTATGTCCGGACATGCTAAAAGCCGCTCAGGGGACCTGTTGCTGACGCTGAGGAGATCTGGGTACCAGAACTGGTGTGACTAGTCTTGGGCTACCAGAATTACCTGCGCCTTGTCCCTCCTCACCTTGAGGAGCACCCTGTCGATCAAGGGAAATGGAGGGAAGGCATAAAGAAGCCTGGGGTTCATGGCCTCAAGAAGGCATCCCCCAGCAGCGAGCCCTGCTGAAGTGGGGTGGGCATGAAACAGCCTCAGTCTGGTGTTTTCCTGGGAGGCAAACAGGTCCAACAGTTTGCCCCAGTGGGAGAACAGACTGTACGTTACCTCTGGATGGAGAGACCACTCGTGGGATGTCTCGCCTATGCAGTTGAGAGCAACCGCCAGTTGGTTTGAGGCTCCTGCCACGTGGATGAATAGGAGATCCGCCTCTAGACGGCTCACGAGTGTCCAGATGTGGAGAGCTTCCCTGCATAACAGACGGAAATGCATACTGCCCTGTTTGTTGAGGTAGTACATGGTCGTGGTATTGTCCATCTGGACTTGAACCACTTGACCCCGGAGCTGAGGAGCGAAAGCTGATAGTGCCAGTCTTACTGCTCTGAGCTCCAACAGGTTGATGTGATAACGGAACTCCTTGGGGGTCCAGAGCCCATGGGCCCTGTTGTCCCCCCATATGGGCTTCCCCAGCCAAAGAGAGAGGCATCGGTCATAAAGACGGCCACTGGCTTGGGGCAGACAAATGGGATCCCTTCCTGCAACCGGTCTGGGACAGTTCACCATTGGAGAGCGTCCCACATCTTCTGGGTCACAGTGATCAGCTGGTCAAACTGACTGTGGTGCTGAGTCCATTGGGCGGCCAACTCCCACTGGAGGGGCGCATGTGCCACCAAGCCCAATGGACCATGGAGGTGCATGCCACCATGTAACAGAGAAGGCACAGAAAATCCCGGGCAGGGCACAACTGCCCAACCAGAAATGATTAGGCAAAGGAGGAGAGAACCTCTGCCCCGTCTGCTGGGAGCCGAGCTCTGGCTTGACAAGAGTCGAGCTCTGACCCAGTGAAGCCCATCACCCGAGAAGGCATGAGCTCCGACTCAGCCTCGTTGATCAGGAGGCCGAGTTGGGAGCAGGTCTGGAGGGCCAGGTCTCTGGACCTCTCCACCTCCTGCTGGGTGGAACCTGCTAAGAGCCAATCGTCAAGGTACAGGTAAATTCTGACCCCCTCTCCCGATGCCTGAGGTGGGCTGCCACCACTGCAATGCATTTGGTGAAGACCCATGGGGCTGATGACAGGCCAAATGGCATGGCTCGGAACTTGTATAAGGCTGCCTTGGCTCTGAAGCGAAGGAACCGCTGGTGGGATGGACGGATTGGGATGTGAAAGAACACGTCCTGGAGATCCAATGAGCAGAACCACATGTTTCGCTCCAGGGATTGTATGATCTGATAAAGAGTGACCATCCAGAAGGTGCATGACCTGAGATACAGAATCAGGTTGTACAGATCTAGAATGGGGCACCAGCCCCACGTCCACTTGGGAACCAGAAAGTACCTGGAAACGAAGCCAGTGTCTGCTGGAGGGTCCTCCACTGGAGCTACTGCCTCCTTGAGGAGGAGCTGAGCAATGTTGTCTCGAAGTGCCGAATGAGTGTGGGCGGATACTTTCTCCTCCCATGGGGCGTGGGCTCCGCTTGGAGGGTACTGCTCGAATTCCAGGGACAGTCCTTGGCCGACCACTTCTAAGACCCATCTGTCCGTCGTAACAGTGGACCAGGTGGAAAGAAAGTGGCGGAGCCGGCCCCCCACGGGAGGACCCAGAGCTGGCATGACGGGAGCAGGGGTGGCAGCCCCCACCCCATCACTGGGGAGGCTTGGAGTCAGAGGATCCAGGGCCTGAACCCCCCGGTCTCCCTTACAGGCCTATAAGGGTTCAGGCTTGGGCCGGGGATGCCAAACATGAGCGTGCTGCTACTGCTGACCCCCTTGAAAGGAGGACTGCAGGGCCGAAGGGGAAGAGTGCCGAAAAGGCTTCTTCTTCGGCTGCTGCTTCTTGGGACCAGACGAACCCTTAGCAGAAGTGGCGTCCAAGGTGGCATTGGACTGCTCAATTCGCTGAAGGTGACCAGCCACACCTGGGCTGAAGAGATCAGTGCACAGGAAAGGCACATCAACCAGTTTCTGCTGGGTATCCACCAGGAAGGAGAAGAGCCTCAGCCAAGCCCTGCAGCGGGAGGCAGCTGCGGCTGCCAACAAACAGGCACATGAGTTCCCAATGTCCAGGGCCGTCTGGAGCTGCTGCTTAGCAATGGCACGGCCTTGGTCCTGGACCTGCTTGACCCTGGTCTGCAAGTCCGCAGGGAGATGTAGGAGGATTTCATCCAAGGACCCCAAAAGGGCATGGGAGAGGCGTGCTATGATGATGGCCGAGCTTGCCTGACGAAGGCCCAATGACAATGACAAGACCTTCTGGGAAGAGTGATCCAAATATTTGGATTTCTTCTTCTCAGGAGGTCTGTCGGTATCGGCAGAACTACCAGTACGCCTGAACACAGAGGCAGCCACAAGGCTCTCAGCCGAAGGGTGCTCTGTGAACCCCGAAAGGAACCCCATAGGCACCGCATACTTGTGGGCCATACAGGAAGACAGAGCTGGACAGGAGGCAGGGTGCTGTCAAAGTTCTAAGGCTGAGCCAACAATGGCCTCAGCCACAGGAAGGCTTCTGTCAGGGTATCCCCTCTCTTGAGGATGTCAGTGAGAGGGTACTCCACCTTTTTCTGGACAGGTCCTAGGGGCGTCCCTATGGACTCATGAGATGAAGCAAAGAATGCCCTGAAAGGATGAAGGACCTTCCTCCATTTCTATCCCATAAGCCGATTCATCATCCCCTGGATGAGAATGAAGGCCAGTTTCATCCCAAATCAGAGGTATCCGGAAACAGCGGTCGACCGCCCACATCACCCTCGACCAGCCGGGGGCAGTCAGGGGTGACACTGACCGAAAAACGCAAGGGAAGTCCAGTGTCCGGTCTAGCATACTTAGAAGGAGCCCCTCCCAAAGGCTGCTTGGGTGGCAGTTCCACCAAAATTGGTGGAGAGACCGGTTTAGGCTGAACCGGAGGTTTCGCCAGCCCCGCGGGCGGAAGAACTGACTTAATTGGCTTCAGAGGAGTCGGCTTCAGCCTGGGAGGCGAAAGCCAAGTAATGGTTGGGGTAGGTTTGTGCCCGGACAAAATCAGCTATTGCCACATGAGGTCCTCGTAGCGCTGACAGAGTTTCTGCCAGAGCCTCTCCTCATCCGAGGAGGACGAGGATGACCGATGGCGTTGCCTCTTTTTAGAGCGCTTTTGGCCCTTCCTCGGCCTATCGGTCGAGGAGGTCAGAGACCTCGATCGAGATCAGGCGGCCCAACTTGGTGGCTCAGGAGACACCGGTGGAACCGGTGACTTTCCCTGGGTCAGGGACCACTTCCTCGGTGGGATTCCCAGCGGGCTGGTTCTCCTCGTCGGGGAAAGCAAGGACCGGAGTCCGAGTGAGGGAGTCGGCGACAAAGGGTCAGTCGGGTTGAGAATTATCTCAACATCACTGATCAACACTTCAGTCGACTGACCAGATGGCAAGACCGAGAAGCCAGTGGCCAAAGAGGAGATTTCGACCAAGGTCAAAATGACCAGTTCCTGGGACCGAGATCTCTCCCAATCCCAAGAGTGTCTCCGTCGAGATGAAGATGGTCCCGGGTCCTTCTCCCACTTACGGGACCGAGAGGAGTACGTACCCGCGGGACTCTCACCCTTAGTCAGGAAAGAGTGGCATAACTCTCGGAAGGAACCCAAGAAGGTGGAACCCAGGTTGAGCGTAACGAAGAAGCTCCAAGAGGAAGATTCCGCAGTGTAGGCTGCTTCCTCCTCAAAGGCCTGCATGCGCTCCAATTGCTTGGCGGATCCCACAGCCGAGGAAACCGCCCAACGGGCTTCCTTGGATTTCACTAGTGGGTTCCGTTTTTTGGGCCTCCACAGCTTAAGGCATGCGAGACAGTCTTCAAGGACGTTAGGCTGGAATGCGAGGCATAACTTGCTCATCATGGTGTCATGGCTGACACCCAAACAGTAAACATACGCGGTATGTGGGTAGATGCATGACATCTTCTGGCTGCACGAGCTCCAGCAAAATCCAGGAGAAGACTTGTCTTCCATGATCAAGAAAAAGCAATCGCTATCGCCAAAGCGAATAAGGTGAATTTTCAGAATAACTGGAAGTTTTGAAGCCAGAGCCTACAAAATGCGACAGCACGAAGGAGGCAACCTGAATCTTCCAGCTGAAAGGAAGATCTGGCGTCATGGGGTGGAGCCGAGGATTATACCACCCGGGTGGGTGGGAGGAGCCAGCATGAAGATTTTCCGGCTAATTTAAAGGGACAGAGGGACAGGGACATTGACAAGAATTGTGGATGAACAACATACCCACGATAATAGAACTGCACATTCAAACAGATCATAGAAACACAGAAATATAGAAACATAAGACTTTGATGGCAGATAAGGGACCACTTGGCAGACCTAGTCTGCCCATTTCCCTACCTACTGGATAAGCTGCAGATCCCAGTTAATCAACAGCCTACTACTTCCTACCCCCCACCAGAATTGCCTTGTGTCTGTCCCACACATTCTCAAATTCCCCCACTGTTTCTGAACCCATGACCTCCTCAGGAAGGCCGTTCCATGCATCCACCACCCTCTCTGTGAAAAAAATACTTCCTCACATTGCCCCTGAGCCGTCCCCCCCTCTATCTTCAAATTGTATCCCCTTGTTCTTGCACATCTCTTTTTCTGAAAGATGCTACCCCTCTTGGACTTTGTTGATTCCCTTGAGGTACTCGAAAGTTTCCATCATGTCCCCCCCTCTCCGTCCTTTCCTCAAGGGTATACATATTAAGCTAACATACTAACATGCCAGCAGAATAGGTCTAACGGTCTTTCGTGTCTGCTCGTTTGGTCAGTCCCCAACCTGGGTGCTGACCTTGCTGTCCCCCTCGCCTTCTCTGGCTTCTCCCTTCCCAGTTCCGGATATTCTTGCTGCATTGGATTTTGCTTCCAGAACCCTTCCCCTGTACCTGTCCCACCCCCTCTTGAACCCCTCCACTGTCTCAGCCTCCACCAGCCCCCTAGGCAGTGCATTCCATGGCTCCACCACCCTCTCAGTGAAGTAGCACCTCCTCCTTTCTCCCCTGAATCTTCTCCCCTCCAGCTTCCAGCCATGCCCTCTAGTGGCCCCTTCCTCCTTCCTTCGAAGCACCCCGACTGTTCCTCCCCTATTTACCCTCTTCATGTACCTAAAGACCTCTATCATGTCCCCATGGTCCCTTCTCTATTCCAATGTGTACATATTTAGCTCTTCAAGCCTCCCTCATAGGTCCTGTCCCCAAGCCCCAAATCATTTTGGTTGCCCTCATCTGGACCCTCTCAGGAGGTTAATGTCCCGCTTTAAGTGTGGCCTCCAAAACTGCACGCAGTACTCAAGGTGCGGCCTCACCAAGCAGTTATACAGAGGGAGTATCACTTCCCTCCTTCTGGAGGTGATCCCCCTAGCGATGCATCCCAGCATCCTGTTGGCCTTGGCTGCTGCCCTCCTACAAGTCTCAGAGTTGTTCATCTTGACATCCACCACCACCCCCAGGTCCCTCTCAGCCATCGAGACTTGTAGCATCCTTTAGTCTCTCTTTGTATGGCTTCTGGTGCAGACCCTGCACCATTTTAGTTGCCCTCCTCTGGACTGCCTCTATCCTGTCTATGTCCTTGCAGAGATGGGGTCTCCAGACCTGCACGCTGTACTCCAGATGGGGTCTCACCAGCTGTCTGTACAGAAGCATAACAACTTCCTGATTTCTACTAGTGATGCCTCTCCCTATACATCCCAGTATCCCCCAAGATCAGACACATTAATTGCATTATCAGGGATATGAGGAAGGTCAGGGGTAGGCCTAGGGTTATGGGGTATGGGGTAGGGCAAGGAAAGACAGAGGTGAGAAAAGGAGGGTCAGGCGAGAGAGTGGCAATAAGTGTTGTAAAAGAACACAATGTACAGATTTTGTAGTGCTTGGTGACAGTATGGACGATACTCCAGGTGGCAGCCGCACAGATGTCAGTGGCTGAGACCCCTCATAAAACAAGCCACAGAGGTAGCCATGCCACTTGTGGAATGAGCTTTAACCATTCCAGCCAATTATTTGCCATATTTGTTGTAACAGAACACAAAGCAATTTGCCAACCATTTGGATAAATACTGCTTAGAAACTGAAGTGCCCTCTCTACCTGGAGCGAAGGAAACCAACAACTGCTTCGACTTTCTACATTCCTTGGTGCGAAGCAGGTAGTACTTCAAAGCTCTGTACACATCTAACATATGCAGCAGTGCTTCCCCTGGATTGGCATGATCAGGGAAATAAACAGGAAGGTGGATAGACTGGTTGAGTGTAAACCCAGAGACCAACTTAGAGAGAAACTTGGAATTTGTGCACAAAGATGCCCTTGTCTTTGTAAAAAAATCAAACAAGTCTCCTCGCACCACATTGCCTGAAGCTCTAAAATTCTTCAAGCAGAAGTAATGGCAACTAAAAATAATGCTTTCCAAGAGAGAAAGCGTAATTTGCAAGTCACGATTGGCTCAAAAGGAGACAGGGTCAGCTTCTCGAAAACAAAATTCAAATCCCAAGCCTGAAGAGAATGGATTGGGGGTTTCAGATGCAGAATGCCTCTTAAAAAGGTATGGGAGACATCCTGCTGAGCAATCGTGCAGTCACCCACGGGCTCATGGAAGGCAGAAATAGCTGCAAGGTGTAACCTGAGAGAAGATTACTGGAGACCAGAGTCAGACAGAGAGATCAGGTAGTCCATGATGTGGTTCACTGGAGATGAAAGGGTCCAGATTATGTCTGGCAGCCCAGATTGCAAACCGCTTCCACTTAATTGCATATGTGGCTCGAGTGGAAGGCTTTCAGGCAGCCACCAGGATGTCTGCCACTCTGTTAGAGATCCCAAATCTCGTGATGGCTATGTCTTCAGGAGCCAAGCATGCAGATGGAGGGATCCGAGGTTGGGATGGACCAGGGTCCCCTGATCCTGGGTCAATAGATTCCTGCAGAGGTGGAGAGGGACCAGAGGTTCCTCCACCAACTGCTGCAGCAGGGGAAGTCATATCTGCCGAGGCCAGAATGAAGCTACCAGAATCATGCTGGGCCCCTCCGTCTGCAGTTTGATTAGCACCCTCTGAATCAGAGGAAATGGAGGGAAAGCGTAAAGGAACCTCCCGCTCCAGGAAAAGGACAATGTGTCTCATCAGAAAACTACAGGCCATGGATCTAGACAGCAGAAACTGGGAAGGTTTGCGTGGACTGGGGATGCAAAAAAGTCCAACTATGGATGACCACATCTGTCGAACAGCTCTTCTGCGATGGATGAGATAAGCATGCTGGACTGAGACAGGCTGAGGCTGTCCGCCAGAGTATTTAACACGCCTGGCATGTGGACTGCTGGGAGTGACAGGCCGCGACCCAACACAGAGTACCACACTCTCATGGCCTCCCTGCATAGGGAGTACGAGTGAGTCCCCCCTTGCTTGCTGATGTAGTACACTACGCTGAGATTGTCTGACTGCACTGGCAGCTGACCCGGAGTAAGGTGTTCCTCAAAGGCCTGCATGGTATACAGAACTGCCCTCATCTCCAGGACATTTGATATGCAGTGAGGTTTCTATCTGTGACCAAGAGCCCTGGGTTTGAAAGGGACCCAGCTGCACTCCCTAGCCCAGACTGGATGCATCCGTGGTGAGGATTTGATGCAGGGAAGAGACCTGGAATGAGACACCCTGTAATAGATTCAAGTGGTCCATCCACCACTGCAGCACCCTGCGGACTAGAAAAGAGACCAGAACCAGATGATCCAAGTCGTCCGTGTGCTAGTCCCATTGTACTCTGAGGGTCCACTGGAGAATGTGCATATGGAGTCTGGCCAGAGGAACAATGGGTATGGTAGCCGCCATGAGGCCCAGCAGTCTCAGGTACACCCTGGCAGGAACACAGTGGCTCTGAGGGACTTCCTGAGTCTGGACTATAAGGCACTCTGCCCTGCTCTAGAGCAGGAAGGCCTTCCCCTGAGCCAAGTCCAGAACCACCCCTATATACTGCATCCTTTGGGACAGCACTAGAACCGAGTTGAGCACACTTACCATGATGCCCAGGGAGAGAAACAACTGGGAAGTCCTCTTCAGAGTCAACAGAAGCTGTTCCCTGGACAGTCTAGACAAGGGAAAACATATAATCTCTCCTTTCTGAGAGCTGCTGCCATTGCTGCTGAGCAACTTCAACTCAGTTTATTTTTAAAAAGCACAAGTCACCATGTATCCAAGCACTTGCAGAATAATTAAAACAATAAATAAGACAATAATTAAAATACAGTAATCAACAACAAGCCAATACATTTATTCATAATCTGAAAAGGCAAGGTTAAAAAGATGTGCTTTTAGTGCAGATTTAAAACTCTCCAGTCAGGCACTCCCTTATCCGGCGAGGTAGAGAATGCCACAGGGTCGGGGCCACAAACAAATGCCTGAGCACACGAGGTCTTTAAACGGACCCTGGGAATCTCTAGCAATCTCTTGTCGGCAGAGCGGAGTGGGCGGCAGGAGCGATAGGGGCACAGAAGATCTTGCAGGTAACCTGGTCCCTGTTCATGTAGGGCTTTATAGGTCAGTAACCTGACCTTGAAGGTGATACGACACTGGATAGGCAGCCAGTGCAGGCTGCGGAGCACAGGCATGACATGGCAAGATTGAGGTAAGCCAGTCAACAGCCTGGCAGCCGCTTTCTGCACTAGCTACAAGTGGCGAATATCAACCCCCAGTAGCCCTAGGTATAGGGAATTACTGTAGTCAAGGCGATAAGTCACAAAGGCATGGACCAGCGTTGGAAGGTCATCAGGCAGGACCAGGTGCTTGATCTGAGAAATATTCCTCAGATGGTAAAATGAGGACTTGATGACGGATGACACCTGAAACTTGAGCGTCAATCAGTCATCAAGAATAACGCCCAGATTTCGCACCTGATCAGAGGTCACTAGCTGGATGCCCCCCAGCCAAAGCCCAGTGGGCTGCCCTGCCCATGCCCCCTCTGCCTGATGACCCGGGTCCACAACCAACACCTTGGTCTTATCAGGGTTCAACCTCAACCAACTGGCATTCATCCAGTCCTGGATCTCATCCAGGCAGCACACTGAGACAGGATATCCTGCACGGGCACAAAGGACATGTAGAGCTAAGTGTCATCTGCATAGCAGTGAAAACTCAGCCCATGCCGCCTAACAATGTCTCCCAATGGCAGCATGTACACTGCAAACAACATGGGTGAAAGCACAGAACCCTGCAGTACCCCATAAGGCAGGGAGACTGGGTCCGAGGAAAAAAATCCAGACACTACTCTCTGAGATCTGCATGAGAGGAAAGACTGGAACCATCTGAGGACCATACCAGATAATCCACAGAAGAACTACGGGCGCTCTAGATACACATCATGGTCCACGGTGTAAAAAGCCGCAGAGAGATCAAGGAGGACCAAGATAGAATGAGTCCTCCGATCCCTCAATATCAAGAGATCAATGATTACCCGAATAAAGGCTGTCTTGGTGCTGTGCCTCTTCCGAAATCCTGAATGGAGAGGATCGTAGATGTCATGGATAGTATGATGGACCTCCAGCTGTAGCGCGACTGCCTTCTCAATAACCTTCCCTGTAAAGGGAAGGTTAGAGACTGGCCTGTAGTTAGCCAGACAGTCTGGATCAAGAGAAGATTTCTTAAGTAGGGGCATTACCACAGCCTCCTTCAGGGTGTCTGGAAACACAACTGTCTCTAATGAACACCGAACTATCTCAGCTAGGACTGGGCTGATGACCTCAATACACCCTACTAATAGATGAGTTGGGCCTGGGTCCAAAGTACAGCAGGTCGGCCGCAGCTCTTGGACAATCTGCACGACATTCTCGATCGCCAACCTGTCGAAGTCAGACCAGACAAACCGAGCGGCAGCAACATCCCGACGACCACTGCTATTCCCAACAGTACACGCTGCACGGATTTCAGACCAGATGTCAGCAACCTTATCTGCAAAGAATCGAGCAAATTCATCACATTTCTCTTGTGACAATGCTCTCCACGACTGAAGACACGCTGGATTGCACAGCCTGTCAACTGTTCGGAAGAGCTGAGCCAGTTGATTCTGTGCAGTGGCGGTCTCCCTGGACAGGAACTCTGCCTTCTTATGGGAGATGGCCGATTGGTAATCCTTATAATGGGTCATCAATCTAAGCCTGTCAGCATCAAGGCCGGATTTCAGCCAGCATCATTCCAGCCTTCATCCCACTTGTCTCAACTCTCTCAAGGTCACATCAAACCAAGGGGACCGAGAAGAAGAGTGAGTGGAGGAACACGGACAGGAGCAATGGAATCCAGAGCCTTCATCACAGCCTTGTTATAGGCTTGCACCAAGTCTTCTGGATCCATACTTACACTCGGAAAGCTCGATAGGTTCAATACCACCGCCAGGCCATCTGGGGTCAAACTCCTCAATGGGTGGTACCAGACCATCTCACAGGGGAAGGTCTATAAAGGGGCATCTGGAAATTGAACCCTATAGAGTGATGGTCCAGCTATCCAACCGGCTCCACCACCAGGTCGGAGGTCTCCATCCCCAGTAGGAAGACTAAGCCCAAAGAGTGACCGTGAATAAGGGTTGCAGAGGTAACAACCTGTGTGAAGTCCAATGAATTCATCAACTGGGAGAAGTCTTGGCCAAATTGTGAGAATCTGTCCCAGGCATTGAAGTCCCCCAGAATCAACCAACTGGGGGGACTACAAAACCATGTCGACGACAAGTCCGCGACTTCCTGCAGGAATTGCTTCTTGCCACTGGGTGGATGGTAGACGAGGAGAATCCTGCACCCCACACCTGCACCCACGATACACCCAAAGGACTTGGCCTCCCCCACTGGAACCTCTACAAGGCCCAATTCCTCTTTAAAACAGATGGCAATACCCTCGCCCCTCCAATCCTTCCTCGGGTGATGTATCACCGAGCACCCATCTGGAACTGCTGCCTCCAACACTGGACCAGCATTGTCATCCAGTCAGATCTCGGTGATGGAAGCCAGGTCTGATGACCCAACAAGATCAGCAATCACTGCTGTCTTGTTTTTAATGGACCTGGCATTGCATAACACCACCCGAGTAGGATGAGCCACCGAGGTCAGCCGCGTCACCTGCCCACATAAAGAGGAACCCTTGTGCCTCGGTGCCAGACAGGGAGGACCCTCTCGGGAACCCATTTCATCCCAGGACATCTTCTGGCCCCCAGCACTCCAATCCGACCACCAGGCTCCTCTCTCTCTCCCCCAAGTCCACGGCCTCCTTCACATAATCCCTGAGGCTCGACATCGCCCATATACTATAAATTGGCAAAGGAAGGCAGTTCAAGGGCCAGAGGCCGCAGAGCTCAGAGGGAGAGCAGCGCCTGACCGGGAGAGACCCCCTGCCAACACATGCATATGGATCCTCCCCAAAACAATCAAACCACAAATTATCCAAACACACACAAAAAAATAAAATATAAATAAAACCACCTCTCTCCTCCCCCCAAAATAAAGCAAAAAGCCTTTTAAAAAAATATAATGTGCAGGGTCCAGAGTCCCTGAGAATGAGTTAAATCAGGTACGAGGTTAAACCAGCCACAGTTTTTTGTTTCATAAACTGGGAAAGGCGGGGCTCTCACCACCCACCAGTTACCCACAAAGTTCTGTCCAAATGGATTGCTGACCTCACACCCCAGCAATCACAAAATATCAGATATTATGCCAGTCAACCAGAATCTTCAAACTCCTTCGCAATCTACCTAACCAACCTTTTATGCCACAAAATCCAAAATCCAGAAGCAGCATCCTCTTCACGAGGAACAGTGCTCACTAGAGCAACTATTCAGGATGGGCTGCCCCCCAGATTGAGGGTCCCGGAAGGCTCAGCCCTTGGTAAAGACCCACAGCGCAGATGACAAACCAAGGGACAGCACCTTGAACTGATAATGTTCGCTCTGGAATGCAAAATGGAGAAACCTCCTGTGTTGAGGAAAGACCGATATGTGCAGGAAAGCATCCTGCATGTCCAGTGAACATAGCCAATCGCCCGTCTTAAGGAAAGGAAGCAGGCCTGGCAAAGATACCATCCAGAACTTCTTGTACTGGACATACAGATTGAGGTATTTTTTAGGTCCAGCATAGGCCTCAAATCTCCGGTCTTTTCTGGGGACCAGGAAAAACCTGGAATTAAACCGCTTGCTTCTCTGGTGACCAGGCACTGGTTTGATGGCCTGCTTGTGCAGTAGGGTTACCACCTATCCGGTTTTTGACCGGATAATCTGTTTTTTAGGGTCCTTATCCAGTCATCCAGTTTTGATTAAATGCAGTCTGTTTTTTGGGCCATTCTGAGTGCTCGTATACTCTTAAAACTGATGTATTGCTGGCCCATCAGTGCAGGGGTTGGATTTCCGCCTGCGACGCCGGTGACCCGGGTTCAGGAATGGACTGGGGTCGCTGGAGGGCCGGCTGGGGGGAGAAGGAGGGAGCATCCACTGACAGCTCGCCTTCTCCGGGGAGGTGCAGGTCGGTGTCTGCTGACCCCTAGCGGAGGCTGGGGTTCAGCATGACATCCGACCCACAACGCTTGGGGAGAGACAGACGTCGGTGTAAGCCAAGATGTCATGGGACGTCTCTCCTCGGAGGAAAACCACCGAAAATGGTGCCCTGGCCAGTCAGATGATGGCCCCCCAGATCCTCATTCCCGGGCTCCTGGATCTCTATCGGCCACCTCAACAGCACCCAGGGTCATTGGATTAGCCGAATAGGCTCTTCCCCTACGAAGGTAAGGGACCCTTCCGACGAAGGCATATGTCGGGGATACCTGGGCTGGCTGCAATGTGGGGCGGTGGGGTTGAGTGCACCAGGGTGGGGTAATCCATGTGGAGGCCTGAAGAGAAGGTGCCCGGGGGGGTGATAAATACCATAATACAAAAAAAAGCAAACAAAAAAAACTGATGTATCAAATAATTCACTGTTTTGGCTGCACTGCATGTCCAGATTACAAAGAAGTTCTCATGGCACAGTCATTCAAACGTGCCTTTGTTTGTAAAACTAGTCTGTCTGGGAGGTATAAACAAGTACGGCCATTAAGATCATTAGCAGTAAATTAACCTAATCTTTTCCACTCTGAATTTCAAGTATGATCTTATTACTGCTATGACAGGAAACAGCTTTTACACCTTTATGTGCTCTCATTTGTGTCTTTTTTGTGTGTCCTACATTGTAGTATGTTTTAGACCAATTTTTGTTAAAGTAATATTCTAGCTTTTATTGCCTTTATCACTGCATTTGCTCTCATTTTTTGTATTACCTGAACATTCCATATTAGCTACACTTTTACAGGTCATTCAGATAAACAGCATGGAATGGTGTGTCTGAAATTGCGGAATGTCTTAGAAATATGAAAAGAAACAGCAGTAGCTGCTGAGGTAAAGGGGGAACACAGTGCAGTATTAAGGGTACCACAAGCACCAATAATTACTTTATCAAAAATTGGTCAAAGCATCAGAATACATGACTGACATGGAAAGGAAAATGGGAAAGTGTTTAACAGAGGGCTGAGCAATAAACTGTGGATGAGCTTGGCGCATACAGCAGACCAGAGTTTGATTCCCACAGCCTCCACTTACATGCTGTGTGACCCTGAGCAAGTCAGTTAACCTTCCTGTGTTCCTGGGTCACGCCTGTAAAATGGGCTACGTGGCCTATGGGAGTTAACCTGGTTGCCAAAGAATAAAAATAAATAATTGAATAAGTCAAATAAATAACAGTCTAAAAATGATTTCCTATCACTAGTAACGTCTATTTCCAACATTACAAATGGCTTTGGAGGAGGAGCAATACACTCGCCAGTCATAAAAAGGGGTGGAGCCAGAGGCGGAGTTTGGGGTGTGGTTTAGCATCCGGTTTTCACCTCATCCAAAGGTGGTGACCCTATTGTGCAGAAAAGATTGTAAAGAACAGACGAGTGAGCTGGTGGGGGAGGGGAAGGTAACTGGAGGGTGGGGGAAGGGTGTCTTCTGGAGGTTGCTCAGTGAACTTCAGGGTGTGACCCCTTTCTATGATCTGCAAAATCCAAGCATCTGTAGTTAAGGTTCTCCATTGATTTAGATGGAGGGAGAACCGAACACCACCTCCTGGTCGGGGATGAAAAGAGGGGGGTCTGGCAAGGAGTCAAGCAGAGGTGGATCCGGCCACAGGGGCTGGACCCTCACTTCTGGGACGCTTGGTTGCATTTCCAGCATTGGAGGGGGTGGGCAAGTCAGCCACGGCCCTGCGCTCATCTTGGGGGCGAGAGGCTACACTGGGTCTACTGGCTGTCTTGTGAAGAGGGGGTGCCATCTACCTCTCAGCTAAGTGTGGTAGAGAGAGTGGACAGACTTGAGAGCCCTACCTGAGGCTTGCAGATCACTGATAATGTCCTGGACGTCAGGACCAAACAACTTAGTGCCACTGAAAGGAGCATTAAGCACCTTCTGCTGAACATCAGCAGCAAAGCCAGAGACCCTCAACCAAGAGTGCCTACATTGGCATATGCCCATGGCAGCAGCTCTGGTAATAGTGTCAGCATTGTCACAGAGGGCCCCGAGGAGGTGCTTGCTAATGTCCTCTGCTGTCTGAAGGCACTTAAGAAGCTCCTGCTTCTGTGTCATCTGGGAAGGCCTGGGTGGCAGCCTTATCCTTCTTCCAGCTAGAGTTCTGGTACTTTACCATATTAGACAGGTAGTTTGCAATCCTCAACCCCAGGGTGGAGGAGGCATACACTCTCCTACCCCAAAGGTCAATTCTGTGTGACTGTTTGTCTGGTGGGAGGGAGCTAAGGTGTTTAGGTGCCTTAGACTTTTCATGGGTTGCCTTAATTACCACCAAGTCTGTTTCGGGCTGGGCAGCATAGTAGGGGAACCCCTGGGTGTGGTGGTAAAGCTTATCCACTCTGCGAGGCATAGCTGGCACCATGTCTGTTCTGTGCCAGGCTGCCGTGGCTGCATTCCTCAGGGCAGGTAAGATTGGAGGAATGATCTTGGGGGGAGATTCTGGGATCTCCAGGAGACATCCTCTTTCTCATTATGGAAGCCTATGGCAGCAGATAACTGCTTCATCACACTGAAAAATGTGAGGTCCTCAGGAGGAGACCTAGGAGTATGCTTGACCGAATCCTCACTGACAGAGGAAGCTGTGGACCTGTCAAGAGACCAGGATCTCTTTCTCTTCTTCCTCATCATCATCAGGAAGAATGAGGTCTGGATGGTACTCCTCCTTGATGTCGACCTCTTCCAAATTGGGGTCTGGTGTCGCATGTGCCGAAGGCCTGCAGAAAACCTCCAGTGGCCAATAAGTAGGAGTAGACGACAAAGCTACCATCAACGGCATCAGCGAGGTGGGCTTGTACGCACCCAGCTTCTGCACAATCACCAAACTGAATTTTGTCAAAATGTCATTTAGGTCAACAACATCTGTCAACGGCACAGGAACTGACAACCTGCCAGATGGGCCCTGAAAATCCGAAGAACCTGTAGCCCCAGAGGAAGAAGGGTCAGGCCTCAATGGGAGGGCCGTTGATGACGAACCAGTCATCAATAAAGGAGGGGCTGACGATCTGGAGGTCAACAGCTGGCCACCCTGTGAATCGGGCAGCAGCATTGTCAGTATGGGTCTGAGGGCACAGAGACATGGACAGCGGTTTTGTGTGTCAGTGCAGCTGCAGCCAATGAAGATCCCCCAGAAGAAGTAGAAGAGGCCATTGGGGAATGAGATCGTTGCCAGGGGGAGGGGGAGCGGTCACGATCTTGGTCTTTTTTATGACACCCCCCCCACAAGGACTTGTCTCTGGTCTTAGAGGCCTTGGAGCTTGATAACCCTGTCAGTGACTGAGAGGCTGGGACCCCAGAGGACCCCTGCCCTGCACTGGCCACTGACTAATCCATCAGGAAATTTTTTAAGAGCATTTCTGCATTGCCTGAGGGTTGTTTGGTTACAATTCTGGCAGAACTCAGTCAGAAACTTCGTGGTCAGGCACAAGACAGCAGACACCGAGAGAATGTTCATTTGCGGAGGCAGTCTTCTTCCACAGCGGTAGCAATGGAAGACAAAGCATTAACTCTTGACACAAACGGGTTTAAGGAACCTCTTTGATGAAAGACAGTCTTAAAAAAGAGAAAAATCCACAGGCAAAAAATGGCGCGAGTACTGCGTTGGAGCTTCCACGGAGACCCATGTGATCGAGTGGACGGGGGGGGGGGGGACCGAGGAAGGAGCGAGGCCATTCATTCCTTTATTGGATTGGTGATGTTGGTGGACGTCGACAGCATAGGCATCCCCAGTTGTACTGCTGAGAATCTTCCATGTGGATCTACTTCACTGACAATGAAGTTCCTACGGTGTGACCAGATGACTGAGATACCCCTGAAGAAGATCTTCAATTTCTGACTTAGGAGTGCATAGGGGTTAGGTGGTCGATGGGAAGCTAGTAACTGGTTGGAGTAGCTAAAATTGCTATGGGGTGAAGAGGAGAGATGTTCTGCCTGGTTCAGAGGTATAGGCAGGGAGTCTGCCAGTGACAGAAGTAGAGCAAACAGGCCAAGCAACAGAAAGGTGGCAAAATTCAACTAGGATGCTGGGGCAGTCACGGCTAAAATCTCTAGTGAAACAGGGATGGTGAGACAGAGGCACATATTGGGAGGTAGTAGCCTGTGGGACTAGACTAGCTAGAGAATCTGTTTGGGTGGGAGGGGGAGTGAGGGCAGCGCAAGCAGAGAGAGCAGTAGCACAGTGACAGAAGTGGGGAGGAGACATCCTTGAAGAAGATCAAGAGGTCTCCAGAAACTGCATGCACATTATTTATTCATTCTCTGGCCTTTGCCAGCAGCATATTCCATGTACTTAATACCCTTTAAGTAAAAAACACAACTGGACAGAAATAACTGGTTTGTGCTGGGGAGGGAGAAAAGTTGGAGATGCTGTGTGTAAGGCATAAGTGACTAGGGGACTGTCAGACATAGGGTCTATTCCATCAGCCCAACTAGGACTCCCTTCTCGTTTCCTCCAGGAGACATACCAGTGTGCAAGGCATGTGCTCCACTCTGCCACATCTGGTCATCATCAACTCTAAGTGCACGAGCAGACTTCTCAAGACCACCAGGGGTAGAATGTACAGCAGTATTCCACTCTCTCCCACCCCAGAAGAGTGTGACACTACCTCCTTGCTTAACTAGCTTGATATTTTCCTCTTGGATTTGGTAACTAACTTGAGTCACATGTGCAGCAAGCAATACCTCTTCCTCGGTGAAGTCTGTGTATTCCACCATTAGTAAAAGGTTATTTTATTTATTAGAATTTGACACACATCTCACCTCCTAAGGGGAGAAACCGGACAGAGTCTTAGCCACCGGCATGAAGCAATGATGCCCGTTGAGGAGAGAAGCGTGCGCACACTCCGCTACGCTCCTCCAGCGTCTGCCCATCTCCTCCCCTTTCTGCAGCGTCGGTGCACTGCCCCCCAGCCGCCACTAGAGGCCAGTGGAAGAAACAGACTGCACAAATAAAATCTTGGTTTAGGAAGAAAATAAAAATGGGACCTGGGATTAACTGATTATAATTGTATCTGTGCACAATTTTATATTTGTATGTATTCTATGTAAATTTAAAGTGTGTTTGTACTTAATTGAGTGACTATTTTTATGTAATAACTGAAATATGTATAACAACTCAAGGGATCATTATACATTTTGGACCTCACTGAAAATGAGCTTGTCTCAGTTGAGTTTCCAATTCACATGCTAAATAAATGTTTTTACTACTACTTACTACTACTACTACACCAGAAAATCTGCATTTAGGCACTGTAATATTTTAAAGTGGGTCCCAGGAAAAAGTGTTAAAGCAGGAGGGTACTGTCCAACATGTACTCAGACATCTCACAGATCATGCATTTAACTATCAGTAACACATTCCCAAATCTCAAAGACGGTCCTTTCACCTGTTAGTAACACATACCTCATTATCTCACAGACGGTACACTAACCTATTAGTAACACGTATCTCCCATCTCACAGACTATGCTTTTACCTGTCAGTAACAAATACGCCACATCTCATAGAAGGTACTTTTATTTATCAACAACACATAGCCCCACATCTCACAAACCGTGCTTTTCCCGTTTCACCATGTCGAGGTGAAAAACATTTTACCGACATCCATTACAGCGCCAGGCATTTCTCTCCCGGGAGGTACAGTGCCAAAGCACCCTCCCAGGAAACATGTTTTTCTTTTTTTTTTTTTTAATGTGGTATTTCTTCTTCGTCCTGGCTAGCACTCCTTCTCCCTATTCCACTGTACCCCCAGTGCAGTGCCATCCCCCAAGGATCAGACCCCCTCCCTTCTGCCTCCACGACTTACCCTTCATGGCAGGGTGGTGGGGAGTGTCTCAACCCACCCAACATGGATCAAGCCAGAGAGGTGCCTTCTCGGGGGCAGTGCCTGTGAGGGACAGCTTCATGCTGTGCGGCCAGGACCTTTTCCAGTTTTCTCCCCTTAGGAGGTAAGATGTGCAATGACACCCACAGAGAAAGCGAGAGCATATGCGCTCCTCCAAGCAGCGTCGGTGCACTGCCTCCCAGCCACTGCTAGAGGCCAGCAGAGCACTGACTGCTGGTGACCTCCCTCTCTGGAGAAGGAGAGCAGTCCACTGGACGCTCGATCCTTCCCTTCCCCTGCCAACCCCCGGTGGCCCATGCTCGTTCCCTAACATGAGTCGTTGGCATAGCAAGAGGTAAGGCGTTCGGCATGCAGCGGCCAACAGTTGTTTTTTGTGAGTGGGCTCCCCCAAGACTTTCAAATAACAAACTCAGGGGGAGAAACAACTCTATGGGGCAAAGCCAACACTGAGGCGGGCAACCAGATATCATAGTTACCACTCTCTTTGTTGGCAATCGGGAGTCGCTCTAATTGTGGCAACAAATTTATGTTGCCCTCCTAATAGGATACCCTTTTCCCCATCTGTAATGTACCACTTCATCTCAGATTGTGTTTTCCCCCAGAAGTAATATGTCCTTTTACATCTCGGATAATGTTTTTCCCTTTCAGTAATTCGTACCATAAAATCCCACAGGCCACTCACTTTACTAAAAGTCTCATGTGTCTCCAAGTCCCTAAAGTGGCTGGTAATTCTGCCATCTTACCTGGAGGAAGTCACGGATGTGAGTGTTTGCCCGTTTGGAGTTGGGACCAGGGACTTCATAAAGCGGGCACTCCTGCCCCACTACAAAGATATCGACCAGCTCTCGTGCATAATAGCCTTGCCTGGTTCGGATGATCAGAAAATCTGTGTCTGGCATCTTGTGGAGGTAAATAGGTGCTCGGAATAGGTTGTTTTCAAAGGCCTGTAATAAGTGAGAGACAAAGAAAAGCAACCAACTGCAGTTTAACCATCATGAGAGCAATTACCGTTTAACAAAAGGTGAAAAAAAATCTAGCTTTTATTTTGCCTGCAACAGTAACTCTGCCTGTGACCGATGCAGACCCCTGGGCAGACAGATTCCTGTATTTCCCTTCATTTCAAGTTACCTGTAGTAACTGCCCAGGGTGGAGAGATCCCAGGAAGGGGGAGGTGTGACAGTAAACGGTTTCTCCATATTTACAGTCCGGAGCTCCAGGATCCTTTCCAGGTTTCTGAAAGAGAAGAAAATCAATTGGTTGGTAATGAGTAGCACAGTCTTGGCGTTAATTTTAATGAATGGTCAAAACACTGTGACTTAAACCATACTGTGTAGTGATCAGAAAGTACAGTTACGTAAGAACTTACCGTAACAGTAGATCTTCGCGAACAGCTCTTGCAGCAGGTTACACCATTAGGACTGAAGCTGGCAGGCACCAGGACCCCACGAGAATTTTCTAGCTAGCAGTTATCTAGTGGGGACCACCCCGACGTCCAGGCATCATATAAAGGGGGCAGTCCCCAGGATCCCCAGTTCTCCCAACGGAGACTCCCGGCCGCTAGATGACATCAGAAGAGGAGACTGAGGATCCGTCATCAAAAGGTATCCAGAGCAGTGTTAGAAACACCTAATCCTAGAAAAGAGACATCGGAACAACTCTATCTCCAGAGGGGATGGTGGGAGGGAAACTATCTGCTGCAAGAGCCGTACTCGAAGCTCTACTGTTACGGTAAGTTCTTATGTAACTGTACTATCTTACTTCGAGAAACAGCTCTTGCAGCAGGTTACACCATTAGGACCGATTCCCAAGCAATACTGGAAATCCCTAGCAGGTGGGAGGAGGCTAGGTAGAGATTGCGAGTTGGACCGAAGCCTAGGATAGGAGTCCCTGAAGGACTGCTAGACCAAAACCAGCTCTTCGCTGTGATGCAATGTCCAGGCTATAATGCCTGATAAAGGTGTGCATGGTGCTCCAAGTAGCTGCTGTGCAGATGGCTGAAGTGGACATGTTCTTCATGGCCACAAAGGAGGTAACCACCCCCCTTATGGAATGACCCATAACCACGCCCGGGAAAGGTTTGTTATGTTTCTGGTAACAGAACGTGATACAATGGATGAGCCACCTGGACAGCGATTGTTTAGAAACCAGAGCTCCCATCATCCTATGGTCGAAGGAGGCGAAAAGCTGATCAGATTTATGGTGGTGCCTGGTTCTGGTCAGGTTGTATTTTAGACACCTATGTACATCTGGAGTATGCAACAGGGCCTCTCTTCTATTAGACTATTCAGGAAAATACACTGGTAAGTCGATGTCCTGATTGAGGGTGAGAGCTGAGACCACCTTAGGTAGAAACTTTGGATTTGTCCTTAGGGGCACTCTGTCCTGGTGAAAAACCAAATAAGTTTCTTTGCACATCAGTGTGTGAAGTTCAGAAATCCTTCTGCCTGAAGTAACGGCAACTAAAAATAACGTCTTCCATGTTAGGAGACGTAGCTCGCAATCCGCGGCTGGTTCAAAAGGTGGCAGCATGAGGTGCTCCGGGACAAAGGGTAAATCCCATGGAGGAATAGAATCCTTAATCGGAGGTCTAAGGTGGAGAACACCTCTCAGGAAGGCTGGTGTTGTGTCCAACTGAGTTATGGGATGTCAGCCTATAGGTGTATGATAGGCTGAGATGGCACAAAGGTGTACTTTAATAGAGAAGTAGGCCAAGCCTGCCAGGAAGAGAGACAGGAGGTAGTCCAGGACCGACCTTTCCGGACAATCCATTGGGGAAAGTCCTCGTGCTTGAGCCCAGAGGCACAATCTGTGCCATTTCATGGTGTATGTGGCATGAGTGGCCGGTTTTCTAGCAGCCGCTAGAACATCTGCAACCTCTTGTGAGACCCCGTAGCCATGATGGCTATATGTCTCTAGGAGCCAGGCATGCAGGTTCAGAGAGAGAAGGTCTGGACAGACTAAAGAACCTGCCTCCTGGGACAATTAGTGAGAGCTGATTGGCAGAGGCACCAGAGGTTCCTGGGACAGCAGGTGTAGCAGAAGGAACCAAATCTGTCTGGGTCAAAAAGGCGCGATAAATATCAGTGTCACCTGCTCTCTGCAGAGTTTCAAAAGGATCATCTGGATCAATGGGAAGGGAGGAAACGCGTAGAGGAATCTGCCCGTCCAGGAGAGGGACAACGCGTCTTGCCAGAAAACACCAGGCCCTGGATCTAGCGAGCAGAAATTGGGCAGTTTTGCGTTGGATTTGGACGCGAAAAGGTCTAACTCTGGTGTGCCCCATCTGTGAAACAGATCCTCTACTATCTCCTGGAGTAGTTCCCACTCGTGGACTCTGGCCTGAGAGCGGCTCAGGCTGTCTGCAATAATGTTGTCCATTCCTGGGACATGAACAGCAATGAGGTTTGTGCCGTGTTGTAGAACCCCCAATCCCATACCCTCATGGCCTCCCTACAAAGCGGGTAAGAATGGGTGCCTCCTTGTTTGTTGAGGTAATACATCACCGTGGTATTATCTGTTTGTAACAGGAGAGTACCCGGTGGGATCTCCGACTGGAAGGCCTGTGGGGCATAAAGAATTGCTCTCATTTCCAAAATAAATATATGGAGATGAGCTTCCTGGGGTGTCCATGAGCCCTGAGACCTGACTCAGTCAAGGTGTGCTCTCCAACCGAACCCTGAGGCGTCTGTGGACAGCGTCACAATCGGAGACGGCTCAATGAAGGGGAACCCCGTTGACAGGTTCTTTGAATCTAGCCACCATTGCCAATCCCGGATTACGACATTCGTGATCCAAATTGGAAGCTTCAAATGGTCTTGCTTCTGATCCCACTGAACCAGTAACATTACTGGGTCACCCGCATGTGGAGACGGGCTAGCGGGACTGTTGCAATGGCCGCAGCCATGTGTCCGAGCAGGCAAAGGACCAGTCTGGCTGGGACTGTCTTCTTTGCCAGGATGTCCCTGATGAGGGATCTGATGTTTTCCGCTCGGTCCTGGGGCAGAAAAGCTCTCCCCTGGACGGTGTCCAGAACTGCACCTATGAACTGCAGATTCTGTGATGGAACCAGGTGTGACTTCTCCTGATTGAGAATGATGACCAATGTCCCGAACAGGGACTGAGTACAGTGAATTGCGAACATCAGAGCCTCCCAAGTGGGTGCCATGAGGAGCCAGTCGTCCAGGTAGGGGAACACGTAGTGGCCTTGCCTCCATAGAGCTGCATCTACGACTGCCATGCACTTTGTAAACACCCAAGGTGCCGATGACAGTCCGGAAGGGAGGTCTCGGAACTGATAATGGCGACCTAGAAATCGAAGCGCAAAAACTTCCTGTGCGCTCGAGCAATGGGTATGTGCAGGTAGGCATCCTGCATGTCCAAGGACGCTAGGAAGGCGCCCTGCTTGAGCATGGGTATCAAACTGGGAAGGGTCACCATGCGGAAGCGTTTGTAAAGGACCGAAGCGTTGAGATCACTAAGATCCATAATAAGACGGAGGTCCCATGTCTTTTTTGGGAACCAGAACCTCTCTGGTTCCTCAGTACGTGCTCTATAGCTTCCTTTCCCAGAAGTGCGAGCACCTCCTGCTGTATGAGTAGTGCGTGCTGACCCGAATAACGGGAAAGCAGGGAAGGTCTTGACGGTGGGTAGTCGAGGAATTCTATAAAGTGACCTCTCTTGATCATCAGAAGTACCACGGTCAGCGGTAATCGAGCTGCCACCCTGAAAGTAGCGGCGTCGACCCCGACCTTTCTGCCCATTGATCCAGAGGAGCGGGGGCGGAAGGAGTCCTGCTGGGGCATTACCTCCACGTGAGCTAGGCTGGTTTGGTATACCGCTGACCTTGGCCTGGGAAGACTTAGGTTGGACTTACGGTGGAAGGTGCCCTTGGCTGCTGTCTGTTGTCGGCCATAAGCGGTTCTGGTTCCTACAAAGGAACCAGATTTGAAATCATACATGGCCTGTACAGTCCTTACTGCCTTCCAAGCGTCCTGAAGCTTGGTGATGACCTTTTCAGAGGTTCACCAAACAGGACCTCTCCGTTATAAGGGACGCCCAGAATACTCTTCTGTATGTTCGGGGTAAATCCGGAGAGACGGAGCGTCTCCGGAGACAGACGCCTGAAGCTGCGTCCCTGGCAGATGAGTCCGCAGAATCATATGTGGCTCTCAACACTTGGGTCCCCACCTCTGACCCTGGGCGGAGAAGATTCAAGAGCTCCGCCTTTTGTTCGCCATCCGGTAATTTGTCAACCAGGTCCTGACCCTGTTCCCACAGGGCATTCTGAAACTGAACCATATGAGTCAGATAGTTCAGTGATCTGATGGAGCATATAGCAGTCGCACACATGCACCTCCCCACGGCATCCAACTGCTTGGAGTCCTGGTCCGGTGGCTGTGTACTCAGATGTTGTTGTCGTTGAGACCTATCATGGGAGGCCGTAATGACTAGGGAATAAGTCAGGGGTTGTTGTGCCAAGTATGGGTCCTCTGCAGGGGACCTGTACGGCGGTCAGCTTTCTTCGGCACCGCGAGGGTGGAGTGCGGATGTTTCCACGCAGCCTTGGTGATGTCTGTGAAGGGTGGCACCACCACAGGCTTAGGGTCCTTCTGCCGAAGGTAATGAGCTAGGCACCATCTCTCGGGGTCAAGATCTTCCGAATCCCATCCCATGTTCTCCTGGATGTGCCTCATGATTTCGGAAAAAGAGGGATCATCCGGAGGTGACCTGGGCAGGTCTCGTGGGTCCGGTGATCAGATACTGATTGGAGAAGGAGATCTGGAGGTATCTGAGGTGTCAGCTCTAGAATCATCCCCCTGCGGAGTGGACCGTCGACGTCTGGGTCGCTTAGGACTGGGAGACCCTGAGGGAGATCTTGAAGGGGGCCTTCTCCTTTCTTTGGATCTTCCACTAGGAGGTGGAGTAGGTTCTTTGGTGGTTGGTTGTCTTTCTGCTGGCCCCTGCGGTGGAGGGGGAGTAGGAGATGAAGGAGTAGGAGGAGGTTTTACTGGGATCACATCCTTCTTTATTGTGTCCCACCAAAAAGTGAAGAGATCTTTGACCTCCTGAATATTTCCAATTGTTTAACCAGGTGAGACACACTAAGCTGAGAGCTTGTTTACAGGTGCAACCTGGGAGTATGAGGAAGTTAAGTGACTTGCTCAGGATCACACAGTATGCAAGTGGGGGCTGCTGGATTCAAACCCAGGTCTCCAGATTTGCAGCTCAGAGCCTTAATCCACTGCGCTATACTGCCTCAGTTATATTTTCTAGCTAGCAGTATCCTGCGGGGACCACCCTGGATATAAGCCGGTATATTCATACCGGACGAGGACTAACATCGGTGGTCTGTAGCCATGTTATCAGCGTCGGACAAGGCGTCACGGGTTTGGCGAAGGGCTCCTGTGAAGCCCGGCACCCTCATTGCCGCCTGCCTGGTCATCAGGCAACGTCAGGCCCTCCTCTGTAGAGTCCCGGCGACTGGTGTCCACCGGTGACGGGGAGGTAGTCTTTGGCTCCAGTGAACGTCTCACTGACGTCGGATGCTTAGCCGACGTCTGATCCGATGGACGCTTATCCGATGAAGGGTCAGTAGCCTGCTTCGGGTCAGTCATCTGTTTTAGGGACATCAGGTACTTAGTCTTCCTGGGAAGGGGATCCGAACCCCTAGGAGGCTGGGAGGCCGACCTGGCGTCGGAGTCCCAACGTCTATCTGAGGAAGCCTGAGGTAGTTTGGAAGAGGACTTGGACAGGTGATGGTCTGAAGACTTCGAGGAGGCCCGGGAGGGTGCTGAAGAAGCCAAAGGACTGGAAGTCTTGATGGGATGCAGAGAAGCCAAAGCGCTGATTGAAGACTTAACCTTAACGGAAGGGGGCTGAGAGCCAGCCCTGGAGGGAGAGCGGTCTGAGCATGTGGAGCCTGAGCTGGTGCACAAGTCCGAGGCCCAGTTAGGGGATCTGGACCTGGCCTTCTCCCGATGCTTGTCTCGGTGCTTATGGAACTTAGAGGTAGACTCACCTCTGGAGGCAGGGACTTTGTCCATGCTTTTCAACTGTTCTTCCAAGAAGAACCCCTGAAGTGCCTTCTGGCAGCAGATCCGGGTGCGACTATTGAACCGCTGGCAAAAGGAGCAGGCCTTGGTGTCATGTTCCAGGCCTAAGCACCGCAGACAGGATGAATGAGGATCCTTGAAAGGGATCAGTTTGCCACAGGCACACTTGGAGGGACATCCTTCTGAGGAAGGCGTTGGCGATGCTGAAATTTAGAGGTAAAAACGCTTAAAGTTCTAGGCGTCGTTCACTAGAGTGGGACCGTGAGGCCGATGCTGGCGAGCTGACAGCGGGAAAAGAACTGGGGATTCTGGGGGACTGACCCCTTTTGTATGATGCCTGACGTCAGGGGCGGGGCCGACATCCAGGGTGGTCCCCGCAGGATACTGCTAGCTAGAAAATTTCCATGGGGTCCTGGCGCCTGCCGGCTTCAGTCCTAATGGTGTAACCTGCTGCAAGAGCTGTTTCTCGAAGTAAGATCCCTCGTTTCAGTGCTTCTGCACTGAGGTTGTCTGTAGCTTGTGTTGATTTTTTTCTTTTTGAGCCACCACCACCCAAGCAAACAAGGCAACCATAAGAATGGAGGGTTTTCACTGAAAAGTTTAGATCAGAGATCCGTAGGTGCTGGCTAAGTGTAGAAGAAAGACTTGCATAGTCTGTTGCTACAAACTGATGTACTGAAGAAGGGATATGCAATTGCTGAAGATTACCCGCTGCATTCTGAACAAACATCACACAGAGATTGTGTTGAACCTGAAGTTCAGTGTCTGGTCCATCTGTTATCCCACAACCCCTCCACAAGGTGGAGGAGGAACTATTTTATATTAAAGTACATTAAAGTTTTTACATATTGACCATGTTACCCTATAAATTTAAATTTCTGCAACAATGTACAATAAACAGCCCCATTTTATAAGACACTCCGGAGGTGTGCATTAGAGATTTCTAACGCACGGCCAGGGGCTGATATTACACACCTGGTCATGCGTCAGAAATATCTAATGCACACTTGCATACCCCTCGTGTCTTATTGCTTACTTGTGTGATACATCTAGGAAGGTGGCATGGTAGATGATGACACGCTAGTCCACGATGAGCAAAATGATGTATGATGTGTGATATGATCTGTTTACCTGTAGCACCACTGAAGCAATGGTTAGAAACACAGAGACCTACATGGGGATGGTCTACTTGCCCTATTCAATGTAACTACACAGTCAACTACAGTCCATCAGTCCATCCTCCCTGCCCTTTCCAATCCTAAGACAGTCAACTCTGTCCCCTTACTGACATCACAAGACAGCCCCCTCCCTCATCTTACTGACCATCACGTGACAGCCCCTTCTGTCCTCCTACTGACAGACACCTGACTGACCCCTCTCCACCTACAGATATCACCTGACAGCCCCCTCTGTCCCATACTGACCATCACCCAACAGCTCCCTGTCCTCTTAATGTCCATCACTTGACAGTCCCCTCTGTCCTCTTACTGACAATCACTTGAAAGCCCCCTCCATCCACTTACTGCCCAAAATCTGATAAACTCCATGCCCCCTACTGACCATCACTTCATAGCTTCCTTTGTCCCCTCTGACCATCACCTCACAGCCCCATCTTCTTATTGACCATTACCTGACAGCCCTCTCTGCCCCTTGTTGACCATCATCACCTGACAGTTGCCTCTGTCCTGTTAGAGACCACCACTTGACAGCCCACTTTGTCCCCTTACAGGCCGTCAAGCAGGCCCCTTCTATCCCCATATTGACCATCATCAGACAACACCCTCTGTTCTCCTACTGCCCATTACCTGACAGTCACCTCAGTCATGCTACTGACCATCACCTGAGAGCCCCTGTCCACCTACTGACCATCACCTGACAGTAGCCTCTGTCTTCTTACTGACCATTATCTGACAGGCCCCTCTGTCCCCTTACTGATCATCAGACAACACCCTCTGTTCTCCTACTGCCCATTACCTGAGTCACCTCAGTCATGTTACTGACCATCACCTGAGAGCCCCGTCCACCTACTGACCATCATCATACATCTTCTGCCCACCTACTGACCATCACCCAACAGTAGCCTCTGTCTCCTTACTGACCAATACCCGACAGCCTCCTCTGTCCCCTTACTTATCACGGGACATCCCCTTCTGTCCCCTTACTGACCATCACCTCACAGCCCCCTCTGTCCCCTTACTGAGCATCACTGGACATCCCTTTGGCTCCTAACTGACCATCACCTGACAGTAGCCTCTGTCTCCTTGCTAACCATCACCTGACAGACCCCTCTGTCCCCTTACTGACCATCTGACATCCCCTAAGGTCACTTTACTGACCATCTCCAAACATCCCCTTCTATCTCCTTACTGACCATCACTTGAGAGCCCCTGTCCCCATGTTGACATGTGACCACCATCTCTGTCCCCTTACTTCCCATCACATTGACCATTACCTGATAGCCTCCCATGTAGTCACTCACCCGTTTGTAGTAGTTCTTGATCTTGGTGGCCATGCCAACTTGCATCATGAGCGGCGCATTCTCTTCGCTGTACTCTGACAAAATTAGATCCCCGTCTTTCCCTGTCAGATCCTGTGGTGTTCGCATGAAAAACATCTCACCACCACCAGATGCCTGTCGTTCTTGTTCCCTCATCTTTAACGAGAAAAAAAAACACATGTTTAAATGCTGCATGTCATCCTTCAAGAATGCAGATAATAATGAGGCTTACACCACTAGAGTATTACAGTTTTTATAGTTTATTAGTAATCAACCACATTAAATCAGAGTCGGTGACGTTTCATGGGGAGTTTGTATTTAAGTGCTTTGTATGTTCCCAATCGCAGCGTTTAAATCTTCTAGTCAGTAGTAAAGCCCAATTTAGTGCAATACAAAATGAAAGAGAAGTTACTTACTGTAACAGAAGATCCTTAAGAATCAGACAAGCCTGACTGGCTACAACATATGTCTTTAAAGACTACTAATCTAATAGACAAGCATTTGTCAATGCCAATGTTTGCTTGTACTAGTGCTGTACTGGGTCTTGCTTCTGCACATCTTTTACAATATATTTACCAAGACAAACCAGATGAGATGTATATATTATTTGCAAGGGGGTCCTGATTTTAGACAGTTTTATACTGCATTTACTCGGGATAGCAGAAGTGCAATGCGATATCTCATTTTTATGTGGTCCTGCTTTTACAATGTATTTTTCCAGGAGAGATCATTTTAGATGCAGCATCTCCTGTTTAGTAGGGTTGTGTTTTTACACAGTTTTGCAATATATTTAGGCAGGATAACCCAGTTGAGATGCAATATCTTTATTTTTTAATGCGGTCCTGCTTTGACACATTTTTGTACTGTATTTACCCAGAACAGCACAGTTCAGATGCTATCTTGTTTTCAGTGGGTTCCTGCTTTCTGCAATTTTCACACTGTATTTACAGAGGATAGCACAGCCAAAATGCAATATCTTGTTTGTAATGGGCCTGCTTTTACCCATTTCAATAATGTACTGTATTTATCCAGGACAGCCCAGTTGAAAGGCAAGTTACATTTTTCAGAGGGGTCCAGCTTTTACAATACATTCTTCCCAGGGTACAGCAGCAATGACGCACAGTTTAATGGGGACTCTGCCGTACTGGGTCTTACTTTTACACGCATTTACTAAATATTTACCCAGAACAAAACAAATGAGATACATCATCTCTTTTTCAGTGGTGTCCCACTTTTACACACATTTTTAGACTGTATTTACCCAGGAAAAGCCAGCTAAGAGGCAATATATAATTTTCAGTGGGCTCACACATGTTGACCCCAAAGTTACATAGATACACATATGTTGTCAGCAGATAAGGGCCTTCTGGCCCATCCAGTCTGCTCTATCCCTCTTTCTAATGCTTAAGGTATCCTAGATGCTACAAGTCCCCCCCCACACCTAGCGTGATATTTCCCATGTGCCTATCCCATGCTTTCTTGAATCCCTGAAGCGTGGCCACCCCCACCACTTCCCAAGGGAGACTGTTCCATCTCTCCACCACCCTTTCAGTGAAGTAGAATTTCCTCAAGTTCCCTCTAAGTTTTCCACCTCTTAGTCTCATGCTGTGCCCCTTTTTTCTGCTTTTTCTTTTCACGTGAAAGATGCTCCCCTCTGGTACCCTGTTGATCCCCTTTAGATATTTGAAGGTCTCTATCATGTCCCCCCATTTCCTCCAGGGAGTACATATTTAGAGCTCTGAGCCTCTCCTCAAACGACTTCTGCTGCATCCCCGACACCATTTTTGTTGCCCTCCTCTGTACCGTCTCCATCCTGTCTTTGTCTTTTTGGAGATGGGGCCTCCAGAACTGAACACAATACTCCAGATGAGGCTTTAGGGAGTACCACTTCAGTCCTTCCACTTGTTATACCCCTTCCTATGCACCCTAACATTCTGTTAGCTTTCCAACTGCTCTGTCACACTGTTTAGCCACTTTGAGGTTGCCTTCTATGACTATCCCTAGATCCCTTTCCTCTGTGTAGGCCTCCAGCATTACCCCATCTAGTTCATACTCAGCCCTAGGATTCCCTCTCCCTAGGTGCATACTCTTGCACTGCTTTTCACTGAAACCCAACTGCCATTCCTTGGACCAGTTTTCTAGTCTCTTCAGATCCCTCCTCATTTTTTCTATACCTTCCTGTGTATCTACCCTGTTACATAGCTTTGTATAATCCGCGAACAGGCTAACCCACCTTTCTAGACCCTCTGCAATATCGCTTATGAAGACACTGAAGAGCACTGGTCCCAGCACTGATCCCTGGGGTACGCTACTTGTTACTCTTCTTTCCTGTGAGCTAACCCCATTTACCACTACTCTTTGTGTTCTGTTACTCAACCAGTTTCTAACCCACGTGATCATCTCTGCCCCCAGCCCCCCGATTTGCCAGCTTGTGGATTAGTCTCCTGTGTGGGACTGTGTCGAAGGCCTTCCTGAAGTCCAGATAGGCCACATCTACCACTCTTCCCTGGTCTATTTCCTTTGTCACCCACTCGAAGAAATCAATCAAGTTGGTCTGGCATGACCTCCCTGCAGTGAATCCATGTTGCCTTGGGTCCAGCAGCCCCCTTGTCTCTAGGTAGTCCACCAGCCTTGCCTTAAGTAGGGTTCCATCATTTTACCTATTATCGAGGTCAAACTGAGCGGGCAGTAGTTTCCTGCCTCCTCCTCCTTGCTACCACTTTTGTGCAAGGATCACAGTCTCCAGGTAGAAGGTCACCTGGGTGCTAGTGACCAATTTGGCCACTAGAACTAAATCATCCCATTCCAAGACAAAAAATATGGGACATCAGAGGAGCCGACTTTGATGAGATGGCCAACAGAGTTAAGCTAGCCCTGGCAAGAAGAAATACAAAACTTTGGTTCACAAAAACAGCAGCAGAACAGGTCAGAGCCAAAAGGCTGGCCTTCAGGAAATATAATGGAACGCAGCGGGATAAAGACAGGGAGGCATGCCAAACTTCCCTAAGGGAAGCAGGGAAGGCCATAAGGCAGACAAAGGCCCAAACCGAGGAAACACTAGCACGAACAGTAAAAGAAGGGGGACAAGACTTTCTGTAGATACATTAGTGAAATGAGAAAGTCCATAGGGGGTATTGCTAAGATCAAAGGGAATGGAAGACCAAGGAAAAGCATCTATCCTAAATAGATACTTCTGCTCAGTATTTACTGAGGAGAAGCTAGGGCAGGGCCCACAGCTCAGCACCATGGACACAGGGGGGAGGGAGGTGTGCACTAGTCCCTTCACAAAAGAAAGGGTCCTACAAGAGCTTGCTAAGCTCAGGGTAGACAAGGCAATGGGACCTGATGGCATACATCCCAGGGTACTAAAGGAGCTAAGGGTGGAACTAGCAGAGCCACTATCAGAACAGTTTAGTGAGTCTTTGAGCACAGGAGAGGTCCCAGAAGACTGGAGAAGGGCTCATGTGATCCCGTTCCACAAGAGTGGGAGGAGGCAGAGAACTACAGACCAGTCAGTCTTACCTCAGTAGTGGGCAAGATTATGGAGGCACTCCTTAAGGAAAGGACAGTGCAATACCTGGAATCCATAGGAGCACAGGATACAAGACAGCATGGGTTTACAACAGGAAGGTCCTGTCAAACTAATCTCATAGATTTCTTTGACTGGTTAACCAGAGTGGTGGACCAAGGGGGTGCAGTTGATGTCGCCTACCTTAACTTCAGCAAAGCTTTCGATACTGTTCCACAAATAAGACTGATTAATAAAGTATGGAAGATGGCTCATATTACCCCCTACACAAAGCTGGTGACTGCCTTACCCCTAGCAACTACTGCCAGATATCTATTCTTCCCAACCTCTCCAAGGCCCTCCAGCGCATCGTGGCAGACCAGCTTACTGAATACCTCTCTAAATATGATCTACTGACCACTGAACAGCACGGATTCAGAAAGGGACACAGTACAACCACAGCCCTCCTTGAACTCACCAGCTTTATACACACTGCCCCATACAATGGCAGACTGACTGGTGTGGTGTTCCCTGACCTATCTAAAGCCTCTGACACTGTGAACCACCCACTCCTTCTCTCCACTCACTCACATCTTCGCCTGTCCAAAGACTCCAAGGCTTGGTTTGCCAACTATCTGTCAAACCGCACCCAGAGAGTAAAAATCCACTCCATCATCTCGAAACCTCTCCCAGTACTTTCCGGAGTACCTCGAGGCTCCATATTAGGTCCCCTCCTTTTCAGTCTCTACCTCAACTCACTCCCTAAAGCCTGCCCCAGTAAAATCCTACTATACACGGATGACACATTCCTCTATGCATCCCATTCCGACCCTTCCCAGCTAGAGCTCTCCCTCCAAATCTCCTTTAGTGAGTCTGAATCCTGGTTCATGGAACATAAACTTGTGCTCAACCAAAAAAAGTCTAAAACAATTCTGTTCGTCCATCACCAAAACAAACTCAAGCACTCCCCCAAGCATCAACACTTCCAATTCACTGCACCTTGAGAAAGTCCCCTCCTTCAAACATCTGGGCATCACTCTGGGCCCTGCCCTCACTTTCCATAACTACATACACAACCTCTGTTCCAATCTCAACTCCCGGATTGGCCTCCTATATCGGCATCAACACTGCCTCCCCACGAAGCCCTCCAATTTGTCATCTCCTCCTCTGTCCTCTCAATACTCGATTATGGCATTGACATCTATGGGGCAGCTGACAACACTGCCCTTCAACGAGTTAAAACGTCACTTAAAGCCTGCTGCCTTTCTCTGGGTTACACTAGTACCACCCACACCTGCTCCCTCGATAAAGTACAGTTACGAAAGAACTTACCGTAACAGTAGATCTTCAAGAACAGCTCTTGCAGCAGGTTACACACTTTAGGACTGAAGCTGGCAGGCGCCAGTACCCCACAGAAATTTTCTAGCTAGCAGTATTCAGTGGGAGACTGCCTCTGACGTCGGTCCCGCCCCCGACGTCAGGCATAGTACATAAGGAGGCGGTCCCTTAGAGTCCCCAGTTCTCCTGCCGGAGACTCCCGGCCGCTGGATGACATCAGAAGAGGAGACTGAGGATCCGCCATCAAATGGCAATCAGAGTGGTGTTGAGAACACCTGATCCTAGGAGAAAGGATACTGGAACAAAAAAATCTACCTCCAGCGGGGATGGTGGGAGGGAAAGTACCTGCTGCAAGAGCTGCTCTCGAAGATCTACTGTTATGGTAAGTTCTTAGGTAAAGTACAATTACGTAAGAACTTACTCTAACAGTAGATCTTTGAGAACAGCTCTTGCAGCAGGTTACACCATTAGGACTGAAGCCGGCAGGCATCAGGACCCCACGGAAAAATTCTAGTTAGCTATCTTCAGCGGGGACCGCCCCCGACGTCGGTCCCGCCTCAGACGTCGGACGTAGTATATAAGGGGGCAGTCCCGCCAGATTCCCCAGTTCTCCCGCCGGAGACTTCCGGCCGCAGGCTAACATAGAAATGGGAGACCAAGGATCCACCGTCAGAAGATAAAGGGAAAAATTTCCTGTTGGTAAGGGCTTAAGCCATGCCTCCTCCAAGGGGGAAGGTGGGCGGGAAGGTACCTGCTGCAAGAGCTGTTCTCGAAGATCTACTGTTACGGTAAGTTCTTACGTAACTGTACTATCTTACTTCTCGAGACACAGCTCTTGCAGCAGGTTACACCATTAGGACAGATTCCCAAGCAGTAACGCTGCAAACATTCCGGGAGGAGGAAACTAGAAATTACATTCCAGGTCCTGAATCTAGGACAGGAGACCCTGTAGCACAGCCAGGCTGAAGCCGGCTCTTTGCCGTGAAGCGATGTCCAGGCTATAATGCCTGATAAATGTATGTACAGAGCTCCAAGTGGCTGCAGCACATATGGCAGAGGTGGAGACGTTTCGGAGTGCTGCAAAGGAGGTGGCCACACCCCTAGTGGAATGACCCTGGACTGATCCCGGGAGGGGCTTTTGTTTGATATCATAACAGTATGAGATGCACTGGACAAGCCAGCGAGACAGGGACTGTTTGGATACTGGTTGGCCCATCATCCTTTCAGAAAAGGAAGCGAAACATTGCTCCGAACTTCTGAGCTGTTTAGTTCTGCTGAGTAATACTCAAGCTGCGGTGAACATCCAGGGTGTGGAGCAGTGCTCTCCTCTTTAGAGTAATTTGGGAAGTAGACCGGCAGGTCAATATCCTGATTGAGAGTGAGTGTAGAAACCACCTTGGGCAAAAATTTAGGATTCGTCCTCAGGGATACTCTGTCCCGGTGGAAAATTAAATAAGGCTCTTTGCACATAAGAGCGTGAAGCTCAGAAACTCTTCTCGCTGACGTAACAGCAACCAAAAACAGCGTTTTCCACGACAGAAAACGCAGCTCGCAATCCGCGGCAGGTTCGAAGGGGAGCGTGAGTTGTTCCAGGACAAAGAACAAATCCCATGGAGGCACTGGGTCCTTAATGGGAGGCCTAAGATGTAACACCCCTCTCAAAAATTCCCGAGAGGCATCTAATTGTGCCACTGTGCACTGTCCCACCGGAAGGTGGTAGGCTGAAATGGCACAGAGGTGCACTGATAGAGGTAGGCGAGGCCCGAGCGGAAAGGGAGCAGGTAGTCCAACACCGCTCTCACCGGGCAATCCTAAAGGGAAAGGCCGGCGTGCTTGCGACCATAAACAAAAACGGCGCCATTTCATGGCGTACGTCGCATGCGTTGACGGCTTTCTGGCTGCAGAAAGATCTTCTGCAACCTCTTGCGAGACCCCATGACGCAAGATGGCTATGTCTTTAGGAGCCATGCACGCAGGTTCAATGAGCGTAAGTCCGGGTGGACCAGTGAACCTTCCTCCTGAGACAAGAGATGGGAGCTGAACAGCAATGGGAGTGGAGGTTCCCAGGATAGTTGAATCAGTAAAGGGAACCAGATCTGTCTGGGCCAGAAGGGGGCCACAAGGATCATGGTTGCTTGCTCCCTGCGCAGTTTGAGAAGAACTCTCTGTATCAACGGGAAGGAGGGAAAGCGAGAGGAATCTGTCCGCCCAGGAGAGGGACAACAAGGCCTCACCAGAAAACACCAGGCCCTGGATCTAGCGAGCAAAAATTGGGCAGTTTTGCGTTGGATGGGGAAGTGAACAAGTCCAACTCTGGAGTTCCCCATCGAAGAAACAGATCCTCTGCTACCTCTTGAAGAAGTTCCCACTCGTGGACTCTGGCCTGGGAGTGACTCAGGCCGTCTGCAATTGTGTTGTCCACCCCGGGAATATGTACTGTGATCAGATTTGCGCCGTGTCGGATTACCCAATCCCACACCTTCATGGCCTCCCTGCAAAGGGGGTAAGAGTGTGCACCTCCTTGTTTGTTGAAGTAATACATCACCGCCGTGTTGTCTGTCTGAAGCAGGAGAGTACTCGGCGGGATTTCTGACTGAAAGGCCTGCAGGGCATAAAGGACCGCCCTCATCTCTAGGACGCTGATATGGAGGTGGGCCTCCAGAGGGGTCCACGTACCCTGGGACTTCACCCCGTCCAGGTGTGCTCCCCACCCTAGACCTGAGGCGTCTGTGGTGAGGATTACCTCCGGGGACAGTGCTATAAATGGGACGCCTGTGGAGTGTGTCCCTGGGTCTAGCCACCACTGCCAGTCTCGAATCACGGAGCTCGTGATTCTGACCGGATGCTGCATGTGGTCTTGCCTTTGATCCCATTGCACCTTGAGCATCCACTGAGTTGCCCGCATGTGGAGCCTTGCGAAAGGGACGGTAGGAATGGCCGCAGCCATGTGTCCGAGCAAGCGAAGGACCGACCTGGCTGGGACGGTCTTGTTCGACGAAAGCTCCCTGATGAGGGATCTGATGCGCTCCGCTCTGTCATCTGGAAGAAAGGCTCTTCCCTGAACGGTGTCCAGTACTGCGCCTATAAACTGCAGCTTCTGTGACGGTACCAGGACAGACTTCTCGTGGTTGATTAGGAAGCCCAGAGATCGAAACAGGTCCTGGATACTCTGGATCGTCCGTAACAACGCCTCTCTGGAGGCGGCCATGAGAAGCCAATCGTCCAGGTACGGGAACACATAATGGCCCTGTCTCCTTAGAGACGCTGCCACGACTGCCATGCATTTGGTAAAGACCCTGGGTGCTGATGACAGCCTGAATGGAAGGGCTCAGAATTGAAGGTGGTGGTCGAGAAGCTCGAAGCGCAGGAACCTCTTGTGCGCTTGGGCTATAGGGATGTGCAGGTATGTGTCCTTCATGTCTAGAGACGCTAAGAAGGCGTCCTGCTTCAGCATGGGAATGAGACCCGGAAGAGTCACCATGCGGAATCTCTTGTAGGCGACCGACAAGTTGAGGTCGCTGAGGTCCAGAATAGGACAGAGGTCCCCTGTTTTCTTTGGAACCAGGAAGAAGTGGGAATAGTATCCTTGTCCTCTCTGGTTCTCCGGGACGTACTCTATCGCTCCCTTTTGCAAGAGGGCGAGTACTTCTTGCCAGATCAGTGACTTGTGCTGACCTGGGTACCGGGAGAACACAAGGAGGCCTCGAGGGTGGCTTTTCTTGAATTCTATAAAGTGGCCTCTTCCGACCAACTGAAGAACCCACCTGTCGGTGGTTATAGCCTGCCATCCCGGCAGGAAGTTCGCACGCACTCCCGACCATGATTTCCCATTGATCCTGAGGGCGGGGCTGGAAAGGAGTCAGGCTGTGGCGGCTGGGGTCCCGCTGGCTGGGCCGGCTTAGGAGTACGCTGGCTCGGCCTGGGTTGTTTCCCTGGGCTCTGCAGTCGGGAGCCTTTGTTGTGGGGCAGGTGGGACTGTTGTCTCAGTCCGTCCTGGAATCGGCTTGGTTCCTACGAAGAACTAAGCTTGGGTCGGCATGGCTAAACCGACCTCACCGCCTTCCCGGCCTCTTGGAGTTTGGTAATGATCTTCTCTGAGGTTTACCAAACAAAACTTCTCTCATCGGGCAGGCGTCCATAATATTCTTCTGACGCCCAGGGTAAACCTGAGACACAGAGCCAAGAGTGTCTCCGGAGGCATACAGCCTGTGTTGCTCGGGCCGAGGAGTCCGCGTGGAGTCGGACTCTCACAGCACCTGGGTTCCCCGTCCAAACCCGTATGGAAGGAGCTTAGCATCTCTCCTTCTGCTCACCTTCCGGCAATTTTCAGCCGCATCCAGACCCTGCTCCCACAGGGCGCTTGGAACTGCACCATGTGGGTCAAATAATTCAGGGATCTGATGGCGCAGGTAGCGGAAGCATACGTGCGCCTGCCCATGGCGTCCAGCTGCTTGGACTCTGGGTCCGGTGGCAGGGTGCTCAAATGTTGCGGTCTCTGGGACCGGTCATGTGAGGCTGTGATGACCAGAGAGTCGGCCTGAGGATGCTGAATCAAGTACTGGTCTTCTCTGGGAGCCTTGTACAAGTGATCAGCTTTCTTCGGCATCGCCGGGAGCGAATGTGGACGCTTCCACGCTGCCTTGGTGACGTCCACGAAAGTGTCTACCAAGGGTGGCACCACCACAGGCTTGGGGTCCTTCTGCCGAAGATACTTTGCAAGGCGCAGCCTTTCGGGGTCTAGCTCTTCCGCATCCCATCCCATATTCTCTTGGATGTGTCTCATAATATCCGAGAATGAAGGGTCATCCGGAGGAGACTTTGGCATCTCACGTGGGTCCAGAGAAGGGATGGAGAGAGGAGATGGGGATCTGGATGTTGAGAACTCTGATTCCGTGTCCTCCGTCGAAGGCGATCGTTGGCGTCTTCTGGGTCTCTTAGGGCTGGTGACCTGGAAGAGGATTTGGACGGAGGTCTCCGTTTGTCTGGTCTCCCCCTTGGAGGTGTCCTGTACTCCCGGGGAGGAGGTAAGCGGCCTGCCAACCCCGATGGAGAGGGGGGCACAGGAACCGGAGGAGCAACCGGTGTAGGAGGAGGAGGAAGCGGAGGTGGAGTGGGGACCATGTCTTTCTTGATGGTGTCCCACCAATAAGTAAACAGCTCCTTTACTTCTGAAAAGGAAAGGCCCGACGACGGTCCAGGCGCCGGTGGACGGTCGTCAGGTCCCGGCGTCGGCTCCACAGGGGGCGAGGGTTGGGGCGAGGGTTCCCTGGACATCTTGACAGGACCGGGGTCACCCGTCTGGTCCTCGGGCTGAGTCAACTCCTCCTCAGTGATGGTCTCCTGACCAACGTCGGTCAGAGGCGTCAGGGTCCTCTTCTCAATAGAAGCGGGCGCCGGTCCCCCACCGGTGTCCGGTGGTGCGTTGGCCTGGCCGGCGACGGTCTTCTGGCCGACGGCGGCTCCGAGGACCTGTGGCAAGAGGTCGACGACGGACGCACCGGCGTCGGGTCCTGTGGCCTCTTCAGAGAGGTGAGCTCCTTGGTCTTGCGAGGAGGCAAGGAAGCAGATCTGACATCGGGTTCAGAAAGGCGGGAACCCGACTTATGGTGATGGTGGCAGTCCCCCGACTTGGCCAGGGCCTTGGAGGACGAGGAAGGCCTGGGAGTCTTGGCCTGGGAAGAGGATGAAGACTTTCTCAACGCAGCGTGGGGAGGCTGAGAGCTGGCCCGGGAAGGAGAGCGGTCGGACCTGGAACCAGAGCTGTGCAGTCGGAGGCCCTAGACGGGATCTGGAAGGGCCTTCTCTATGCTTCTCAGCATGCTTGGGCCTTCTCGAAGAATCCCCTTGGAAGCCATGGTCTTGAGTTTTCTAGCAGGAATGCCTGTACGGCCTTCTGGCGACAGATCCGGGTTCTGCTATTAAAACCCTGGCAAAAGGAGCAGGACCGGGTGTCGTGGTCTGGGCCTAGGCACCGGACACAGGCCGAGAGCGGATCCTTAAAGGGGATCTGCTTCCCACAAGCACACTTCGAGGAGTGACCGGAGGTCGGAGAGGACATCAGCGAAGAACCTGATTGTAGAGAACGAATTTCCAGTAGGAAAAAACTTTACCACGCGTCGCGCGCCAGAGACTGAACCGAAGGGTCGAGACATGCAAGTCGACGGCAGGAAAGAACTGGGGAATCTGGAGGGACCGCCCCCTTATATACTACGTCCGACGTCGGAGGCGGGACCGACATCGGGGGCCGTCCCCGCTGAAGATAGCTAGCTAGAATTTTTCCATGGGGCCCTGATGCCTGCCGGCTTCAGTCCTAATGGTGTAACCTGCTGCAAGAGCTGTGTCTCGAAGTAAGATCTGTACTATCTTAATTCAAGAAACAGCTCTTGCAGCAGGTTAAACCATTAGGACTGATTCCCAAGCAATAGTGGAAATCCCACACCATTGGGAGGAGGGAAGGTAGAAATCCTTAGTAAAACCTAAGCCTAGGACAGAAGTCCTTTAATGACTGCTAGACCAAAACCTGCTCTTCGCCTCGATGCAACATCCAGGCTATAATGCCTGATGAAGGTATGCACAGTGCCCCCAGTTGCTGCTGCACAGATGACTGAGGTGAACAAGTTATTTAAGGCCGCAAAGGAGGTAGCCACCCCCCTTTTGTGGAATGACCCTTAACCGTGCCCGGTAAGGGTTTGTTGCGCTTCTGGTAACAGAACGTGATACAATATGTGAGCCACCTGGACAGTGACTGTTTGGAAATGGGAGCTCCCATCATCCTGTGGGCGAAGGAAACAAAAAGTTGATCAGATTTTCGGTGGTGTTTGGTTCTGGTCAAGTAGTACTGAAGACACATTTGCACATCTAGAGTGTGCAACAGGGCCTCTTCTCGATCTGAATATTTAGGGAAGTACACTGGTAGATCGATATCCTGATTAAGAGTGAGAGCTGAGACCACCTTAGGCAGAAACATCAGATTGGTCCGTAAGGATACCCTGTCCTGGTGGAAAACAAAATAAGGTTCTTTGCACATTAGTGCGTGAAGCTCCGAAATTCTTCTGGCCGAAGTAACGGCAACTAAAAACAACGTCTTCCATGTATGGAGACGTAGCTCGCAATCCGCGGCTGGTTCAAAAGGTGGCACCGTAAGCTGCTCCAAGACAAAGGGTAAATCCCAAGGCAGAACAGGATCTATGATCGGAGGTCTAAGGTGGAGGACACCACTCAGGAAGGCTCGTGCCGTGTCCAACGGAGATATAGGGATGCTGGCCTATAGGAGTGTGATAGGCTGAGATGGCACAAAGGTGTACTTTTATCGAGGAGTAGGCCAAGCCTGTCTGAAGAGAGACAGGAAGTAGTCCAAGACCAACCTTTCTGGACAATCCAGTGGCGAAAACCCCCGCGCTTGAGCCCAGAGGCAAAATCTGCACCATTTCATGGCGTAAGTAGCATGAGTGGCCGGTTTTCTAGCGGCCGCTAGAATGTCAGCTACCCCCTGCAAGACCCCGTATCGCATAATGGCTATGTTTCTAGGAGCCAAGCATGCAGGTTCAGCAAACGAAGGTCCGGATGGACCAAGAAGCCCGCCTCCTGAGAAAGCAAGTGAGAGCTGATTGGCAGAGGCACCGGATGTTCCCAGGACAGCTGATGTAGTAGAGGGAACAAGATCTGCCTGGGCCAGAACAGCATGATAAGTATCAACATCGCTTACTCGCTGCGAAGTTTCAAAAGGATCCTCTGGATCAACGGAAAGGGAGGGAAGGCATTGAGGAATCTGCCCACTCAGGAGAGGGACAATGCGTCTCGCCAGAAAATGCCAGGCCCTGGATCTAGTGAGCAAAAATTGGGCAGTTTTGCATTGGATGGGGACGCGAAAAGGTCTAATTCTGGTGTACCCCATCTGCGAAAAAGATCCTCTACTACCTCCTGGAGTAGTTCCCACTCGTGGACTCTGGCCAGAGAGCGACTCAGGCTGTCTGCGATGACACTGTCTACTCCTGGTACGTGAACAGCAATGAGGTTTGCGCCGTGTTGTAAAACCCAATCCCACACCCTCATGGCCTCCCTGCAAAGCAGGCAGGAATGGGTGCCTCCTTGTTTTTTGAGGTAATACATCACCGCGGAATTGTCTGTTTGTAACAGAAGAATACCCGGTGGAATCTCCAACTGGAAAGCCTACAGGGCGTAAAGAACTGCTCTCATTTCCAGGATATTTATGTGGAGATGAGTCTCTTGGGCTGTACACAGGCCCCGAGACTGGACACCGTCGATGTGCTCCCCATCCATGCCCCGAAGCATCTGTGGAGAGCGTCACAATCTGAGACGGTGCAGTGAAGGGGACCCCCACCGAGAGGTTCTTCCAATCTAGCCACCATTGCCAATCCCGGATTACGGCCTTCGTGGTCCGAAATGGGAGCTGCAGATGGTCTTGCTTTTGATCCCATTGGACCCATAACATCCACTGGATCACCCGCATGTGGAGACGGGCTAGTGGGACTGTCGCAATGGCCGCAGCCATGTGTCCGAGCAGGCAAAGGACCAGTCTGGCTGAGATGGTCTTCTTTGCCAAGATGTCCCTGATGAGGCATCTGATGTGTTCCGCTCGGTCCTGGGGTAGAAAAGCTTTCCCCTGGACGGTGTCCAGAACTGCGTCTATGAACTGCAGAATCTGAGATGGAACCAGGCGTGACTTCTCTTGATTGATGATGATGCCCAGCGTCTTGAACAGAGACTGAGTACAATGAATGGCGGACATCAGGGCCTCCCGAGAGGGTGCCATGAGAAGCCAGTCATCCAGGTAGGGGAACATGTAGTGGCCTTGTCTCCTCAGAGTCGCCGCTACTACCGCCATGCACTTCGTGAATACCAGAGGTGCCGATGACAGTCCGAAGAGGAGGGCTCAGAACTGATAATGGTGACCCTGAAACTTGAAGCACAAAAACTTCCTGTGCACTTGAGCAATGGGTATATGCAGGTAAGCATCCTGCATGTCCAAGGTCACTAGAAAGGCACGCTGCTTGATCATGGGTATCAGACCTGGGAGGGTCACCATGCGGAAGCGTTTGTACAGGACTGAAGCGTTGAGGTCGCTGAGATCCAGTATCGGATGGAGGTCCCCTGTCTTCTGGGGAACTAGAAAGAAGTGTAAATAATAACCTGCACCTCTCTGGTTCTGCGGTACGTGCTCTGTAGCTTCTTTTCTGAGAAGCGCGAGCACCTCCTGCTGTATGAACAAGGTGTGCTGACCCGAATAACAGGAAAGCAGGGAAGGTCTTGACGGTGGGTGGTTGAGAAATTCTATGAAGTGGCCTTTCTTGACCAACTGGAGAATCCACTGGTCGGCGGCAATTGACTGCCACCCTAAAAAGTGATGAGCGATGCGACCCCCAATTTGTTGTGCCCGTTGATCCAGAGGAGGGGCGGGGGCTAGGAAGGAGTCATGCTGTGGCAGCACTGGTCCCTACAGGCTGGGACAGTTTGGTGTAACGCTGGCCTCTGCCTGGGGACGACTTAGCCTGGGCTTTACGTTGAAAAGTGCCCCTTTGTTGCTGGCCGGAACGTGGCTGCTGCTGTTGCCGGCTGTAAAAAAGGCTCTGGTTCCTACGAAAGGAACCAGGCCTTGATCTGTACATGGCCTGTACAAACCTGACTACCTTCCCAGCGTCCTGGAGCTTGGTGATAACTTTTTTCCGAGGGTTCACCAAAAAGTACTTCGCCACTGTAAGGGACGTCAAAAATGTTCTTCTGTACGTCCAGGGTTAAGCTGGAGACACAGAGCCAAGAGTGTCTCCGGAGACAGATGCCTGAAGCTACAGCTCTGGCAGACGAGTCCGCAGAATCGTATGCGGTTCGTAGCACTTGGGTTCCCACATCAGACCCTGTGCGGATGAGGTTTAGGAGCTCCGCCTTCTGATCGCCATCCGGTAATTTGTCTATGAGGTCCTGGCCCTGTTCCCACAAGGCATTCTGAAACTGTACCATGTGAGATAGCTAGTTCAGGGACCTGATGGAGCATGTAGCAGCCGCATACATGCGCCTCCCCCAGGACATTCAGCTGTTTGAATTCCTGGTCCAGTGGCTGTGTGCTCATATGCTGCGGTCTTTGGGACCGGTCATGCGAGGCCGTAATGACCAGGGAGTCAGCCAGAGGTTGTTGAGCCAAGTACTGTTCCTCTTTTGGGGCCTTATACAGGCGGTCAGTTTTCTTCGGCACAGCGGGAGTGGAGTGCGGATGCTTCCACACAGCCTTGGTGACGTCCGCAAAAGGTGTCCACCAAGGGTGGCACTACCACAGGCTTTGGATCTTTCTGCCGAAGATAACAGGCAAGGCGCTGTCTCTCGGGATCGAGGTCTTCCGCATCCCATCCCATGTTGTCCTGGATGCGCCTCATGATCTCAGAGAAGGAGGGATCATCCGGAGGAGAACTGGGTGGGTCATGTGGGTCAGGTGATGGAATGCTGAGTGGAGAAGGAGATCTGGAGAATTCCGAGTCATCCGATCTGGGGTCCTCCCCTGACAGTGTCTCCTTGGGGGTTGGTGGTCGTCCTGCTGGCCCCTGTGGTGGAGGGGGGGGGGCGTAGGAGGTGAAGGAGTAGGAGGAGGAGGTGGTTTTACAGGGACCACGTCTTTTCGGATGGTGTCCCACCAGAAAGTAAAGAGATCCTATACCTCTTGTATGTTCATGCCCGACGACAGGCCTGGCACCGGTGGTCTGTCGCCGGGATTGGGCGTCGGGTCCGCGGGTGTCTCCGGGGTGGGCGAAGATTCCCTCGGAAGCCCAGCATCCTCTGTGTCACCTGCCTGGTCTTCAGGCAATGTCATGTCCTCCTCCGTGGAATCCCTGCGACCGGTGTCCACCAGCGACTGGGGGTGTGGTCTTCGGCTCCGGTGAGCGTGAAGCCGATGTCAGTCACTTGGCCGACGACTTCGGGTCCGACGAATGCCCGGCTGGCATCTGGTGCTGGGTCGATGTCCTCGGCTCCGGCGAATGCCTGGCCGACTTCGGGTGCTTGGCTGACGTTGGGTCCGACGTCCGCTTTAGGGACGTCAGGTCTTTTGTCTTCCTGGGTGGTGGATCCGGACTCCTGGGAGGCCGATCTGGAGTCGGGGTCCCGATGTCTGGCAGAAGAGGAAGACTTGTGGCATTCGGAAGAGGCCCGAGAGGGAGTGGAAGAAGCCGAGGGCCTAGAAGTCTTGATGGGCTAAAGCGAAGTCGAAGAACCGCCTGTACCCTTGACTTTGACCAGCAGGAGCTGAGAACGAGCCCTGGAGGGAGAGCGGTCAAATCTGGTGAAGCCTGAGCTACATGAGTCCATGGCCCGATTCAGGGATCTGGATCTTGCTTTCTCCCAGTGTTTGTCCCGGTGTTTATGGACCTTGGAAGAAGAATCACCCCTGGAGGAAGGTTCTTTGTCCATCCTGCTAAGTTTCTCTTCTAAAAGATACACCTGAAGTGCCTTCTGATGGTGGATCCTGGCACGGCTGTTGAACCCTTGACAGAAGGATCAGGCCTTGGTGTCGTGGTCCGGGCCTAAGCACTGCACGCACGATGAATGAGGATCCTTGAAAGGGATCTGTTTTCCGTAGACACACTTGGAAAGGTGTCTCTCAGAAGAAGGAATTGGAGAGGACATTAGTTTTGTAGAATCTACTTGAAGAAGTTCTAAGTTGTTGTGCGCTAGGTAGAGACCGAGAGGCCAATGCTGGCGAGTCAACGGCAGGAAAAAAAACTGGGGATTCTGGGAGACCGCCTCCTTATGTACTACGCCTGACGTAGGGGGCGGGACCGACGTCGGAGGCGGTCCCCCGCTGAATACTGCTAGCTAGAGAATTTCCGTGGGGTCCTGGCACCTGCTGGCTTCAGTCCTAATGGTGTAACCTGCTGCAAGAGCTGTTTCTCGAAGTAAGATCCTAACAAACTGGCTTGACTTCAATGGTAGGCTACAATACCACTCATGTCTCCTATCTTCACTGGTCTCACTGCCCCCAGCCTCTCCCCGCTCCTGCAACCTACCCCAAGTACTAGGTTCACCAGAAGCTCCCTCAAACCAAACCACCTTGCGCCAAGATTTAAAACCTCACCTGGCCAACGCTCTTTTACCCACCACACCCCTGCATGGCTCAACTCCCTTCCCTCTCACATTTCAGAAGAACCTAAGCTTGGCCAGTTCAAACAACTCCTGCATTCCCACCTCCTCTCCACACGCTTTTGTAGCTGCCCCTAACTCCTTTACTAACTGAAAAAAGAACCTGTCCTGCCTCTCTGTCCTATCCCCGACTACTGAAATGGACCCAGTTACCTACTGCCCTCCCTCCTCTCTCCCCTTCTTACTCCCTGATGCTGACAATGGACTCTGTCCAGCTCTCTCCCCTGCTGTTACCCCCCTGGTTCTATATCCCGTCACGCGGCCATCCCAATGTTTTTCTCCACGAGCCACCATGAAGACCCTTGAATAGGCTCATCCCCCTCCCCACCACTCTCATTCATGCAATGACTTGTACTTAAATATTGTACCCAAATGCCTTACAGCTCTTCATGTATATATGAAATCCTTGTATTTATGATATGCTCTCAATGCGCAATGAACTATACCTGAATATTGTACCCAAATGTAGTACTGCTCACCATGTATGATATTTTTTGTACCAATGATATGCTCTCTATGTTATACAAACTGTACCATGTGTATGTTACTGTATGTTATGTAAACTGACGTGGAGCCTTTGAAAAGGAGTCTCAGATTCAAAGGATTGTAATTCTGCATATCCAAATAAAATAAATAAATACTAAGCTGGGTAGGCTCGGGGTGGGTCAGAAGTTGGTCAACTGGGTGGCAAATTGGGTGGCGGGCAGAAAACAGAGAGTGGTGGTAAATGGCATACAGTCAGAAGAGATGCAAGTCACAAGTGGGGTACCTCAGGGATCAGTCCTGGGGCCAGTCCTCTTCAATATGTTCATCGGTGACATTGCAGATGGACTGGAGGGTAAGGTTTGTCTGTTTGCAGATGACACCAAGATCTGCAACAGAGTAGATGATCCAGATGGGGTGGGCAGAATGAGAAGAGATCTGGATAAACTGGCAAAATGGTCGGAAGAGTAGCAACTGGGGTTTAACACAAAGAAGTGGAAGATCATGCACGTAGGGAAAAGAAACCCTGAACCACCTACAGGTTGGGAGGGAGTTGCTGGCAATCACAAGGGAAGAAAGAGTCTTGGGCATTATCATCACAGATTACCTAAAATCATCCAAACAGACCACTAAAGCAGTAGGTAAGGCTAGAGGGATGTTGGGATATATTAGCAGGGGTATCGCAAGACATAAGAGGGAGGTAATAATCCCTCTTTTACAAGACACTGGTTAGGCCCCATCTGGAGTACTGCGTGCAGTACTGGAGGCCGCACCTGCACAAGGACATTAACAAAATGGAGGCATTCCAGAGAAGGGCAACCAAAAAGGTTCAGGGACTGCATCAGAAAACATATAAGGACAGATTAATGGAGCTCAATATGTATTCCCTAAAGCAAAGGAGGGAGAGAAGTGATATGATCGAAACAGTCAAACATCTGCTATACCTGCAGGTAGAGGAGCCGGTAGACTCTGTGTCACCGACTCAGTTCTGGGAGTTACATTTTGGCACTATCGCTCAGGAAACTCTGCATGCCAGGTCCTTGCATGAAAGGACTTCACCCTGTCTGGAACTCCCTGCAGTTGCTACAGTTAAATATTTTATTTTAAAGCTGCGTTTTGGGGGCTGACCCCTGCCTTCACTTCCAGGTGAATCCCGGCTATTTTAGCAGGTCCTGCTGCGAGCAGGGTGACGGTGTATATACCAGTGCGGACTGAGACTGTCACTTGTGTAGTGCTACTCTGTTTATCAAATATTACTGTGTGCACCTATATTTTAAAACGAGCAGTCGCTCTTTTAAGAGCATTATGTGAGCCCTGCTATACCTGCAAGTAGAGGAGCCGGTAGACTCAGTGTCTAGTGCTGTCTCTCTGACTCAGTTCTGGGGGTTACGGGGTTACACTTTGGCACTATTGCTCAGGAAACTCAGCGTGCCTGGTCCTTGCATGAAAGGACTTCGCCCTGCCTGGAACTCCCTGCAGTTGGTACAGTCAAATATTTTATTTTAAAGCTACGTTTTGGAGGCTGACCACTGCCTTCACTTCCAGATGAATCCCGGCTATTTTAGCAGGTCCTTCTGTGAGCAGGGTGACTTAAGTGTATATATCAGTGTGGACTGAGACTGTCACTTGTGCAGCGCTACTCTGTGTAGCAAATATTACAGCATGCACCTATATTTTAAAATGAGCAGTTGCTCTTTTAAGAGCATTATGTGAGCCCTGCTATACCTGCAGGTAGAGGAGCTGGTAGACTCAGTGTCCAGTGCTGTGTCTCTGACTCAGTTCTGGGGGTTAAGGGGTTGTATTTTGGCACCATTGCTCAGGAAACTCGGCGTGCCAGGTCCTTGCATGAAAGGACTTTGCCCTGCCAGGAACTCCCTGCAGTTGCTACAGTCAAATATTTTATTTTAAAACTATGTTTTGGGGGCTGACCCCTGCCTTCACTTCTGGGTGAATGCCAGCTATTTTAGCAGGTCCTGCTAAGGAGAGTATGTGATTCTCAAGACGAAAGATCTGACGCCAAGACATGCAGTTCCTATGGACTTGCCAGATGAGTGGTACTTCATATCATACAGATAGGTATTGTTTGGATAACTATATAATAAACTGAAGTAGTATATGTCTTTTTAAATTCAAGGGGTCCTGTAATTGCATTGAAACACACATAATATAAGTATGGGGTTTCTTGTTACTATGGATGGCTGTAGTTTAATCGAGTGCACTCAGTGCAACATGTATTTGAAACTTAATCAAGATTATGAAGAGCCTGACTTTATATGTCCCAAATGCATTGAGAACACTGAATTAATAAATTAAGTTAATACATTTAACGAAAGACTTAAGGCATTGGAAGAAAGTCAAGAGGCAGATGATGACCAGATTTAATTCTGTTTCAGAGAACTCGCCCGCTAATGCTAAGGCCTTGGTTGTAGAAAATACTATAACTCAACAGCATGAAATAATACAAGGTCATAAAAAGGAAAAAACAACAAAACAGGTTAAACACGCCCATGTCAAAAACTCATTACAGGGAAATGGAAACAGGGAAGTTACAGGCACTAAAAATATTGCCATAACATATACCCCAAATAAAGACAGTAAAAGAAATAGGGAAGAAGAACTTAATGACAGTAATGATGAGTGGTATCAAGTATAATATGGAAAGGCCCCTAGAAGAGGTAGAAGGGACGCCAGTTTCCAACTCCATTATTTAATCATTTTGACCCACTTGTACCTTTACAAAATGATCAGGATTATCCCGAAAATGGGACTGAGGAATTACCAACTGAACTCAGTAACACAAGTTGTATTGCAATACATAAAAGTAGTACAGAACCTGACGATTTGCAACCTTTAATTCAGTTTGATACTCCTGTTAAAAACAGGATTGAGCAGGATGCATTTAATAAAATTATACCAGATATCTTGGTACTTGGAAACTCGATGGTAAAAAATATAGATAGGATTATATGCAACCCTGATAAAGCCCATAGAACTTTATCCAGTTTCCAAAGAGCTAAAATCCAAGATATTTCTTGCATGTTGGACAACATATTAAAAAATACCTTGCCAGAACCCTTGGTTATTATTCACGCTGGCACTAACAACATCTCTAGAGATTCAGAATAAGACATCAAAGAACATTATGTTTCTCTCACTAAAACTTATACAGTTGGGTTGCACACCTATTATATCAGAATTTTTGCCTACACCTAGGGCAAACCATATGCAAATCATTAAACAAAGATGGGTGAACAACTGGCTAAGAGGATGGTGTTTAAAACAAGGTATCGAGATCACAAAACGCTGGGAAGAATTCATAATTAGACCAGAACTATATGCTAGGGATGGTCTGCACCTCAACTTTAGAGGTATTAAATTACTTGTGGAACACATAACTGCAACTATTAACAAACATTTAAACTAAGATGTAGGGGGAAGGGCTAACAAAACTAGTCCAATTGGATTACACCAGCTTTCCCAACACTGAACAAGAAAGAATACAGTAGAACCTAAATATAATAGTCAGAAAAGTAACACAGGAAACACATTAATAATATTGTTATTCAATGCTAGAAGCTTGATAAATAAAATTGATGAATTAAATAAATTATTAGTTACTAAAGATATTCATATCTGTGGGGGTCCTGAAACCTGTTTCAAGGAGAACACAGATATACCTGGTTATCAAAAAATATGTAAGAACAGAATTCTAGAAAAAAAGGGGGTGGTGTCGCACTATATATACACATGATTGCCTTATGGCCTTTGAATGTAATCAGAATGATTTAAACAAAGAATCCATTTGGGTAAAAAAAAAAAAAGACACAGCAGATCCTCCTTAATATTGGTCTCATATATCGGGCTCCTTACACAATCCATGAGCAGAACAATAATTTGATAACTGAAATAACAAACCTTGATATAAAAGAGGATATGCTACATATGGGCGACTTTAACTTCCCAAATATTGACTGGAATAGAAGTACAGGTAGTAACAACATTGAAAATCAATTTATTGATGCTACAGTTATGCAGAATTTAGAACAAATTATTGATAGTCCCACTAGAGGGAATAATATTTCAGATCTAGTATTCACTAACAAAGTGGATCTTGTAGAAAATATTGAGATTATGGCCCCACTGGCTGATACTGACCATAAACTTATCTTCCTAAAATACAAGGTAAAACATTTCATTAATAATGGAAAAACTACTTTATTAAATTATAACAAAGCAAACTTCAAAAGGATAAAAAAACTACTTAAATAATAGGAATTGGCAAAGAGAATTAGGGGTCACATGTCTCACCGAAACATGGAAAATAACAGCCAATCATATTAATTTCTGCATTAAAATGTGGGTACCTACTAGACGAAAGTACATCAGATCAAGGAGAGTCCCTGTCTGGTGGATCCAAAGGTTAACCAAACTAATAAGGAGAATGAAAAGATATTACAGGGCCTATAAAAAGAAAATGACTTCAGATACTGTAATTGGCAAAAAATCAAAAATATTGCTAAAAATATTAAAATCTTAATTAAGAAAGCTAAGCAAGCTACAGAACTTAATTTGGTGAATAAGGTCAAAGATAACCATAAGAATATTTTTTAGTTATATAGGAAGCCTGAAAGGGAAACAGCCCTCAACAGGCCCCTTAAAAATTGGCGAACGGGTTTTAACTGAAGAAAAAGACATGGCAACTGAAGTCAATACATATTTTGTGAGTGTACATAACCCGACAACCCATACCCAACAATATATTGACTTGAACTGCAAAGAAATAGAGTTTCAAATAACCAACATTATCGAAGGAATAGTCTTAAGACTAATGGGCTACCCAGGGCCAGATGGCATTACGCCTGGTTTTCTAAAAAAGACTGGTGTTTCAACTTGCTGTGCCACTGACAGTCCTATTTAATAGATCCATCTTGGAAGGTAAGGCCCTTAATGAGTGGAAGATGGTGGAGGTGATACCAATCTTTAAGGGGGGAGTAGAAGAACAGAGGTAGGAAATTACCGCCCCATAAGTTTGACCTCACTTATAGGAAAACTTATGGAAAAATTAATACAAAAATATATTTCCACTCACTTACTAAATAAGGGATATGTAGATCCAACTCAACATGGATTTACTTCCAGAAGATTGAGCTTATCAAATTTAATCAGTTTTTTTAACCAGTTAGTGCAGCCTTAGACAAAAATATCCCTGTTGACATCATTTTTCTTGATTATGCGAAGGCCTTTGACAAAGTCTCTCACAAAATCTTAATAAATCAACTTGTAAAATTAGGACTAAACAATAATGTCATTAGATAGATCTCTTCTTGGTTCAGTAATAGGATTCAGCATTTAACCATTAAAGGACATTCATCGGCCTGGGTGTGTGTTACCAGTGGTGTCCCACAGGGATCTGTGCTGGGACCAATACTATTTAATATTTTGATATCATCCCATCCCTGCTGTAGCAAAGTATGGGTCGGAAAATATGCTGATGACTGCAAACTGGGATGTTTGGTAAAAAATCAAGAGGATGCAAGTTCCTTACAAAATAATTTGAATGCTATAGCAAACTGGGCCAAGGAGAATGAAATGTACTTTAACCAAGACAAGTGTACAGTGATGCACTCATGGAAAAAAAAAAAAAACCTCATGTATACATACCAAATAAAAGGCATTACACTGTTATCAGTCAAAGAAGAAAAATACCTAAGTGTAATTGTTTCTGACAATTTAAAGTTTGATACCCATGCATTAGTTATGGCTAAAAAATGTCAAAAATGAATGGGATGTATTCTAGGGAATATTAAGAGTGGAGAGGTGGAGGTGGTGGTTCCACTGTACAATGCATTGGTAAGACCACATATGGAGTACGGCTCTCAGTTTTGTGCTCCTACATCTAAAAGGACTCAGGTATTATATGAAAATATACAAAGGAAAATTACAAGATCTATAAGACTCACTAAGAACATGAGCTACGGAAATGGGTTGCTTAAATTAAACCTTTACCCGATAAAATATAGGAAGGGAAGAGGGGATCTTTGTTTAATACATAAAACTCTACAAGATGCTTACATGACAGAAACCCTAGGGTTTAAGAGGAATCCAGGTATTAATCATACCAGATCCCATAAACTGAAATTAATTGGTGAATCTAATAACACAGTTAAACAAAGTAATTACTATACACAGCGGGTGATAACTAAATGGAATACGCTTCCAAGTGATGTTATAGATAGCCCCAACCTGAGTACTTTTAAGACCAACCTGGACGACTTTATGAGACATAAGAAATTCTTGTTCCACCAATGAACTGGTGGCGAGTTCATTAAAGGAACAAGTGCTCTCTGCACTTGTAACCCACAATAAAATCTTAAGGGAATTAACAAGGTGAAAGAGTCTAACATGTTTCAATATAAGAAAAATAGCAGGACGCGAGGACACAGCATGAAATTAGAGGGAGGCAGATTAAGGGGTAAATGTGAGGAAGTTCTTTTTCACAGAAAGGGTGATGGATGCATGGAACGGCCTACCTCAGGAAGTGGTGGATATGAATACAGTGCAGGGCTTCAAACAGGCATGGGATAGGCATAAGGGAGCTATACAGATGAGTATGAATAGATAGGATATTGACAGAGTAAAGGCCTACGGCACACTCATAAGGTAGAAAAAATAGGCAGACTGGATGGGCCTTGAGGTCCTTATCTGCTGTCAACTTCTATATTTCTACATTTCCTCCACTGCTCTGGAACCACGCCTATTTCTAGTGATCCACTGAACAGCTAAATCAGAGGTTTAGCCAGTTCCTCCCAGAGCTCCTTTAGGATCCTCAGGTGAATTCCATTGGGGCCCCATAGCTTTATCCACCCTAAGCTGTTCTAGTGCTCTTTTTACTCTGTCCTCTGAAAAAGGTCTAATGTCCACCCATTCTCCCTGTTTGCCCTTCTCCATTAATGGAGGACCATCTCCACTGTCTTCTGTGAATATGGAGAAGTATTTGTTGAGGATGGTCGCCTTGTCAATGTCTTTCTCCACTACCCTGCCTCCCTCTTCCCTAAGTCTCACAATCCCTCCCCGTCTTCCTTCTTTCAATAATATACCTAAAGAATGCCTTCCCTTCTTCCTTCACTGATTTAGCTAGCTTTTCCGCGATTTTGGCCTTTGCTGCCTTTACTGCCTTGTTCGCTTCCTTTCATTTTTCCAAGTATTCTTGCTTGCCCTCCTTGCTTTGTGTTGGCTTGTACCTCAGAAATGCCATCTTTTTTCTTCTTACTAGCTCTGCTACTCCCCTAGAGAACCACAGTGGTTTCCTCTATCTCTTGCTGCAGGGCCTGGCACAGTGGGTTACTACCAGGTGCGGGGCTTCCCTTATCTTATCCCACTGTTCCACTAGCCCACTTATGTTATCGTATCCCTGCATAGCCTTCCTGAATTTGTCCTTCATCTTACCAAAGTCTGTCCTCCTGAAATCCAGAATTCTAGTGCTTGTGTGCCTAGCCTCCTGTGACATCCTTATGGTGAATCCCACAGCTCGACGATCACTAATCCCCCCACTGTGACTTCTTTTATCCTGTCCCCATTGCTTAAGACAAAATCCAGAATTGTATTCTCCCTCGTAGGCTCCCTTAGAAACACAGAAACATAGAATTTGACGGCAGATAAGGACCGCTTGGCCCACCCAGACTGCCCATTTCCCTACCTAATGGATAAGCTGCAGATCCTAGTTAACCAGCAGCCTACTTCTTCCTACCCCCACCCCCTAGAACTGCCTTATGACTGTCCCATGCATGCTTGAATTCAACCACTGTTTTTGACTCCATAACCTCCTACAGAAGGCCATTCCATGCATCCACAACCTCTGTGAGAAAAATAATTCTTAAATTACCTCTGAGCCCCCCCTTCAAATTGTGCCCCTTGTTCTTGCACACCTCTTTTTGAAACATGCTACCCTCTTGGACTTTGTTGATTCCCTTGAGGTACTTGAAAGTTTCTATCATGTCCCCCCTCCTCCTTTCCTCGAGGCTATACATACTAAGCTCCTTTAGTCTCTCTTCATATGTCTTCCGTGCAGACCCTGCACCATTTTAGTTGCCCTCCCTGGACAGCTTCCATCCTGTCCATGTCTTATGGAGATTGGTCTCCAGAACTGCACGCAGTACTCCAGATGGGGTCTCACCAGCTGTCTGTACAGTGGATAAAACTTCCTGTTTTCTACTGGTGATGCCTCTCCCTATGCATCCCAGTATCCCCCCAGCCCTCCTTGCTGCCCTCTCACATTGCTTGCCCACCTTTAGGTCATCTGATATGACTACCCCCAGGTCCCTTTCCACTTTTGTTGTTGTTAGTATCTCACCTCCCATTGTGTACTCTTCCCTTGGGTTTTTGTTAGCTGTGTGAGACCTGCCACTTGCAGGGATTGCAGGAATACTTTACTCCTGGCCAAGGCTGCTGCCGGAATGCTCCAGTCCTCATCTGGCAAGTTGAAGACACCCATCGGCAGCAATTCACCCTTTTTTGCCATGTTCTCAATAATCTTCAGCAGTTCTCTGTCTACAACCTCTGCCTGCCCTGGGGGCCTGTATATCACTCCCGTTCCAAGTACTGTTCCCCTCCCCACTTCCAGGGTCACCCACAGTGCCTCTGCTCCCCCCCCCCTTGTCTTGTGGGACTGTCGCTTTTATCCCTTCCCTGATGTACAATGCCACCCCTTCCCCATCTTGCCTTCTCTGACCCATCTGTGCAGCGTGTACCCTGGAATGGTTAGCTCTCAGGCATGGTTGCTACTGCACCATGTCTCTCTGACTGCCATGATATCTAGGTCCTCAGCGGCCATTAATGCCACAAGTTCCGGGATTCTGTTACCCAGACTACGGGCATTTGGTGCACATAGCCCTCCAATCACAGCTTCCCCCCTCTGCTATAACTCCAGTACCATCCCCCTTATTCTGTGTCTGCCCCTCCTGTACTTTACATGAGGTCCCTCCTTTTTTTACCTATGGCCGCTCCTTACTCGTGGCCATGCCAGTTTCCTTTAGTCTGATGTTGGGGGGTTCCCTTCCATTCGTTGATCCCCTTACCTTTATATCTTTCTGCTGCATCCTCATTTAGGTCTTCTTCTCTATGCTGGAGACCTCCCAGTTTAAACCCTCCATGAAGACCTCCAACTTCTGCCTTAGCACTCTCACTCCTTCTCCGGTGAGATGTAGACAATCATGCTTGAAGAGCTTCCTGTCCCAGAAGGTCCCCCAGTCTCCAATGTAGTGCATCCCATTGTCTGCGCACCAACCCTGGAGCCACCGGTTGAATTCCCTGATCTCTTTGTTCCTGATCTTGTCCTCACTTCCGCCCTTTCTCCAAACTGGCAACACCGCTGAGATAGCCAGGTGTATTGTGTACTCCTTTAGGCTCTTCATGTCTGTCTTGGCTTCTTCCACAGTCCTATTTGCTATGTCATTTGTCCCAAGGTGGACAATGATCACCGCAAAATCCTGATTTCTTCTTACCAGCCATCCTACTCTGTCCTTATCACTCCTTGCAGATGCTCATGGCATGCATTTCACAGTGGTTTCAGCTCCTACTGCACTGATGGACTGTGCCTCCACTCCTCGCAACTTAAGGAGTCTCCCACGACCAGAATCCTCCTGTTGCTCTGCATATTCTTCCTCCCCTTTCTTGTACCTCCTTCCTGCTTTCTTGAATCAGGTTTGTCCTGCTCGATTCTTCCTTCTTCCCCACCTGGTTTCTGTCCCCTGGCTGGAGGGGGATGATTCTGCGTGTGGCTGGCAGTGCCCCATCTTAACTCTAGGTGCCCCACTGCCCCCTAACACCACTCTCCATCCCCCAAGACCAATGGACCTTTGGGGGAGTGCGTGGGTAAGGGGGGGTGGGCATCCCCAATCCAGTCTCCTCTGCAGCCTTGTGATCTCTTCTCTTGCCTGCCATAGATCCATCCGTAGTTCCTCAACTGTCCTGTAGAAGAGGCACCCCAGTTTCCAGTGTATCTGCCTTGCTACCAGCCCTCCACAGCACTGGCAGATCTGGATGTCCATGTCTGTTTTTCTCCTGACCTGCAGGTGTCACTGTTTATTTCTCACTTCACTGTGTCTTCTCTGTCTTCTCTTCCTGTTTTCAATGGTGCCTTTTCTTGGGAGCCCTGCAGGAAGTTCCCTTGGGCTTCTATAAATAAAGACAGACCCTGGGTGGTTGGGAGGGTGGGTAGTACTATTACCACCCCTTAGCAGTTAAGTGAAGGGGGAGATTTAGTGGATTCCCCCTTCCTCTCTAAAATGAGGCACTCTTAAAAGCAAATGCTAGCTCCCTTTTAGTTGTTAGCGTCCCTCACCAAAATGAGGTGCTTTTAAAAGTACATGCTAGCTCCTTTTCAGCTGCTAGCTGCTGCTTCTAAAAGCTGAAGCAAAAAAAAAAAAGTTCCAACACTTATTTTATGACCTTATGTTATGATCAAGACAGGTGGAAATTTTAAAATCTCATCCAAAAGGTGATTTTGCAGTGCAACTGCAAAAACATGTTTCCGAGGGGAATCTAAAAAAAATGACACCTGTCATGTTCATGAGGGAGGGTAGACAGTGTTTAAGCTGCCACTGGCCAAATCACACTTTACTACAAAATTCTGGATTTTTATGTTTTTTGTGGGTTACAAATTGCCAGACTGTGATGCTAATAGTTGCTGTGAGTGTAACTAACGAAAATGAAATATTCAGGTTTGGCTACAGACTTTGGGTATCTCACAAAAAATTTCAGTAGGAATTTGCCAAAAAACTACAAGTTTAAAATTTCCAGTTTATACCCCTGGGTAGCACATATAGAATAGTGGATGGGTGAACATCCACAACAAGGCTGTGTTTCCATCGAGGGAGTTGATGACATCATAAGAGACCTCGAGAGCGAAGCTCGAGAGGTCTCGTTGATGTCATCAACTGCCCGAGATGGGGACGCAGACTTAGTTGTGGATGTTCACCCATCCACTGTTTTTTATACTATATGGGTTTTTTTGTTTGACCTTTTTTTTATTTCGTTACTTGCCGTAGGCGCTGCTCCCATTCTCTCTGGTGCTTCTGCTTGCGCCCGTTCCCGCTTATGCTCCGTCCTGCTCCTCAGTAAAACAAGTAGTTTGAAAATCGGGGAGAAAAAAGAAAGCAATTGTTTTTAGAAAGGGAGCCATGTATGGCTCTCCGTGTCCCGATTCCCGACTTCTAAGTCGGTGGCTCCGCTGTTCGGCGCTCGCTAAATCGCGCCGCCATGTTTTTTGTTTTTTTTCTAGAGAGTGTCGTCTGAGCCAATCAGGCAGCAGGTCAAGGGTAAAAAGTTGTTGTACTATCGATGTGACGTCAGAACGATAGTACAACAACTTGTTTGACCTTTGAACTGTACTACAACAAGATTTCAGCAGTTGCTGAAATCCATTCACAATAGGCAGCACCCATATACTATAAGGGATATGTTGAACATTAGGGACCAAAATCTGCAAAAAAAATAAAGGCATCAGTAAACGTTGCAACAGTTCATCCTTTCTTCATAACTTAGTTGCTTTTTCACATTTTTGACCCCATATTTTCAACATAGTCTTTTTATGACCCTGTGATATGATCAAGTAAAAACAAGTGGCTTTTTTAAATCCTGTATAAAAGGTGGTTTTACAGACAGACTGTGAAAAAAGGTTTCAAAGGGGATTTGAAAAATGACACCTGTCATGTCAGTGTTTTATTTTATTTATTTGCATTTGTTAACCGGGTAAGCACACTAGACAGCCAAGTGCCTATTTTCAGGTGCGACCTGGGAGATTACAAGGTACATATATGAACATCAGGCAAATACAAGTGGAGGATTACATTACATAGAATTAGCACAACAGGGACTTTACAAGCATCAGATTTCATCAGGCAAATAGTAGTGAAGAGTTAATATAAAGTGACCAGAACACAGGGACGTTGTAAGACAACAATACCAAAAACAGGTATTACAATACAGTATTAAACACTGCAGTCAGTAGGAAGAAGTGCAGTGTGAATTCATCGCTCCAGGCAGCAAGTTGTAAGGCTAGCAGTTAGAATAAGGAGGAGTCACAGTTGGGATAGAGTGGGCCCAGTGCAAGAGAAAGGAGTGCGCAGTTATAGTGCTCACCCTGTTTTGCCGGTGGGCCTAAATGGTCCATTTTTATGTTTGCTTGCACGCATGTGCAAGAAACATAGTGCCATCATCCAAGTTTTCAGAGGTGTGTCACCCCCTCTTCCAATTCAGTCAGTGTGTTGGCAGGCCGCCCCCAGTCCTCCAATGCATGCTGGAGCTGTCTATGACAGCTCCAAAATGCAGTGGCGTACAGTTGAAAGGAGGAGCTACGCTTCAGTGAGCAGCAATCAGATATCGCCTGCTCATGCACAGCTCCCCCACACACACAAACACACGCATGCATACTGTGTGCTGCCCCCTCCACGCACACACTGTATAGCCGACGGGGTGCCCAATCCCCCGTCGGCTGTGCTGCGCTCCCCCAAAGCCTTCCACATGCCACGCTGGGTGCCCACCCCAGCGTGGCAACCATGTATAGCCGGACAGGGTGCCCAATCCCCGTCCGGCTCCACTGTCCTCCCCAGAGTACAGGGTGCTACGCTGAGAGCCCACTAGCGTGGCAATAGATGCTATGGCGAAGAGGTGCCCAATCCCCCGCCGGCTCCACGCCCCAACCAGCTGTCCTCTGTGCCACGCTGGGAGCCCACCCCAGCGTGGCAAACGTCCCCGCTGTCATTTAAAAAAAAAAAAACCTGTAAAGAAAAACGGTCCCACGCAGTCTCCTGCCCCCACAACCCGCACCCACCCACCGCGCACCCTGCCTCCCCACCCCCTCACCCCATACTTACCTCCGGAGTCCGGCGCGATGATCTTTGGTGGACCGGGAACACGTCTGCACTCTTCAAAGCCGACCGCGAACTGAGGAAATGCCGGTAAGCTGTATTATGGGATAGATAGGGTTTTTTCAACTTTGTTGCATATCTCAGGCATTTTTTGGAATTTCTGCATCAAATTTTCAACATGGGGTTTTTGGGACCCCTTCTCATGAATGCTGTCACTGTCATGGCATTATTCGGGCCCGAAGGGTGATTTTGCAATCACTGCGCGAAATCACCTTTCCGGACCGATTAACGAAACGACACTGCCAGTGTTCATAAGGTGGGCTCTCAAGAAGCCTATTTTGAAAATTTGGTGAAAAATTCCAAAAATGACTGTTTTACTGAGCGTGCATTGCGAGTTCCACACGACGCTTGTAAGTTCGCTAATTTTCAATATTTTCACTCCAGATTTTCAACATTGCCATTTTACCACACCTTCTTATGAGTAGTACAGCTGTCATTTTTCACATCTCACCCAAAACGTGTTTCCGCCCATGTAGCGCACAATGGCGCAGTCGGTGTGTGAAATCAATGTACAGGACAAATTAAGAAAATCACAGTGACACTGTTCATGAGCAGAGGTCTTAAAATGGCTATGTTGAAAATTTGGTGAAAAAATTCCTAAAAATGACTTTTACGAGCGTGCATGTGCAGTTCCTATGCATGCTCGTAAGTTTGGCAATTTAATATTTTACTCCAGATTTTCAACATTGTCGTTTTATTACACTTCCTTATGAACAGTACAGCTACCATTTTTTCATATGTCGCCCAAATGTGTTTTCAGTACATGTACGCAATAATGGTGCTGTTGGAAAAGCAAAGCAATGTTTGGGACAGATTACGAAAATCACAGTTATACTGTTCATGAGCGGAGGTCTTAAAATGGCTATGTTGAAAATTTGGTGACAAAAGTCCATAAATGACTGTGTTACTAGTGAGCATTACGCAGTTTCCACGCACCTGTGAAATTCATGACTTTGTAATATTTTCAGTCCAGATTTTCACCAGTGGCATTTTTCCACACTTCCTTATGAACTGTACAGCTGTCATTTTCACAACATGGTCGGTGTGGTTTCACACTTTCAGCGCAGAGATGCGGGTCGCTGTGGGAAATCATTGTTCGACAGATAAAGAAAATCACAGTGACACTGTTCATGATCAGAGGCACCAAAATGCCCGAGTTGACAATCTGCTGTAAAAAATCCCCAACCTAATTATATTACGGGTGTGCGTTGCACAGTTTCTATGTACGCTCGTGACTTCACCAGTTTTTTTTTATATTTTTACTCCAGATTTGCAACATTGACATTTTTTACACCTCCCCATGAACAGTACAGCTGTCATTTTTTACATCCTGTTCGGAATGTTTTTGCACCTGTGGTGCTAAATGCCGTAGTCGCTGTGCATAAGCAGCTTTCGGCTAACAAACTGATATTGCCACTGTTCATGAGGTGGGGTCACAAAAAAACCATGTTGAAAATTTGGAGTGAAGATACCAACGAATGCCTGAGGTATTAGGGTTTCCAACCATAACGCCCAACCCTGTAGAGAATGCCAGGCATCAGGGGTGTGACTTGGGATTTCTTGTAATGCTCATACCATTCCACACCCTGCAGCCAGTGAGAGGCACTGAGGTATGCCTTGGACTCTTCAGCCCCAAAGTTCACCCCATTCTCCTATATCGCACCCACCTCACCGTATTTCCTAATGGAATGGGGTGCGCATAAGGGCCAAAGACCCCAAGGAACACCGTGACACTTGTCAGTGTCTGCAGGGTGGGGTGTGGTGAAATGGTGTGGCCATTATGCCTGACGACCCAAAGGCACACCCCAATGCCTGTCACTCTCTGCAGGGTGGTGGTGGGGTTGGCTTCAGTTCAATACTTCACTACCATTCCTATTACACAGCTCTGTAACTTCTACACTACCACTGCCAATGCCAGCAAGCAAACATTCGGCATTGACAAATGCTTGTTATATATGCTGTGAGAAAAGGAGGAGTATGAGCACATTTGTGTTCTGCCCAAGTCATAATGTTAGGTGTTGGTTTTATCTTTAAGGGGCATGGGAAGTGGTGAGGAGGTGTGAGGGATGCTTGGCAGAGGGTGGGATATTAAAATGGGACACGGGAAGCAATGGAGAGGTGGGAGGGATACTTGGAGGGTGGGGTACTGCAACAGGGCACAAGAAGAGACAGTGAGGAATACTTGGCAGAGGGTAGGATACTGAAACAAGGCACAGGAAGCAATGGAGAGGTGGGAGGGATACTTGGCTGAGGCTGGGATTTTTTACCACTGGGGGAGGATGAGACAGCAGACAGGTCATGATGCTACTCAGCTAGCTGCTGCGTGGCATCCTGCAGATAAAAGGATGGAGCAGCTCTGGACTGGAGCGGCTGCTTCCTTTCAACTACATGTAGTTTCCGCCCAGCAAGCCAGGAATGGTGTCATGATCTGCCACGCTGATCACTGGGCTATCAGAGTCAAGCCCACTACAGCCTGGGCTGCACTGGACCTAATAGTGACACACCACTGAAATGCTGCTCTCATAAAAGACATTAGCTTCTGCATACGCAGCAAGCAAACATAAAAAAGGAGATATTTCTTACTCTAGGATGCCCACACTGGATGGGACAACTGGCACCACACAATTAGAGAGAAGCCTGAGCAACAGCTACTAGGCTACCACCCCAAAATGGAGAAAATCATGTTGGCAACTAAAGGGCGGGGGGCTCTGAACAGTATCCCCTTGAGTAGCATTAGCCTATGCCTGGTATCAGGTACAGAAGTTAATCTCAATGCAAAAAGGGTCTGCGTGCATTCGAGAATAGTAAGGTGTCCAGTAAAGAGGATGCCTTCTTAAGTGGAAAAACAGTAGTGTGGAGTAGAAAAGCCAAGCTACTCCCAGTGCCTTTTTCCTCTGAAACAGAGCAAAAAAGGGGTAGATGGACTACACTGAGAAGTGTAACCCACCCCCAACAGAGTGGGACTTACCTGGTCTGCCTCCCAGCCATGTGGTCTCACCAGTCTTGGGTCCAGTGGTGCTCTTTTATTGCCACTGCCAGCCCTGTGTGCCCATTCTGCTGGGGGTCTGAAGGAATGGTGTGTAAACAGTTAAAAACCAGCAGCTTGCGGTGCAGCACAGCTAGAGCTGGGCAAGCCAGGAAGTACTGCACAGCTCAGTGTGCGCATGTTCGAGCTGGCTCCTGCTCAAACATGTGAACTGGTGGTCTGCTTGTAGTTCCTATTAGTGCTGTGGCGCTCCTATGAAGTATGCCTCTGCAGTTTGAGGCAAAGTGTCTCCAGTGTGCTCTGACCTCTGGGATCCCAAGGTACTAGAATGAGGGTGCAGACACACATCGGCGGGTTTACAGGAATCTAAATTTTGTAACAATGCTAAAGTGTTTTATGTGTACTGTCTCTTTACAGACAGCAGAGGCTGCCTGTGAATGTGTTTCTGCCTGTTGCCTGAAGACTCAGTGCTACGGCACTACCGAATGGCAGATGGAGACTCCTTCAGTGCTCATTCCACAACCAGACAACAGAACAAAGGGACACTTACTGTGGCAAGTGGACATCTATGGTAAAAATAATTCAGAAGCCCTTAAAAATTACTTTAAAGTTGGGACTTCAGGTGAACTGTTTTGATGGAAGCCATGTTGGTAATTTATGACCCTTCTCTGCCCAATCAGGAGTCCAGGAGCCCGGAGGATTGTTGCTATGGCTCCTGGGAAGGGGAAACTGGACAATCTTCTTTGCACCTTTATCGGTGTCCAAGCGGATGTCAAGTGAGCCTGATGCATATTAACTTTATAGACGGACAGCTGTGTCAGCCAACTAGATGCTGTTTTTGTTTCCTCAGACAGTGGGGGAGAATGCAGCTCACGAGTTCTGCCTGAGATTTTCTTTGTGAAGCAGAGGAGCATTTTGTGTGCCAAGGAGAAGTGTGAAGTAGGCCAGAGGCTTCCACAGCTAACCGCCAGGCGCCTTGCCAGAATCTGAAAGCCAGAGTGTTTGGAGAGTTCGTTTGTTGCTAAACCCTGCAGTTATTTGAAAGAAGCCCTCAGCCTGTGAGGAAGGTTGGACTGTATCCTGCTAAACTCCTGAAGTATTGTCTGGGTTGAGCAGCCAGATCCCAGAGACGAGTTCAGGACATTCCCACTGTCTGGGAAATCCAGTCTTAATCCAGCAAAGCTGAGTTTGCGGTTCGAACCTGTAGTTTGGGAACCACCTGAGAGACTATTTGCTACTAGCCCTGGGAGGTGAGCTGAACTGCCAAGTCGAAAGGACTGTGTGACTTCTGAACATCATTGTAGAAGCTGCTAACAGCAACTGACAGTCTGGGGAATCAACCAGGTATTGTCACAGCTAGGCATCGTTTTCTCCTGGGAGTTGGATGCCCGGACTTGTGAGGTAGGCGTGTGGCCCTAGTCCTCAGTACTGGTCTGTTCCAGCATCCACACCAGCCCGCAAGAAGGTTCAAGTTCAAGTTTGCTGCAGAAAAAAACTCCATTGAGCAAGCTCATTCACAAGGAGGTCCTGATACATATATACAGACAAGGCAGATACTACATACAAACAGTAATTACTTAGTGCATGCGTAAAGTGCTCAACAGAAAACAGTGCATCCAATCGCCTAACAAGTATGCTAGTCCCTGTATTTAAAACCACTGTAATCAGATCGGCCAAGACAACTCAGATCTTAGCGGCAGCTACACACGTCTTATTTTTGCATTACATAGCAATTTGAAAAGGCTGGGCAAGACTAGCTTGGGAAGCTTCAGGGATGTTTGTAACTGGTTCCAGATGGTGGGGAGGGTGACTGAGAAGGAACATATGCCCAGATTGGTGCGGGTATTTGGGACCTTTAATGCTAAAAAGTCTAAGTTCCTAAGTGAGTAGACGCTGTGGGCAGTCAGAATAAGGGAAGTTAGGTAACTAGGCAGTTTGTGGAGAAGGAGTTTTATGGCCCAGGTACGGGCATGGAGCATACGTCTAGTAGTGAGTGATGTCCAGCCTACGGTTGAATATAAGTTACAGTGATGCATCTGAATCGGGGAATTCGTAACGAAACGCAAGGCCCAGTGGTAAAGGACGTCCAATTTCCTTAGATTTGAGGTTGCAGACAATGTGTAAATTATGTCCCCATAGTCAAGGAGCGGGAGGAACGTGGCTTGTACTTGCCTGGTTCTAATGTCTAGAGAGAAGAGTGTCCTGTTTCGGAACAGAAAGTCAAGGCATATTTTTAACCTTCTGACAATGTCATCTATATGTTCCGAGAAGGTGAGCTTATTGTCAATCCAGAACCCGAGGTATCTGAACTTCGGGGTGACTTCGAGAGGTTCGCCTAGAGATGTAACTAGAAATTCATTCAACAAGGTGGAAGCGAGCGAGGGCACCGTTTTGGGAGAGAAGATCATAGCTTTGGTTTTTTTAGCATTTAGGAGAAGTCTGACATTAATGAGGTTAATTTCGAGTTGGGCAAAGTCCGCTTGAAGGATCTCCCCAACCTTGGATAGAGATGCTTCAGAAGTATAGAGAACCGTGTCATCGGCAAAGAAGTGGAGTTTCGATTGAGTTATATGGCGGTCGAGTTCGTTAATGTATATAGAGAAAAGGATAGGACCTAATATAGAGCCTTGTAGGACTCCTCTAGTGATTGGTAGGGGGGAGGAGAACGTACCATCGACTTAAATTTTTTGCGTCCTCCCTGAAAGATAACTGCTAAACCACTGTATGGTCGTTGCAGTAGCCTCTATATTGGCAAGGCTGTATTTGGTTATGGAGTGATCTACTGTGTCAAATGCCTTTCTTAGGTCTAAGAAGACAGCCCCCATGATCTTCTTAGAATCCATAGCAGTGATCCAGTCATCGGTCACTTTGGCGAGGGCAGTAACAGTACTATGGCTGGAATGGAAACCAGATTGAACTGGGTTCAGGAGCGAGAAGGTTTCCTTATGTTGCTTTAGCTGTGCATAGATAAGTTTTTCCAAGACTTTGGAGAGGACTGGAAGGATCAAAATGGGTCTGTAATAGTTTAGGTCACAAGGGTCACCTGATTTAAAAAGCGGAAAGATGTGGGCTAGTTTCCAGCATGATGGGACGACAGAGAATGAAATAGAAAGGTTGAAAATGTGGAGGATGGGGGCAGTGAGGTGGGGGATCAGAGTTTTAAGAAGAATGGTTTGATACCATCATTTCCTGCACTTTTTTTGGTGTCTAGCTTGATAAGGGCATCTTCCACTTCTTTAAAGCTGATAGGGCGGAGCTGAAAACAGCAGACTGACACTGATATGTCGGGGTCTGAATTAGCCTGTCTATTCACTTGTGCCGCATAGGGGGGTGAATCAAATGCCAGCCCAGCGGTGGCAAAGTGAGAGTTAAATTCTTCTAAGATTTGGCTACTATCTTCAATGATCACATTGCTTTTAATGATTTTAGAAAGTAAGGGTAAGGCCACCAGTTTCCCTTTGATTGACTTCAAGGTCTTCCAACTTTTCTGTGCATCCCCCTTGGCCTGTTCTAGCGTGGACACATAGAAGTTGGCTCTGACAGAATGGATAAGCTTGACGTAGGCATTCCTCGAGGTTCGAAAGGCCTGCCAGTCTACCGGGCTCTTGGTATGCCTCAACTTTGCCCACAGCTTGTCACGCTTGCAGAGGGCAGACTTGAGCTCTGGGGAGAACTAGGGTGAGAGAACTTCCGCGTCCTGACTTTAATGAGCAGTGCGTGTTTAGTTGCTATACAGTTGAGTTTCTCATTTTGGACTGTGACCGCCTCATCTGGAGTTGTGGCGAGATATAGGCTCTGCCACCTAATCTTACTAAGGTCGCGTAGGAAATTTGCTGGTAGAAATTTTCTGAATGACCGTTTGGTTATGAACTTGGTCTGATTTTGTGCTTTTGCCTGAGACCTAGTACATACAACTATTCCATGGTCACTCGTGTCATTGTGAAATACTGCTGTACAGAGGAGTTTGTTAGGGTGGGTAGTAAGAATAAGGTCAAGAATGGAGCTATTCGCAGCGCTAATCTTATTAGTCCTAGTTGGCTCGGTCACTACTTGGGTAAGTCCCAATTCATCACAGAGCGATTTGAGGGTTTGAGATTTGTGTGTAGCCAGTTAAGTTAAAGTCTCCAAGATTAAAACTTGTATTCATGAGATGATTACTGATTTCAAAATCTCCAAGATGTCTGTGCCACCATTAGGGGCCTATAACCACCTATGATTGTAATACATTCCTTAGATGGTAGGTGTAGTTTTAGGGAGATTATTTCATATTCCTTGTGCTTAGTGCTGCAAAAGATTTCACTAACTGAGAATTTAGTTTTTGCATATATAGCTACTCCCCCTCCTCTGGATACCCTATCTGCTCTATACAGATTGTAACCCAGGAGAGAGACTTGTTGATCCAGATTTATTTATTTTTTTAACCAGGACTCCGTAATGACAATGAAATCGGGCTTTGTGTGTAGGGTCCAAACTTGCAATTGGTCGATTTTTTTTGTAAGGCTTAATATATTGACGAACATTATTTTAAGGCCTGAGGCTGACGCGTACTCTGTTAGTGAACTGAACAGTGAGCAAGGGCCTGGATTTACCTCGACATTGCCTGAGCAAAGTAGAAGCAGGAGGAGTAATTTTTTAAGTGTGTAAATGAAACACCTAAGCTCTTTATTCCTTAAACGATGTTTGTTAGAATCTGGGGATGTAAGCATGACGTTGCTGGAGGGCTTTAATGAGAAGTGGTTCTGCATGTATAGTAAGGGGAGTGCAGAAGCCGTGAATGGTGATGGGAGCAGCAGGTTTGAGGACATTGGCGTGAAGACAGGAGGGGGGTGCTGGGTAAGGTAGGGTGCAACGGCAAGTGTCTTGAGTGGCAGGATATAGTAGGGCAGGTATTATTTTGGAGGCTGGCTCTTGACGGTGTACAGAGTAGAAGGTACACAGCAGCAGATCAGTAGGAAGCTGAAAGTGCAGTAAGCCATAGTTTAGGTAAAAAAAAAGGGGGGGTTTAACGAGTAAGAATGCCTACAAGAGAGAGCTTTTCTAGGGGCGAACGGAGGAGCCCTAGAGATAGGTCCAAATATTGCCCAATGGGAGAGGAGATTCTACTTGAGGCGGGGCTAGAGTGTATTTAATGGGGCCTTGGAGGGGACCAGAGGGAAAGCAAAGTCCTTTTATCGGAGGAAAGTTCGATGCAAGACCTCGGCTCCTGACCAATCGGGGCCACTCAGCGAAAAGGTGCTCGACTTCGATAGGCTGGTGGAGGTGCCATTGCTTGGAGAGTTGAATCTGGGCTGGGGCGGCAATTGGCGGCCTTGAAATAACCAGCCGACTCGCTGGGCTATGAGAGCCGGTGGAGCGAGCGATTTCCCCAGTCACGGGGGTGCCGCTGAAGGAAAAGGAGAGAAAAGCAAGATTTTAAAGGCAGCTAGGGTACAGCAAGGTCACGTAGCACAGGGCAACAGATTTACAAGACAAAGGGAATACTTAGAGTGGGCGCCACAAAGGCAGGGGCAGTTTAGCACTCCAATTTAACTTAAACTGGGCTGTAATCACTTGCTAAACGGTAGCTTGTTTCACAATAACTCCATTTTCTACAACAATTACAATTTAAACAAGAAGCCTGTACTGGTAAAATGTTCTAGTTTTAATCCAGAGGGGAAAGCAAAGTCCTTTTATCGGAGGAAAGTTCGAATTGCAAGACCTCGGCTCCTGACCAATCGGGGCCGCTCAGCGAAAAGGTGACATGCTTCCAAAGACTGTTTCATCCCAGAAGGTGACAAGCTGCAAGAGCTTTTCCACAACCAAGTAAGCCACAGATCCCTATGTGCAGCCCGAAGCCCCAGCTCGACTGCCTGAACCTGCTACTGGCAGGCAGACCCTATGAAGTTGTCTTCAGAACTGTGAGTAGATACAGGGCCTGTCCTGACCTGGGGAGTTAAATCAAGTTGTTTTCAGTTTCCTAATTTAGTCCCAACACTAAGTGCACCAATGCCGGCCACCCAGCTACACCATTCAGACCCGCAGCATTTCCTTACCTGGGCACGCAGACTGACGTTAGATGCACTGGTACCAGTGGGGCCTGTCAAACAATGTGTCATTGCTCAGGGGTGACACTACTGTTAATGTGGATGTGCTTATACACTGCTTATCAAATCGTTACTTTCTCTTAGCCCCTTTTCCCTATCCCTCTTTAATAAATTATTTATTTTTATTATTCAACATTGTGAACATATTATTAGCAATCGCTGTTAACTGCATGTGGTTTACCAAAGTATAACAAAAGCTGGAATTCTGTGTGTGGGGTGACTGTGAAGGTAGATGGATAGGTACATTGTCCCAGGAGGCTGTACCAGACAAACAGCTGGCCCACTATATTTTTTTACTCTAGGTGAAGGCACCATGCTAATCAATTCATCTTGGTAAAGAATCCCCCTTTTCCATCTGAAACAGAGCAAGGCCCCTCAACCTTGCTGAACCCACAAGGCAGGGGTAGTAACCGAAAGTTACACAGCGATCCAGTTACAGAAGGTAAACACCTTGGAAGTAAATTACACTGCTTGCATACCTGAGAACTGCAGCTATTCTTCCTCAAAACAGAAAATTTCACATGCCCAATCCCAAAAGATACCAAGTCCAGTTGCAGGCCATGGTGTAAGGGGAAGCAGCAGGGGCCTCGTCGGTCTGGCCTTGGAACCGGTGGGACTGCCCGCAGCAGTCTGGCCTTGGTACCGGTGGAACTGTCCGCTGAATTTGCTGCATTCCAGAAACTGCCCAGAGTTCCACGAAATGTATACAGTGATGCAAACGTTTGATGGGAGACCCCCTTATTGAAATAAGTATCAAAGCAAACACCATCACTGTCGATCATGGGAAGGGAAATGTTCTTGCTTTCTCGACTCCCGCAACCAGTAAATTTTTGGTTTAGCTAGCGCTAGTTGAGGGGTTGGTCAACGCTTCAGTGGTGCCTTTGAAGAAGAAGCTGATGTGAGCCACAGCCAATGATCCGGTTGATGACCTGTTCAAAACTGTGCTCAAATCGGACAACCAGGGGTCTGAAGAGGATGAGGCTTCATCGCGCTCCAAGACCCCAGTACTGCAGGAGCCTCCCCAGTTGGAGAGGCTGGGCAGACCATGACTCAGCTCAACCCAAACCCCATACTGCTTCCACTGGAGGTCCCTGCTGAGCTCACAATCTCAGTGCACAGTGCTCTCCATTGTGGTTAGAGTGGCCTGGCTGAAGGTCAAGACAGAGGTCACGGTCAAGGTCTCAATCCCATTTTGGTCAATGCCATTACCACAGGCCTTCAATCTCATCCTCCTCTTTGGATGGGTGTAGACAGCGCAGAAGTATGAGGACTTCTTGTGGCACCAATGGGCCTTGGCAGACTAGGGGCCGGGTCAGCCCATGTTACTGGCCACCTCAACTCCCTTTTGATTGCTCATGCCAACACAGCCAGTGGCATAGTGTCCAGTGGTTCCACCTTTGGTGGCTTCTATTCTTCAATCGATCTAGGTGCAGCTTCCACCTCCACAGATGGTGGACATGCCCTGATATGCAGATGGTCCAATTCTCTGCATGCAGGTCTCATTCCTTGTTTGAGGGGGGTGCTGACTCTGTCTTGGAGGACTCTTCCATGTCCTCCTCTTCGCAAGATTGGATGGAGGTCGATCCATTCAACAAGTCCCCATCTGGTGACCCAATTTCCTGTGCTGTTCTTCTGCAGCACATGTCCTCCTCTCTGAGCAACCCCTTAGAGGAGGTCCAGAAGTGAGAGGTACCCTCCTGATAAATATTCTGGAAAGGGATTCTTCAGCAGGAGTGGCAATCCTACTGGTTGATGCTGTCCTTCCTTGGCCCAGCGCTTGGGATCTAGCAGCACCCTGCATCTTTCCAGGCCCTTCCTTGCCACATGGACATTTAAGTAATTTTAACTTAACTGTCAACTTCAGAGTCATATTATAGTCAATTACATTATATATGTGATCTAGGTTTATAGAATTTGATGTTCTTTTCTTATTGTTTGAATCTATAGGAATGAATGATATAATGTATTTTTATTTATTTAATAAAATCTTATTGACAAACAAAAATATGCAGTCTGTATTGGGGGTTCTCCAAGTTCTCTGACCATCTCTTGGTGGAGGAGATTGTATCAGACTCTGCCTTCCACAAGATGATGGTGTAGGGAAATAGGGATAAGCTGCTGGACAAGGAGTCCAAGAAAAGTACAGTTACGTAATAACTTACTGTAACAGCAGATCTGTGAGGGAATCTCTTGCAGCAGGCCATACCTGTGGAACTAACACTGCCAGGCACTAGGACCACCCGGAAACGTTTCTAGCTATCAGTCAGTTGGGGGCCATCCACTCTGAAGTCGGCCAACCCTGCAAGAGTGGGCGGCCCTTGCTCCCTCCTCAGTTTTCCCACTGGAGATCAGAACAAAGTGACTCCTGCTGAGGAACCGAGGAGGTACCGAAGGGTTCCGCCAACATGGAAGCAAAGAGGAATCTGCAGACACAGAAAGGTCTACAAGAGCTAAGGGGAAGAAGGGAGGGATGGCATGGTCTGCAGCAAGAGATCCCCTTGCAGATCTTCTGTTACGTTAAGTTCTTACATAACTGTATTATCTGATGTCAGGGGTATCTCTTGCAACAGGCCACTCCTATGGAACGAGTCCCAAGGCAGTTCTGACATCAGGAAATGCAGTCTGGGCAGTAGGAAACCAAGAACCTAAGAAAGTAGGCCTTGTAGAACAGCTAAGCTGATACTGGCCTACGCTTCGAGGCAATGTCCAGACTGTACTGCTAAATAAAGGTGTGGACAGAACTCCAAGAAGCCGCTGCACATATCTCTGCAGCTGAGACTTCCTGAAACAGGCAGCTGAATCAGCCATACCCGTGGTGGAATGGCCCTTAACATCTCCAGGAAGTTCCTTGCCATACTTCTGTAACAGAACATAATGCAGTTGGCCAACCATTTGTATAAACACTGCTTAGAAACAGAAATGCCCTCTTTTCCAGGGATGAAAAGAAACAAAAGTACAGTTATGTAAGAACTTACTGTAACAATAGATCTTCAAGAGAGGCTCTTGCAGTAGGTAATTACATATAGGACTGACGCAGGCAGGCAGCAGGACCCCACGGAAAAATTTCTAGCTAGCAGTCCCTGGCAAGGGACCACCTCCACGTCAGGTGAATGGTGTCAGGAGATGTCGGTATAAAGGGGCCCGCCTTCCAGTTCTTTCCCGCCAAGGGCCAACAAAGGCCGGATGAGATAGAAGCGGATATTTTCTTAAATGGAAAAGGAGCTAAAAAAGCTTGGGGGATGGAGGGCGGGAAGGTATTACCTACTGCAAGAGCCTCTCTCAAAGATCTACTGTTACTGTAAGTTCTTACATAACTGTACTATCTTACTTCGAGAGGGCTCTTGCAGTAGGTAATTACATATAGGTCCGAGTCCCAAGCAGTCTGGAACAAGGAGAAGCACACGGGAGGAGGAAAGCTACCCAGAGTAGATCCTCCAGCTAAGAAGGCCTTAAGAAAGGAGGCCCTGCAGAACAGCCAGCCCGAAGCCCGCTCTACGGCAAGAGGCAATATCAAAACTGTAATGTTTCGTAAAGGTATGGACGGAAGTCCAGGTAGTGGCAGCACAGATGTCTGCCGCCGACACATTCTTGAAACGTTCTGCTGAGGCAGCGACTCCTCTGGTGGAGTGGCCTCTGACTTGACCCTGGAGGGTCTTGCTGTACTTGTCATAACAGAAAGTGATGCAATGAGCCAACCATTTGGATAGGCATTGTTTAGAAACAGCATTGCCTTCCCTTTTTGGAACAAAAGAGACAAAGAGTTGATCTGTCTTTCTGAGATCCTTCGTCCGGTTAGTGTAGTATCTCAGAATCTGGTGAACGTCCAAAGTATGTAACAAATACTCCCCTTGATTAGAGTACTGCGTAAAAAAGGCGGGTAACTCTATGGACTGGTTCAGAGTAGACTCCGCTACCACCTCGGGGAGAAACTTAGGATTGGTATGCAGAGCCACACGTTCTTTGTGGAAAAATTAAGTAAGGAATTTTACACATCACGGCCTGAAGCTCGGAAATCCTCTGAGCAGAGGTAATGGTCACAAGAAAAAGTGCCTTCCAGGAGAAGAACTTTAAGTCTGCGGAAGCTGTCGGCTCAAAGGGAGGCAGAGTTAGTTTCTCCAGAACAAAATTAAATCCCAAGGACGGGTGAGAACTCGGATAGGAGGTCTCAGGTGGAGAACCCCTCTGAGGAAAGTCTTAGAGACCTCCAGCTGAGCAAACGTTCTATCTGCAAAGGGAACATGATAGGCCAAAATGGCCGCCATGTGGACCTTCAGGGAGGAATGACTAAGACCCAGATCGAAGAGATGGGGCAGGTACTCCAGCAGACGACCAACAGGGCAGAAGAAAGGCTCAACGTCTTTTGAAGCCACCCAGATTGTGAATCTTTTCCACTTCATGGCATAGGTAGACCTGGTGGAGGGTTTTCTAGCCTTCACCAGAATCTCCGCCACCAGGGCTATGTCTGCAGGAGCCATGCATGAAGCTGAAGGGACTTGAGACCTGGATGAACCAGGGTCCCCTGCTCCTGGGTCAACAAACCTTGTGACAGAGGAAGAAGAAGCGGTGGTTCCTCTGAGAATTGTTGTAGAGGAGAGAACCAAACTTGCCTGGGCCAAAAAGGAGCGATCAGAATCATCCGTGCTCCTTCTGACCCTAGTTTCTGCAGGACCCTTGGGATCAAAGGAATTGGGGGAAAGGCATAGACAAATCTGTCCTTCCAATTTAGAGACAGAGCGTCTCTCCAGAAAATGCCTCGCTTTTGAACGAGTGAGCAGAAGACTGGAAGTTTTGCGTTTTGAGGCGAAGCAAACAGGTCTACCTGTGGTGCTCCCCAGCGTAGGAAGATATCGTCTAGGACCCCCTGATCCAGTTCCCATTCTTGGGCCCAGGCAGACGAGAGACTCAGCTTGTCTGTCAAGGTGTTGTCGACTCCCAGAACATGGATTGCTGTGAGGTGAAGGTCGTGCTGTACTGCCCAGTCCCACACCCTCACTGCTTCCCTGCAAAGAGGGTAGGATCGAGTCCCTCCCTGTTTGTTGATGTACCATACCACACACATGTCTGTCTGGACGGCTAGGTGACCTGGAAGGAGATACAGGCGGAGGGCTTGGAGGGCATACAGGACTGCCCGAAGCTCTAGAACATTGATGTGAAGCGACTGTTCAATCTTGGACCAAGAGGCCTGGGTCCGATGAGGACCGAGATGGGCTCCCCAACCTTCGCCCGAAGCATCTGTAGTCAGAGTCTGGGGGGGGGGGGGGATGAAGAACGAAACCCCTCGAAACAGGTTCTCTCTGACCATCCACCACTGCAAGTCTCAAACCATGGGAGAGGAGACCAGAGCTAGCTGATCCAAGTTGTCTGCCAATTGATCCCATTGGGAGCGAAGCATCCACTGGGAAACCCTCATGTGGAGCCGAGCATGAGGAACTATCAGAATAGCAGCCGCCATGAGCCCGAGAAGGCGAAGAACCGACCTTGCAGTGACTCGCCTGTGACCGGACAACAGGCGTACCTGAGTCTGAATGGTGGCTGCCCTGTCCAGCGGTAGGAAGGCCCTGCCTAGGGTTGCGTCCAGTATCGCCCCAATAAACTGGAGTCTCTGGGATGGGATCAAATGAGACTTGGAATGGTTGATGGTAATATCCAGGCAGGCAAAGACCTGCTGGGTAGGGGAAAGGCAGCGCAGGAGTTCCTCCCTGGACAAGGCTGCCAGGAGCCAGTCGTCCAGGTACGGGAAAACCTGCACTCCCTAGGTAATCAGGTAGGCTGCCACCGCTGCCAGGCATTTGCTAAACACTCGGGAAGCCGAGGAGAGGCCAAATGGAAGTGCCTTGAACTGGCAGTGGTCCCCCTGGAAAGCAAAACGAAGATATCTGCGGTGGGATAGGCGAATGGAGATATGCAGGTAGGTATCCTGCATATCCAGAGCGCACATCCACTGGCCGGAGTGGAGGAGGGGCAGAAGGCTCTGCAGTAAGAGCATTCTGAACCTCTTGTACTCCACGAATAGGTTCAGGGAACTGAGATCTACAATAGGACTTACATCTCCTGTCTTCTTTGGACCAGGAAGAAATGGGAATAGTAGCCCATTCCTTGAAGGGAAGGGGGGACTGGTTCTATCGCCTCTTTCAGCAAGAAACCTGAAATCTCTTCCTGGACCAGAAGAAGATGTTCCCGAGAGTACGACGACCTTTGGCGAGGGTGACGAGGTGGTTTCTGAAGAAACTCTATTGAGTGTCCTTCTGCGACTAGTTGGAGCACCCATGAATCTGTTGTTATCCTCTCCCAGCCCGGAAGGTGAAGGGAGAACCTCCTTCCTACTGGTTCCTCCGGGAAGTCCGAAGGCTGTGGGAGAGGGAAGGAGTCAGGTGGTGTGGGGCAGCGCTGCAGCTGTAGCACCCGCTGCTTTTTTGGGCAGAGGGGGCTTGGCAGCTGAGGGGGCCCGGCGTTCAGTGGCCCGCTTTCCCAGAGGTTTTGCCTTTGGACGATTCCGTCTGCAAAAGGGACGGCGCTGTGGTTGATGGGGATGGTACATAGAGTCAACGGACTTTAGTGCCGTCCCCTTCTCCTGTAGATCGGTGATGATGTCCTTGACATCACCTCTGAAGAGCGCCGACCCCCAGAAGGGCACTTCCTGGATAGCGGACTGCACTTCTGGAACCAACCCTGACACGCAGAGCCAAGCATGACGTCGTAAGCCTACGGTGAAAGCTGAGCTCCGTCCAGCAGTGTCCACTGTATCGTAGGTCACACGAAGAATGTGTCGACTGGCCGAACGTCCAAGGCGGACAAGGTCTGACAGTTCCTGCTTGACCTGAGAGTCCGGCAGGGAGTCTAACTTGGTTTCCACCTCAGAAAGAATTGCCTTCTAGTAGTCCCCCATGTGACCGACATAATTCAGGGCTCTGATCCCCAGCATGGAAGAAGCTAAAATCTTCCTTCCATACTGGTCCAGAAGGCAAGACTCTTTATCAGGTGGCTGACGAGCTAAGGTGTTTTGGATTAGCTGACCGGCCATGAGCGGCGCTAATCACGACCGAGTCAGCTCGAGGGTGGGAATCTAAGAAGTCGACACCCTCTGGAGCCTGATATAGCCTATTCTGATTTCAGGAAGAGGGGCTAATGCCCACAGCTGTTTCCAAATAGTGGTAACAAGGTGGGCATGAGGCTCAATACAGGGTGGCACCAAGGTAGGAGCTGCGACGGGCAGATCCAGATGCTCAGCGAGTTTCCTGTGGGTCTGGCTCCAAGGACTGCCACTTAAGTGCTGCCTGGATTTGACGCAAGAGCTCCGTGAAAGAAGGATCCTCCAGAGACTTCGGAGGAGTCCTTGGCCTGGGCTTTGACGGAGATCGATGCTTGTCATCCTTCTTGGAGCAGCCATCGGAGGCATCCGAGGCGTCCGAGGAGGAGGAAGAAACTGAAGAAGAAGACTCCCCCCTTTCCCGTTTTGGTGGAGGAACGGACTCTTTGGGAAGACCTCAGGGAAGTGTGTCCTGCCCCTCTCTGGACCCAGAGGGTTTATCTCTGGTGTCTGGAGGAGGAGAGGGAGTGTATCGCCGTGGACGTATGAGTACCTGGACCGGCACCATCGTCGGAAGATGACTCTCCATCTCATTGGTGAGCTGAGCCTTGGCCTCAGCCCACCAGGAGGCTAGAGTCTCCTGCAAGTCCACCAGCGACTAGGGGGGCGGTGAAGGAGGGGGATAAGGGTATGGGTTATACACATAAGGCAAGTATCCATAACCCGCCGGCGGGAATCTCGGTGTCGGGTATTGTGGCGTCGGGTACTGCGGCGTCAGGTACTGCGGCATCGGATACCGCGCTCCCCGGCATGACGGGCGCCGGAATATGACGGGTCGAAACCGGGAGAGCTGCTGGAGCAGACGGCCCCGCCGGCGGAACTGGAAGAGAAGGCCCGGGGTGGAGGGGCTGACGTCGGGGCGGCATCCGGAGGCGGGATGTCGCCCTGGGTCGGCACTACCGGCGTCGGGGCCGGCGTCCGAGGTGCTGACGTCGGAACCGTCGTCCGGGGAACCAACATCAGATCAGAAGTGTGTTGATCCAACGGAGGTGGAACCAGGACCTTAGCCACTCCCGGGGACGGAGGGGAAAAGTCCCCGGGGTCGGGCTGAGGAGACTCAGGGTCCCCAGAGGGCAGCGAAGGCTGCAGGGAGCTGGGAACGATGGAAATGGGAAGGTCCATCATCGGCTCATCCGCTCTGCGGACGTCGGGCGGACCTACGTGCATTTTAGCGGGATCTGGGCGGACGTCGGAGGGGCCAGCGTCCAACTTAACGGATCCTTCGCCAAGGGCAGGCCGCAAAGGAGGGGCGGTCTGGCCTGACGGAAGAGGGGTCGGGCGCTTACTACCTTCTCCCGAGTGACGTGAGGAGCCGACGTCTGCTTACCTGAGCCGCCCACGCCAGTAGGCCAGGAAACCACGGCTTGACCGGGACGGAGGCCTCCGTGCCAGAGATGCGCCCAAAGGGCCCAGTACGGTGCCAGACGGCAGGACGACGCTCAAGGCGGTCAGCGAGGAGCGGTTCCTCAGGGACGCATTTGTAACACGGCGACCCCTGAGGGAGTCGCTGTGGAGAGGAGCCCTTGTCCTGGTGCTTTTCTTTGTCCTTCCTCTTGGCCTTCAGGGGAAGCTGACGCCTGCCGAAGTTTTCTGAGTTCCTTTTCCATGGAGGTCATCTTCTTTTTGAGAATGTGGGCTTCCAGGGACTGCTGCCGCCTTCTCCGAGTGGCCGTGTTAAAACTCAGGCAGTGCTGGCACTTCTCAACTGGATGGTCGGGGCCTAGACAAAAAGGGCACAGGGAATGGCCGTCGTTGTGTGGGAGTTGGGCACCGTACTTATTCTTGTGCTCTGAGGGTGTAGGGGACGACATACACCGACGGATGACTGACAAATATAGTAGAAAAAGCGAAAAAACTCGGTAAAATAACCGACGAAAGGGCCTGACAAGCAGGGAGCTTTTCCGCGAGGTGCTGGCATAAGCGAACAGCGGAAAGAACTGGAAGGCGGGCGTGAGGGACCACCCCTTTATACCGACATCTCCTGACGCCGGTCACCTGACGTGGGGGTGGTCCCTCGCCAGGGACTGCTAGCTAGAAATTTTTCCGTGGGGTCCTGCCGCCTGCCGGCATCAGTCCTATGTGTAATTACCTACTGCAAGAGCCCTCTCGAAGTAAGATCAACTGTTTGGACTTCCTGCAGTCCTTGGTACGATGTGTACAGTAATGCAAAATTCTTTGCACATCCAACGTGTGGAGCAATGCTTCCCCTGAATTGGTATGCTCTGGATAATAAACAGGCAGGTGGATGGATTAATTCAGGGTAAACTCAGACACCATCGTAGGAAGAAACTTAGGGTTTGTACACAAAGACACCCTGTCTTTGTGGAAAACCAAATAAGATTGCTCACACGAGTGCTTGAAGCTCGGAAATCCTTTGAGCAGAAGTAATGGCAACCAAAAATAATGCTTTCCATGACAGAAAGTGTAGCTTGCAAGTCACAATAGGCTCAAAAGGAACCAAAGTAAGTTTTTGCAACACAAAATTCAAGTCCTATGGTAGGGATGCGAATAGAAGACTTCAGATGAACGATACCTCTCAAAAAAAGTACATGACACTTCCAATTGTGCCACCGTATGGCCATCAATGGGCACATGGAAAGCAGAGATGGCAGACATGTGCATAGAGTGGGGTTCTTGGCCACCTGAGGCCAACAGGGAAAAGAGGTGTGTCTCAGGATTCAGTCTGAGCCCACCTAAGGTGCCCTGCAACACTCCAGAGCCTTAGAGTGGGAAGATATTAGCCAAGAACCTGTCATTTTTTCATAGCCTTTGATTAAATGTACTTCACAGGTCTCCTGGAGGTCACAGAGTATAGAATGCAATATGTATGAAGGGAATATTACAGGTGGCAGCTCTCATGTAGCCACCTTTGTAGATGATGGAACTGTTGACTGCAGTGCAATGTAATGTGATTTGATTGCTATAATAAACACATTTTATATATAAAAAAAGGGGGAGTACCCCAAACCCGAGTCCAAAAGGGACAGCAGGTACCCCAAGATCTGACTCACAGGACACGTGAACAGGTCCTGCTAACATGAAACAACCATAGCGTGATTTCCACTTCATGGAATAAGTGGCCCCATTGGAGGACTTTCCGTCTGCCACCAGGACATCGGACACTTTAGGTGAAACCCCAAACCGGGCCTTGGCTATGTCCTCAAGAGCCAGGCATGAAGGTGTAGGGATTTGAGGTCCGGATGGACCAGAGTGCCCTGGTTCTGGGAGAGCAAGTCGGTGCACAAATGAAGAGATACTGGAGGTTCCAGTGCTAGCTGCTGGAGTAAGGGGGAAGCAAATCTGACAAGGCCAAAAGGGGGCGATGAGGATCATTGTGGCCCCTTCCATCTGTAGCTTAATTAGCACCCTCTGAAGCAGCAGGAAGGGAGAGAAGTTGTACAGAAAATACAGGTTACTCACCTGTAACAGGAGTTCTAGGAATGGTATATGTTGTTCATCCACACTTACTGGCAGGTTTCTTGCCGCTTTAAATCTTGCCTGAAAGTCTTCAAGCTGGCTCCTCCCACCCACCCGGGGGTGGTAGAACTCTTGGCTCCTCCCCATGATGCCAGATCTAGCCCGCTGGAAGCCAGGCTGCGCATCGAAGCCGGGGAGGTCGGGTGGGTTAGGTGGATGAATATAGCTATTCTTAGAACTCCTGTTACAGGTGAGTAAATACAGGTTACTCACCTGTAACAGGAGTTCAGGAATGGTATATGTTGTTCATCCACACTTATTGGCAGGTTCCTTGCCGCTTTAAATCTTGCCGAAGGTCTTCAAGCTAGCTCCTCCCACCCACCCGAGTGGTAAACTCTCCGCCCCCCCATGACGCCAGATCTGCCCGCTGGAAGCTCAGGTTGTGCGCCAAGCCGGGAGGTCGGAAGTGGATGAACAACATATACCATTCCTAGAACTCCTGTTACAGGTGAGTAACCTGTATTTAGGACATGGATATGTTGTTCATCCACACTTATTGGCAGACTCCTAGCAGTTCTCCGGGAGGAGGGAGGCAAGGCGCACACCCCAATACTTACTTGGGAACAAAGATTGAGAACCGAGGCCCCAAAACCAGCATCCCGGGCGTGACTCAAGGTCGATGTGGTAGTGGGAAATAAAGGTGTGTGCTGACTCTCAGGTAGCAGCCCTGCAGATCTCCTGGATAGGGACATCCTGGAAGCAGCCACCGATGCAGCAGTATGGCGGGTAGAATGAGCTCTTATCCTCTGGGAGGCTCCATGCCCGCTAACTCATAGCAGAGATTTATGAGGAGGTGACCCATCTGCCTATCGCCCCGCTTGGCTGCAGGTCTGCCAGGTGCGGCTTCAGCGTAGGTGACAAACAGCTGCGAACCTCTCTCGATTTCAGCCGCGCCCTTATAATAAGCGAGCCTTCTAGGTCCAGAGTATGGAGCCTATATTCGGCCTCCGAGGTGTGATTGGGGTAGAACACCGCAGAGTCAATACCTGATTAAGGTGAAACTCCGACACCACCTTCGGAAGGAATTTCGGGTGGGGCGAGGACAACCTTGTCCCTGTGGAAGACCAGGTAAGGAGACCGATGCTCAGCGCTGGAGTTCTCCCATCCTTCTGGCTGACGTGATAGCCACCAAGAAGGCGGTTTTCCACGACAGGTGGGGGAGACCACACCTGTGCATTGGTTTGAATGGCTTGCCCATGAGCTTTGCCAGTACCAGCAGTAAATCCCACGGAGGTGGGGGTTCCCGCACTGGAAGGGAAATGTGATCAAGGCCTTTGAAAAAGCGCCCGACCACTTTTTCCTGCGCCACTGACTGCTGACCGGCCCGCGCCCGGTAAGCAGAAATGGCTGCCAGGTGCACCTTAAGGGTCGTCGACCTAAGCCCTTGACTAGATAGGGACCATAGATAGTCCAAAATGCTCGCCACAGGACACGAGAAAGGGTCCAACCCTTTTCCCGACACCAAATGGAGAACCTCTTCCATTTGAAGGCATAGCATTTTCTGGTCGACTCCTTACGGGACGCCTCAACGACGTTGAGGACCTCGTCGGAAAGACCCAAGGCCTGGAACTCTAGCGCCAGGAACCAGGCCGTCAGGTGCAGGGATTGAAGGTCCGGATGGAACACCTTCCCCTGATTGACTGAGAGCAGGTCCGGGCGAGCTGGAAGCTGCCGCCGGAGTCCTGGAGCTGAGACTGAGGAGATCTGGTACCAGAACTGGCGAGGCCAGTCTGGGGCTATCAGAATCACCTGCGCCTTGTCCCTCCTCGCTCAGCAGGACCCTGTGAATCAGGGGAACGGGGAAGGCGAAAGAGGCCCGGGTCCACGGCTCTCGAAAAGGCATCCTGCAGCGAGCCCTGCTGAGGGGGCGGCATGAAACAGCTCAGCTTCGCTGCTCCCTGGAGGCAAACAGATCCACCAGAGGTGTGCCCCAGCGGGAGAACAGGTCTTGTACTATCTCCGGCAGGAGAGACCACTGCGGCGATGTAGCCCCCATCCGCTCAGGGCATCGGCCAGGTGTGTTGGAGGCTCCTGCCACATGAATGGCCAGGAGATCCGCCCAGGCTGCGACCAGTGACCAGATGCGAGAGCTTCCTGCATAGAGGCAAGGAGTGCGCCCCGCCTGGCGGTTTAGATAGTACATGGTCGTGGTATTGTCCGCCTGACTCGGACCACTTGACCCCGGAGAAACGAGCAAAGGCGGTGAGAGCTAGGCGGACCGACGGAGCTCCAGCAGGTTGATATGGCATCGGGACTCCGTGGGGACCAGAGGCCGGGTGCTCGTGTTCCCCAGATGGGCACCCCAACCCATCAAAGAGGCGCCGGTCGATAGAGAGACCGCTGCTCGGGCGGACAAACGGGATACCTCCTGCAGATGGGACGGAACGTCCACCACTGGAGAGCTGCCCACATCTCCTGGGTCGTCCACACGCTGGTCCAGAGGATCGCAACGCTGTGACCACTGGCCGGCCAGACCCCACTGGAGGGGGCGCATGTGCCAGCGTGCCCAACGGACTACGCTGGTACAGGCCGCCATAAGACCCAGGAGTCGCAGGAAGTCCCGGGCAGGGCGCGATTGCCCAACCAGAAATGATTGGGCAAAGGAGGTAAGAACCTCGGCCCTGTCCGCCGGGAGCCGTGCTCTGGCTCGAAGAGAGTCGAAGCTCTGCCCCATGAAGGATATCACCTGCTTCGCTCGAGTTCACTCTGGCCTGCTGACCAGGAGGCCCAGTTGAGAGCAAACCCGAGGCCAGATTTCTGGACCGCTCCACTTCCAACCTGGAGGCTGCTATCAGCCAATCGTCCAGGTAAGGGTACACCCGACCCGCACAAGAGGGAAAGCTGTCACCGCTGCAATGCATTTGGTGAAGACCCTGGGAGCTGAAGAAAGGTCAAGGGCATGGCTCTGAATTGAAGAGGGATCCCTCCGCTTCTGAAGCGGAGGAATCTCTGATGAGACGGACGGATAGGACGGAAAGAACACTGGCCCTGGAAGTCCAGAGAACAGAACCACACCGTGTTCCAGAGATGGTATTATCTGAGCCAGAGTGACCATTCTGAAGGTTCGAGACCTTAGGAACTTGTTCAGGTCGTGTAGGTTCAAGATGGGCGCCAGCCCCTGTCCGCTTCGGGGACCAGGAAGTACCTGGACACGAACCCTGGTTCTGGTGAAGGGTCCTCTATCTCTTTTATCACCCTTTCTGAAGGAGGAGGGCTGGTCGGCCCGACGAGCCACAGAGATTCTGGGGACTAGTGCTCCGCAGGGCGACGGCTCTGAAGGGTGGAGCCTGCTCGATTCCAGAGGCAGGCCTCTTCCCACCACCTCCAAAACCCACCTGTCCGTGGTAACCGCGGACCAGGCGGAAAGGAAGTGTCAGGAGCCGCCCCACGGGGGAACTAGGGGCAGGTGGACGGGATGGGGTGACACCCCAGCCCGTCACTTAGCAGGCTTGAGGAAGGACCGCCTGGGGACCACTAGGCCTTTTCCTCCTTGTTTCCTATTAGAGGAAGCCGATGGCTTTGGGCTTGAATACCAAGGTCTAGCCTGCTGGCCCTGACGCTGTTGTTGGGTCTTGGCGCAGGGCGGGAGTAGAGGGACGAATAGGCTGGGGCTTATGACCTTTGTCCCTCTGCAGCGGATTCCAGACCGAATCCAAGGTGGCATTGGATTTTTCGATCCTCTGGAGGTGGCCTTCCACCCAGGGCCGAACAGGTCTGTTCCCAGGAAAGGAACGTCCGCAAGCTTGTGCTGGGTATCCGCGGTAGCGGTGGATATTGCAGCCACGCCCCCGACGCATGGCCACAGCGGCCGCCACTGACTGGGCACATGAGTTCTCCTATCCAGAGCAGTCTGGAGCTGTTGTTTGGCTACTGCCTCGCTCCTGATCCCGCACCTGCTTGACCGTAGTCTGCAGGTCAGCGGGAAGATGAGGGACCGCCATCCAGGGAACCCAACAGGGCATGGGAGAAATGTGCCATGAGGACGGCCGAATTGGCCTGACGAAGGCCGAGAGAAGAGGCAGCATACACTTTCCGCCCGAGTAGTCCAATTTCTGGACTCTTTGTCGGGCGGTTGTCCACGCCCCTGGTATTACTGCACGCCGAAAACACTGTCCGTGACTGGCCCTTCAGCCGAGGGGTGTTCAGAAACCCGACAGAGAGCCAGTAGGGACCGTGATACTTCCTGGCCATCCTGGCCGGGCGCAGGACAGAAGCCGGACGCTGCCAAAGTTCCAGGGCTGCCCGGCAATGGCTTCGCCACTGAAAGGCCTCCGTGGAGAATCCCTCGGTCCAGAATCTCGTGAGGGGATATCTGGCCCGCTTGGAGACGGTTCAAGCTTCATCCCAGTGGATTCTGAGATGAGCCTAAGAAGTCCTAGGAAGGACGAAGGGCTATCGTCCACTGACTGCCCCCCAGAGGACTCCAAGTCAAGGCGCTTGGAGAACAGGGAGGAGTCATCCGACTCCGACGAGTTGTCGAATAGCTGTCTGGAGCCTGAGCCACCCTCCACTTGCCGAGGCTTGTCAGGCGTGAGAGTGACCGACAGCCTACGGGGAAGGCCTTGGGCCAACCGCGAATCTTTCGTCGGAGCCCCAGCTGTTGGCTGAGGTGGAGGCGGTTCCACCACAATTGGTGGGCAGCCGAATAGGTCGGACAACTGGCCTGAAACAGGCTCCTCGACCACTACCTGGTCCGTGGCAACCACTTAATGGCTGGAGAAGAGGCCTGAGCCTGCTTATTGGCCAGAAAAATTTGTTGCCACATGAGGTCCTCGTGTTCGGGCGTAGCTACTTGAAGCCTTCCTCCTCGGCCGAGAGGAAGAAGAGGAAGAGCGGCGACGCAGCTAAGCTGCCGGATGCCGAGACCGAGACCGCCTGTGTCGACGGGAACGGGCTGGACCGCGAAGATGTCCGAGACCGAGATCGAGAAACTTCGCTGGGCCGAGGTCGGTGAGGCGGAGCCGAGGATCGGCGATCCTCGGTTCGATCGGCAAAACCGACGGCTCCTGATTCACCGATGCGGAGAGCCGAGATATCCTCAACCCTCACCGGGGAACCGGGAGGAGGAATCTCGGCTCTCCAGCCGACAACCCGTCTAACGGGTCGAGAAAATCTCGACCTCGGTCGTGGAGTCTCAGTCACCTGGCCTGGCGGGGCACCGTGAACCAGTGGCGAAGCCGAGTCTGACCAAGTCGATTGTCGACGAGGGGAGGGGGATCTTTCCCGCTCCCAAGAGCGTCAACGATGAGACTTGCTCTTAAGACTTCTTCGACCGATGAAACGGACTCGAAGAAGTAGGACCCTCGCCTTTAGTTGAGAGGGTCAAGCAAAGCTCCTTAAAGGAAGCTGAATATGAGGACCCGAGCGATAGAGGGACAAAGGCCGCAGAAGAGGAAGCTGCGGCCTGGAGCCTCCTGCTCTTGGCGCCGACCAACCTCTCTAGTTGTTGTGTGGATCCTTAAGCCGCGGAAACCGTAATCGGCCTCTTTGGATTTGACGGAGGAAATCTTCTTCGGGGCCCAGAAGTAAGCGGGCAGTGCGGTCCTCGGGGCGTGAACCGAGAAGGAGGAACACAGGTCGCTTAAGCCTGCGGGTCGTGCTCCTGGCCAAGGCAATACTGCAGTGGAGTGCGGGTCCGTCCGAGACATCTTCTGCCCACAGGGACATCTCCGAAATCCGGGAGTCGAGTTGTCCATCGCAGCCGCGAAGGAAGAAGACCGAGAAAGTTATAAAAGGTTTTTTTTTTTTTTTTTTGAAACCGAAGGATTTTAGGCCCAAAACTTAATCGCAGAGCGTTAAGGAGGGAACCTGAGCTTCCAAGCGGTAAGGAAGATCTGGCGTCATGGGGCGGAGCCGAGAGTTTTACCACCCGGGTGGGTGGGAGGAGCTAGCTTGAAGACCTTCCGGCAAGATTTAAAGCGGCAAGGAACCTGCCAATAAGTGTGGATGAACAACATATCCATGTCCCTAGAACCTATATTTCTAGGGACGTGGATATGTTGTTCCATCCACACTTACTGGCAGACTCCTAGCAGTTCTCCGTAAGGAGGGAGGCAAGACGCACACCCCCTACTTGGGAAATAAGGACTAGAGAACCGAGGTCCCAAAACCAGCATCCCGGCGTGACTCAAGGTCGATGTGGCAGTGGGTAATGAAGGTGTGTGCCGACTTCCAGGTAGCAGCCCTGCAGATTTCCTGGATAGGGACGTCCCTGAAAGCAGCCACCGAAGCAGCGGTATGGTGGGTAGAATGAGCTCTTATCCCTTTGGGAGGCTCCATGCCCGCCAACCTATAGCAGAGATCTATGCAGGAGGTGACCCACCTCCCTATCATCTGCTTAGCTGCAGGTCTGCCAGGTGCGGCTTTAGCGTAGGTGACAAACAGCTGGCGAACCTCTCCCCGAACTTCAGCCGTCCGCTCCTTGTAATAAAAGAGCGCTCTTCTAGGGTCCAAAGTATGGAGCCTATATTCGGCCTCCGAGGTGTGACTGGGGTAGAACACCGGCAGAGTCAACACCTGGTTAAGGTGAAACTCCGACACCACCTTCGGAAGGAATTTTGGGTGGGGGGGCAGGACAACCTTGTCCCTGTGGAAGACCAGATAAGAAGACTCGATGGAAAGCACCTGGAGCACTCCCATCCTTCTGGCTGACGTGATAGCCACCAAGAAGGCAGTCTTCCACGACAGGTGAGATATATCAGACCTGTGCATCGGTTCAAATGGCTTGCCCATGAGCTTAGCCAATACCAGCAGTAGATCCCATGGAGGTGGAGGTTCTGGCACAGGAGGGGATATGTGATCAAGGCCTTTAAAAAAGTGCCCGACCACCTTCTCCTGTGCCACCGAATGCCAACCAGAAATGATGGGGCAAAGGAGGAAAGAACCTCGGCCCTGTCCGCTAGGAGTCATGCTCTGGCTCGAAGAGAGTCGAGCTCGGCCCTAATTAACTGAATCACCTGCACTGGCACAAGTTCCAATTTGGCCTCGTTGATGAGGAGGCCAATCTGAGAGCAGACCTGGAGGGCCAGATCCCTGGACCGCTCCACCTCCAGCCTGGAGGGGGCTGCAATCAGCCAGTCGTCCAGGTAAGGGTACACCTGGATGCTTCGGTGCCGCAGGAATGCTGTCACCACTGCCATGCATTTGGTGAAGACCCTGGGAGCTGGAGAGAGGCCGAAGGCCATGGCCTGGAACTCGTAAAGGGATCCCTCTGCCCTGAAGTGGAGGAATCGCTGGTGAGCTGGACGGATTGGGTCACGAAAGAACGCGTCCTGGAGGTCCAGAGAGCAGAACCACACGCCTCGTTCCAAGGACGGAATGATCTGAGCCAGAGTTACCATTCTGAAGGTACGAGACCTTAAGAACTTGTTCAGGTCGTGTAGGTCTAGAATGGGGAGCCAGCCCCCCAACCGTTTTGGGACCAGGAAGTACCTGGACACAAACCCTGGGTCTGGAGGAGGATCCGCCACTTCCCTGATCACCTCCTTCTGGAGGAGCAGGGCAATGTCGGCTCGACGAGATGACGAGAGAAGCTGTGACCCCGTAGCCCCCTGCGGGGCGACGGCTCGATAGGGTGGGGACTGCTCGAATTCCAGAGGCAGACCTTTCTCTACCACTTCCAGCACCCAGCAGTCCGTGGTGATATCGGACCAAGCGGAAAGGAAGTGGCAGAGCCATCCCCCCACGGGGGGAACCTGGGGAGGAGTGACGAGGTTGGGGGCGACACCCCTCAACACCGTCACTGGGCAGGCTTGGAGGAAGGACCGGCCGAGGGGCCTCCTGGACCTTTCCCTCCCGGCTTCCTGCTGGAGGAAGCTGCAAGCTTGGCTTTGGGGTGCCAAGTGCGAGCCTGCTGGCCCTGATGCTGGTGTTGCTGGGCCAGACGTGCCGCAGGGGCTGAAGGCCGAAAGAGCTTACGCTGCTGCTAGTGGCCTTTGTCCTTCTGGGCAGATGTGACAGAGTCCAAGGTGGCGTTGGACTTCTCGATCCTTTGCAGATGACCCTCCACCCTGGGACCGAACAAGTCGGTACCCAAGAAGGGAACATCTTCCAGCTTGTGCTGGATATCCGCTGTAAAAGTGGAGATCCACAGCCAAGCTCTGCGGCGCATGGCCACTGCGGCCGCTGCTGACCGGGCACACGAGTCAGCTATGTCCAAGGAAGTTTAGAGTTGCTGTTTGGCTACCGCCCTTCCCTGATCCAACACCTGCTTGACCGTTGTCTGGAGGTCAGCTGGGAGATGAGGAATCACCTCATCCAGGGAGCCCAAAAGGGCGTGTGAAAAGTGTGCCATCAGAACAGCCAAACTGGCCTGACGAAGGCCTAGGGAGGAAACAGCATAGATTTTACGCCCGGAGTAGTCCAGTTTCTTGGACTCCTTATCGCGTGGCTTGTCCACATCCCGAGCGTTTCTGGAGCGCCGGAAAACGCTGTCAGTCACTAGCCCCTCCGCGGAAGGGTGCTCCGAGAAACCGGAGAGTTAACCAGTGAGAACGGCATACTTTCGAGCCATCCTGGCTGAAGGTGCTGGACAAGAAGCTGGCCGCTGCCATAGCTCCAGGGCCGGGCCAACAATGGCTTCAGCCACTGGGAAGGCCTCCGTGGGGGGGAATTCCCTCGGTCCAGTATCTCCGTGAGGGGATACCTGGCCCGCTTTGAAACGGGTTCAAGCTTCATCCCAGTGGACTCTGAGATGAGCCAAAGCATTCCAAGGAACGAGGATGGGCTCTCGTCCACCGACTGACCCCCAGGGGACTCCAGGTCGAGAGGCCTGGAGAACAGGGAAGAGTCATCGTCAGACTCCGAGGAGTCTGCAAACAGCTGCCTGGGGCCTGAGCCACCTCCCACTTGCCGAGGTCGATCGGGAGTGAGGGTGAACGACAACCGATGGGGCAAGCCCTGACCCGACCGAGAATCCTTGGTTGGGGCCCCAGATTTAAGTTGTGGAGGCGGGGGTTCCACCACAATGAGTGGCGCGGCTGGTTTTGGCTGAACAACCAGTGCCAGCTTCGGCTCCTCGATGACAACGAGGGGTTGTTTCGGCTGCTCTGGTGACAGCCACTTAATGGCTGGGGAAGGCGACGGAGTCTGCTTATTCCTGGTCAAAAGGAGCTGCTCCCACATCAGATCCTCATAGCGCCAACGCAATTTGCACCGGAGCCTATCCTCCAAAGAGGATGAAGACGAGGATGAGCGGCGGCACCACTTTCCACAGTGCCGAGACCGAGACCGCCGATGTCGGTGGGATCGGCTGGACCGGGAAGAGGTCCGCGACCGAGACCTTCAGTGTTTCCGAGGGTGGGTCTGAGAGGGGGCAGGGGAAACCCGCTCCTCCCTTGGTTCAGGGACCTTAACCGGGGACTTCGGCACAGGAGGCAGAGGCAAGTCCTCAGTTTCCACCAGGGGAACCGGTGAAGAAGGGCTGTCGGCTTCTCTAGTCGACAGCCCGTCCGACGGGTCGAGAAAAATCTCGATTGCGTCGACTGGTGTCTTGGCCTGCTGACCTGATGGGGACACCGTGAAGCCAGCGGCCTTAGCCACAACCTCGACCGAAGTAGAGAGTCGACTATCCAGGGAAGGGGACCTCTCGCACTCCCAGGAACGTCAACAGTGGGACTTACCCTCGGAGTCCTTCTTCTTGGACCGAGAGGAATGTCCCGAAGGCCCCTCTCCCTTGGTGGAGAGGGACTGACAAAGCTCCTTGAACGAAGCCGTGTAGGAGGAGCCCAAAGAGAGAGGGATAAATGCCGCGACCGAAGATGATGATGATGATGCAGCTTGGGCCGCTTCCTCCTCGAGGGCAATCATCTGTTCGAGCTGTTCAGCCGAGCCCACCGCCGGACACCGCCCAACGGGCCTCCTTCGACTTGACTGGAGGATAACGTTTCTTGGGGTGCCCAAGTTGCAATCTGGCAGCGCGATCCTCTAAGACCGTGGCCGAAAAGGACTTGTACAAGTCGCAGGCCTGAGAATCGTGCTCAAGCCCAAGGCAGTACACGCACGTGGAGTGCAGATCGGTCCGGGACATCTTCTGCCCACAGGGGCACTGACAAAATCCGGAGCTCGATTTGTCCATCGTGAGCTATGGGGGGAGAGCAAGACCAAGTCTGTAAATTTTAAGATTAGTTTCGTGTTAACTGAAGAGTTTGGATCCAGGCTTAAACGCAGAGCGCAAAGGAGGGAACCTGAGCTTCCAAGCGGTAAGGAAGATCTGGCATCATGGGGCGGAGCCGAGAGTTTTACCCCCTGGGTGGGTGGGAGGAGCCAGCTTGAAGACCTTCCGGCAAGATTTAAAGCGGCAAGGAACCTGCCAGTAAGTGTGGTTTGAACAACATATCCATGTCCCTAGAACCTCCTTTTCCAGAAGAGGGGCAACGCACAACGCATCTTGCCAGAAAACTTCAGGCCCTGGATATAGCAAGCAAAAATGTGGCAGTTTAGTGTTGAAAGGGGACACAAAAATGTCCAACTCTGGACGACCCCATCTGTCAAAGAGGTCTTCAACGACTGAGGTCAGGAGCTCCCACTTGTGCATCTTAGATCGTCTGTCAGGACGCCTGGAATATGGATGGCTGACAGCTCTAGGCCGTGTTCCACAGCCCAGTGCCAGACTAATTGCTTCCCTGCAGCAGGGATAAGAGAGAGTACCTTTCTGCTTGTTGATGTAACGGACGACAGTCATATTGTCCGTATACACCGGCGGAAGGCCTGGGAACAGCTGAGTCTGAAAGGCCTGGAGGGCATACAGCACCACCTGCATCTCAAAGACACTGATATGGAGAGAGGATTCCAACTGGGACCATGTCCCTTGTGTTTGGTGTGGGTCCAGATGAGCACCCCAGCCCACCCCTGAGGCACCTGTGGTCAAGATCTGCTGAGTGGAGGAGATAGCAAAGGGGACACACCCCTGAGAAGATTGTTGGGTTCCATCCAGCACAGTAGAACTTTCTTCATTAGGGAGTAGACCAGGACCTCCTACTCCAGGTCATCCGTACATTGGTCAAACTGGACTCTCAACGTCCACTGGGTGATCCTCATATGTAATCTGGACAGGGGAACCGTGGGTATGGCTGCCGCCATCATACCCAGAAGCTGGAGAAATACTCTGGCTGAGACATAGCGGCTGTGAAACATCAGTCTGGCTTGGGCTATGAAACAGTCCACCCTGTCCTGGGGAAGGAAGGCCATGCCCCGTGCCATGTCCAGGACTACCCAATGTACTGGAGTCATTGACCGGGTGTTAAGATGGACTTTGTCAAGCTGACTGTTATGCCCAGGTCCTGGAACAGATGGATGGTGTGTTCCAGGGTTTGGACAAGGTTGTCCCTAAACGAAGCTTTGAGCAGCCAATCATCCAGGCAGGGAAAGTCTTAGAACCCCTGTCTCCTGACGGCAGCCGCCACCACTGCTAGGCGCTTGGTAAACACCCAAGGGACTGAGGACAAGCTAAAGGGCAAGGCCCGAAACTGGAAGTGTGCCCCCTGAAACTGAAATCTGAGGTATTGTTTGTGTGGAGCACAAATCTTGATATGTAGACATGCGTCCTGTATGTCTAGGGTGAATATCCAATCCCTTTTGTTCAGGAGAGGTAGTAGTCCTTGAAAGGTTACTATCCAAAACTTTTTGTACTGGATGAGGCAATTTCTGCGGTCCAGAATGGCCAGGAGGTCACCCGTGCATTTTGGAACCAGAAAGAAGTGGGAGTAAAACACTGTACTCTGCTAGGTTTCTGGCATAGGTTCTATCGCTCTTTTTCAGAGCAGGTAGGGGATCTCCTACCAGAGAACGAGGATGTGAGCTGGGAGTTAAGAAGACATGCCTGGAGGTCTCTCTCAGGACCACTCTATGAGTTCCAGAGTGTGGCCCTGGCTTATGAGCTGCAACACCCAGTTGTTGTTTGTGATCTCCGCCCACCTGTCTCAGTGTAGAGGGGGATCCGACCCACTACCACCTCCACCAGAACCACTGAGGAGGGTCGGCAAGGAGTCAGGCTGAGGCAGGGGCAGAAGCTGGTGCCGAACCTCCTTGAAAGCCCTTGCTGGAGGTGGAGGAGGGGGTAGGCAGGGCTGAGGTAGCCTTACGTTTGGTTGGCTTAGAGGCAGGTCAGGGTCTGTGAATTGCCCAACAAAAGGGCACCCATTGAACACTCTTTTGTTGAGTATGGTACAGCGAATATACCAACCGAAGAGTGTGTCCGGAGGCTTGCGAGTTTGACAGGATATCCTGAACATCAGCCCCGCACCATTTATACCCCCGAAGGGAGCATTCAGGATGGACATCTGAACATCCTGGGCAAACCCCGACAACCCCAGCAAGGCGTGCCGGCGAAGACATATGCCCACAGTCGCCAGCTGGGTCAAAGCATCTACCGCATCACAGGCCAAGCATAGGAGGTGCCAACTGATGTCAGCCTCAGATTTGAGAGCCTGGAGGAGCTGCTGGGTGGCAGGACCTTCAGGCAAAGATCTGACCATCTCCGAGGTTTGTTCTCACAGGACATCTTGGTATTGGATCATGTGGGCCATATAAGTAATAGTCCTGATGGCCAAGGTGGCAGAGGTGAAACCCTGTTTGCCAAAAAGGTGCAGTCACTGGGATTCCCTATCGGGAGGAAGGGAACTTGGGTGTTTCAGCCTCTTAGTGCTGTCATGCGCCGCATTAATGACAACTGAGTCCGCCTGCGGCTGTTCCCCAAAGAAAGGCTTGCCCACAGGTACCCTGTATAATTTAGCTGCCTTCCTAGGCATTGCCAGTATGAAATTTAGGCGATGCCAAGCAGCCTTGTTGGCATCCTCAAATATGTCTATCAAGGAGGGAGCCACAAGAGGGGAAGAGTCCGACAGATTGAGGTAGGTAGACAGCTAACATCAGGAGGGGGTCTGGCTCCTCAGTTTTGAACCCCATAGCTGACTGGATCTGACGCATGACCCCATAAAAAGATGGGTCATCTGGGGGAGACTGGAGGATGTACCTGTATTTAGGGGTCACTTCCCTGTCGGAAGACACTGTTGAGGGGGAAGGGGAAGGCCCTTCATCCCAGTCATCACCAGACTCCTCGGACTAGACAGGAGGCTGGAGGTCCAGGTGATGCTCCCCCTCGTCCAGCAGGCGCATAGGAGGCGTGTGCCAGCCGACATGGGGCAGTCAGTGGGTCCCTGGAGACGTTGGGCACTGGGTCTGAACACACAGGCCCACTTGGGTTTAGGTCCTGTGGAGGTATAAGCTGTGCCTGCATGAAGTCCCAGAGGGACGCCAGCATAGAGTGAAAGTCCACAGTCACTGATGTCAGGTAGCCTGGTGTCATCGGTTGGGGGACCAGCGCCAGCATCGGTGGTGGGAGTATTGGAGCGGTGTATGTAAAGGAGGTGCCGACAGAGGTTGAGGGGCCAGCACCAGTGCTGGTAGAGGGGCCGGCACAGGCGCTGGCTGCAGCACAACAGGCATCAGAGGAGGGAGAGGCCTGGAAGGTACAGGTGCCGGCTGAGAAGAAACCGGCATCACCCACAGAATGACATCAGTGGTGACAGGCACCTCAGGAGTGGGCAAAGGTGACCTGGGGACAGCCAGGGGACATGCCGGTGAAGGCGTAGAGTCTGCGGCTGTGGAGGAGGTCACCTGCATGGTACAGGGTGGTGGATGGGTTGCATGGGAAGACCCAGAGCTCACCGAACCCATGCCACACTGAGAGGAACTGGCGGAGCCTCCTGACTGCGTGCGGCCCTGCCATCAAGAGGGTCAAGAACAGCAGGATCTGTGGGGACTGGGAGAATCCAGCCCCTAAATAGCTACCACCCAATAAAGAGAGGTTGGTGGGCAGCACTGCCAATGGTAGCCTTTTCGAAGAGAGGGCATGTGAGGCAGAAGAGGCCGCCCGTCACGGCCTTGGACTTTTGCGGGGACAGTGAGCGGGAAGAGGACCAGTGTTTTCCACAGTCCTTGTCCCTGTGTCTGTGCTTGCCACCGGACATCCCTGCCCCCCCCAAGGAGCTGCCTACCAGCTAGAACAGGATGAAAAAGACTGTGAGAGTCTGGGAAGGGGCATGTCCTAATATTTTTCTCTGACTGTTTCATCCTACCCAGCAGGGAGGCAGCCCATACCATTTGACTGCCTACAGGAGCAGACACACAATGAAGCCTAGTGGTACTCCTTTTAAACAAATGAATTATTTTGAAAATATTCCTTCAGATTAACTTGCTGTAAGCGACCAGTAATACAGTTTTCAAACTAGCCCACAGCCCAAGTACTAACTCCAAAATCTGATAATGTGGACAACGGCAAACTGTGGTACACTGTGTCGAAGGCCTTACTTAGGTCCAGAAACAATGCACCACAACTCTGTGTGTGATCTAAGGCAGCTACATCGCAGATGGGCTATCACTGGCCAATAACCTAAAATTAACAGCAACAGTCACACACATTACAGATAAACAGACAGGATCAGACACACACTAACACAGAGGCAAACACACACATTTTACCTTGGCTTTCTTCTTGATGTGTTTGAGCAGTGATTGTACAGGATGTGGCCCAGGCTGTGACAATGCCCCGTAGGAGTATTTCTTCAGTGGCGGACGGTGAAACTGCCTCAGCTTCATCGGGCCCATGTGAGTCTGGAAGAAGGGTTGACGTAGCTCCACTGCTGGAATTGAGTGCTGAAAAAAAAAAAAAAAAAAGAAAATGATTTAGACTGGGGCAAGAAGGCTGTTAGGGTGGAGGCTGCACGCTGTCGAGTTCTTCTGTGATTCTGAGAACAACAAGGTAAAACCTTGTTAGCTGATACCAACTGTAAGCTTAGCTGGCTTTTAATTAACTGCTGTTTTTTTGTTTAGTAACGATGTGTGTGCTGCTGATTGGTTAAAGCGGTTAATCTACTTTCTACAGAACTTCTCTGTAAGGAGACTCTATGAGCACTGCCCAAAGAAACGTAAAAGGCAATGGGGTCTGTGGCAATACTGTAGGTAGGGAAAAAATGGGCAGACTGGGGAGGCCACGCAGTCCTTATCCAACGTCAAATTCTGTTTCATTGAGTTGAAAATGGATACACTTCCCCCGCAATCTTATTCCTCTGTTCCCTACTTGCAAAAAAAAGGTGCTGCTAGTGGTTGAACAGCCACTGTGAGGCAATGTTTTGAGACAAGTGCTGAAATGGCCGCAGGTGGTGCTAAGAAGAATTTAACTGAGTGAGAAACTTTAACATTAACGGAGGGCATTAATGAACAGTGTCTCCCAATAGTTTGAAAGTCCTAGAAAATCTATTTTCAGTGAGGTAGTGGGCTTACCTGTAACACAGAAACATGCAAACCAATGACAGGTAAAGGTCTGGCAGCCCATCCAGTCTGCCCAAGCAGGTCTAATTTAGGGACTGTGCCCCTCTCAGTCCTCCCTACTTCCCCCTCTCCCAGTTTGCCCCCGTATGCACTACTCCCATGTGCCTCTCCCATCCCCTTTTAAACTATCCCACTGTTTCAGCCTCAAAGACCTTCCTTGGAGCCTTGTTCCAGTCCATCACCGCTCTTTCTGTAAAAAGTACTGCACGACATCCAGTTTTTTTTTTTTTTTTAATTCTTTGGTAACTGGGTAAGGCCAACTAGGGACAAGTGGCTGTTTTCAGTGGCAACACAGGAACACTTGGGAGGTTAAGTGGCTTGCACAGGGTCACACAGTATACAAGTGGAGGTTGTGGGAATCAACCCCAGCTCTGCTGGATGTACCAAGCTCACTAACATCTAGGCTATACTGCCAGCAGGATGGGCCCCTAGGCCTTCATCTACCATCATGTTCTATGTTTCTTGAGCCTCCCCTTGCCACTTTCAAGGGGTTATCCTTGGTACCCATGATACCACTTATTGTGAACAGCTTGCTGCTGTCCACCTTGCTTATTACATGGCGGTACTTGCACGTCCTGATCATATCGCCCGTCTGTGTCCCATTCTCCGGCATGTACATACCTAGATCCTCCAAGCGCGCCTCTTAAGGCCTAACCCTGTTGATCCTGTATTATAGAAACCTAGATTTTGTCAGCAAAAAAGAACAGCAAGGCCCATCCAATCTGCCCTACCCCTACCTACCCTATGTGGTGGCAAAAAGCTCTATGTGGTCCCCAGCTTCCCCCATCCTCTACGAGCGATTCTTCTTTGTAATGACACCCATCGGCTTGTCTCACATATGCTGGAATCCCCTCACTGTCTCTTTCCTCACCAACTCCCCAGGCAACCTGTTCCATCTATCCACAACCTTTTCGTGAAGAAATGCTTCCTTATCTCCATCTTGAACCTTCTTCCCACTAACTTCATCGTGTTCCCTCTTGTAACCACATTTGTGCTCAACCTACAGAGTTACCCAAACTCCACCCTGTTTATACCCCGGAGGCATTTAATTGTCTTAATCATGTCCTCCTGGCTCTCCTGTTCTCTAAGGAGTACGCATTGAAGCCCTTCAGCCCTTCCAGGTAGAGCTTCCTCTGCTGTCCCTGTATCATCTTGGTTGCCCTCCTCTGCACAACCTCCACCCCGACATCTTTTCTAAGGTCAGGGCTCCAGAACTGTACAAAGCACTCATGGTGGGGGTAAACCAATGATTTATACAGGAGAAGTATAACCTCCTCCCTCTGCTTGCTGTTCCCCTTCCAATACAGCCCATTATCCCATTTGCTGTCCCCACCGCCCGACACTGGGTCACTACTTTCTGATGTCTGTAATGATTACCTGAGGTCCCTTTTCTCTGTGCAACATGCCATGTCCTCCCCTCCCATCCTGTACTTAGCTCTGGCTTTTTTGCACCCAACGTGCATGATTCTGAACTTTTTGGCTCTTAACCACAGCTGCCAAATTCTAGATCACTCTTGTAGCCTTCCCATGTTCCTCCTCACGGCCTCAGCTCCCTCCATTGTGTCCACTCTTTATTTCAGATCTTGGTGTCATGCCCTATGAATATGCTGAAGAGTACGAGATACAGTACTGACCCCTTGGGTACTCCACTCATGACCCATAACCTCCCCCGAGTATTCCCCATTCAGTGCTACCCTCTGGGTTCTGTCCCTTAACCAGTTTCCCAAACCATGTTGTACTGTGTCCAAGGCCTTACTGAAGTCCAGTAGGCCACATCGACAGCTTGCCTCCTGTCCACCCAGTCAAAAAGTTCCATCATATTTATGTGACATGACGTCCCCCGGTGAACTCATATTGCTTACTGTCTGATAATCCATTAAATCCCAGGAATTCTACTAAGCTCTCATTCAACAGGGTCTCCATCAGTTTCTCCGACACATAGAAACATAGAATTTGATGGCAGATAAGGACCACTTAGCCCACCCAGTCTGCCCATTTCCCTACCTAATGGATAAGCTGCAGATCCTAGTTAACCAGCAGCCTATTTCTTTCTACCCCCAACCCCTAGAACTGCCTTATGACTGTCCTATGCATGCTTGAATTCAACCACTGTTTTTGACTCCACAACCTCCTCCGGAAGGCAGCTCCATGCATCCAAAACTCTCTGTGAAAAAAATACTTCCTTACATTACCTCTGGAGCCCCCTCCCATCTTCAAATTGTGCCCTTGTTCTTGCACACCTCTTTTTTGAAAGATGCTACCCTCTGGACTTTGTTGATCCCCTTGAGGTACTTGAAAGTTTCTATCCTGTCCACCCTCTCCCTCCTTTCCTCGAGGCTATACATATTAAGCTCCTTTAGTTTCTCTTCATATGTCTTCCGGTGCAGACCCTGCACCATTTTAGTTGCCCTCCTCTGGACAGCTTCCATCTTGTCTATGTCCTTGCGGAGATTGGGTCTCCAGAACTGCACACAGTACTCCAGATGGGGTCTCACCAGCTGTCTGTACATAGGGATAACTTCCTGTTTTCTACTGGTGATGCCTCTCCCTATGCATCCCAATATCCCCCCCAGCCCTCCTTACTGCCCTCTCACATTGCTTGCCCACCTTTAAGTCATCTGATATGACTACCCCCAGGTCCCTTTCCATTTTTGTTGTTGTTAGTATCTCACCCCCCACTGTGTACTCTTCCCCTGGGTTTTTGTTTCCCAGGTGCATTACCTTGCGCTTCTTAGCATTGAATCTAAGCTGCCACGCTGCCATACATCTGACCATTCCTGTAACCTTGCTAAGTCCCTTCTCATCCTTTCCACCCCACCTTGTGCATCAACTCTGTTATAGATCTTTGTGTCATCTGCAGAGAGACATACTTTTCCTTCCAGTCCCTCTGCAATGTCGCTTATAAAGACATTGAAGAGGACCGGTCCTAATACTGAACCCTGCGGTACCCCACTAGTACCCCCCTTTCTTCAGAGTGGACTCCATTTACTATTACCCTCTGTGTCCTATTCTCCAGCCAATTCTTTACCCAGGCTATCATCTTGGGACCCACTCCCAGGCTGGCTAACTTGTATATTAATCTTTTGTGTGGGACTGAGTCAAATGCCTTGCTAAAGTCTAGGTAGGCCATGTCCACAGCCCCTCCATGATCTACTACTTTGGTCACCCAGTCAAAGAAATCTATTAGATTCTTCTGGCATGACCTTCCCGCTGTGAATCCATGCTACTAAGGTTAGGCTCACTGCCCTGTAATTCCCTTCCGTTGTTCTTGTATAGGGGAACAACATCTGTCCTTCTCCAGTCCTCTGGAACCACTCCTGATTCCAAAGAGTTGTTGAACAAAGATGTCAGTGGGGCCGCCATGATCTCCCCCAGTTTCCTTGGCACCCATGGATGCAATTCCTCTGTGCAAATGGCCTTGTCAACCCTTAGGGCCTTAACCCTTTCAAAACCCTTGCTTCTGAAAATGATGCAGTCCTCATCTCCCTGCCTCCCTCCCCCTTACCCGCATATGCTCCCTCTGGTAGTGCCATTGGTGCATTGTCTGTGCTCTGCCTCTAACCTGTCCCTGTGCTTCAAGTGTGGGCTTTAAAACCACAAACAATAATCCAAGTGAGAGTGAACCATGGATCTATACAGGGACTTTATACCGCTCTCCTGCTAGTGATTCCATTTCCTGTACACAGCAGCATCCAATTTGCCTTGCCCACAGCTGTACTACACTGTACTGATTCAACACCCCGAGTCCTTTTCTTCTGATGTGCTATCCACTACCACCACAATCATCCTACACTCTGTTCATAACTTCTTGGTCCTTGTGTGCATTACCTTGCACTTTTTGACTTTAAATTTCAACTGCCACCGGCACTCCAGTGGCCCACCAGCAACGTGCTGCAACCAAAGTTCAGGAGCAAGCTCGGGACACCACATCGGATCTGACCACAGCAGCTGTCACCTGGCGGTGCACTACAGTCAAGGAGGCTTGACACTGTACCACTGGTGCCGCAATGATCCCTGCAATGGGCCAAGGGAGCTTGCTTCTTCCATAGTGACATCGCTGGGTGCATCAGAGGCCCAGACACTAAGTGCACACCAGATGGAGGCTGGGAGAAAAAGCCAGGAGAAAACCCACAGCACCATAGAAACATGGAGGTTGACGACAGATAAGGACCGCAAGGCCCATCTAGTCTGCCCATTTCTTTTTCTACCTTATAAATGTGCCATCGGCCTTTGCTCTGTCAGTGGCCTATCTATTCATACTCATCTGTATTGCTCCCTTATGTCTATCCCATGCCTGTTTGAAGCCCTGCACTGTACTCATAGCCACCACTTCCTGAGGTAGGCCGTTCCATGCATCCACCACTCTTTCTGTGAAACAGAATTTCCTCACATTCCCCCTTAATCGGCCTCCCTCTAATCTCATGCTGTGCCCTCTTGTCCTGCTATTTTTCTTATATTGAAACATGTTAGACTCTTTCACCTTGTTAATGCCCTTAAGGTGTCTGAATGTTTAGATCTGCTCAGGGGTATACATATTGAGCTCCGTTAATCTGTCCTCATATGTCTTCTGATGCAGTCCCTGCACCATTTTGGTTGCCCTTCACTGGACTGCCTCAATTTGGTTAATGTCCTTGTGAAGGTGCGGCCTCCAGTACTGCATGCAGTACTCCAGATGGGGCCTAACCAGTGTCTTGTAAAGAGGGATTATTATCTCCCTCTTACGACTTGTGATACCCCTACTAATACACCCTAACACCCCCCTAGCCTTACCTACGACAGCTTTAGAGGCCTACTTGGATGATTTCAGGTCATCGGTGATGATGATGCCCAAGTCTCTTTCTTCCTTTGTGACTGCCACCAACTCCCCTCCCAGCCTATAGGTGGCTTCAGGGTTTTTCTTCCCTATGTGCATGATCTTGCACTTCTTTGCATTAAATCCCAGATGCCACCCTTCTGACCATTTTGCTAGTGTATCCAGGTCTCTTCTCATTCTGCCCACCCCATCTGGATAATCTACTCTGTTGCAGATCTTGGTGTCATCTGCAAACAGACAAGCCTTACCCTCTCGTCCATCTGCAATGTTACTAATGGAGATATTGAAAAACTGGCCCCAGGACTGATCCCTGAGGTACCCCACTTGTGACTTGCATCACTTCTGACTGTATGCCGTTTACCACCACTCTCTGTTTTCTGCCCGTCAACCAGTTTGCCACCCAGTTGACCAACTTCTGACCCACCCCAAGCCTACCCAGCTTATTTATCAATCTTCTATGTGGAACAGTGTCGAAAGCTTTGCTGAAGTCAAGGTAGGCGATATCAACTGCTCCCCCTTGGTCCACCACTCTGGTTACCCAGTCAAAGAAATCTATGAGATTAGTTTGACAGGACCTTCCTTTTGTAAACCCATGCTGTCTTGGATCCTGTGCCCCTATGGATTCCAGGTGTTGCACTATCCTTTCCTTAAGGAGTGCTTCCATAGTCTTACCCACTACTGAGGTAAGACTGACTGGTCTGTAGTTCCCTGCCTCCTCCCTGCTACCACTCTTGTGGAGCGGGATCACATGAGCCCTTCTCCAGTCTTCTGGGACCTCTCCTGTGCTCAGAGACTCACTAAACAGTAATGCTAATAGCTCTGCTAGTTCCACCCTTAGCTCCTTAAGTACCCTGGGATGTATGCCATCAGGTCCCATTGCCTTGTCCACCCTGAGCTTAGCGAGCTCTTGTAGGACCCTTTCTTTTGTGATGGGAGTAGTGCTCACCTCCCTCCCCCCTGTGTCCATGGTGCTGAGCTGTGGGCCCTGCCCTACCTTCTCTTCAGTAAATACTGAGCAAAAGTATCTGTTTAGGATAGATGCTTTTACAGGGTCCTCCTCACATGCCCCCCTTTTCTTCTCTGAGCTTAGCAATACCCCCTCTGGACTTTCTCTTTTCACTAATGTATCTGTAGAAAGTCTGGTCACCTTTTACTGCTCGTGCTAGTGTTTCCTCAGTTTGGGACTTCGCCTGTCTTACTGTTTTCCCTGCTTCACTTAGGGCAGTTTGGTATGCCTCCCTATCTTCATCCTGCTGTGTTCCCTTATATTTCCTGAAGGCCAGCCTTTTGGCTCTGACCTTTTCTGTTACTGTACTTGAGAACCAAAGTGGTTTCCTTCTTCTTTTGCACTTCCTTTTCTGTCTAACACAATGAGATGTTGCTTCAAGTTTTGCATCCTTAATGCTTGCCCACTTTGCCTGTACCCCCTCACCTGTTTCTTTTTGCCAGGGCTAGCTTAACTCTGTTGGCCATCTTATCAAAGTCAGCTCCTCTGAAGTCCCATATTTTTGCCTTGGAATGGGATGATTTAGATGTAGTGGCCAAACTGAACCATACCATGTGATGGTCACTGGCCTCCAGGAGACCTTCTACCTGGAGATCTGTGATCCCTTCCCTGTTAGTCAGTACTAGATCTAGGATAGCCCTGTCTCTTGTGGGTTGTTGTACCAGTTGTTTGAGGCCCTCCCCCTGTAGGGAATCCACTATGTGTCTAGTTCTGGAAGATGTTCTTGCTGGTATTGACCAATCTGTATCCGGCATGTTGAAGTCTACCATTATCAGAACCTCCCCTTTAGCTGTCATGTTTTGTATATCTTCTAACAGTAATGTGTCTATGTCCTCCCCTGGTCTGGGGGCCTGTAGACAACCCCAGTTCTTATGGCTGTCCCATTTCCTGTTTCCAGGGTGACCCACAGTTCTTCTGGCTCCTTATGTGTATTCTGAATTTCTGTAGCTTTGATATTTTCATTGACATACAGGGCCCTCCACCCCCTTTTTATCTCGGTCTCTCTTCTGAACAGTATATAGCCAGGTACTGAAGTCTCACAAGTGTGATTATTGGTAAATCACGTCTTACTAATTGCTACTATATCCAGTTTAGCCTCTGACATTATTGCCTGCAGGTCTGGGATCTTATTTCCCAGGCTGTGAGCATTTGTGTACATGATTTTCCATTGGCCAGATTTCAGTGCGTTAGTTGTTGGGTGAGGTTTGGCATTTCCCATGTGCGTCGTATGGGAAGGCGGACCTTTTTTCTTACCTGGTGATGCAAATGAACTGAAACATGCTGAATCCCTGTTTGACCACTAGCTAAGGGGAGGGGTGTTCTTCCATTCAACGTATGGGGTGCTGCACCCTCTCCCATTTGCTAGTTTAAATATTCTGCAAAATGTCAAACTTCTGCCCCAATGCACAGACTCCTCCTTAGTCAGATACAGTCCATCAAATTTAAAGAACTTTCGCTCCCAGAACTGTTGCCAGTTCCCTACAAATCTGTGTCCTTTTTCCTGGCACCAGCCCTTGAGCCACATGTTTAGCTCCCCTGTCTCCCCTTTTCTGACCTTCCGTCCATCTGCCCCCCTCTCCCAGACTGGCAGGATCTCAGAGAAGGAGATGTTGGACGAAATGGATAATAGTTTGTCACCCAGCCTGGTCAGGTGTTCTTTGGTCTCCACAACTGACTGGCTGGCGAAATCATTAGTCCCTATGTGTACCAGGATGTCCATGTTTTCTCCTGCTTTGTGAACAATTTTAGCAATGCAGTCAGTGTCTCTCCATGCTGATGTACCTGGGAGACATCTGACCAGTACTCCTGGCTGGAGATGGGTATCAACTCCCCGTATCATGGAGTCTCCTATGATCAGAAGTTTTTTGGATTTCCTTTTTGCTTTTTTTGTTTTGGTTCCTGATTTGGGTGAGTTTTGTTGTGCTAGCTCCTGTGCTGCAGTGTCCTGCTCTGCAGTGTCCTCTGCCCCTCTGTTTGATTTCGGAGATAGAGGCAGATACCTGTTTGTAGTGTTTATATGGTTTTTGGAGGTAATATGTTGGAGAGCACAGAGTGATGGGGCACCCGATTTGCCCCTCTTAACCACCTGCCAACCTCCTGGACCAACTACCCTCTGCGGTCGAGGTTCTTCTGTTGGATGTTGGGGAAATGGCAGGTGGTTCTTATAATGCATTTCCTCTTGAATATGAAAATCTCTACAGATTCTGTCTCACATAGTGAGCTGCCTAGGGAAGGAGGGGGCGGCCCTTCCCCTGGTATCCTGTCATGAGGGGGAACAGCCGTGGGGGGACACAGACAGTGAGCTGGGCCCAGACTGAGCCAGGAGTCAACGTGGCCAGATCAGGGTATGTACCTGGCAGAGCATGGCTGGGGAGACCATACAAACAGAAGAAATATCAGCTGCCACACAGCTGATCACCTCTCCAGATTTTTTCAGATCCTTTTTTTTTTTTTTTTTTTTAAAGGCCCTCACCCCTCCTTGGTGTGCACTCATCCACAGGTCTTGGTGTTGCTTGCAAGGTGTATCGTTCCCTGAACCCACTTCACTATATATCACAAATAAATCTGTTACAGAGAACCAGTCCTACAGCCAACGTCAGATCTGTAGGTGACCTCAGCCCTGTGATATCCAGGGGCTGAAACAGGAACTGGCTTACTACCCAAATGCTGACAGATTTTATACTGGGTTTTCTTTCACTAGCCCTGCTGGCTTACAGGGGAGGAGGAAACCTTTCAATAAGTGCACCAGCTGGGCCAATGGACTTTTCCAGTCGCTAGCCCTACATGCTAATGGCTGCAAAAGTTAATTTCAACCCCTGGATATCCCTGTCTTAGTCTGCCTGTTTTTGATACTGCACTGCCACCTACTTTGAAGCTGTGTGATGTCAATGAGGGTAATGCTAAGTTTAACTACAGTAGCTAGGCACAGCATCAGCATAAGTAACATCACAAGGTTCTAAAACAAGTGGTAATTTAGTATAAATATAGGGCAGACTCAGTCAGGGACATCTCCGGAATACAATTTTTAGAACACCTGCAGTATTATTTTAAATATGAAAGACGCGCTGGTGATAGGACATACTTCTAACTAGCTCTGCATCCTGCTCCACCTCTAAGAAAAATAGAATATTAAGGAAACAAAAAGAAAAACTAATTACATAACTCGATTCCTCTTCTCATCCGGACTCCAACAATATTAAAGACGATATGGGACATCTGAAGGGTGCTCCAGGAGATGCAGGTCAGAAAGCAACACAGCAGACATCTCAGGGCCAATGTGCTGCTCCAGATCAAGCAGCGGGCTTGAGTGGAGTAGGGGAACCCCGCCGTGGGACACTGTTCTACACGTGGTCAGGGATACAGATAGAAAGATGGAGCAAGAACTCAAAAGATTGGGAGCCCACAATGTAAAAATTTATCTGGCAGTCAAAACGGCTACTGATTCTGATAACAGATCACAAAACACTCAATCTGCATTTAATAAAATGACTCTAGAGGACAGACACCTGCAAGCCCAACAGGAAATGCTACAAAACGTGAACAGGGCTATGTACCTCCAGTTGGTTGGGGTCCCAGAACATCTCAAAGGCGACAACTTGCTTGTCTTTCTACGGCAATGGATCCAGACTTCTATGCCCCCAAATGCACAACCGGATCAGGATACCTTCAAACAGGCTTACTGTGTCAACTTTAGGTGGGCACAAGACAACTGAGAGGCCTCCAGAACTATACTGATTGTCACTACGGGACCTAAAGTTCAGGACTCAATTCTAAACTGAGCGAAGGAAAACTATCCTCTTAACACTGAAGGCAATGAGATAAAAATGTTCCCGGACTGCTCGTTTGCCACAAAAAACAGATGCAAAATGTTTGCTTCCATACACAGGCAACTGAGAGGGCTGGGAGTTGCGGCGCATTCGTTGTTGGCCCCAGCCAGTCTCCAAATCACCTACGAGGACGCACATTTCAACCTAATGACCCAGAGGAAGCGTGGAAAAAAGTGGATGCTCTGGTAGCAGAATTTTTAATAAGAACATCTCCAGGACAGAGCCAGTCAAATGAGTCCAAAGAAGAGGACTGACTTACTTGCTAAAAAATTGGACTGCCTAACCAGGTGCCAGATGTCTTTACACAATGAACAGCTGGATGGGGACATCTTTTTGTTGTCTTTCAGCTCGATTAGGCTCGATGATGTGTCAATTTTCCTTTATGAAAATGAGGTGTCTTTCAAATCCCGTATACAGTAATAGGGCTTGGTTGCTTACTAAATTTTAAAATAGTCCCCACTGTGCAGTTACAATTTGAGTTGCCCTACCTAGTTTAGCCAGATATAAAAGGGGGAGCTCCAGTTATATGTTAAAGTTTATGCACCTCTCCCCTGCCAGAGTCATCCTGAGTAAGTAATAATATACCATAGTCTTACTGTACGTATGGCTGGTAGATTTCACTAGTACTGGTCTCAGGTTTATTACACAAGTTTACAATTGTTCTATCTGATGTTATAAGACTTTCTCCAGAGGGTGTGGAGTGCTCAATGCACCTATTAGGAGCTTAACATACCTATAATTTTGCATGTCAGGAATGTGGGAACAGTGGCTATAATGAATGAATAAAATTTTTTTTTTTTTTTGTAAACTCATTACCTGCTGGGCGGCCATTTTGTGTCAGGTAAACAATGGATAGTTCGGACTTCATATGGAGCTATTGGAGGTAATGAGGTTTACAGGCAGTACATTGTTAGGGTAAACCCCTATTTACAACAATTATCCTGTATAAGGTCCATATAGCACCTTTCTCTAAATAAAACCTCATGTTGAACTATCCCACAAGTTTTGGCATGGCTGGCTATCCTGAGAATTCTGCCTGGGCATGCAAGATATTACTGCACACTCACAAGTTATTAGTATTGTACCTCATATGTTGTATCAATAATTGATGGCCTCACTGTACCTGACTCTCACATATGTGTTTTCACTGTATGAAGTGATGTACAATTCCTGGTACCATCAATTGTACTGATCAAGATATACAGGTTACTGACTTGTAACAGGAGTTCTAGGAGTGGTATATGTTGTTCATCCACACTTATTGGCAGGTTCCTTGCCGCTTTAAATCTTGCCGGAAGATCTTCAAGCTGGCTCCTCCTACCCACCCAGGTGGTAAAAAACTCTCGGCTCTGCCCCATGATGCCAGATCTAGCCCACTGGAAGCCAGGTTGCACGTCGATGCTGGGGACGTCGGGTGGGTTGTGTGGATGAACAACATATACCACTCCTAGAACTCCTGTTACAGGTGAGTAACCTGTATTTCTAGCGATGTGGATATGTTGTTCAATCCACACTTATCGGCAGACTCCTAGCAGTTCTCCAGGAGAAGGAAGGCAAGGCTTGCGCACCCCCTACATGGGAAATAAGGACTAGAGAACCGAGGTCCCAAAACCAGCATCCTGGCATGACTCAAGGTGGATGTGGTAGTAGGTAATGAAGGTATGTGCTGACTTCCAGGTAGCAGCCCTGCAGATTTCCTGGATAGGGACATCCCTGGAAGCAGCCACCGAAGCAGCGGTATGGTGGGTAAAATGAGCTCTTATCCCTTTGGGAGGCTCCATGCCCGCCAACCTATAGCTGAGATCTATGCAGGAGGTGACCCACTTCCTATCATCTGCTTAGCTGCAGGTCTGCCAGGTGCGCTTTAGCGAGGGTGACAAACAGCTGGTGAACCTCTCCCCGAACTTCAGCCGTCTGCTCCTTATAAGAGAGCGCTCTTCTAGAGTCCAGAGTATGGAGCCTATATTCAGCCTCCGAGGTGTGACTGGGGTAGAACACCGGCAGAGTAAACACCTAGTTAAGGTGAAACTCCGACACCACCTTCGGAAGGAATTTCAGGTGGGGGCACAGGGCAACCTTGTCCCTGTGGAAGACCAGATAAGGAGACTCGATGGAAAGCACCTGGAGCTCTCCCATCCTTCTGGCTGACGTGATAGCCACCAAGAAGGCGGTCTTCCATGACAGGTGAGATGTCACACCTGTGCATCGGTTCGAATGGCTTGCCCATGAGCTTAGGCAATACCAGAAGTAGATCCCACGGTGGTGGAGGTTCTAGCACTGGAGGGGATATGTGATCAAGGCCTTTGGAAAAGTGCCCGACCACCTTCTCCTGTGCCACTGACTGCTTCCCGACCCACGCCCAGTAAGCAGAGATGGCTGCCAGGTGCACCTTAAAGGTTGTCGACCGAAGCCCTACCTGAGAAAGGGACCACAGGTAGTCCAGAATGCTAGCCAAAGAACAGGAGGAAGGGTCCAACCCCTTATCCTGACACCAAATGGAGAATCTCTTCCATCTAAAGACATAGCATTTTCTGGTCGACTCCTTACGGGATGCCTCAACAACGTTGAGGACCTTGTCGGAAAGACCCAAGGCCTGCAACTTTACCGGCACAGGAACCAGGCAGTCAAGTGCAGGGATTGAAGGTCCGGGTGGAGTACCTTCCCCTTGTTGACCGAGATCAGGTCCAGGCGGGCTGGAAGCCGCCTCGCGAGCCTGAAGCTGAGGCTGAGGAGATCTGGATACCAGAACTGACTGGGCCAGTCTGGGGCTACCAGAATCACCTGCGCCATGTCCCTCTTCACCTTGAGAAGCACCTTGTGGATCAAGTGAAATGGAGGGAAGGCATAGAAGAGGCCCGGGGTCGGGGTCCACGGCCTCGAGAAGGCATACCCCTGCAGCGAGCCCTGCTGAGGGGGGCCGGCATGAAACAGCCTCAGCTTCGCATTCACCCTGGAGGCAAACAGGTCCACCTGAGGGGTGCCCCAGTGGGAAAACAGATCGTGTACCACCTCCAGCAGGAGAGACCACCGCCTCCAGGCTGATCACAAGAGACCAAGTGCGGAGAGCAAGGAGTGCATCCCGCCCTGTCGGTTTATGTAGTACATGGTCATGGTGTTGTCTGTCTGGACCTGGACCACTTGACCCCGTACAAACGGAGTGAAGGCAGTGAGGGCTAGTCGGACCACTCGAAGATCCATCAGGTTGATGTGGCATCAAGACTCCTGAGGGGACCAGAGGCAGTGAGCTCTGAGCTCCCCCAGATGGGCACCCCAACCAATCAGAGAGGCGTCTGTCGTCAGAGTGAGCATCGGCTCAGGGCGGACAAATGGGATACCCTCCTGCAGATGAGCTGGAACGAGCCACCACTGGAGGCCGTTCCACATCTCCTGGGTCACTGTCACTGGCTGGTCCAGAGGACCGGAGTGCTGTGACTATTGACGGGCCAGCCCCCATTGCAGGGGACGATATGCCAGCGGCCCAACGGACCACGCTGGTGCGGGCCGCCATGAGGCCCAGAAGGCGAGGAAGTCCCGGCAGGAGGAGTTGCCCAACCAGAAATGACTGGGCAAAGGAGGAAAGGACCTTCCTGTCCGCCGGGAGCCATGCTCTGGCTCGAAGAGAGTCGAGCTCTGCCCCGATGAACTGAATCACCTGCGATGGCACGAGTTCTGATTTGACCTCCTTGATGAGGAGGCCAATCTGAGAGCAGATCTGGAGGGCCAGATCCCTGGACTGCTCCACCTCCAACCTGGAAGGGGCTGCAATCAGCCAGTCGTCCAGGTAAGGGTACACCCGGACCCTTCTGCGCCGCAGGAATGCTGTCACCACTGCCATGCATTTGGTGAAGACCCTGGGAGCTGGAGAGAGGCCGAAGGGCATGGCCCGGAGCTCGAAAAGCGATCCCTCTGCCCTGAAGCGGAGAAATCGCTGGTGAGACGGACGGATTGGGACGTGAAAGAACAGGTCCTGAAGGTCTAGAGAACAGAACCACATGCCTCGTTCCAAGGATGGAATAATCTGAGCCAGAGTGACCATCCTGAAGGTGTGAGACCTTAGGAACTTGTTCAGGTCATGTAGGTCGAGACTGGGGCGCCAGCCCCCCCTTCCGTTATGGGACCAGGAAGTACCTGGACACAAACCCTGGGTCTGGAGGAAGATCCGCTACCTCCCTGATCACCTCCTTCTGGAGGAGCAGGGCAATGTCGGCTCGATGAGCCGACAGACAGGCTGCAGAACCCGTAGCCCCCCGTGAGGCAACGGCTCGATAGGGTGGGGACTGCTCGAATTCCAGAGACAGACCCTTGCCTACCACTTCCAACACCCAGCAGTCCATGATGATAACAGACCAGGTGGAAAGGAAGTGGCGGAGCCATCCCCCCATGGGGGAAACCCGGGGAGGAGTGATGAGGTTGGGGGCGACACCCCTCAACCCGTCACTGGGCAGGCTTGGAGGAAGGACCGGCCGAGGAGCCGCCTGGGTTTTTCCCTCCCGGCTTCCTGATGGAGGAAGCAGCAGGCTTGGCTTTGGGGTGCCAAGTGCGAGCCTGCTGGCCCTGATGCTGGTGTTGCTGGGCCGGACATGCCGCAGGGGCTGAAGGATGAAAGGGCTTACACTGCTGCTGGCAACCTTTGTCCTTCTGGGCAGACGTGACTGAGTCCAAGGTGGCATTGGACTTCTCGATCCACTGGAGATGACCCTCCACCCCGTGACCGAACAAGTCTGTACCCAGGAAGGGAAAGTCTGCCAGCTTGTGCTGGGCATCCGCCGTAAAGGTGGAGATCCGCAGCCAAGCTCTGCGGCACATGGCCACTACGGCTGCTACTGACCGGGCACACGAGTCAGCGAAATCCAAAGAAGTTTGGAGCTGCTGTTTGGCCACCGCATTCCCTGGTCCTGCACCTGCTTGACCGTCGTTTGAAGGGCAGCTGGAAGATGAGGAATCACCTCATCCAGGGAGCCCAAAAGGGCGTGAGAAAAGTGTGCCATCAGGATGGCCGAGCTAGCCTGATGAAGGCCTAGGGAGGATGCAGCATAGACTTTCTGCCTGGAGTAGTCCAATTTCTTGGACTCCTTATCTGGTGGCTTGTCCACATCCCAAGCGTTTCCGGAATGCCGGAAAACGCTGTCGGTCACTAACCCCTCCGCAGAGGGGTGCTCCGAGAAACCAGAGAGTGAACCGGTAGGGACAGCATACTTCTGAGCCATCCTGGCCGAAAGTGCTGGACAAGAAGCTGGCCGCTGCCACAGCTCCAGGGCCGGGCCAACAATGGCTTCGGCCACCAGAAAGGCCTCCATAGGGGAATCCCCTCGGTCCAGTATCTCCGTGAGGGGATACTTGGCCCATTTTGAAACGGGCTCAAGCTTCATCCCAGTGGATTCTGAGATGAGTCGAAGCATTCCGAGGAACGAGGATGGGCTCTCGTCCACTGACTGGCCTCCACAGGACTCCAAGTCAAGCGGTCTGGAGAACAAGGAGTCGTCGTCAGACTCCGAGGAGTCTGCGAACAGCTGCCGAGCACCTGAGCCACCCTCCACATGCCGAGGTTGATCGGGAGTGAAGGTGACTGACAACCTATGGGGCAAACTCTGACCTGACCAAGAAGCCCTGGTCGGGGCCCCAGTCTTCGGTTGTGGAAGCAGAGGTTCCACCACAATGGGTGGTGCAGCCGGTTTCAGACACACAACCAGTGCCGGCTTCGCCTCCTCGACCACTACGAGGGGTTGTTTCGGCCACTCCGGTGACAGCCACTTAATGGACGGAGTCGGCTTATTCCCAGACAATAAGAGCTGCTGCCACATTAAATCCTCATAGCACCGACGCAACTTGTGCCGGAGCCTATCCTCCGAAGAGGACAAAGAGGATGAGTGGCACCACCGCTTTCCATGGTGCCGAGACCGAGACTGCCGACAGTGGGACCAGCTGGACCTGGAATAGGTCCAAGACCGAGACCTTCGGGGATTCCGAGGGTGGGTCAGAGAGGGGGCAGGGGAAACCCGCGCCTCCCTCGGTTCAGGGACCTTAACCAGGGACTCCAGCACAGGCAAGTCCTCGGTTTCCACCGGGGGACCGGTGAAGAAGGGCTGTCGGCTTCTCCAGTCGACAAATCATCCGACGGGTCAAGAAAAATCTCGACCACATCAATGGTTGTCTCAGCTGGCTGACCTGACGGAGACACTGTGAAGCCATCAGCCTTAGCCGCAACCATCAGCTATCCGAGGAAGGGGACCTCTCCCACTCCCACGAACATTGACGGTAGGACTTACCTTTGGAGTCCTTCTTTTTGGACCGAGGGGAATGTCCCAATGGCCCTTCTCCCTTGGTGGAGAGGGACTGGCAAAGCTCCTTAAAAGAAGTTGTATAGGATGAGCCCAAAGAGAGCGGGATAAATGCCGCGACCGAGGAAGATGATGATGCGGCCTGGGCTGCCTCCTCCTTGTGGGCGATCATCCCGCTGGACACCGCCCAATGGGTCTCCTTCGACTTGACCGGAGGATAACATTTTTCAGGTCGCCCCAAGAGCAATCGGGTAGCGCGGTTGTCCAAGGCCGAAGCCGAGAAGGATTTGCATAACTCACAAGCCTGTGAGTCATGGCCGAGTCCTAGGCAGTAAACACACGTGGAGTGCGGATCGGTCTGGGACATCTTCTGCCCACAGGGGCACCAACGAAATCCGGGAGTCGATTTGTCCATTGCAGCCACGAGGGAAAAAGAAGACCGAAGTCTTTTAAACTTTAAAATGAGTTTCGGTTTAACCGAAGAGTGCGGATCTAGGCCTAAAATGCAGAGCGCTAAGGAGAGAACCTCAGCTTCCAAGAGGTAAGGAAGATCTGGCGTTATGGGGCGGAGCCGAGAGTTTTACCACCCGGGTGGGTGGGAGGAGCCAGCTTGAAGACCTTCCGGCAAGATTTAAAGTGGCAAGGAACCTACCAATAAGTGTGGATTGAACAACATATCCACATCCCTAGAATAGTTCATTTTACTAAGTGAATATAAATAAATAAAAAAAAATATGAAAGACTCCGCCAGGAGTCATTAAAACAGTAATTTGATACCCGCGCACTGTTCTCTTTCAAATCAGTGGCAGCATCCATGTCACAGTCTCTGCTGGGTTTCCCAGCATTCAAGCAGCTATTCAGTCAGGTTCCAAGGCAGGTTGTCTTTGCTTCACCATTTACAGATACTCCGCAAAATTAACATACCAGAACTTTTAATGAAAAATTCTGATTATATGCTATTTTTTAATGGAACTTTTTAGTTATAATTTTGCAAAATGCAATGCAATACATTCCCTGTTTGGAGACTGAAGGAGCATTATGAAATACAAATTCTATCATTACAGTACTTACAACGGGATTCCACTGTCCCCACTCCCACAAGTTACAGCACTTGGGGGGGTCATATGCTCTCAAAAGAGCAATCTAACCGAAGTAACAATGATCCACGGGATAGGAGTATAATGCAGCAATACTTTCGACTTAAAGGAAAGCTATCCAAGACGAGGGCTCCCAACCCCGGACAGCGTATCCTCCGGTTTAGATTTTAACAGGAAGAGCAGCATTTTTCTGCGCCACAACTTGCTGTATTTTAATTTTCAAAACTCCAGAACTCGGAAGCGTATGGAAGGGGCAGGGGACGCGCCATTTGCTGAAAAGGTGCGGCGACACACCACTTACTTATTGAAGCAAGCAGTGCATCGACGCACCTTTTTAGCAAATGGAGCGTCCCCTGCCTCCTCCATACTTTCGGGTTCCGGAGTTTTGAAAATTAAAATACAGCAAGTTGCAGTGCAGAAAAACAGAAGCAAGCGGTGTGTTGCCGCACCTTTTCAGCAAATGGAGCGTCCCTTGCCTCCTCCATACTTCTGGGTTCCGGAGTTTTGAAAATTAAAATACAGCAAGTTGTGGTGCAGAAAAATGCCGCTCTTGCTGTTAAAATCTAAACTAGAGGGTTAGCTGTCTGGGGATGGGAGCCCATGTTTTGGACAGCTTTCCTTTAATATGTAAATAATCTCTCAGTTCTACAAAACAGAGAGTTGTGCCTATGCACCTTTGAATCAAAGTCCAGCGACAAATTCTCAACTTAATAATTCAGCGCTCCAGAAGAGGTTACTTCAGCAAGCATATTTCTGAGTACCATATACTACTGTACCCATAAATGTCCACTATAATTGTATAAAAGGAAGCAACCGAACTGTAGCACTGGCAACAGACATTCAGTTACCATTATCAACTGCTTTGGAGTATATTCCCATGCATCTTTAACCAACTGCAACACAACTCAGTGAGAAAATAAAACCGGAAGGGGGGGCCACACTCCTCAGTATCACAGGCCCATCTCCAAGCGGGGAACAAGAAGTTAATCATGGCTCATCGCCGTCTTCTGTCACTAAGGGATGTACTTTAAAAAGTTACGTTTGAGATGCCCCCAAAACCACCAGAGTACCCTTCAACTCCTCTCAACCATTCCACAAAGTCAGTCCTTATGTCTTAATCCCTGCCCTGGAAATACATGTGCAGCAGTAAAAGGGGTAATAAAAAAATGTATAGTCACTAACCCCTGAACCTTTCAGCCCTGAGTCTTCTAATTTCATCTCTCAAGCCTGTTCTGCCGCTATCTGATCCACCAGCTTCTTTGCAATAGCCACCTCACTGAAAATGTAAATCTTCCTTCCAAGCACGACACAGTTTTGCTGGCGTCATGAAACAGAAAGCCACGCTGAGGTCTGCAAGTGCCCTGACTCCATCAAAAGCCTTCCACCACTACAGCGTTGAGTAGCTCAGGTCAGGAAATAATTTAATATGGCCTTCTTCATACCAAAGTATTGATTTTCTTTCTAGCCACCTCCAGAAGCTGATCCTCCTCGCACTCACCACCACCACCAGTACCTTGCGGAAGGGGTGGGGACATAGCTTTTGGTGGGGTGCTCCGGTGTGCCTTTTCTAGTCGGGCCCCGATCTCCGGCCCCAGCTCTGGTTCTAACTATTCAGCCACAAAGTTCAACAGGTGATCTCCCCTCGCATTACTCCGGCAGCCCAATGATCCTAGCGTGCTGCTCCCAGGTCATATTCTCTACGTGCTTGTGTGGTATTTTCAAGCTGTTTCATACAGCTGGGAATGAGTATTCCAGGGAGGAAGAAGAATCAGCTGTGGCTTCAACAGGCTCTGCCTGGGCCACCACTGCCAATGTTTTCTCTGATTTGTTCATTCTTGGTATCTATTAGTAATCTGTAGTGCCCAGAGTCAACTACTATAAAGCTTAGTCTCGAACGAAAGCTTTAACATACTAAAACATTTGCAATTAAAGATTACTTGCAGAAGCTCCTCCAAAATATGACTATCCGAGCTGGCTGCTAGCCCCACCCCCCACTCCCACCATTACATCCTATTTTATCAACTGGAAGACCAGGGAAAGTACTTTTTATGGGGCAGTCTGGCCTCTTATACCACTGTCAGTCACTTTGCTGCTGTCACCACCCTCTCTACCCACCAGACCCACCCTCACGTCTCCAGATTTACCGAAGTCCAGATATGGCCTTTCGCCCCATGGGCCTGCTAGTCCATGCTGGGGGCCTCCCCTGAAGGGTCATGGAAGGGAAAGACACCTGGAGCCTTCTTCCTTTCTCTCTGATTGGCCAGATTCTCCCTGCCAAGGGCCTCCATGCTGACTAGCAAAGAAACATACGAGCTTGGGCGGAGGGGCAATGTGATGCTGGTCCACTGGGGATCACTTGGCATGCGAAGGACCATGCAGCCATCATCCAACGTACCTGGTGGGGCAGCTTCCTCCATTTTCACACCGCCCATCACCCACAAGAATGTGCACACTGCGGCCAACTTGGGGAAGTGTTGCCTGAAGGTGCAAGTTCACCCGTGCCGCCAATGCCAACACCACATGGCTCCACCAAGAGCTGCTGTTGAGCAATGCAGCATCACCCTTCTCCTCCCAGGAGGAGAGCATCCATCAGACGCTCTGGTCCTCCCTGCCAGCCTCCACTCCTGATGTCCTGGGCTCGGAACACAAACCCAGTTTGTCAGCAGGCGTAAGCAATCTCCCTGTGCCAGTCACTTTTAAGGCAAATTAATGTGGCACTGATGCCGGAGGTAATGTTTGTGAATACCGACCACTGTTCAAAATGTTCATTTATATAGCACTTCCTCCCAGCTTGATGTCAATGCTTGAGTTAACAGGGCACATTAGCACAGAGTATGCTGGGGGAGTGCATGGCTTCCTGCAAAATAGCGGTAGACAGCCTTTGAAATAGAAGTTAATGAAGCACAATTTAAAGGAAAAAGAAAAGGATTTTAAGGTTAGAGAAAAAAAATGTCATTATTGCCTAAAAAAGCATATCATAAGGTTAGCTATTGGTGGTGGTGGGCTTGTGAATTACTGTATGTGCAGTTTTCCATTGAAACCATATGTTTATCTGTGCTGAGCTTGGAGGATGGAATTGTGACCAAGCTGGACAAAATGGAAACAGTACTTACCCTGAATCTTGCTTGGCTGTTGTAGGAAAAACAGCTTAGATTACACAAACTGCTAATGTGCAAAGAGACACCAATATATTGTTAGAGTAAAAGCCTCACCTGAAACAAACACTCACTACCTGATCTTGTAACATGGCTCTAAAGCTAGGAGGCAAATGGAGAGTGGAGATTGGTGCAAAGGCGTCATGTGACGGAAAACGAGCAGTGATTATGCCAGCAGTAGAGCCCGCTTGTGTAGTACATAAAGTGTCCACATTGCTAGTAGCCCATTAGAGCCTGCTTGTGTTGTACCTGCAGCGGCCAGAGTCTGTACCGGTAACAGAGAGAGTGAGTGTGTATAGACATGCAATGCTCATGCACAGCCCGTTCAGCATCGGGATTGCGCACAAGCAGTCAACCCCCCGCTGTTGTGCCCACGTGTATTTCTGCACCCAATGTAAAAATGTCAGGTAGAGCCCATTCGGCATCGGGCTTGCAGAGAAAAAAAAATCAGTGAAACCATGACTTTTGTGCCCAGCTCTGTTTCTCTACCCGATGTAGAAGTCTGCCAAAATTGAGAGAGATAGCGGCGCAAGTCAATTACAGGTGACTGTATGAAGATTTGTAATGCCGACTGTATGCAGGCAAAGAAATCACCCACAGTGCAGTGCCGCTCTGTACCATCGGGATCTCATGGGGAAGCCATAAGCATTGAAACGGCCACCCCGAATTACTCAGTTGTACTGCGGTTTGTCTGAGAAACGTAATAGTACTCTCACGGTCCGAACTGTAAACTAGCAGACACTAGCGACATAAATGTCTATCGGCAAGCGGGAACGTGCACATTCTCAGATGTCAGTGTGCTGCATGGAAACAACTTGTGGATACTGTACGATGCAGCAATAGTAGTATCATCTAACGTTTGTGTACTGTGATGTAAAATCCTGGCCGCACAATATCCCCGTCACACTTGCCATGTTATAAAGATATCATTTCAGCGCCGGGAGTTCTACCAGGGATTAATGCCCACTGGGAGGTTAGAAGCACGAGGCCGAGCCCCCCCCCCCAGCAGGGCATTAATCCACCGGTAGAGCCCTCCTCTGTCGGTGATTAATGCTTAGATGTCACACCGTTCTTACACAGAGGCTTAGCTAGTAGAAAAAGGTGTCATTTATTACCACTGTAACAAGAAAAGAAGTAACAGTAACCCATATCACTTCAAGACTACCCCACATGGCTCAATGGAAGAAAAGTCCACCACTCCTTCGTACTTTCTCCCAGCATCCACAGCAGTACAGTGGCCTCACAAGTAAGACTGCATCATGCAGGCATTTTAATCCTGGTGCAGCAGACCACACCGCCACCTAATGGTTGAAAAATGTTATCTACCACATAGTCTTAAAGGGGCACTGTCAACTTTGCTCCTCGGTTTTCTGTATTTTTTTTTTTTTTTAATCAGTGGATCTGAAGGCACATACCTGTAAGAACGTCCTCTAGAATGCCCCTGTATGAAATAAAAAGTAACCTGTTTACCTATTTTTTAGCATTTTTCATGATTTCCATTTGTTCTGTCCCGCAATTATATCTCCTGCCCACCGGAAGCAGATCGGCTCAGAGAACGAACATCTACCAATAGCGCTGTCCCAACGAGTACATTTTACCATCCCCATCGCAGAAAGCATTTAATCCACTTCAGCATTCTATATTACAGCGTTCCTGGCATCTTTAAATAAAAACCGAGCACTCGAGCCGGAAAGTACTTTATAAAGCTGGTGCCGAAATCCCGCGCATACACAGTAGCGGCCTGGGAAAAGCTCCCGCGCATGCGCGGGATTGTGCCGCTTCTGCACATGCAAGGGATTTCAGCATCAGCTTTATAAAAGTACTTTTCGGCTCAACGAGTGCTCGTCTTTTATTTAAAGATGCCAGGAATGCTGTAATAAAGAATGCTGAATTGGATTAAATGCTTTTTGCTATGGGGATGGTAAATGTGTCAAGTGGGACAACGCACTGGTAGATGCGCTGCTTCCGCGCTTGGTCTGTTTCTGTGGCAGGAGATATAATCATGGACGGAACAAATGGAAACCATGAAAAATACTAAAAAGTAGGTAAACAGGTTACTTTTTATTTCCTGCAGTGGCATTCTAGAGGAACGTTCTTACAGGTATGTGCCTTCAGACCCACATAAACATTTACAGAAAACCGAGGAGCAAAGCTGACAGTGCCCCTTTAACTGTTTACACTGGTTTACAATTCCATTTCTTATTTTTATGCACTAACTTTGTAGCCAACCATGTTTTTTATTATTCTGAGTGTCACCAACCATGGCTCACTTCACTGGCACTTAAATGTATATTGGAACAGAATGGAAAATCGAGAGCGATACAAAGACCTCAAGTCTCTAGAGGTTTAAAAATGGGAAAATGTATTTCATAGAAACAAAATTTGCCGGTAGATAAGAACCACTTAACTCCCCCATCCCCCAAGTCGGCCAATTTTTCCTTGCCTCTACTGTCACAGCAGACCCTACCTGATCTCTGGCTACCCTCCACACACACACACACACACACACACACACACACACACACACACACACACACACACACACACACACATACACTTTCCTATCAGGATTTCCTTGTGCCTATCCCATGCATGCTTAAACCTTACCACTGTTTTCACCCCCACCATCTCCGCTGGAAGCCTGTTGCAGACATCTACCACTCTTTCAGTGAAGAAGTACTTCCTCACATTCCTCCTAAATTTGCCCCCTTTCAGCTTCATTGCATGCCCCCTTGTTCTCATGCACATTCTCTTCTGAAAATACTCCCCTCTTGTACCATATTCACACCCATGAGGTATTTATAGGTCTCTATCATGTCTCCCCCCTCCCGGGTGTACATACAGAGATCCCCAAGTCTCTCCTCAGAGGACTTATGATGCAGCCCCTGCACCATTTTAGTTGCCCTCCTCTGGAGAGCTCTATTTCACTTTAATATTTTTTTTTTCCACAGATACAGCAATTTGAGTATAAAAATCTCACCCACATATAAAACCTGAAAGTCAGCATATAAGGTCAGCAGAATCACTAGAATCTTGGTATGACTGAACTGAGATTGGGAGGGGTGGAGTTGGTGTTCACCTCTCAAAAGGGAGGTTGGAACTCTGTGGCTGAGCACTTGACCAGGAAGTGGAGGGCAACGATACTCTGCAGGCTTCTGAGGCCTTGTCACGAGGCTGAGGAGGGGATATCACCTTGATCAGGGACTTTGGTAGGGGAATGGCTCAAGGCAGTGAAAGTGCCAGAAAAACAGGTTATTCGCCTGTAACAGTAGTTCTAGGAGTGGTATATGTTGTTGATCCACACTTCTTGGCATTGTTCCTTTCCCCTTTAAATCTGCCGAAAGGTCTTCAAGATGGCTCCTCCCACCCATCCAGGTAGTATAACCCCCGGCTCTGCCCCATGATGCCAGATCTTAGCCCACTGCAAGCCAGGCGTGTGTGTCACAGCTGGGGAGGTCCGCGTGGATAAACAACATATACCACTCCTAGAACTACTGTTACAGGTGAGCAACACGTTTTTCTAAGGACATGGACATGTTATTCATCCACACTTCTTGACAGACTCCTAGCAGTTCTCTGGGAGCAGGGAGGGAGGCAAGGTGCACACCCCTCAATACTTACTTGGGGAACAGAGACTGGAGAACTGAGGCCACAAAACCAGCACCCCGGTGTGACTCAAGGTCGATGTGGTAATGGGTGATTAAGGTGTTTGCTGACTTCCAGGTAGCAGCCCGGCAGATTTCATGCATGGGGATGGCCCTGGAAGCAGCCACCGATGCAGCAGTATGGAGGGTGGAATGAGCTCTTATCCCTCTGGGAGGCTCCTTGCCTGCCAACTCATAGCATAGACTTATGCAAGATGTAATCCATCTTGTGATCACACGCTTTTCTGCAGGTCTGCCAGAAGCAGCTTCAGCATAGGTAAATAGCTGGTGAACCTCTCCCCGAAATTCCACCGTCCTCTTCTTATAACAGGAGAGACCTCATCTCAGGTCCAAAGTATGGAGCCTGTACTCAGCCTACGAAGTGTAACTGGGGTTGTACGCCAGCACAGTCAATGCCTGGTTAAGGTGAAACTCTGACACCACCTTCGGAAGGAATTTTGGGTGGGGGCGCAGGAAAACCTTGTCCCTGTGGAAGACCAGATAAGGGGAGTCCGCTGAGAGTGCCTGGAGCTCCCTAATCCTTCTGGCAGACGTGACAGCCACCAGGAATGGCGTCTTCCATGACAAGTGTGACAACTCACACTTGTGCACTGGTTCGAATGGCTTGCCCATGAGCTGTGCCAAGACCAGCAGTAGATCCCACGGAGGTGGAGGTTCATGCACCGGAGGGGATATGTGATCGAGGCCTTTGAAAAAACACCCAGCCACTGTCTCCTGTGCCAATGTCTGCTGACCGCCCGCGCCCAGTAAGCAGAGATGGCTGCCAGGTGCACCCTAAGGGTCGATAACCAAAGCCCCCGTAGAGCCGACCAAAGATAGTCCAGAATGCTAACCACCAGGCAGGACTGAGGGTCCAAGACCTTGCTCTGAAACCAAATGGAAAACCTTTTCCATTTGAAGGCATAACACTTCCTGGTCGACTCCTTCCTAGATGCTTCCACTACCGTGAGGACATCCTCAGAGAGACCCAAAGCCTGGAACTCTAGCTGCTCAGGTACCAGGCTGTCAGGTGCAGGGGTTGAAGGTCCAGGTGGAGAACCTTTCCCTGATTGACTGAGATCAGGTCCGGGCATGCTGGAAGCCACCTTGGGGGCCTGTTGCCGAGGCTGAGGAGATCTGGATACCAGAACTGGTGTGGCCAGTCTGGGGCTACCAGGATCATCTGCGCCTTGTCCCTGTGGATCAAAGGAAATGGAGGGAAGGCGTAGAAGAAGCCTAGGGTTCATGGCCTCGAGAAGGCATCCCCCTGCAGCGAGCCCTGCTGAGGGGGGCGGGCATGAAACAGCCTCAGCTTGGTGTATTCCCTGGAGGCAAACATGTCCACCATCGGTTTGCCCCAGTGGGAGAACAGGCTGTGAGCTACCTCTGGATGGAGAGACCTCTCGTAGGATGTCTCGTCTATGCAGCTGAGGGCATCTGCCAATTGATTCAAGGCTCCTGACACATGGATGACTATGAGATCTGCCTCCAGTTGGCTCACGAGTGTTCAGATGGGGGAGCGCTTCCCTGCACAGCAGCCGGGACTGCAAGCCTCCCTGCTTGCTGAGGTAGTACATGGTCGTGGTGTAGTCCATCTGGACTTGAACCATTTGACCACGAAGCTGAGGAGCGAACGCTGACAGTGCCAGTCTGACTGCTCTGCTCTGATCTCCAACAGGTTGATGTGGTAATGGGACTCCTCAGGGGTTCAGAACCTGTGGGCCCTGTTGTACCCCATGTGGGCTCCACAGCCCATGAGAGAGCCATCGGTCAAGAGGACGACTGTCAGCTCTGGGCAGACAAACGGGATTCCTTCCTGCAACCGGTCTAGGACGGTCCACCACTGGAGAGCGTCCCACATCTTTTGGGTCACAGTGATCAGCTGGTCGAAATTACCTAGGCACTGAGTCCACTGGGCAGCAGCTCCCACTGAAGGGGGCGCATATGCCACCGGGGCCCAACGGACCACAGAGGTGCAGGATACCATTTATCCCAGAAGGCACAGAAAGTCCTGGGCAGCGCGCATTTGCCCAATCAGAAATGATAGGGCAAAAGAGGAGAGAACCTCCGCCCTGTCCTCTGGGAGCCGAGCTATGGCTCGGCGAGAGCCGAGCTCTGCCCCGATGAAACACATCACCTGAGAAGGCACGAGTTCCAACTTAGTCTCGTTGACCAGGAGGCCAACTTGGGAGCAGATCTGGAGGGCCAGGTCCCTGGACCTCTCCACCTCCTGCTGGGTGGAACCTGCTAAGAGCCAATCATCGAGGAGGTAGGGGTATATTCTGACCCCCCCCCCCGGATGCCTGAGGCGGGCTGCCACCACTGCAATGCATTTGGTGAAGACCCATGGGGCCGATGATAGGCCAAATGGCATGGCTCAGAACTCGTATAGGGTTCCCTCTGCTCTGAAGCGGAGGAACCACTGGTGGGACAGATGGACTGGGACGTGAAAGAATGTGTCCTGGAGATCCAGTGAGCAAAACCACAGGTTTTGCTCTAGGGATGGTATGATCTGGGACAGAGTTACCATCCTGAAGGTGCGTGGCCTGAGATACTGATGCAGGTTGTGCAGATCTAGAATGGGGCGCCAGCCCCCCCATCCCCTTCAGAACCAGGAAGTACCTGGAAATGAACCCTGGGTCTGGTGGAAGATCTGCCACTCGAGCTACTACCTCCTTGAGGAGGAGCTGAGCAATGTCGTCTCGGAGAGCCGACAGTGTGGGCAGATAATCTCTCCTCCCGTGGGGCGTGGGCTTGGCTTGGAGGGTACTGCTCGAATTCTAGAGGCAGACCCTGGCCGACCACTTTTAAGACCCGCTTGTCCATGGTAACAGTGGACCAGGTGGAAAGGAAATGGCAGAGCTGGCTCCCCACAGGAGAACCCAGAGCTGGCGTGACAGGAGTAGTGGTGGCAACCCCTATCCCGTCACTGGGCAGGCTTGGAGGAAGAGGGTCCAGGGCCTGAACCCCGACCTCTTTTACGGGCCAGGGTAGGACCAAGCATGGGGCAGGGGAGCCAAGCCTGAGCCTCCTGCTGCTGCTGACCTCCCTGAAAGGACAGCTGCTGCTGGGCCGCAGGGAAGAATGCCAAAAAGACTTCTTCCACTGCTTCTTGGGACCAGAAGAACTCTGAGCAGAAGTGGCGTGAAAGGTGGCACTGGACTGCTTGATGCGCTGAAGGTGACAGGCCACACCTGGGCCAAAAAGATCAGTGCCAGGAAAGACACAAAGGCCAGTTTGTGCTGGGTATCCACCGGGAAGGAGGAGAGCCTCAGCCAAGCCCTGCGGTGGGAGGCAACTGTGGCTGCCAACTAATGGGCACATGAGTCCCCAATGTCCAGGGCCGTCTGGAGCTGCTGCTTAGCAATGGCGTGGCCTTGGTCCTGGACCTGCTTGACCGTGGTATGCAAGTCCATGGGGAGGTGTGGGAGGACTTTGTCCAAGGACCCCAAAAGGGTATGGGAGAGGTGTGCCACGATGACGTCCGAGCTTGCCTGACGGAGGTCTAAAGAAGAGGCCGCACAGACCTTCCAGGTAGAGTGATCCAATTTCTTGGACTCCTTCTCCGGAGGTCTGTCGGTATCAGTGGAACTGCCTCTACGTCTGAACACAGAGGTGGTCACAAGGCTCTTGGCCGAACGGTGCTTTGTGAACCCCACAAGGGACCCCATGGGCACTGCATACTTGCAGGCCATACGGGCAGATGGAGCTGGACAGGAGGCAGGGTGCTGCCAAAGTTTGAGAGCGGGCCAATGATGGCTTCAGCCACAGGAAAGGCTTCCATTGGGGTATCCCCTTCCTTGAGGATATCTGTGAGAGGGTATTCCGCCTTTTTCTGGATAGGTTCCAGGGGCATACCTGTGGACTCAAAGATGAGACGGAGAATGCCCTGAAAGGACGAAGGGCCTTCCTCCATCACTAAATCACCAGCCGACTCATCATCCCGTGGATGAGAATAAGGCCAGTGTCATCCAAATCTGAAGTGTCCAGATACAGCGGTCAACCACCTAGGTCACCCTTGACCCACCTAGGGCGGTCAGGGGTGACAGTGACCAAAAGACGTCGGGGAAGCCGAGCTTCCTTAGAAGGAGCCCCTCTCACAGGCTGCTTAGGCAGCAGTTCCACCAGAATCGTAGGAGAGACTGGATTAGGCCGAACCGGAAGGGGTTTAGCCGGCTCCACGGGCAAGGGAACAAACTTTATCGGTTCCTGAGGAGTCGACTTCAGCCTAGAAGGAGAAAGCCAAGTAATGGCCAGGGTTGGAGCCGGGGTCGGCTTATACCTGGACAAAATCAGTTGCAGCCACATGAGGTCCTCGTAGCGTAGACGGACTTTCCGCCGGAACTTCTCTTCATCTGAGGAGGAAGAGGTAGACTGGTGGCATCGCCTTTTTATGGCATGCTTGTGCACCTTCTTCAGCCTGTCAGTTGAGGGGGTCCGAGACCTCAATCAAGATCGGGCAGGCAGACTCGATCGCTTGGGAGACGCTGGTAAGACCGGAGACTTCTGAGGGTCAGGGATCACTTCCTCGGTGGGTTTCCCAGTGGGCTGGTTCTCCTCATTGGGTAAGGAAAGGATTGGAGTCTGATTGAGGGAGTCGTTGACCAGAGTCAGCGACAATGGGTCGATCGGGTTGAGAACAATTTTAACTTCTTCGATCAAAACTTCGGTCGACTGGCCCGACAGCAGAGCCAAGAAGCCAGCGGCTGAAGAGGCAGTTTCGACCGAGGTTGAAATGGGCGGCTCTTGGGACCGAGATCTTTCCCGATCCCAAAAGTGTCTCCGTCGAGACAAAGACAGTCCCGGGTCCCACTTACGGGACTGAGAGGAGTGTGTGCCTGCAAGACCCTCACCCTTAGTCAGGAGAGAGTGGCACAACTCTCGGAAGGAACCCGAGAAAGTAGAGCCCAAGCTGAGTGGAACGAAGAAGCCCCAAGAGGAAGATTCCGCGAAGCAAGCCACTTCCTCCTCAAAGGCCTGCATGCGCTCCATCTGCTCGGTGGATCCTGCGGCCGTGGAAACCACCCGCCAGGCCTCCTTGGACTACTGGTGTGGGTTCCGTTTTTCGGGCCTGCCCAATTTAAGGCATGCAACACGCTCGTCGAGGACATTAGGCTGAAAAGCAAGGCAGAACTCACAGGTTGTGGTGTCATGGCCGACACCAAGACAGTAGACGCACGCAGTATGCAGGTCTGTACACAATATCTTCTTGCCGCACGGGCACCTGCGAAATCCGGGGGAATACTTGTCTTCCATAATTGAGAAGTAACAGTCGCAATCGCTAAAGTCGAATTTTTGGACTAACCGAAGGTTTAGAAGCCAGGGCCTACAGAATGCGAGAGCACAAAGGAGGCAACCTCAATCTTCCAGCAGAAAGGATGATCTGGCGTTATGGGGCGGAGCAGAGGGTTATACCACCCGGGTGAGTGGGAGGAGCAAGCTTGAAAACCTTCCGGCAGATTTAAAGGGGAAAGGGACAATGCCAAGAAGTGTGGATGAACAACATGTCCACGTCCCTAGAATGAAGCCCACCAGAAAGAGGCTGTTGGGCATAAAGGAAGAAGCACTGGGCATGCTAGCGAAAGCACCTTCGATGGCTGCAAATGAGGAAGGAACCACCAGGCCCAGGCAAGCAGGGACCCTGCTGAATGTAGGCAATGTCTTTTGTGTCGACACCAAGCACTCGATTAGAAAGATGAGGCTGGGGAACGTGACCACTTCTTTTGTTTCCTTGAGCGAGATCAAGAGACACTTTATATGCCGTCAAGAAATACTGCAATGCCAAACAAAACAAAAAAAAAAGGAAGACAGTATAAGGGACACTAGTGCTGAAAGCTCAAACAGGTCTGCAAAACAGACAAAAGGGGAGCTGGCACTCAGTAACTGCCACTAACACACTATAAGAAAAAACAAAGGCAGTACTCACATTCAGGTCTGTGACAGTCTATTTATACAAGAAGCCCTGAAAAGACTGCCACAGACCAAAGTAAATACAAACACTGTCTCTTCTTATATGCATCAGCAGCAATTGCCACATACTGTAACGCCCCTACACAGATCATCAGTCTGATGTCATCTTGAGTCTAGCGTACTTATGGTCCCCATATCAGAGGAAAGATATTGACTGGATTGAGAAGGTGCAGAGGAGAGCAACCAAAGCGGTTAAAGGCTTGGAAAACAAGCCACTGAGGACAAAGTAGCAGAACTGGGACTGTTCTCCATGGAAAAGTAAAGACTCAGCGAGACAGGACTACAGCATTCAAATAACCACATCATCACTGGCACTAATTCTACACCCACCCTAGATGCTGCTCGGAAGGCAAGGCTATGCAGCCAGACAGCCACCCACCCCAGACAGAGAGAAACTCTCTACTTATCATGCTGGCCTGGGCTCCTGATGTCCCAGATTGTGGGCAAAGCCGGGTTGCTATTATGCCAGAGTTGTCACCTACTACTCTGCCCCACGGAGCCAGCCCAAGACAATTCTGAATGTCCAACCATTTGGTTCTTTTTTTAAACTTTTTCTGATCCACCCCCGCCCTAATCAGCCCCCTTCTGTCACTCACCCCAGCCCCATCACCTGTCCACGCGCCCCCCCCCCAGCAGTGTTCCTCAATCCCTGCTGTTAAACAGGATCTCGTGCATTGGACAGCACCTGGATAGCTGAGTGCGGGGCCTGTAGGTGACTGGTGTCATCCTGCCAGCTGGGAGATTTCCTCTTGAGCTTCCCTGAAGGAGCAGACATGCAATGCCATCACAACTTCGCCCTGGATTGCTTTCTCCCTAGCCTCCGCTAGGGATCAGGTGCACGCCAGATTCTGCGTTACCCCCACCTCCGAAGGACAGCTGTCAATCCTACTCTTCCTGGTTGACCCTCCGACATCCCAAGTTCGCTTCCAAACCACAGTCATTGGCACCGCAAGCAGCAGTGCTACCGCTGCGTCAGCTGGCCGGCTAGCCATTTGCTTCTTCATTACTAAAGGATTTCAGCATAGAAACAGACTTCCTGTTGCTGAAGTTTCTTCTGTTCTGTTAGTTTACTCCCTAGCTAAGGGCTGAATCCACAGTTTGTGACATCACAGTCATGTCCATAATAGAATGCTACAAAAGGAAGGAAGATTCATGGGAAACATCAGAAAGCATTACAAAGATATACAGAATCTGACAGCAGAAACAGACAAACGTCCATCTAGTCTGCCCTGTACTATAACTATCTCACCCTACTGACCTACTACCCTAGTAGGTGGATTCCCTCCTACCCAATACCTCGTTACAAAATCCCATACTGCCAACTCTTCAGGCATGTGTTTCCACTTGCCCGGTCCCAACCATGTTCAAACCCCTTAAGGGTTTCTGCCCCCACTACTTCAGCCGGTGGTAGTCTGTTCCAAAAATCCACAACTCCCAGTAAGGTAGAACATCCTCAAATTATTCTTTACCTTACCCCCTAACAGCTCCATTCATGATCACTAGTAACTGCATTCTTATTTCTTGAAAATATGTCCCCACTGCTTACCAGATTTATACCCACAAGAAACTTGTGATTCTATCATACCCCCAATGTCTGGTCTCTAGTGAATACATATTTGGGTCCTCCAACCTTTCTTCACAGGATCTACCCTGTTGCCAGAATGCATCTTGGTGATCCTACTGTACCACTTCAAGTCCATCAATATTTTTCCTCAGATGAGGATTCCCAAACTGGACACAATAGTCTACATGCAGCCTCACTAGAGCTCTGTATAGAGACCAAATCAGCTCACATCTCCCAATATCAAAATCCCTCCCTATGCAACCTAGCATCCTCAAAGCTCTGGCGTGGGCTTTGCTACTTTGACTTGTTTAAGGGAGTTACCAGTTATGATCTTAGATCTCACTACTCTGATGTAATTCACAAATGTAACCCCTCCTATCTAGTATTCAGTGAGAGGATTTTCTCTTCCTATGTGCATTTCTTTGCACTTTTTGGTGCTGAACCTCAACTGTCAGACCTTAGTCCAATTCTTTGATAAGTTTAGATATTTCTGGAGCTCACGTATCCCCTTCTCATGATCTACCCATCCACAAAGCTGTATATCGTCTACAAATAAACACAATTTTCCTTGTAAACCTACTCCAGTGTCACTTATGTACATAAACCAGACAGGTCCCAGGACGGATTCTTGTGGTATTCTGTGACCCCCTCTGTCCCTGATTTAGCCCCTTTTATCACCACTCTCTGTTGCCTCTCCCTTAACCAGTTTTCAGCCCACTTAACTAATTCCTGATCCACTCCAAAGTTCTCCATTTTCTTCCGCAGCTTCCTATGAGGTGCTGACTCAAAGGCTTTACTGAAGTCAAAGTAAAGCAGATCTACTGCCTGTCCATTGTCCACTGCCCAGTGACCAAAACAAAAAACCTTATTAAGCTGGTCTGATATGACCTTCCCGACACAAAGCCATGTTGTTTTTCATCCTGGAGTCTGTTTTCCTCCAAAAAGGCCACCAAACTCTCCTTCACTATAGTCTCCATTAGCTTACACACCATTGAATTAAGTCTGACAGGTCTGTAGCTACCTGGTTCCTCCTGCCCCCACCCCTTGTAAAGTGGTATTACAGCAACAGATCTATGCTACATCTCTGATCCTTCCCTCCCTCTCTCTATCAACCTCCCCCCTACACCCCCACCTCCTCTCTTCATTCCCTCTGGGATCCTGGGTGTTATCTCGTCCTGATCCTTGGTTTCCTCTTGAAGCTCTCTGGTGCATTCTGTACCTTTCACCCCCTTATCCTTCCAACTCAGTCCTCCTCCTCCAAATCAGCATATTGGTTCCATTAAGCGCATTGTTTTCTTGCTGCTTTTGATAGTAGGAGACATTGAACTAAATTCTGGCCCCATTGCTGCACAATCCCATCAGCTTTCCAAAGGACTGAGTGTTGCCCATTTAAAAATATGCAGCCTCCTCCCAAAAACTGGCCAGCTGCAACCTGTCATGCTTAACCTATGGCAGGAAATATTTGTCTTATCTAAGGTACAGGATTCTACTGTGGCTATCCATGGTTATTCCTTAAGCATCCAATTTGTGACTGTACCTGCTGTCTCTTCTCCCTCGTCCTGTCAACATCTCCTACTCAAAATGAAAATTACGTACTTACCGTAACTGTTGATCTTCCAGAATATCTTCACCATTGATTACCACTTATGGGTCTAGGACCGGAGGCACAAGGACTCAGTAGGAGCAAATGTTTGCAGCGAGGGAGCCAAAGACAGCTGCTGACTGTGCATGCACACCTCAGGGGGTGCAACGCACAACAGCCAATAACAGTCACTGGCTCCTTCATGCACCTTAGTTCTGTTCATTAGGAGAGAAACAAACATAGGTCTGGATACTTGCTAGCCCGAATAGATAGGGAAAGGATCTAGGAAACAAAATAAAACTCGACTACCAATTTATAATGAGAACAGGGCATAGTTAGTGGCATAAGGGGTTGTAGGGTCTAAAGAGCCACAGTCTCACACCACTAACCAGACAGAAGATGGATAGTAGTCTAAAATATAGGGTAGCAGCCCTGAGCATGCGGCTCTGGCAGAATCATGAGGAGGATACACATGAATGGGACCTCCTCGTAAATAAGATGACATAATGTGACAAGAAAGTTAAAGGGATACATAGACTCCCAGGAAAAATTGGCAACTCCATATTACCAGACACAGAACTGATTGAACACATAAGTTAACCATGACTCTCTTTCTTACATTACCTAGGTGCATCTGGAGTTGCAGGACAAGACAATCCAAGGAAGTCAAGGTGTGTACATCTCACCAGAAACCCCTGAGGTTACTGGGCTAAGGGCCCAAATAAATAAAGAAGAAAAGGGCATACAGTGCCAACCAAAAAAGTCTGACATACAGTAGTCGGAAGAAAGATTCCATCAAAAAATGACCAGCACCTCTCCTGCAACCACAGGGATGTACCCTGTGTAAAAGCTTGTTTACTTAATCCAAAAAGGTGCAAGCACCCCCACGTGTTGTGCAGCTGCCAAGTGGAGTTAGCTTGGATAGTGCCCAGGGGCACACATTGCATGTAGCAACTTACAAGGATGTACCCACAGAAGGGATTATCCCAGCGGATAAGAAAAAAAGGGAGGTAGAAGTCACATTCTACAAACTTTTTTATTTTGGGACAGCGGGCATCCGAAGAGTACCCACCTCTCTTTTTGTGTCTTTTTTTTTTTTTAACAAGAAAAAGGCGACTCCTAGGGAGGTGTGACTGGGGAAATGCCCAGCTAATGCACTCGAGGTCTTACCTGGCCCTGCAGGAGAAGAAATGAGCCCCCTAGACCTGCAAGTTAAGCACCTCACACCAGGTCAAAGGTGCCAATCTGGAGAACAGGAGCGCCATCCACCTGAGGTAGACTGCAGTTCCTGCAAGCCTATAGGTCACCTCACTGGCATCGTACGATGCCCCCAACTGGTGCCATGTTACCTCCAGGCCTTGAGCAGAAAAAAAAAAGCCTGCCTGACTACCTTGCACTGAGACACTGCAGCTAGGAGCAGACTTAGCTGCAACTACAGATACCAACTGACAGCTGTCTGATATGTCTGGTGTGCTGCAATGTACGTAAGGGTGCATGCTGCAGTAAAAACATTCCTCCCCAAGGCATCTGTCTGAGCAGAATCTATCTCAGGAGGTTGGTTATATGCGGAGCGTCTCAGCCCAGAAAGGGGCTGCAGCATTTCCAGCCATGAGGAGGGATGACCTACTGCACTCCGTGGGTGCAAGATACCAGAGCACAAAGTCCCGTGGGACTGGAGGGCAAGAGAAGGGACACTTCAGTACTACCCTTGATGCCTCCTTGAAAGCTCTAGTCCAGGGAGGAATGACAGTTGCGCCATCACTGAGAACTCTGAGGAGTCCCAACAGCAGGGTTGCCAGATCACAGCCTGTATAGCACCCAATGTCAAGTACCTCCAACAAGTCTACCAGGAATCACTACTTAAAATGAGTGCTCAGCAGCCAAGAACAGGCAGACTGAAGACGGGCTGTCCTCTGAGGGGGGACACTGCAGGAGAGGAGGTACTGACTCCAGAGACTGATTGTGTTGGAGAGAAGACTGAAATAGCCCTGTCGGAGCCCCTCTGGATGGTATCCATGCCACCAATAAACTCTCTGTGCTGTACCCACGTAAGTGGCCCCTGAGGTCCTGTGAACATGGGCAATCTCTGTAGGAGTAGGAGAGGTCTGGGAGGGAAATGAGACTCCAGGTCTGGAGGACTTGTACCTGGGCTGTAGGGTTGCACAGGAGGCCTCGTCAGAGGGGAGAGCTTGGCAGGACTGCACGAGTGGGGTTGTCCTAAATCAGAGGAGCAACCCAGTCAGTGCCCTTGGGGGGAATTCTCCCAGGTGGGGAAAGTGGAGCTCTACAGTTCACGTAGGGCAGCCCCGGTATCCATCAGTGACTGTATCAGCCAGTGGCTCCAGGAAGAACACCGGCTCCTAGTCGTCATCAGGCTCTGAGCCAGCACCACCTCTGGCACAGGGCTAAGGGTCATCAACAATTCCTGGAAGCGGGTTCACCCCCATCACAGTAGCCAGGGCTGTCCTTGGTGCCAGGCTTGGCATTGGCTAAGACATTGACCCTAGAGCCATCTCCAACCTGAGAGCAGCAGGGATGTCACTGTCACTGGCATTGTACCAACTGGCGGACTCAGGACCGACACAATGGCCAGTGCCATGTCCGTCACCTTAGCCACAGGAGTATAATGCCTACTTCCAAAGGTTAAGAGTCAGGCAACCCCACTTCATAGCACTGATCTCAAGGGCATGGCGGTCCACGGAGAAGCAGGTGTCACACTCATCCTTGTCATGCTGGGGGCCAAGACAGGCCATATAGCATTGATGCCTGTCTGTTGCAGCCATCTGCTTCCCACAGGAGTAACAATGCATGATGGGAGGCTGCTGGACTTTCTTGCTCTTCTTAGCCCCCTGTTTAATAAGAGTGTGCCATCGCAGAAACTTTAAAACAATAAAGAAGAAAGGCACTGCATAAAACTCTCGGTGGTGACTCAAGTTAAAAAAAACTAAGACGACAAGGAATGGAACTGCTGTCACTCCAACAGTGTGCACTTTACAGTGGGAAGAACAGAACTGAGGTGCGTAAGGGAGCTGGTGATGGTTACTGGCTGGCATATGTGGCACCATGTGTGATGAGCAGGCACTATCAGTAGCTGATGGCTCCCTCCCTGCAAAAATTTGCTTCCGCAGGGTTATAGTGCCTCAGGCCCCAGACCCAGAAGATTTCTCTTTCCCCTTCCCTGTTCCCATCTATATTGCTGGGGTTTACTGCTTGCCCTGGTATGTCCCCTGCCTTAGTCACTGAGCTCCTTTTCTCAACCTGTTTCCATTCGATGATCCCCGATTCCAAACACTAGACTAGCAAGTCTCCCAGAGAGTGTTCTCCTCCCTTGACTGCAGTATAGTCAAATGGTCTTCCCAGAGGCCCCTAACGCTCCCCTCCAGAAGTGGGAAAAACCCACAATAACATCTGTTGCTTCTCGCTGGCTTCCCCTCATCTGACCCACCTCTACTCCCTCTATGTATCCCTGGTCCGGCTGTCTCCAGCATCTTCCCAGTCATACTCTTCAGGGTGCTTTATCAACAAGCTTTTGACAGCCCCATCCCCTGGCTCTCCCTTTACACTCCCCTATAGGCCTCACCAAGCACACTCGCTCAGGTCCTTGACTGCATCCCTCCTCCTGATTCTCAAATGCTCCACCATGATGGGGAACAGGCCTTATCCATCACTGCCCTAAAGTTCTGGAACTCCCCTCCACTTGGCATCTGCAGCCTTTCCTCTCAAGGACTCTTCAAAGGAGCACTCTGTGAACATCTAAAGGGTTCCTCCACTATGTCATGACCATGCTAATGCCTAGGCATCCCTCTTGCACTTTGTAACAGGATTTCTCTCTTTTGTTTGGGGCTGTTAGCTTGTACTGTGTACTTCAAGCAGCAGTGCAACAATCTGGTGAAAATTTTGACCTATACTTTTTTCTGCTATTTTAGATTGCCACTTACCTCCTGACTTGTATGATACACTTCTTTCCAGAATTTCAGTCTGCTTTAGTACTATTTTTCACATCTGAAATAATAAAAGGAACACTCCTTTTAGTACGGCTCGGACAAGGTTTTCATCAGTATTTGTAGCTGTTTTTGAACAACTATTGTTCTGTAAGGGCAGTGAGCACTGCCTGCTGCATAACAGTTAACTGTAGTCACAACTGAAGTGATATACAAACAACTGATGGACAAAAACAGCTGAAAATACTGATGAAGACCTGGTCCGCACCATATTAAAAGGAGTGCTCCTTTTATTATTTCAGACATGAAAAAAAGTATTAAAGTAGATTCAAACTGTGGAAAGAAGGGTATCATACAAGTCAGGAGGTAAATGGCAATCTAAAATAGCATAAAAAAAATATAGGTCAAAATTTTCACCAGATTGTTGCACTGCTGCTTTAAGACATTGCAGTACTGAAGCCTTACCCCTTTTGTTAAGTTCAAGTTTATTGGATGAAAACTCCATTGAGCAAGCTCATTCACAAGGATGTCCTTTGACATAGGTTGTTACAGATTGCATAATCGAAAAAACAGCACACATTCAAGTACAGAATTATGAGCAAGCATTAACATGTTGCATAAAAATGACAATGACAGAAAAATACAAGTACAGAAAAAGGGTACTAAGTGCTTGTTTCGGAGTAACAAGGCAGCAAATTTCTAGGTAATTAAGAGGAAGCAGTGGGCTAGGGTTGGAACAGTGAGCTAGGGTTTAGAAGCAGCTGCACACATCTTTTACTTTTGCTGCAATCAACCTTTTAAATAGGCTGACAGGGACAGTACCGGGAAGCTTCAGCATGCCTTGGAGCTGGTTCCAGATAGTTGGGAGTGTGCTCTATATGGCCCGCTTGCCGAATGAGATGCCAGTTCTCGGTACATCGAGGAGGAAGAGGTCATTTTTCCTAAGAGAGTAGGTGCTATGGGAAATACGGAAAAGGGTCGTGAGACAGTTCAGAAGCTTGTTTAGGAGTAGCTTAAGAGTCCAGATACCAACATGAAGCATACGTCTAGTTGAGAGTGATGTCCAGCCAGCGGCTAGGTACAAATTGCAATGGTGGGTTCGGTAGGGTAGGTTTGTCATGAACCGTATGGTGCGGTGGTAGAGGACGTCTAGTTTGCCGAGTCCTGAGGCCGCTGCAGAGGAATAGATTATATCACCATAGTCAAGTAGCGGCAAGAAACTGGCCTGGACCAGCCTAGTTTTGGTATCCAATGAAAAGGGGGACTGTTACGGAAGAAGAAACCTAGCATAATTTTTAGCCTCTTTGCCAGATCGTTGAGGTGGTCATGAAAGGAAAGCATATTGTTTAGCCACATACCAAGATATTTGAATTTGGAGGTGATTTCAAGGGGTTCACCTATGGAGGTAGTGATGAATTCTTTGTAAGTGTCTGCAAGGGAAGTGGAGGTGGTGTTTGGGGCAAAGATCATGGCCTTAGTTTTCTTGGCACTGAAGAATAGTTTGGCATTGATGAGGCTGATTTCTAGTTGTGTAAAGTCAGCATGGAGTACATCCCTCACTTCAGCCAGTGTAGGGCCTGATGTATACAGTACAGCATCATCAGCAAATAAATGCAGATGGGACTGGGATATACGTGCGTCAAGGTTATTGATGTACAGGGAGAAGAGGATGGGACCTAATATGGAGCCTTGTGGGATTCCCCTAACAACTGGGAGAAATGCAAAAAGAGGCCGCCAGCTTTTACTTTCTGGGTCCTTCCAGACAGGTAGCTGGTAAACCACTAGGCAGCAAGGGGGGTGGCGCCTACTTTTATTAGGCTTGAGACTAACAAATTGTGGTCGGCAGTGTTGAACGCTTTGCTGAGATCTAAAAATACTGCACCAGTAACTTTCTTGGAGTCTATGGCTGTGATTCATTCACTGGTAATTTTGGCTAGAGCAGTGACTGTACTATGGTTGAGCCAGAAGCTGGATTGCGCAGGGATGAGGACTGAAGATAATTCAATATGGAGTTTTATTTGGGAGTAAACTAGCTTTTCGAGGACTCTGGAGAGGACAGGTAAGACTGAGATGGGCCTATAGTTGTTTAGGTCGCATGGGTCCCCTGACTTGAATAATGGGAGGACGTGGGCAGATTTCCGGCAGGAGGGAACAGTGGCAGTGGAAATGGAAAGATTGAATACGTGGAGGATAGGGGCAGTAAGGTCGAGATAGCCTAGTTTAAGAAAAAAAGGTTCCAGACCATCGTCCCCTGCACTTTTCGAATGTCTATGTTAAGAAGTGAAACTTCAACTTCTTTATAGCCAAGCGGGAACAACTGGAGTGTGCAGGTCAAAGTTTGTGAGTCAATATAATTACAGTCTTGGTTGCTACTACAGGCTGCATAAGGCGAAGAGTCGAAAGCTAGGCCAGCGGTTACAAAGTGATTGTTGATTTCCTCGAGGATTAGACAGCTGTTTTCCACAGCCCTACCGCTGTTGAGGCTGTTCAGCGGGATGGAGGTGGCTACAGGCCGACCTTCAATGGACTTGAGTGTCTTCCAGATTTTTTGGGAATTCCTTTTTGCCTGTTCAAGGGTGGAGACTTAATAGTTGGCTTTGCTTGAGCGGATTTGTTTAACGCAGGTGGTTCCAGCTGCTCTGAATGCTTGCCAGTCAGCTGGGCTTTTCAATTTTCTAGCTTTAGCCCAGAGTTCATCACGGCATAGGAGTGTAGCCTTGAAATCTGATATAAACCATGGGCTGGATGTTTTACGCACCCTGACTTTGATCAAAGGGGCATGCTTGTTGACCAGTGCGGTGAGGTTGTCGTTAGGACAGTGACCGCCTCATTGATCATTTTGGCAAGGTAGAGGTCTTGACATCTAAATTTGCTCAAGTCGGATAAGTAGTCTGATGCATTAAACTTGCTAAAGGACCACTTAGTAATGCATGTTGGTTACTGTAGGGCTATAATTTGTGATCTTGTACAAACAACCACCCCACGATCACTCATGTCATTGTGGAAGATTGCAGAGTAAAGAATTTTGTGGGGATGCGTAGAAAGTATGACATCAAGGAGAGAACTGTTGTCGGGATTGGATGTATTGGTTCTAGTGGGTTCACTGACTAACTGGGCTAAGCTGACCTCGTCACAGAAGGATTTCAGGCTGTGCGACTTGGGGGTAAGCCAGTCCATATTAAAATCCCCAAATATTAAAGTTTCAGTGTTGGCGGAGGCGATTAAGGATTTAACTATGGTGAGGATGTCAGAGCCACCAGACGGGGAGGGGGGGTGATAACCACCAATAATAGTGAGACATTCAATGGATGAAAGATGCAGAACCACCCCACGATCACTCACGTCATTGTGGAAGATTGCAGAGTAAAGAATTTTGTGGGGATGTGTAGAAAGTATGACATCAAGGAGAGAACTGTTGTCAGGATTGGATGTATTGGTTCTAGTGGGTTCACTGACTAACTGGGCTAAGCTGACCTCGTCACAGAAGAATGAAATATTCTATTTCATGCTTTCATGTCGTAATTGGACTCATGGGGTGACCAGAACCCATGGGCTCTGTGATTCTGGTCAATGACGTGCACTACCCACCCCACCAGAGACATGTATGTCGTTAGCATGACAGACAGCTCTGGGTAGACAAATGGGATTTCTTCCTGCAGTTGGTGGGGCCAGCCACCACTGGATGGCATCCCACATCAGCTGAGTCACAAGGAATGGCTGGTCCAGGTGACCTGGACACCGAGACCATTGGCAGCTCAGCTCCCACTGCAGGTGGTGCATCCAGCAATGGGCCCAATGGACCTTGCTGGTGGTGGATGCCATATACCCAGCAGCTTCAGGAAATCCTGAGTAGAGCACAAGAGTGCAACCTGAAACAATTGTGCAAAGGAGGCAAGATCCTGAGCCCAGTTCATGGAATCTAGTTCTGCACCGATTCATTTGATCACCTGCAAGGAGACCATTTCGGACTTGCCCAGGTTGACCCATAACTCCAAGTCTCTGCAGGTCTGAAAGGCCAGAGCTCTGTACTGTTCAATGGCTTCCTCAGATGGCTCAGCTATTAGCTAATTGCCCAGAGAGAGATGCAACCTGACACTCTTGCACCTCAAGAAAGCTGCCACCACTGCCATGCACTTGGTGAAGACCCTAGGTGCAGATGAGAGGCCTAAGAGCAAGACCTGAAACTGGCAAAGAACCCTTTCTGTGTGTAACTCAAGGTACCGTCAGTGGGACAGACAAACTGGGGTGTAGAAGAATGCATCCTTGAGGTCCAGGGAGCAGAACTACATCCGCTGCTCCAGGGATAATATAATCTGGTTCAGAGTGACCATTTGGAACTTGCATTTATGCATTAACTGACTGAGATCATGCAGATCCAATATGCGGCACCATCCCCCCTGTCCATTTTAGGACCAGGAAGTACCTGGACACGTAACCCTGACTTGCCAGGGTGTCTGGGACATGGGCTAGTGCTCCTCTGGCAAGGAGGTGAGCTACATCCTCCCTGAGGGTGGACAGCATGTTCTGTGATACCCAGAACTCCCTAGGAGCAGGGAGCCTATAAAATGGGAGAGCCTCGAAATTCAGAGGCCACCCTCTGCCTGCCACTTCTAAGATCCACTTGCCCATGGTAATGATGAACTATTGTAAGGTAAGAGGAAGATACCCCCCCGACTCGTCACTGAGCAGCTCTGGAGAGGGTACAGTCCGCTGAGGCCGGAGGGGCACCACTTCCACTGCCCCACCTTGTTTTCACCCCTAGTCACCAAACTTGGGCTTCGGGCACCAGTGCTGGTACTGCCCCTGCTGAGGCTACTGTCAAGGCTGCTGCGACCAAGTATCTATACTGAAAAGTCTTTCTTAGGCTTTTGTACTTTTGGGTCCTTCTGGGACAATGTCACAGAATCCAGGGTGGCCCAGGACTTCTCAATACTGGTAAGATGTCCTTCCACCCAGGACCACAAAGGTCAATGCCCAGGAAAGGGACATTGGCAGTTTGTCCTAGGTATCCGCCGTGAAGGTAGAAAGCTGCACCATGGTGCTACGACACATTGTGATAGCCATTATCATGGCATGGGCACAGTAGTCACCCATGTCTAGAGCCATCTGGAGCTGGTGTTTAGCCAGTGATTGACCCTGGTCTCTGACCAACTTCACCGGTAGCTGATGGTCAACAGGGAGGTAAGGGAGGACAGCACCCAGTACTCCACAGTTCGCCTCATGGAAACCAAATGACACAACAGCGTAGACCTTTTCAGCCACGTGGTCAATATTTTTGGAGTCTTTGTCCGGAGGCTTGTCCATGTCCCCTTGGTCACCAGATTTCTGAAAGGCTGAGTTTGATACCAACACTTCAGCCAAAGGCTGATCAGAGAAACCTGAAAGGGACCCAGTAGGAACCGCATACTTGTCGACCATATGGATGGAGGATGCTGGGCAGGATGCTGGATGCTACCAAAGCTCCAAGGACAGTCCCAAAATGACCTCAGCCATGGAAAAGGCAACTCCCAGGATTTGTCCCTGCCCAAGATGTCAGTGAAGAGGTATTTAGTCTTCTTCTGAACTGCCGCCAAGGGCATGCTCACAGACTCTGACATGAGGCAGACTAAAGCTCCGTAAAACACTGGCCCATGGTCAGTTGTCACATCCTCAACCAAGCCATGGTCAAAAGTGTGAGTGTTCAAGGAAAGCATGGATGACCCCTCAAAGTCATCTGAGGACTCCTCAAAAATTGGCCCTTGACTGTTTACTGATAGGGACCACCCAGGTGTCTTCAAAGTGATCTCCACCGACAATCGGCTTGGCAAGCTAGTAGCAGTATGGAAGTTCTTTTATAGGAGTACTCACCGAAGGCTGAAGTGGTTGCGGCTCCACCTTCAGTGGTGGAGAAGCAGATGCTGGGGACATCTGCCTTAGGTGGACTAGCATGGACATTACTGGTGGTTGCCAGATGACAGATGGTCCAAAGGGTAGAGCCCTACCCTGCCCTGCAATGGCCCACTGCTGCCAGAGGAGCTCCTCATAGCATTGATGCATCTTGCGATAGTGCTTCTCCTCACTCGAGCATGAGGAGGTCGAGGAGCGTTGACGATGCCTCCCAATCGAGCAGGATGAGCGCAAGCTGTGCCTTGAACTTGACCACAACCATCAATCCGAGGGCTGATGTTGAGACAGGTCCTCCAGGTAGTTCATGATACAGTACATGCCTTGCTGCACTCAGAAGGAAAGGCTTCAGATTGACGACCACCAGCTGAAGGTGATCCCGAGGCAACCCAGCCAGGGACACCGACTGGGCCATGTCCTCCTGCATGAGGACTGTGGAGCACAGAGGTCTGGGAGATCAGTTCTTCACTGATCTTCTCTGACAACTGGTAGACAGGTTTAAGGAAGATTTCTCCACTTGCCTGACCATAGTCTAGGTAAACATGCCCAATGGGGGTACTAAGGATCACTCAACATATCCCTCATACGAAGAGAGCTCGATCAAAGTCAAGCAGTTGGGGAGTCGAGGAAGCAGGAGGAATGTTTTTATTCCCTTTCCCACGACCTGCACGGACAACACTTGTGCTTTCTGCCGTGGTGAGAAGGGCTCTTCTCAAAGGTCTGGAAGGCCCAAAACATTTCCCGAAAGTCTTCAGAAAAAGTCCCTCCGACACTTGCCCCAGCTGGAAGCAGCACTGAGAATGACGAGATGCCTCTTCTTCAAGGGCCACATGGTGTGAATCTGAACATGCAGCCACCAAGGCCTTCTTGCAGACCTTATGTCAATCCCCCTCGGAGGGTTGACCAATGACGAGTCTTGTTTTCTGATCTTCACGCAACTCTGGTAACATCACCTGACAAAAGCTGCAACCTGCCACGTCATGTTGCAAGCCTAAACAGTAGAGGCAAGAGATGTGGGGGGCAGTGATAGACATTTTATGCCAGCACCGGACACAAAATTTGAAATCCAATTACTTCTGTTCTTCCATCATAAACTGTCGCCAAGAATCACAGCCAGAGACTAGCATTTTGCTAAAAGGACTCTAATACAGTTGAGAAGTTTTGCCTAGAAAATGCTTTGTAAAGGATGTCCCTCAGACCTTGCAAAGCTGAAAAGGAAGAGACCTGTCCCTTCCAGCGGAAGGAAAGATCTGACATCACAGGGTGGAGCTGGAGAATATACCACCCGGGTGGTGGGAAGTGGGGACAGTGAACTGTATCTACGCCCTTAGAACAATTTTTCTCCAATTCATTCCCTTATTTCATTTAGAGATTCAATTTTACACACGCTAAATGCCTCCTCATATCAATTCTAAGTGCTCTTTTCTGGATACTGTATGTTCCAAATCATTGCTTTAAAGCGAACTGTCATCTACAGGATTTCTTGATGTCAAAGCCAATAGAAAGCTAATCTGAGTAAGCCATTGGGTTTATCAGTGAGTATTTGCAGTCTAGAGTTATTCATATGTAAATCAGCCTGTAATTAAGGGCTGGGGGCAGCCATCTGTTTTAGGCTCCTGACAGGAAATGTCACTGAGGCTCTTGGCTCTCCTTTGACTGTAGGTTAAACAGGAAATTGTCTGGTTTATTAAGTGTGTTTTAAGGTGTTATTACGATACTTTCTACATTTATAATAACTGCTTTGTATGTGCACTGGAACTAGTGTGTTATCACCTTTACTTTTCAAACTGTTAGTAAAAATAATCCATCTTCAGGAATGCCTTAACCTCTAGGCTATACTGCCAGATGATCATCAAAAACTTCACATCAATCAATCAATCAATCAAAATCTTTATTTATCCAGGCGATCACCATTGAGCAAGCTCATTTACAAGGTGGACCTGCTGTGCTCAAGGACAAATATACATACATACAAATAGGTGCAGTATACAAAATGATAAACAGGATACAAACAAACAAAGAAATAAAAGACAATCTTACAGCAACATGTTAGGCGTAATATGTACATTCTAATTGTTCACAGAAAACCTACATGTGTTACATATTATTATTGCAGTATTTACTACCTTCATGCACATAGAAGTTGAGGTATCATGTTTATTATTGCCTACATGGAAGGGTACAAATATTTTCATTTCAGCCCTCAGTAACTGTTTATATACTTGAGTGAGGGTCCTAGGTTATAAAGGGACCCACAGTGAGGACATCTGAAGGCTGGCTCTGTTTTGCCAACAGGTATTAGGGCCCCATATCAGGATATCTAACTCTGACTGTGTTCATGTCAGTACGGACTTCTGGGGCTGCCACAGCACCAACTTCTGTCTTTTTCAATTCCCCCTCTTACAGCCTTTTCTCTTACAATTTTGGGTGTAAACTCGGGTCTTCAAGATGCCAAATGTGGCTCCATACCTACTGGCCTGACATAATGGGGCCAGCCTTGAAATGTGCAGTTTTTGATTATTAGCTGGCAGTACAGCCTTGAGAGCTGTGAACAAGTTTTGTTCATGGAGCAGAATGGGTTTTGATTTCAACATGCTCTACTTTTATACTGTGTGAACACAGCAAGTCACTTAACCGCCCTGTGCTCCCAAAATACATCTGGGAACAAGCTGTAGCTCAGTGTGCCTTTTCTGGACAAAGACAGTAAAAATAATCTGAGCATGTGTTATGATTCTGAAAATATTATGCTCTTTCTATCCAGATTTGACTTGAAAAGAAAAAAAATAGGACACAATTACTTGTTTCTTAATTGCAAAAACACATAGCTGGACAAAACTGTTAAGACATGCATAACATGAAATGCATTATTAAAATAATATTTTACTGCTTTTGATGAAGTTAAAAGTATAACAGTTTCTTACTGAAATACTTTGGATGGAATGGGATTTTCTTCTGTAACAATTCCAAAATTCTACTGGATTATTTTTACAAACAGTTTGAAATGTAAAGAAGATAACTCACTAGTTTCAATGCACATACAAAACAATTATAAATGTAGTCCGTGTTGTAATTCAACGCTTTCTACACTTAAAATAATTGTTTTGCATGTGCATTGAAACAAGTGAGTTATCACCTTTACATTTCAAACTGTTAGTAAAAATAATCCAGTAGAATTCAGGCATTTTTTTTTTAATTATTCTTTATAACCGGGTAAGGCCCACTAGGCACAGGTACCTGTTTTCAGGGGCAACCCAGGAGCACTAGGGAGGTTAAGTGACTTGCTCAGAGTCACACCGTATGCAACTGGAGGTTGTGGGAATCAAACCCAGGTCTGTCTGCTGGATGTACCAAGCTCATTCACAGCTCATTACTGTAACCTCTAGGCTATACTGCCAGCCCCAAATTGGCACATAGTTTCTCTGTGGGTGGGCTGAACATCTTGTCCAACATGGCGGCTCTGTTAACGAGCACCAGTACTGGCACACAAGCTTTGCCTAACACTGTTAAGGCAAGTAAGATTTAAAATATTTTTAAATATCTATCGTTTTGATCCTGCCTTGAAAATGAAAAAATCAATCTGGTTGATCCTGCCACTCATACCCTTCGAGTGTGTTTTACACTCTGCAGCTATGCCGACGACCCTTGACTTTCCAGAATGCCATTTCCTCGGTAATGTAAAAAAGAAAGAAAAAAAAAACCCACAACACAATTGTGTGTGTGTGTCTATCTTTAACAGAAGTGCTGCACTAACTGAACTATGCTGAAAGAAAAAACAATGATCACCATTAATTAAATCAAATAATCTGTGTGCATGTGCGTGGGCGCGTGCAGGTGTGTCACTGTGCACAATGAGACAGGCTGCATGCCCAGGTATGCAGGGAAATCAGAATGTACAACTGGGAACTCACGTTTACACAGGGTATAGAGCAGCACACAGATACTATATATGATAGCACTAGAGGAACAAATAGTCAGTTTGAACGGCTGCCTACCTGAATAATGTTCCCACCGAACGTTCCTCGCAGCCCTTGCTGTTTGGGGTAATAGAATTCATCATTGGAGAGGTTCCAGGGGTCCTTCACTTCTGGTTGCGACATATTCTGATGTGAAAAGAATGACGACAATCAGGGGTGTAGCCAGGAATTTTAAACCTGTACTCAAAACTGATTCACTGTTGCCCCCTGTTAAGTAAACATAAACCAAAATATCTGCTGCCATGCCACACCAACAATAGCCCCCCTTTGCCATGTCTAAGTTCAAGTAATCAGTTTCTTCCTGTAATCCTCCTTCGTTTTTCTGCCTACCTGGTAAGTTGCTCTTGTTTGTGTGTTTGGCTGGTGGCATCAGTGCCCCATAGCGAACAACAAAGGCAAAAGGGCTCAGCGCCACACAGACACAATGTAACACAATGTCCTTGCTTTCCTCTTTTTGTTGCCCCTGTCTGATTTTTGTTTACTGTACTCTGCTGAGTACAGTGTGTATGCCTGCGACACCCCTGATGACAATGAATTCCCCGCTCAGCCCACAGAGAGATCTGCTGATGCTCCCTGCTCCTTTCACCTGAAGGAAGGTTAGAACTTAACCTACCTGCCAAGTTCACATTTCAAAAACCTCTACCAAGTTCCCAGTGTATATAAGACCATCAAACGAAGACCTCTGCCATAACTTCCCCATCACCTGGAACTCTCTCCCCTCTAGCGTCAAAGACTCTGCCACTAGTGAAGGCCTTTGCTGTAATCAACCCAGTCACCTAGACCTCTCTCTCTCTATCATCAAAGACTTTAACACTATAGAATTCCTTTGCCATAACTGCCCCCAGTCACCTATAACTTTCTCCCCACTAGCCCCAAGGACTCTGCCACTACAAAATGCCTTCATTATAACTTCCCCAGTCACCTGGAACCCCCTCCCTACTAGCATCAAGAACTCTGCTATTACAGAAGCCTTTAGAGTACCACATACAACTGCTTCCTCATCGTAAGCAGCTGCCAACAGTCCTCACCAGTGCTGCTGTAAGTTACTCTTCTTGATTGCTTACTCTCTCCACTTTCACCACATTCCTTCAATTACCGTCCACCCTCAGCTCCCCCTGCAGATGACAGTTACTGTAAATATTAGCACAATGCAAATTAAAAGCTTATTCTGCACCACTGACTATGTACTGGTATTGGTTCAGTTTAGATCATAACTGTTAATAACTCCCTGCTGTTTAACATATCCCACGGGACCCTTTTGAAAACTTAGGCCTTTCTCCTTAATGTCGATATTCCAGTGTACGAAATTCTAACACACAAAATAATAAATAACACTAACTGCTGAACAAGTTCTAAGGTCCCTCACTCTCCAGAGCACAGATAATGAAAAGTAAAAAGGATGGCAACTGAACCGCAAATGCCTTCTCATAGTTTACTGCTCAAAGGGAAACATCCATGTGTAATCAGGCGATGCCTTGGTGTAAGGCACGACCCGATTAGCTTTTTTGTACAGTGTTTTAATTTTAGTAACTTACGGGTGCTGAAATACAGAAATTCTATCTGGTTGGTCCTGCCTCTCTCCCATTGGAATGTTGAAGTCCTTAGTGCACCCACAAACCTCCGTGGCCGTCCCAGTATGACATCTGACACGGGAGGCAGTCGCACACGAGTGTCCACAGATACCCTGAGTAAATGGAGCTATTAACAGCTCCGGTTTGCAAAGTACATGTCCCGGTGCTATAACAAGTTCATGCAGACTGTACCTGGTCTCCGTATAGCACTGGGACATGTACTTTGCAAACTAGAGCTGTTAATCACTCCATTTAGACAGGATGTCTATGGATTCATGTGCAGCAGCTCCCCATGTCAGACGTCATACTGCGACAGACGTAGGGGGTTGTGGGTGCACCAAGGAATTCAACATGCCGGTGGGAGGGGGCAGGATCAACCAGATACGATCTCTGTATTTCAGCACCTGTAAGTTACTAAAATTAAAACACCTAGAGAAAAAGCGAATCGGACCATGCCTTACACCAAGGCATGGCCCGATTACCAGTGGACATTTCCCTTTAAATGTTGAGTTCCCTCAAAACATCCATAAACTTACTAATAACCCTACCAAACTGACCTTCACACATCCCCACCTCCACTAACCTTCTATTTACCACCCATGGGCATGTTATGACCCCCAGTGACCTGTTGCACCCCCTCAGGCGAACTCTGCCACCACTGACTTCTTGTGATGACGAACTGATCTACTGCACACCCCACTAACCTGATGTGTCCCCCCACTGACCTGTTGTGCCCCAATGACCTGCTATATCCCCCCACTGACTTGTTTTGCTCCACAATGACCAGCTATTCCCCAATGACCTGCGGTGCTCTGCACTTTCCTGCTGTGCTCCCACTGACCTGCTGTGCCTTGTGCTGACCTACTATATCCCACAGATCCTCTGTATCCGCCACTGACCTACTGTACCTCCCACTGACCTGCTGTTCTCTGCATTGACCTGCTGTGTCCACCAAATGACCTGCTGTGCCACCAAATGACCTGCTGTGCCCCCACTGACCTGCTGTGCTCCCCGCTGACCTGCTGTGACCTTCACGGACGACCTGCGCCCCAACCTGCTGCCTCCACTGACCTGCTGCTCCCCCACTTACTTGCTGTGCCCCCACTTACTCACTGCCCCACTGACAAAGACCTGCCGTGCCACCTACTGACCTGCTGTGTCCTCCCATTGATCTGATGTAACTCCCACTGACCAGCTGTACCCCTCACTAACCTGCTGTGCTCCCTCACTGACCTGCTGCCCCCCCATGACCTTCTGCACCCTCCATTGACCTACTAAGGTTACTCAGGAACAGGAATAGACCTAATATTGCCCTTCATACCTATTCTTCCACTACCCAGTGGACTGATTTGATCCCTTCTTCATATAGTTATCTAACAGAATTTTAAAGCAATTTATGTCCTTTGCTGTAACAATTTTGTTTGGCAGTTAATTCCACTGCCTCACTACTCTCTGCATGAAATATGATCCCCTGGTGTTCATTCTTTCTTCCCTGTAGCTACAGGCAGTCGCCCCCGATGTTGTGAGTACAACTCTTCAGTACCAGTCCCATTTTAGCACAAAGGTTTATTTAGTAATAATAGATCCCCTCTTTTTCTCCTTGTTTCTAGACTATATAATCCCAAAGAATCCAGTCTAGTTTTTATAGTCTTACCTTGCTGTGCCCCTCACTGACCTGCTAGCCACCCCACTCAGACCCGATGCATTCCCCCCAACTCAAACCTGATGAACCCCCTCCTTTCCTCCACTAACCTGCAGCACCCTCCCCCAACACACACACACACACACACACTTACCTGTTGTGGCTCCTCCTTGATGACTCCCGTTTTTCCCAGAAGGATCCGGCTCTTTTTCATGGAAGACTCTTTCTTATTTTCTTTGGAAGGGGAACTGGATGTGGCCTCCTCCTTCTCATCTGGAATTTCTGCAGACAGCAAGACAACACTTTACTGAGTAGGGATGTAATGATATTAAGGTTTCAGACTACACCACGTTATCAGAAGTCAGGGCATCAATACTGATGCCAACTTCAGATACTGTGATAACAGCAGTTCGCAGAATACCAGAGTTTTCTGGCCTTTCAACTAATTTTGGTTGTTTTTCTTTTAACTTCTTTATTGCAAAATTCGATACATGTTGTCAACATCATACAAACCAAAGTCAGTTAACAGACGGACCACAATCCAAATTATACAAAACTATCATATAAAGCACTACAAAGATGTACCATGATCAGTGCTGGAGTTTGCACAGAATCCAGCTAAACAACAAAATTAGTAACTAAAAACTGAATAACTGAGTAACTGGCAGGAGAATTTATATTTATTTATTGAAATGTTTCACCAGGAAAGCCCACTGAGCAACAACTTGCTCGTCTCCCGGTGCAACCTGGGAGGAGGGGTTACAGAGGATGAACAGAAATATATACAAGGTGCACTAAGGCATCAGTTACATTCAGTGAACATACAGTTGGTAATTGGAATACATCCACTGTACATACGACAAACAGTTCCATTAAAAAGAACATGCAGGTGGCAATTTAGAATATTAGGGAAGGGAGCAAAAGGGCAACCCGGGCATTTGACATACTCAGACTAGAATGGTTATAGTAGTAGGGAATTACTATGGTATGGATGGAGCAGGTAAATTACAGCAAAAGTGGCAGTAACATAAAGATGCTTAGGTAACTAACAAGAGCATGTGGCATACCTGAGTTAGTAAGTACCTTGGGGAGAGGGGAGGTTGTGCATTTAGATAACAAGTACAATGGGAAGAACAATGGAGAGAGGAGATGTGAGAAGGGGGAATGACAGCCCGGCCTAGAGCCCAACAGGACCTTCAAAACGCAGCATAGATAGAACCCACAAGACAAGGCTAGAGGAATTGGCCCGAGCACAGAGGAGAAGAGATTCCACAGGAAAGTAAGAAAAAATTACTCACCTTAGTAATTATGTTTCTTCTAATGGAGTCTTGCTGTATTCTGACTATTGCAGTTAGCCCCAGCCTTTAAACTGCCCCGGAGAACAAAGGGTTAACTTTCTATGCAGAGCATTGAATGCTGAGCTCGAGTTCGGTTGAGGTCTCTGTCTGGAGCCCTTTGAAATCCAACCGTCAGATTCTTATGAGCAAAAACTCACCAACTATCCTATGTGGAAATTGTAACATTTTTACTAGCCAACTGGCAACAAAAAGTTTTGGATTCCCAAAGGAAGACTCAAGTCAGGAAACCCAAAACCAAAAACCAATCCAAATAATAATAATAATAAAACAAACACCCAAACAAAAAGAAGAGGGTGTAAAAGGAGCACCCCTGAGATGCAACACTGCACCTGCCCACCCACTTCCCAAAAACAGGTTCTGAGAGGGGAGGCAGGGAAGGAGGTCAGAATACAGCAAGACTCCATTAGAAGAAACAATTACTAAGGTGAGTAATTTTTTCTTCAAACAACATGAAGTCTTGCAGTATTCTGACTATTGCAGACTACCAAGCAATACCTCCATGGAGGAGGGACAGAACCTACTTTGGGAATAGGCTCTGAAGTACTGCTGTGCCAAACCGAGCATCACTCCTAGCCTGGATATCCATAGAGTAATGCTTGATAAAGGTATGGACTGTTTTCCAGGTGGCTGCTTGACAAATTTCGAAGAGAGGAATATTCCTCGCAGCAGCCAGGGAAGCAGCTGTACCTCTGGTGGAGTGAGCCCTCAGGCCTAAGGGTAGAATTTTTCCTAGTTTCTCATAGCAGAATTGTATACAAGACACAATCCACCTGGCAAAAGTTCTCTTGGTGGCAGGTCTGCCCTTTCCCACTTCTCCATAAGTGAGAAACAACTGGAGGGAATCAAACCTGTGACCCTTGGTATGCTCTATATAGTAGCTAAGGGCCTTTTTAACATCTAAACTGTGTAGCCTCCTCTCTCCTGAAGAGGAATGATCAGTGAAGAAAACAAGAAGAGACAGACTGATTCAGGTGGAAATCTGAAACCACTTTGGGCAAGAACCTTCTATTGGTTCAAAGGATCACTTTATCCCTATGAAAGGAGATAAAATCAGGTTCCACTGACAGGGCTTGCAGTTCACTGATACGTCCGGCAGAGGTAATGGCTACTAAAAACACAGTTTTCCAAGTCAAGTACTTAAGCTCTACTGAGGACATAGGCTCAAAGGGAGGTTGCATCAATTGGGCAATGCAAACATTTAAATCCCAAGCAGGGGCAGGGTCTCTAAATGGAGGATTGGTATGAAGCAATCCCTCGAAAAATTTACAGAACACAGGATGAGATGATAGTGAGGAAGACTTCCCCACTGACAGAAAAGCAGAGACAGCTGACAAGTGTACCTTGACAGTAGCTGGTCTGAGGCCTAGGCCATTAAGATGGACCATACAATCCAGAACTGTAGGCAATTCAGCAGTGTCTGGGGAAATATATTGCTTGGATACCAAATGCTGAATCTCTTCCATTTGAAGTTATAGGTCTTTCTAGTGGCGGGCTTTCGAGAGGCTTTGAGGATATCCAGAACCCTCTGAGACAGATGCAAATCTGCATACTCTAACTCTTCAAGAGCCATGCCTTGAGAGTGAGAGACTGAAGATTGGAGTACCAAATCCTTCCCTGAGAGGAGGTTACCAGATTGTAATTCCTGGGAACAGACAGGGGAAGATGGACTGCTAGGGACAGCAACAGGGGGTACCAAGGCTGTCTGGCCCAATCTGGAGCAATCAGAATCACTTTGCAAGGCTGTGACCTTATCTTGACTAAAACTTTGAACAGTAGAGGAAAGGGAGGGAAAGCATACAGAAATTTCCCTTCCCAGTTCAGAATCAGAGCATCCAGAGGGACTGAGCCCAAGACTGGGGGTCTGCAACAAAAGAGAGGAAGTTGGTGATTGTCTGGGGCTGCAAAGAGATCTATCTCTGGAGTGCCCCACCTTGAAAAAAAATCACCTTCAAGACCAGAGGGTCCAGGGACCATTCGTGATGGCCCTGTGAGATCCTGCTCAGTGCATCGGCTAGCACATTGTCCTTCCCTGGAAGGTGGACTGCTATCAAAGAGGTTTGCAGGGAATAAGCCAGGAATCACAACTTCATGGCTTCTGTGCACAAGGCCGTAGACCGCGTGCCTCCCTGCTTGTTGATGTACCACATGGTGGTGGTGGTGTCTGTTCCGACTTGAACCACCTTGTTCTGCACTGACTGAGAGAAAGCTTGCAGGGCCAGAAAAACTGCCCTGAGTTCTAGGAGAATGATATGGAGAAGGGATTCCTGAGGGGACCACAGTCCCTGGGCAGTGAGGGCCCCCAGATGGGCTCCCCAGCCCAGGAGGGAAGCATCCGTGGTGAGGACCACTGAATGAGACTGAGTGGCAAATGGGACCCCTTGCCTTAAATTGTCCTGATCCTGCCACCATTGAAGGGCTTGGATCAGGGTCCGAGTCACTGGGATCAGTTTGGTAAGGGAATCCTTCCTTTGGGACCAAAAGGCCCTCAGATGGAACTGAATGTCCCTCATCTGGAATCTTGCCCCGTGGACCACTGCTGTAGAAGCTGCCATGTGGCCCAAGAGCCGGAGGAAATGCCTTGCTGGTCATTGCACCTGAAGACTGAAGGAAGAAGCCAGTTCTAGAAGAACACTTGCCCTTTCCAGGGAAAGAAAGGCTCTTGCTTTGACAGTATCCAGCTCTGCCCCTATAAGGGTAAGGAGCTGCACTGGCTCGAGAACTGACCTGGGAAGGTTGAGAAGAAATCCTAGAAAAGTGAGCACTTGCTGGGTCACTTGCAGGTCTGACTTGACTTGGTCTGGAGACTGGCCCACTATGAGCCAGTCGTACACATATGGAAAAATGGAAATCTTTTGCCTTCTTAGAAAGGCAACGACTACTGCCAGGCACTTTGTGAAAACCCTTGGGGCTGATGTTAGACCAAAGGGCAGTGCTTTGAACTGATAGTGGCCTGAGAGCAACTCGAACCTGAGGTACTTTCTGTGGGAGCACCTGATGGGAATGTGAAAACAGGCATCATTTAGGTCCAGGGAGGCTAGCCAGTCCCCTGTCCTTAAAGAGGGAAGAATTATTCCCAGAGTTGCCATCTTGAACTTTGGTTTTAAAAGATGTTTGTTCAGGTATCTTAGGTCTAGGATGGGTCGCCACTCTCCTGTCTTTTTTGGGGCAAGGAAGTACCTGGAGTACAGACCTTTGCCCCAGAGCAGGGTAGGAAATTTCTCTATGGCTCCTAAGGCCAGAAGAGATGAAACCTCTGCCTCTAGGGCAAGGGTTTCTGAGAGACCTGTAGGTGGAAAAGATCTGGCTCTCATCTTCATAAATTTTTTGAAGCTGAGAACCAGTCCCTGGCTTACTACTTCCAGGACCCACTTGTCTGAGGCAACAGACATCCAGTCCTGGACAAAGTAAGCCAGCCTGCCCCCTACTGAAATAGGAGAGTCAACCCGGGCAGACCCATCAGGGTGTCGGCTTTGCAGGGGCCTTAGGCTGAGGAGTGGATGCAGCCCTGCTCATCCCCCTTCTGCCTCTCCCTCTGAAGAACCCCCTCTTTGAAAAGGGAGAAAAGGCCTGTGCTTGGTAAAAAGGCCTATGAAAAGGCCTGCCCCTGCCCCTAGACTGCTGCCTTTGAGGAGTTGCCTGCCTCTCCTTGGCCTGAGCACTCCTGTAAGTGGTACTGTACTCGTCCATTTTCTTCATGTAATTATCTGTCTGCTCCCCAAACAGAGAATTACCCACTACAGGAAAATCCATGGTCTTAGCCTGGGTGTCCTGTGAGAGACTAGTACATCTGAGCCAAGCCATTCTCCAAAGAGCCACAGATATAGTCATGACTCTTGATGACACATCATTGGAGTCCATAGCAGCATGAAACTGTACTTTTGATGCCTCAATCCCATCTGCAGCCACCTCCTCCAGCTCCTTGGCTAGCTGGGGGGAGGCCTGTTTAGCCAGTGCCAGTACAGTGTCCCACCTGGACTTCTGGTACCTGGCTGCATAGGCCATATAATTCGCCTGAGTCCCAAGGCAGATGCCATGTACCGTTCTTTTGCCATGGCATCAATCTTCCTGGAGTCTCTGTCTGGGGGTGTGCCTTCTGTCAACAGGGGGTACAGAACTGGGAGACTTCAGGATTTTTTGTGTCCGTTTCCCAAAGGATTTGTGAAGGGGAATAGACAGTCTCCTGATCCTCCATTGCCTCCTCCATAGGAAGCTGGAGGGTTTCAGCCACTTTTCAGTAAAACAGAAAATGGGAAGGGGACTCAGAAAGCCTAGGAGGGGATACACCAGAAGGTCTGTCTGGGGAGATGTCCGGTTCCACAGGCACATCCAGACTTTCACCATCATCACCATCATCTTCAAACTCCCCCTCTTCCTCAAACTACGGTTCATAAAAATCTTCAGGGGTATAATCTTGAACCGAGGGAACCGACCGAACCAAACCCCTGAGAAAAGGTGCCGGATTGGTCGGAACCAGGCGAAGCGATTCCACAATTTGAATCGCTCTGGCTATTTCCTCGGCGGTCGGAACACGAACTTCTGGATCTAAACTGGTCAATTTTTCTTTGCATTTCCTTTTTGTAGGACCCGACCCCTCAAGATCGGCTCTCCTCTTGCCCGAAGAAGTATCGCTCTGGTCAGAGGGCACTCCTTCTGGTTCGGTCGAAACCGAACCGGGCTGGCCATCCGGGTCAGCGGACTTCTCGGCCTCTTTTTCCCTCAGTCTACCTAATCTCTTTTTAAGGGCAGATTTAGGAAAAGTTTTGCAAATTTGGCAGTCTGTATTGAGGTGTTCAAACCCCAGACAATAAACACAGGTGGTGTGGGGGGTCGGCCTTAGCAAAGACCTCCCCACACTCACTGCAGTGTTGAAACCCAGTGGGCCCGGTTTTTTTCTTGGGTTTCTCAGACATGGCCAACCTAACCAAACTTACCCTTTTTACTCCCTTATTGGTTCCTAACTGTGTCACGGGTGTTGGAAAAAAACGTTCAAAACACTTTTTTTTTTTTTTTTAGAACCGATAAGGACCGGTAACCACACTCTAAAGTAAAACACAAGGATTCAATACAAATGATCGGTTCAGCCTAACCGATCTAACACTTCACAGTTTCCACACAGAAAATCAGAACAAAACCTATCTAGTACTCATGGTACCATAGACAGAGACTGAACCGACTATGCGAAAATAAATTCAGTAAAAACTGACAACTTAACAGAGACTTTAACCGACTTTCGAACCAAGCTGAAGGAGAAATCTCCGGAGCGACTGTTCAGTGAGGTGGAGTAAAGAATCTGATGGTTGGATTTCAAAGGGCTCCAGACAGAGACCTCAACCAAGCTCGAGCTCAGCATTCTATGCTCTGCATAGAAAGTTAACCCTTTGTCCTCTGGGGCAGTTTAAAGGCCGGGGCTAACTGCAATAGTCAGAATACAGCAAGACTTCATGTTGTTTGAAACAAGTGCAATGGGTGAGAGGGGGAGGAAGGTGGGGGCTGGAAGGGGAAGCTCAAAGACCCAGTTGGGATACAGGAGGGAGGGTTGGGACAGCCGAATCCTGGGGCCCCCTCCAGGATGTTAAGAACCCTGCAAGGGGTAGGGAAGGCAGGAAGAGAAGGGGGGGGCCCTGTCAGGGTATAGGGAGGACGGAAGGGGAAGCAGAAGCCTTGGGGACCCACCAGGATGCTGAGAACCCTGCGAGGGGTAGGGGAGGCTGGAAGAGATGGGGGAGGGAAGAAGGGCCTGCCAGGATGCAGGGAAGAGGGAGCAGAACCCTGAGGCCCCTCCAGGATGCTGAGAACCCTGCAAGGGGCAGGGAAGGTTAGGAGAGATAAGGGGTAGGAGGGGGAATGACAAGGGGGGGTGTCAAACCCTTGGGGGCCCTCTAGGATGCTGAGGACCCTGCAATTGGCGGGGAAGGCTAGGAAAGATTAGGGGTAAGGAGTGTCAAGGGAGGGGGAGCAGGTAGGGTATCAAGTGCTAAGGGAGGAGAGGGGATGGGGTAGAAGGGGAGCCGTACTCGAGAGAACCCTTTGGGTACTGATGAACCATGCAAGGGGGCTGGAGGAGCAAGAAAGAGGAAAGGATAGGTTTAGCAAGGGGTGGGGGGGGAGAAGGGAGAGCCAAGCCCTAGGGACCCCTTCAGGATGCTGGGAACCCTGCAAGGGGGCAGGGGAGGCACGGGAAGAATGGTAGAGGGGAAAGGGTGAGTTAGAGTAGGGAATTAGGTTACGGTGAGCCAAGTCAGATGCAAGGACAAGGTTTAAGGGGGGGTCATAGCTGGAGCAGCTGGATGAGAAATAGTTGTGAAGGGCAGAGCTGATGGAGTGGGGGGGAAGAGGAGTGGCAAACTTGAGGAGGCAGGGAATTCCAGATTTTAGGGAAACGGTATGAGTAGCCTGACTGGCCAACCAGGGTGGAGCGACGAGGGATCGCCAAAGTGTGAGAGTCAGTAGATCTAAGGGAGTGCAAGGGAGGGGGTTGGGAAGGAGAGGTAAAAGAGGGAGAGAGGTAGGGAGTTCACTTAACCAGTATTTAGAGGTGAACTTAGCACAGTGAGAGAGGCATCTGTTTGTGAGGTAGGGAAACGACAAGGCATGATACAGCTCGCAAAGATGAGTCTGAGAGGGCGCATCAAGGGCAAAACATCAGAAACAATGGAAAAGGGTGTCCAATCTGGCCAGGGAGAATTTGGGAGCGGCACCATAGACTACGTCACAGTAGTCGAAGATAGGGAGGATCATCTTCTGGACAAGTTCATGCGTGGCCGCAGGAGGGATACAACTACGGTTCCTGAACAAGGTGCCAAGCTTGGAGCGCAGTTTTTTCAGAACGGTATCAATGTGTCCAGAAAAGTTGAGGTGTTGGTCCAGCCAAACCCCAAGGTATCTGAAGGAGGAAGTGTACCCTAGAGTAGTCCCATCCAGGATGTGGAAAGAGGGCAGACTAGGGAGCCTAGAGAGTCTCTGTCTGTTGCCAAAGGGCATGGAGACTGTCTTCTTGGCGTTTAGGAAAAGATGATGGTTTGCACACCAGAGCTGAATTTGGTTAAAATCATGCTGTAGGGGACGACTTCCGGTGACGTCAGCGCTGTAATGGCTGCTCAGCCCCGTAGCTCTGCGCCCCAGCCGACAATAATTACTGAAAATCACCAAACAGCAACATGTCTTCGCCAGCAAAAACGAAGAGGAATAAATCAGAGAAGCCCCAGCCCACCCAGGTGCAGAAATTGCGAGCTTTAATCCAGGGGCAGGAGGGGGATGCGATGGATGCTCTACTTGACTCGCTTCAGACTGACCCGCATGGAGAGGGCCCTCATTCGGAACTTATTGAAACTATAAAACAAATGGCCCGTACAGTCACCAAGATAAATAAGTCCCTGGCCGAATTGAAAGCAGACATAAATAATATAAACCATAAGACAGATCAGTTGGAGCTCTGTGTCTCTCAAATAGCAGAGCAGTCTGACCGTCACGATCGCCTGATCCTGTATCTACTAGCTAGAGACCGGGAGCTTACTCATCGCCTCGACGACCTGGAGAGCAGAAGTCGGAGGCAAAACCTACGGATATACGGGGTGCCCGAAGGTTCAGAAGATAAGCACACAACAATGATTTATTTTCTTCAGGTCCTCCTCCGTGACCTCCTTTATTTGCCAGCGGACTTCAACATTGAGATGGACCAAGCGCATCAGTCCCTTGCTCCCAGACCACATAGCCCTGAGGCAAAGCCACGATCTATCGTTGCCAAGATAACTTCCTACAAGGTAAAGGAGGAGTTGTTACAAAAAGCCTGGCGGAAGGGCCCGTTAAGTTATGCTGGCTCTCGAATCTCTGTCGACAACAATCATACTACAGCTGTATTAGAGGCCAGAAAGACTCTGTGGCCAGTGCTAAAACAACTCCGAGCTAAAAATGTTAAAGCTCAGATTTTGTACCTGGCGAGATTAAAAGTTGAAACAGAAGCGGGGCCGAAAATTTTCCAAGATCTACTGGCTGTTTCCTCTTTTCTGGATACCCAGGGGATAACCCCGCCACCCCTCTTAAGAGAAGCTCGAGAAGAACTTACTCGAATCAGCTTGGTCAGTGGCGCAGAAGGAATCCTCAAGGCCTGGATCAACGCAGAGGTCCCCCCACACGAACTTGCGAGCTGATGTAGCATCCTTGCTCAGAAAATATAGCGACTCCTCCACGGTCAACAAGAAGGCAGCGCATTTGGTGGATGACTCCCAGGGACAGTCTCCAAATGACAATCAACCAATAGTACTAACTACCTGAATGGCTGGGAACTGTCCTCCCTGCATTAGCAAGAGTCGGTCTCTTTTGACCTTTTGAGACACTCCCTCCATTTCTTCCCCTTCCCCTCCCATCGAGGCCTTGCTTTTCCCCTTAGTCGGCGCCCTTTGGCCATGTATAGCGCTTGGCATACCATTTCCCGACCCAGGGAAATCTTTTGAGAACCAGGGAGCTTCTGTGAGTACCCGATTTACGCGCTAGAAAGTATTCTGCCCAGAGGGAAGGGCGCCGGGTCGGGGACCTCTTTTGGGGGGGGGGTGTTGGTGGGATGCTGGTACCACTGTGCCCCCATAATATGGAGGGGGGGTCAACTGGATGTACCCTCGTAGCGGAGCCCATTTACCTCTGTTCCCCATTTTAGTATCCCAGGACTTTCAGTCCTCCTAGATGGAGGCGTAAGCTGCCCGTCGGATTTCCAGTGAGTGGTGTCCTCTTGCGACCCCTGGGATGTGAGCGCTTGATTCCTTGATTTCCTCTCCCTCCGCATCCGAGAGGCTGCTGTTTCTGTGCCCCGCGGATGGGTAGCTCTGTACCTCCCGCGGCGGGGGACCGTGGCCTCCTGTGATTGACTTTTACCAGGTTGTGGGATGGATGTCGGACTCTGGGCCCCGGTTTTCTTGGGGTGACTGGGAGGTGGCGTGAAGCCAGGAGGCCTCAGTGTACAGCAGCCTTTAGGCATTTTGCTGTATAACGGGGCGCTCCCCCTGCTTTAGGTAGCTTGTAATGTACTCACTTAGTGCCCTGTTCATGCGTTTTACACCCACCCATGTCCGAGGGAGACTTTGGAACCCTGACTGCGCAGGATGGAACCTGTGTGAGAGGCGCTCACTTGGAGTGGTCTGTTGGGCCGCGCTGAACCCCATTAGGGGCGTTGTGGGCAGCCGTGGGGACTCAGATCCGCATGGCTGGGAGTTGGGTAGGGTAGGAGATCTGCTTGCCTCTCCCCCCAACCCGAAAAATGACTATTACTCAAGAGAACTCATTCTTAGACTATAACTGCCACAATCAAACTTGTTAGTTGTTCTCGCTAATATCTGTGTGCAATTGTCACAGCGGGCTTTTGAGTCTTCCGAATCCCGCATTTTAGGTCCTGGTCAAGGTTCCTGGGCTCCCTGGAGGGTTGCAGGGGAAGGGCCCCTCCCCCCTTCCTTGCTTAGTATCTGGCTTCTGCGGCTGTAGATAACCCCCCTTTTGACTGGCATTACACTTTATTATATACCACCAAGGTATTATTTGTAGGTAATTTCACACTCTACTTAAAGCACAAGATATGGCTGGGGTCCACTCAGGGTAGAGCAGCCCAGATAGAGATATTTTCTTGCTGAATATAAGGCAAACTCTTTAAGGGTTTGTACCCTAGAGTTGGTGGGCTTCTCTTCCACTACAGGAGTACCCATCCCACTGCGCAACTGCAGTTGCCTATTGCTGGATAATAACACCCAGCAGCCCCTTGGAAATCATTTAAACTTAGTTTTGGGAAGAATGATACGGGATTAAATAATTCTGCTCTCCCTTCCCATACTGTTCCAACAGGCCCTAGCACTGCTCTGGGCATTGTATATAGTTACTGTACCTTATGGTGTTTTTCAGGGTGCTCCCTTGACTCAGAAGCTCTGTTCGAGCGGGTGGGATCAAGGGGGCAATTTAAGTCTGGTATTCTGTACAGTATTACTGTTACTTAAAGTTTGTGCTTACAATAGTTCTCAGTTAGTTTTACAGGTTTATTTGTTGAGCTTCAGTTTTAAAGAGATAAGTTTAATGCTTAACCTAATGGGTTACTATTTTCTGAAGCAGATAAGCAGTCACATGTTCTCAGAAATTCAGGAAGAGGCTGTGGTAAGGTTTCAGGAGATTGGCTGGCTTAATGCAGAGGAAGAATTTAATAGGGAAATTACATGGCTCATAAACACTTAAAAGTATACTCGAATGTAAATGGTCTGAGCAGCCCGGTGAAGCGATCCAGGATGATAACGTTGGCCAGGAAGTCAAATCCTGAGATAATTTATATGCAAGAAACCCATTTGAATACAACCGAGCATGGGAAACTACGGAGGAGAGGTTTCACGCAGATTTTCTCCTCGGCTTTTCCCGGGGGTAGGAGAAGAGGGGTTGCAATATTGATTGCGTCTCATCTCCCCTTCCGGAAAATAAAGGAATAGGCAGACCCGGCTGGCAGATTAATTATAGTGACAGGAACATTGTATGATCAGGAAATTACCCTGGCCAATGTTTATCTCCCTCCGGCCTCAAACTCCCCCACAGTTCGATCCCTGATGGACAAAGTAATTGAGCTGACAAGGGGTGTTTCGATTCTGGCGGGGGATTTTAACATTGCTCCAAACCCAGCAGTGGATACTTCTAAGACCCAGCAAGGCGTACAACAGGCCTCTCATAAATTTTTCAAACAGTTCATGGGAGGGGTCGGGTGGATAGATACCTGGCGGGCTCTGCACCCCAGAGATAGGGGTTATTCCTTCTACTCGGCTGTCCATGGAACCTACACAAGAATAGATCATTGCTATACTCAAAAGGAGCACCTTAGCTCCTTGGTTGAGGCCACGATGAGGCCCATAGTTTATTCGGATCACGCCCCCCTAATTACTGTGTGGGATCTGGGCTGGGAGAGGCACAACACTATTTGGAGATTTAATCCCATTCACCTGAAAAGTGAACAATTTAGAGAATTTCTCAGAGACAAGATCAGGGAGATCATTCAAGATAACGCTGCCCAAGAGGTTCCCGCTATGATACAATGGGATACCCTAAAAGCAGTCCTGAGAGGCCATTTGATAAAATATACAGCCAAGCTGGCGAAGGCATGGAAGGAAAGACAAACACAACTAGAACAAACACTCCAGTTCCTGCAACAGGCTCACCAACAAGGTGATGACTCTGTCCTAGCCCAGATAAAGCAGGCTAAGAGGAACCTTGATTCTATATGCCTGCAACAGACGGAAACTGCCTTGGCATATTTGCGCCAGAGATACGGTGAGATCGGCCCTAGGGCCTCGCGTCTGCTGGCATATCGGCTAAGGCAACATCGCAAACAGGCCACGATTGCAGCAATAAGAGACCCTAAAACGGGACTTTAGTACACTAAATTCAAAGACATATCCCAAGTTTTTTGTCAATACTATAGAACCCTTTATGCCCCGGATCACACAACTGACCCTATCCACACGGACTCCTTTTTATCGGCCTTAAAGCTACCTACTCTCAGTCCGGATCAGCAAAATCATTTAGTGAGACTGATCTCACTGGAGGAATTTAACGCTAGCCATCTCCGGATCCAAAACTCAGAAGGCCCCAGGTCCGGACGGATACGGGGCAGAGTTTTATAAAGGCTTAACTCTATCTATTAATAAACTCCTCCTAGAGGCTTTCAACGAGGTCCTTACGGGGGAGGTCCCCCCCCCGTAGCTGGAAGTATGCAACTATATCAGCTATCCCTAAGCCGGGCAAAGACCCCTTACAATGTGGATCGTACAGACCGATATCAGTCCTCAACATGGACTATAAATACTTGATGTCCATCTTGGCCCAGAGACTAGACAACATTTTGCCAAGCCTGATAGACCTCGATCAGACCAGCTCCGTAAGTTCCAGATCAACCACAGACAATGTACGGAGGGCCCTGCACCTGGTGCATGCGATGCAATCCCAGAGGGACCCGTCGGTCCTTCTCAGCCTAGATGCTGAAAAGGCCTTCGACTGGGTATCATGGCCATTCCTTTTTGCCACGATGGCTACGATGCGTTTCCCACCCACCTTCATATATATCCTGCAGAATATTTATGTGTCCCCAAGGGCGTGTATCAAAATTGCTGGCCATCACTCCGAATACTTCCCCCTTCTCAGGGGCACACGACAGGGCTGTCCTATGTCCCCTGGCCTATTCGCCATCTTCATAGAACCCTTGGCTCAGGCGATCAGATCTTCGCCAGGGATCTCGGGAGTGAATATAGATGAATCAGAACACCGTGTAGCTCTCTACGCAGACGACGTCCTGCTATTCCTTACTAAACCCGAGCAATCCATCCCTGCTGTCTTCCAGCTCTTGGGGGAGTTTGGTGCATGTTCAACATACAGATTAAACACTGGCAAGACAGACGCCCTCACGTTCCACTTTACCCCTCCTGAGCCATTAATGGAAAGATACCCGTTCCATTGGGGGCTTTCTAAGCTAAAATACTTAGGGATATATTTATCCCACCAGGCCTTTAATAATAATTACCGCCCCTTTATGTCTCAGATTAAACAAGCCCTTGAGAGGTGGAATATATTCCCGCTGAACTTGATTCAGCGTATTGAGGTGGTTAGGATGGTGATCCTACCGAGAGCACTTTATCTTTTTCAGAATATACCTCTTAATTTACCAAATAGTCTTTTTAAGGTTTGGAACAAAGCTATTTCAAGGTTTATCTGGGCAGGAAGACGCCCTAGAATTAGAACGGAAATTCTCTCTCTTCCTAGGACTCAGGGCGGCCTGACGCTCCCTAACCTAAAATTCTATTATTGGGCAGCCCATGTGGCATTTATTATACAGCGTTTGATTGGAACGACCCCAGCTAGATGGAGGGAAATTGAGGAGAGTATTCTCCCTTGTCAGGAATACCATAGAGTAATTCTCTATAAAAACCCACCCTCGATTGACCAGACAACCTGGAGCCCTTGGGTCGAATGCCAAATACAGGTTTGGTATTTGATACGTAGGGCCTTAGGGATTACACCCTTCCTGGTCATGTTATGCCCAATGGATTTATTGGAGGATTTCTCCCCAGCTCTTATGGATCATACATTTCGTAATTGGAGGCATACCCATCTCTCAAAGCTCTCACAATTTCAGAGAGGTCCCCTCTTTAAAGAATTCAGCGAGATCAGCCGAGAGTTTCATCTTCGCCAATCAGATTTTTTTCGATACTTACAGCTCAGACATTACTTTGAATCTCTCCCCCTTAATGTCCGTACTCCTGACAGACACCCTCGGCTGGTTCAGCTGATCCAGCAAGCAATAAAATCACAGGGACTATTGCATGCTATTTCCACTATATAAATCACTGATGCAAGTGGTGGGTGGAGATACTCTGAGGATAAGGGAAAAGTGGAACGAGGAGCTGGGAAAGCAAATTTCACCACAACAATGGGAAATAATATGGTGCAGGACATCGAAAATTACCTACTCCCATGTCTGGAGGTTATGGTCCTGTCCAAAATTGCAGCCCTTCTTACAGGGCGTATTTAAGGAATTGGAAGACCTCTTTGGGATTAGACTACCTTATAGTGGTGAATTTTTTGTATTGCACTTCCTTCCCCAGGGGATGCGTGACCCCCCACTCCCAGTACTTGCTAAACATCTTGCTCCTGGCAGCGAAGAACGCTATTACCAAGCACTGGCTTACGGTGTCAGTGCCCACCCTGTCGGGATGGAGAGAGATTGTCAACCTTATATATAGATCTGAAAGAATGACCTATAATCTAAATGATAAGGCAGAGCTAGGCTCTTTGAAATGGAGAAGATGGGTCATACATATAATGACTAAGGACCCAAGTTTTGTGCCTTAGCACCGCACGCAGACTGCCTGACTGCTCAGACCAGCTATTTTGGGCTCTCTTCCCAAGCCCCTAATTTACTTATGTATAAATGTAATAAGCAAGGTAAAACCATGGGGTGGGTAAGGGAAGTGGAGGGGGGGGTGGGGAGGATTGGAAGATTTTATTATATGGAAGTATGGAAACTGCAATCTGGGTATATGCTGCAGATGAGAGTAAGTTGTTTTGATAGCTCTGTGTCGCTATTTACTCCTGAACTGAACCTCAGTATAAATAATGTATTAATATTGGTTTAAAACAGGTGAACTGTGACTGTTAAAGTCTAAAAGTTTTCAATAAAAATGAAATTTGGAAAAAAAATCATGCTGTAGGGTGGATGCAACCTCAGCTGGACTTGTGCCAGAAGTATACAAGATCGCATCATCGGCATACATGTGGATGGATGGAGGAGGAAGGGGAGCAGATTGGTGGCAGGTCATTGAGGAAGATTGAGAATAGAATGAGGCCAACCATCAACTCCTGTGGTGATTCGTTGGTGGGAGGTAACTCCAGATATCCTAACTGATTGGGTTCTACAAAAGAGGTAGGTCTGGAACCAACTAGTGGCTGAGGAAGACAGTCCAGTTGATGAGAGAGAGCCCAGGAGAAGGAAGTGGGAGACAGTGTCGAACGCCTTGGCAAGGTCGACAAAAATGGCTGAGGTGATGAGGCCACTGTCCATCCCTTTGAGGATGGAGTCAGTGAGCCTAAGCAGGGAAGTGGCAATGGAGTGGTTTTTCCTGAAACTAGATTGGAAAGGGGTGAAAAGGGAAGGAGTTGGACAGATAGGTGATATACTATAGGCAAAGCTACCTTGACCCAGAACGATAGTAAATGGTGTACCTGAAACATTCCCCCTTCAAATTGGGGGTTGCATCTCCCTTCCATCTACAGACCCCACCATGGAGCCGCTGCCTGCCTCCCCACCTACTTAATAAAGCTCTTTCCCCATTCCAACTATCAGTTCATCCACCTCAATGCTCACCCAGTCCAGCCAAAACACCTCCCACTTGGCCTAGCAATTTATGAAGGCATGAAGCCTTGATTGCACCAAAAACGTCACCCTTACCATACCTATTATCCACTGAAATTCTTCCCACTCTGAAATACTGGGGTGGGGAGACCACTAAAGCCACTTATAAGTAATGGCTTTTCGAAGCAGCCACTACCAAGATATTCCAGATCTTTTTCCACCACCCCCCCACATACACACACACAGTGTCTAACCAACTGCCCACTGGGAGTGGTCCCATAAGACGAAAAATCAGGTTACTCACCTGTAACAGTAGTTCTAGGAGTGGTATATGTTGTTTATCCACACTGTTTGGCATGTCCCTTTCCCCTTTAAATCTTGCCGGAAGTCTTCAAGCAGGCTCCTCCCACCCACCTGGGTGGTATATACCTCAGCTTCTCCCCATGACGCCAGATCTTAGCCCGCTGGAAGCCAGGTTGTGTGCATCCGCAGCCAGGGAGGATGGGTGAGTCCGTGTGGATGAACAACATATATCACTCCTAGAACTACTGTTACAGGCGAGTAACCTGTTTTTCTAGGATCGTAGATATGTTGTTCATCCACACTGTTTGGCAGACTCCTTGCATTTCTCCGGGAGGAGGGAGGCAAGGCGCACACCCCCTACTTGGGGAACAGAGATTGGAGAACCGAGGTCCCAAAACCAGCATCCCGGCGTGACTCAAGTTCGATGTGAAATTTGTTACATCTGGGCAGAAGGACCCCAAGGGCTCCAGGCAGCAGAAGTGAAAGCCCTTTCAGTCCTCCACTCCTGCGGCAAAACCAGCCCAGCATCAGCTAGATCAGTAGGCTCAGTCCTGGCTACCCAGGCCCAAGTCAGTGGCCTCAGTGGTCCGTAAGTCCAGATGGAAGGGATCTGGTGGCTCCTCAGCCGGGTCCTCCTGCTTCAAGCCTGCTCAGATATGGGAGGGGGTGCCACCCTCATACCCATCACGCCTCCCCTGGGTCCTCCTGTTGGGGGGCCGGCTCTGCCACTTTCTTTTCACCTGGTCTGCTGTTACCACAGACAGCTGGATTCTGGAAGTGGTCGTTCAGAGTCTGCCTCTGGAATTCAAGCAGTAACCTACAAGTCGAGCCCACGCCCCACGGGAGGATTTGGTATCTGCAGACACTCGGTTGGCTCTTCGAGAAGACATAGCCCAGCTACTCCGCAAGAAGGTCGTGGTCAGAGTAGCGGATCCTCCGGAACACCCAGGGTTTGTCCCCGGGTACTTCCTGGTGCCAAAATGGATGGAGAGCTACCTCCTTCTAGATCTGCACAACCTGAACATGTTCCTCAGGTCGCGCACCTTCAGGATGGTAACTGTCTCAGATCATACCATCTCTAGAGCAAAACATGTGGTTTTGCTCCCTCGAACTTCAGGATGTGTTCTTTCATGTTCTGATCTGTCTGTACCACTGAAGGTTCCTCTGCTTTCGAGCAGATGGAACCCTCCATGAGGGTATCACTACATATACCGAAACTCAAAATCTTTCTGCTCCCCCACCCTGGCCAGCCCTCATGCAGCCGCCGCCTGTCACTTCCGTCTCTTCAGGCCCTCACCCCTTAGGCTCCCACGGCTTGCCCACTGTGGTGGGCTGCGGGGACCCCCACTTGCTGAACACGGATGTAGCCCAGAATGTTATCTCCAGGACAGAGCACAACAGTGTGGCCATCAAGCCGCTATAACCAGTACCAGGGTCCATTTTCCACTTTTCTTGTCCCCACAAGAGCCGGCATGCCATGACGCGGAAGCGAGCTCATGCATGCTCCCATGCACTGTCCCGCCAGCGTCTGCTGAGCTCTCACCCCTCAGTTTTTTTTTTGGTAGCACGACGTTGATCCCCAGCCACTGCCGGGGGTTGGGCGTGCACCGACTGAGGTGATTTCCCCCCACCCCAGAGATGGAGAGCTGTCCGTAGGATGCTTGATCCATCTCTTCCCTGGCAAACTGTGCTCAGTCCCGGGCGCAGGTCCGCAGCGTGGCACGAGGTGTGGCGTCCAGCACCTCAACCCTCAGCGCCACCGGGCCAGCATGGTCTGACGCTTTTTCAAAGGTTTAGGTCACATTTTCCTTATGGCGCGTGAACCATCACCACCGTGGGACTTGTTGGTTTTGGCAAAGCTCATGGGAAAGCCATTCGAACCGATGCACAGATGTGACATGTCTCACCTGTTGTGGAAGATCACCTTCTTGGTGGCTACCACGTCAGCCAGAAGGATCAGTCAGCTCCAGGTGCTTTTGGTGGAATCTCTTTATCTGGTCTTTCACAGGGACAAGGATGTCCTGTGCCCCAACCTGAAGTTCCTCCCAAAGGTTGTGTCGGAGTTTCACCTGAATTAGGTGATGACTCTTCTGGTGTTTTTCCCGAATCACACCTCGGAGGCCGAACACAGACTCCATACTTTGGACCCGAGGTGAGCGCTCACTTACTATAAAGAACGCACGGCTGGAGTTTGGGGAGAGGTTCGCCAGCTGTTTGTCACCTACGCTGAAGCTGCACCTGGCGGACCTGCATCCAGGCGGATGATTGGCAGATGGATCATATCCTGTATTGATCTCTGCTATTGGTTGGCAGGTAGAGAGCCTCCCGGAGGACTAAGGGCTCATTCCACCTACCATACCGCTGCGTTGGTGGCTGCTTCTAGGGACGTCCCTATCCAGGAAATCTTCATGGCTGCTACCTGGAAGTCAGCACACACCTTCATTCCCCATTACCACACTGACCTCGAGTCACGCCGGGATGCTGGTTTTGGGGCCTCAGTTCTCAAATCTCTGTTCCCTAAATAGGGTGTGTGCCTTGCCTCCCTCCTCCCGGAGAACTGCTAGGAGTCTGCAAAATAGTGTGGCTAGAACAACATATCCATGTCCCTAGAAACACCAGTTACTAGAGATTCTTGTGCCTGTGCCACAGCAGCGACTGTCACGATACATCGCAGGGCCTGGCTGAGGATTTCCTCCTTTACGGCGGATACCCTGCACAAGTTGGCCGATGTCCCCTTCCTGGGCACTGACCTCTCTGGCCCTGGGATGGAGGGCCACCTCACCAGGATTGAGAAGTCCAGTGCCACCCTAGATTCTGTGACCTCCTGGCAGAAGGATCAGATAGGGCAGACGCTGAAGAAGAAGCCTTTTCAGTTTCATCCATTTCTGTTAAGCAGCCTAGACAGCAGCAGCCCCAGCAGGGGCCTTCATAGGCCTGGCGCCCTGAGTCCAAGTTCCCTGGTCAGGGCCACAAAGGAAATGGGGTAGCATTAGTGGTGCCCATCCAGCAGTAGGTGCCAGTGTCGCCTCCAAAGCTGCCCACTGACAGGTTGTGGGCGTGTTTACTTCCCACCCATCTTGTTTCTGTCCCAGCTCCCTGTAGGGAGTTGGCTGTACCACATCTGGCATGCTTGGTCCATAATTACCTCGGACAAGTGGATCCTAGAGGTGGTAGGTGGAGGGTTGCCTCTCGATTTTAAGGCTCTCCTGCCTGACTGACCCCATGTGCCAGCAGAGTCAGTGGTGTCGCAGAAAATGCTGTCCGCCTTCAGATATGACGCTGCTCAACTTCTAGACAAAGGAGCCACAGCCCATATCCCAGGCTCCATGGCAGGTCAGGGCTTTGTGTCCAGCTACTTTCCTCACCCAGAAATGGACCGGGGGGGAGTGGCACCCCCATACTGGATCCCCACAATCTGAATCAGCACCTCCAGAAGCTCAAGCTCAGGATGGTCACTCTGAACCAGATAATACCATCTCTGGAGCGGGGCATGTGGTTCTGCTCCCTGGACCTCCAGGATGCATTCTTCCACATTCCTGTCCAGCTGTCCCACTGGCGGTGGCTTCAGTTCTGCGCAGATTGGGTTCTCTACCAATTCCAAATCATGCCATTCTGCCTTTCCTCAGTACCCAGAGTCTTCAACAGGTGCATTGCAGTGGATGCAGCCTTCCTGTAGCGCAGGGAGTCAGGGTATACCGTTACCTGGATGACTGATTGATAGCTGGGCCATCCAAGGAGCCAATGGAGCAATCCAGGGACCTGGCCCCTCCAGAGCTGCAGAGATTTGGGCCTTCTGGTCAGTTTGGCCAAGTACTAACTCAACGCCTCACAGGTGAGTCACTTCATCGGTGCAGAGCTATATCCCTCCAGGCCAAGGACCAATGCCCTGTAGACCAGGCACTGGATCTTGCCTCCTTTGATCATTTCAGGTTGGGTGCTTACGCCCTGTCCATGACTTCCTGCGGCTGCTGGGGTATATGGCATCTTGCACCAGTGTGGTCTAATGTACCTGCTGGCAAATGTGTCACCTTCAGTGGGAGCTGGGCCGCCAGTGTTCCTACGCCTATGTCACTTGGACCAGCTGGTTGCAGTGACCCAGCCGACGTGTGTCGCCATCCAGTGATGGCTTGTCCTAGAACATCTGGACGAAGGAGTCCAGTTTGTCCACCTAGAGATATGTGTCATTCTGACTACAGAGGCATCTCTGGCAGGGTGGGGAGTACACCTGGGGGACCATAGATCCCACGGGCTCTGTACTCCCAGAGAGTCCCATTACCACATTAACATGCTGGAGCTCTGTGCAGTGTGCCTAGCTCTGACAGAATTCACTCCTTCTGTCTGGGGTCAGGTAATGCAAGCCCAGATGCACAACAACACGGCCATGTTCTGCCTGAACAAGCAGGGCGGGTTGCACCCCCTTTCTTTGTTTCGGGAGGCCCCCTGCACCTGGACCCTGATGCGCAGCTTCAGTGCAGATCTCCTGGTGATTCAAGTCTTGGGAGCTGATAACCAGCTGGCGGATACCTTCAGTTGGGTGGGCGAGAGGTCGCACAAAAGGTCACTACATCAGGTGGTGGTGAACCACCTGATCGTAGTTCGAGAGGGCTCTTGCAGTAAGTAATAACCATTAGGACTGTGCTGTCAGGTGCTAGGACCACATGGAAAACTTCAGCTAGCAGTGTCTGGCGGGGACCGCCCACCCGATGTCACGTGACGGACATCAGCGTGACCCTATATAGTGGGTGGTCCCCACGCCTGCCCTCCAGTTCTTTCCTGCCATTGACCTGTGCATGTCAGCCCACGTGGATGAACTGCTTCAGTCAACCGCCATTTTGGATAAGTATTTCATCTTTTTTCACCATTTTCTTATTTTCTGATCGAAATTAGTGTTTTCGTGCATGGCTTGCAGCTCCCGCATAAAGATGGCCATTCCTTCTGCCTTTTCTACCTAGGACCAGAGCACAAGACTAAGGACTGTGCGGCCTGTCAGAGCTTCAACTAGGTCACACGTAGACGCCGTCTGCAGGCCCTAGAAGCCCATGTTTTAAAGCTTAAGATGGCTTCCATGGAGAAGGAGCTGCAGAAGCTGCGGGGGTCGTCTTCTCCACTGGGAGGTTCTTTGGACTCCACCAGGCATAAGGAGAAGCACTGGGCTGGGATTGGTCTCCCTCTCCCCCACGTCTCCCCTTGGGGACTGCAGGCATCAAGCGGCCTTCCTCTAGCAAAGGGAGTGCCCCTTCAGCCAAGTCTACCCCTGCTACAGTGAAGCAGCCCTTGGTCCCCCCATCTGAACTGATCACAGTTCAGGCGGGTGCCTCCGGATCTCCCAAGGCTTCTGCCACCCTTAGGCCCATCAAGGTCCAGGGGTCTAAGCTTGGTGGCATGGCTGATAAGTCGCTCATCGGCCCTTGTGAGCACCCAGCCCCACTGATCAGTCGGTCGCCGGCTCCTCCGATGACTGCCCAGCCACGGCTGATAAGTCGGCTGCTGGCTCCCCCAGCAACCTCCCAGCTAAGGCACTTTCATCGGGCCTGACGTTGAACTCCAGGATCAGCATCCGCTGCCGCTTGCGCTGCAGCCTTCCCCAGAAGGATCTCCCTCATGGGAGCCTCCATCTCCGTCTCCCCCGGTAGAACCTCTGGCCTCGCCTGTTGTTCTGGAGCTGGCAGAGGGGGAGAGTCCACCCATCAACACCGCCAGAGTGCTGACACTGGATTGGATGATGCTGGATCTTCATCCAAAGCTTCCGGATCGGAAGCCTCAGGATCACTAGTCTGGGCCATCTTCTCCTCCCCAGACTACGGCGGAACCTGCCTGGCCCTTTGGCACCACCAGACATTCCCCCAGTGGGTCCGCCACCAGATCTGACTATTCCATGCCCTTCCAGTGTTCTTTCAAGGCCACTGTCGGGTCCTTCAGCACCTCTGTCAGGGCCATCTCCTGGCCTTCTGATGCCATGTTACCCGGCACTGCACTATCCCTCTCCTGGGTATCCGACACCATGTTACTAGACGCTGGGATACCCAACTCAGGGTACCTAACGCCTGTAGTTTCCTATGCCCAGCTTCCCAACGCTGGGCTATCCTACGCTGGGTTGCCCGATGTCAAGCTATCCAACGCTGGGTTACCCAACGCTGGGCTACCCACCCTTGTACCAGCCTCCTCCGCCTCCACCTCATCAGCCACAGGCGTATCTGAGGCAACTCTTTCAGTCTTGGTGGCGTGAAGCCAGGACCCAATGCATGATGGAACTGGACCGTTGCCAGCCAGCTGCTGCCTCTATGCTGGCCCATTCTGTTCCTAGCCCAGGTCTGCCCCCCCAGTAGAGTCTTGACCCTCTACGTCAGGGCAATGTCCCTGTTCCCCAGAAGGAGATCCCTCTCCCAAGTGCCTTGTCCCCGGACAAGAGTCCGTCATCAGACTCGGATTCTGACTCTTCCTCCTCAGCCTCGGGTTACGAGACCTCTACTTCAGAGGAGCCTGTGCCCAAAGAGTTTCCCAAATCTCCGCCACCCTTCCTTTATGGAACTCCTTGAAAAGATACAGGAGGCTAATGGATGGACAACTAAAGACCATAACCGAAAATGCAAAAGACTAGGAACATCTGGACATGCCAGATTTAACTCCTCTTCTTATCCCTCCGTGGATAGGCCTTCATGAGGACCTGGCCTCTACCGTCTGGCAACAGCCATCGTCAGTGGCAGCTGTTCCCAAAAAGGCTGACAAGCTTGCGATTGAGGCACAGGTCAGGAAACAGGGAAAACCAGGAGCAGTTGTAGAATTCACCAAAATATTTATTTACAGTAGCAGTAACACAAAAAATAAACTTGTTTAGTATAACTATGTGCAAAGGAGAAAAAACAGTAGTTTTCAAACACCAGGAAATCTTACTGTATTCTGACTTATGCAGTATGGTCTCACCATAGGACTGCCCCGGAGCCCGAAATGGTTAATAAAATCTATGCAAATATGGAATGCTAGGCTCGAGCTCGGTTTTCAAATCACTGTCCCTGTAAACAACTCTAAACCATCAGAATCTTTACTCTGCTTGCCTCAGTAAGACGTCTCTGGAGAGCTCTCCTTCATCGCTTGACAAATCTTTATTTTCTCGGTTATTTTACTAGTAAAATTATTTGATTTGGTATTCTTTTCACTGTCCTTGGTTTTCAGGTAGTATTTGTTTAGTGTTTGGGGTAAGCAGTCATTTTTTCTCCTCGGTTCCTTAACCGGGAGAAAACCGACACATCCCTTCATTAATTTGTCATTTATTTGTAATTTTAGTTAAATTCCCCTCCGACTCGGTATAGTCGGTTAAATAGTGAAATTTTACTGGGGTAATTCCTGGTTTAGTGGGCCAATTTCAACGGGGGTAACTCCTGGTCTTGTTACTATTTAAAAACCCAGGGTAACACCTGGTTTTCCTGTGTTTAGGTTTAACAACAAAAAAAAAAACAAGGGATAATTCTTTCTTTTTTCTTCTGGTAACTGGGTTATGTCACAGAAACCAAAAAAGAGAACAGGACCCACTGGTTTCCAGCACTGTACTGAGTGCGGGGAACTGTTTGCTAATGCAGATCCTCATTTAGTGTGTTTATTCTGTCTGGGGTCTGATCACTTGCAGACAGATTGTGAAATGTGCTCTAATTTTCCTCAGTCTACTCTTGATAGGAGATTGAAAAGACTGAAGGAAAAATGGCTGAAAAGGCTGCTAACCCAGCCGCCGAGCATCCGGATGAACCGGAGAGGCTGCCCTGTGATATGAGCGATAGCTCTGTGAAAAAACGTACTGCTGAAAAGGCTGCTAAACCGGCCGTCACGGTAAAAAAGAAGAGGAAGGAAAAGCACCAGGAACTGCAACCGAAGCAAACCGCGGTTCCTTCTGTTGAAGAGATTGCTAACGTGATTAAAATAATTCAGTCTCTACAGTTCCCAGTTCCAGTTGGGAAGCAACCGGTTACCCAAACTCCCGGTTCACATTCAACCCACGGTTTAACCGACCAAGGTGGGGATCTTCTTGGGGATGATGATTTTGGGATGGAGCCTGATGAAGATGAAGATGAGGATTATGGGGAACCTATTGATCCTGACATTTCCCCTGATCCTCACAGGCCAGAATCTCCTGATAAGGGAACTGAGGATTTTACCTCATATTTTGCTTTTATGAAGCAAGTGGCTCAGTCCCTCGACCTCCCATCCCACAAGATATAGAGGATGAGGAGGAAGAGGACTATAAAGAAATGATGGATGTCCCACCATCAAAGAGGTTGCTCCTCCCTCTTCACAAATCATTAAGAAAGCAGACCATGAAGGAACTGCAAAACCCTACTTCTGTTCCTCCCACAGATAGGAAGACTAACAGAAAGTATTGGGTAGCCAAGACTGGGGCTGATTTTCTTTTGGGCATCCCAGTCATGAAGGAGTGGTACAGGCTGCAGCTTGTGACAAAGCTGGCATCCTTCTGGCCTCCCAGCCCCCAGAAAAAGATTCTAGGAGGGTGGATTCCATCGCAAAGAAAATTTATATAGGATCTTCCCTGGCTATAAGACAAGCTACTTATATGGCATATATATAGCCAGGTACCAAAAGAACATGTGGTCCGCAGTCCTGGAAACTGCTGAGGCAGCCCCTCCTCCCATGGCTGCTAACCTGGAGGAAGCTGCAAAAAGGGACACTGAAGCCTCTAAAACGCAATTCAGGATGGCAGTGGATGCTAACGACACTGCATCCAGACAAATGGCATCTTCTGTATCCTTGAGGAGGTTTGCCTGGCTCAGGACTACAAACCTGACTCAAGATACTCAGAACAAGGCAATGGATTTCCCTTGTGACCCAGTAACATATATGAAACAATGGACGAATACAAGGCTGCCTACAAAAGTGCAGCAGCTAAGGAGAGGGCTGCCAACCCCCAAAAGCACCATGCAAGGAGTGGAAGAGGTAGAACTCCTTACAGGCCTTTCTTCCAGCCTCAAGTTTTTCCCCTAGTACCAGTCCAGGGGATACTTCAGGGGTAGGGGTAGGAGGGGTAATGGCTGCACTAGCCCCTCTGTTCAGCCTGTAGCTCAGTCCAAACTGACTCCCTGAGGGGACTGCTCAGGTCGCCTCCCCAATTCCGGTAGGGGGCAGGCTGGCCCATTACTTCCAGGCGTGGAAAAACATCACCACAGACAAATGGGTCCTGCAAGTGGTGGGCCAGGGACTTGTTCTCAGCTTCAAGGCCTTGCTAAAGCTGAGGTCAAGAGCCTTCAAATCCTCCCCCCCCCCCCCAGAAACAGCCCTGCTGGAGAAGGAAGTTTCAAGTCTACTACTGTTACATGCAGTTGAATCAGTCCTTCTTTCCCAAAGAGGGAAGGGATTGTATTCCAGGTACTTTCTCACAACAAAGAAAGCAGGGGAGTGGCGACCCATCCTGGAGCTCAGATACCTAAACAAGAATCTGACAAAACCAAAATTCAAGATGGTTACCCTGGCTACCATACTCCCTACCCTAAGTCAGGGGGATTGGTTAGCATCCTTAGATCTCAAAGACGCCTGTTTTCACATTCCAATCAGAGGGTCACACAGAAAGTACCTCAGATTCAGGCTGTCATCTGGTCATTACCAATTCAGGGCAATGCCTTTTGGACTGACATCTGCTCCACAGATGTTCACAAAGTGTCTGGCTATGGCAGTGGCACACCTAAGGCATCAAGGGTTGGCAGTGTTCCCCTATCTAGACAACTGGCTCATAGTAGACCATTCACACCAGCAAGTGAAAGAGGCTCTGTCAATAACACAAAACACTCTCTCCTCTCTTGGGTTCTTAGTGAACCACAAAAAGTCTGTACTAGTTCACGGTGGCATTGGACTTCTCAATACGCTGGAGGTGACCCTCCACACTGGGCCCAAACAGGTTGGTGCCAGGAAGAACATCCGCCTGCTTGTGCTGAGTGTCTGCTGTGAAGGTCAAGATCAGATGCCAAGCCCTACGGCGCATGGCAACTGCAGCCGCCACCAAGAGTGCACAGGAATTCCCAGATCCAGAGCCGTCTCGAGTTGCTGCTTGGCCACAGCCCCGCCCTGATCTCGGAACTGCTTGACCGTGGGTCTGGAGGTTCGCAGGAAGGTGAGAAATCATCTCATCCAAAGAGCCCAAGAGGGCATGGGAGAAATGTGCCATGACGGCCGAACTCGCCTGGCAGAGGCCAAGCGAGGAGGCAGCATAGACCTTTTTAGCCATGTGGTCCAATTTCTTGGACTCCTTCTCAGATGGCTTATCGACGTCCCTGGTATTGCCTGAGAGTCGAAACATGGAGTCGGCCACCAACCCCTCGGCTGAGGGGTGCTCCGTGAAACCCAAGAGGGTACCAGTGGGGACTGCATATCTGTGGACCATCCGGGCAGAGGGCACAGGGCAGGATGCAGGGCGCTGCCAAAGCTCCAGGGCTGGACTGACAATGACCTCAGCCACTGGGAAAGCCTCATTCTAAGAGTTCCCTTTGTCCAGAATCTCTGTGAGGGGATAGCGAGCCCGCTTCTGGATGGGCTCTAGTTTTATCCGCGTGGACTCGGAGATGAGGTGGAGGATGGCCATGAAGGAAGTGGGCCCCACCTCCGTCGAGAGATCCCCTAAGGACTCCACATCAACTGGACAGGAGTTCAGTAAGGAATTCTCAGACTCAGAGGAGTCTACATAAAGCGGCAGACAGCCCGAGTCACCCGCAACCCTTTATGGACAGTCAAGTGTGAGAGTGACCAACAGCGGATGGGGAAGCCCCTTGGCTGGTCGAGATTCCTTAGTCGGAGCACTGGTCGTTGGCCACTTGGGCGGCGGCTCCACCACGATTGGTGGAGAAGCCGGCTTCGGCCGAACTGAAACAATCTTGACCAGCTCCACAGGGAGAGGGATGGTCTCGATCGATCCTACAGGGGGAGTTGGTGTTGGCCTGTCGGTTGACAGCCAAGTGATGGCCGGTGTGGGAGCTGGGGTCAGCTTCGGTACGGCCAGCACCAACTGTTGCCACATGAAGTCTTCGTAGTGCCAACACAACTTGCGCTGAAGCCTCTCCTCACCTGAGAAAACAAAGAATAGCGGCAGCACCACTTTCTGTAGTGTCAAGAGCAGGAGCGCCGATGATGGCAGAAGCTGTCTGACCCACTGGAGGAGGAGGAGGACCTCGACCTCAGCCGCCAGGGGTGCTGATGGGGTATCTCTGAGGGAGCCGGGAAGTGCCACGGCTCCTCCTGGTCTGGGTCGGTGACCAGCGGTTCTGCTCAGTGGACTGAGCGGCCCCATTTGAGGTCACGGGCAGGACCGGAGTCCTGAAAAAAAGAGTTGTCAGCCTCTTCAGACAACAACCGGTCAATAGAGTCGAGAAAAATCTCAGCCGTATTATCGGCCGGTGTCTCGACCAACTGGCCCGACGAGGTCTCTGTGAAGCCAGCGACCAAGGCCGCGGTTTCGACAATGGTAAAACCTGGGAGTCCTGAGACCGAGAACATTCCCGGTCCCAGGAACATCGACAATGAGGCTTCTCCTTGTATGTCTTCAACTCCTTGCGAGAGCGGGAGCTGTGCGAACCCGAAGTGCCCTGCCCCTCCGTCGGGAGAGACTGGCACAGCTCCTTGAAGGAGTCTGAAAAAAGTGGAGCCCAACTGGAATGGAATGATATCAGAAGTCGAGGAGGACTGCACAGCATCCCAAGCCACCTCCTCAAAGGTCGTAAGCTGTTCCAACTGCTCAGCGGACCCCGAGGCCACCGAGACCACCCAACGCGCATCTTTAGATTTGACCGGCGGATGTCGTTTTTCTGGGCAGCTCAACTTAAGGTGGACAAGGCAGTCCTAGAGGGCCGTCACGTGAAATGATAGGCAAATGTTGTAGGCCTGGGTATCGTGATCGTGGTCCAGGAAGCAGACGCTCATGGCATGAGAGTCGGTACGCGACATCTTCTGCCCGTATGGGCAACTGCAAAATCCGGGCACAGACTTATTGTCCATTGCGGTCACAATCGAAAAGTGAGCTGAAGACAGAAACTCGTAAGAGTTTAAAGTTTTGGAAGTAATCTGAAGATTTTATCGCTAGGGGCCTACTCAACATGAAAGCGGTAAGGAGGGAACCTGCTTTGCTTCGTCCAGCGAAAAGGAAGATCTGGCGTCATGGGTGGAACCCAGGGATATACCACCTGGGTGGGTGGGAGGAGTCAGCTTGAAGAATTTCCAGCACATCTCAAAGGGAAAGGACACTGCCAAATAGTGTGGGCAGAACATATCCACGTCACTAAAACAGGATATTCCAAGCTTTTCTGGACTGTCTTCAAGGTAATCTCCATGGACTCTAACATAAGTCTGAGAAGAGACCTGAGGGGACACCAGCCCATGGTCAGTAGTCACTTCCTCAGCCGAATCATGACTGAAAGCTCAAGCCCTCTAAGACTGCATGAAGGACCCATCAGTCAATCAAGGAATTCTCAAACATGACCCTCAGCTGTTTGTCACCATGCACCACTCGAGGCTCTTTCACGTGAGTGATCTCCACCGAAAACTGACCTGGCAAGCCAGTAGCCAGATGGGAGTCTATGGAGGGGATTCCCTGCACAAGCTGTTGTGGAGACGGCTCCACCTGTATCAGAGGTGAGACTTGTGTCGGAGACAGCTGTCTTGGCAGAATCGGTACAGACTGCACTGGTGGCTGCCAGATGAACGCAGAGTCGAGGGTTGAGCCCTACCCTGCTAAACCAAGGCCCACTGTTGGCCGGAACCCAGACCTTGAGTCTCACCGGGATTGCACGGGGTTTGACTGTTCGACCCTGGAGGGAGGCAACTCCTGAGAAAAGACAGATGGCTTCGCCATCTTTTCCTGGATGTCTTGGTTGAAGCCGGAACGGATCAGAGTCCTGGACACTCAGTCACTGTCTATTCCCTCTGACAATGGGACAGGGTCGAGAAAAAAAATCTCGACTGCCTGCTCAACCTGTGTTGTGAACAGCAAGCTCAACGGGGGCACCATGGAGACTGCAGCCTAGCCCTCAAATATAGGTTTGGTTGAAGCTGAATGCTTGACAGTTGCGGGGTGGTTGGGGGAGTTGAGGGAGCAGGAAGAGCACGCCCTTTCCTATTCTCATGACAGATGGTGGGATTATTTCAATTTCTTTACCTTACCATGGCAGGCAGGGCTCTCCCTGAAGGTCTGGAGGGTTTTGCACATTTCTCAAAAATTTCCCACAAAAACTGGGCCAACACTGGCCCCCCAATAGGAGCATTGCAGAGACCAACAAGGTACCCGCTGTGGACTTAACCGACGCTTCTTCCATGGCTGCCATTTGAGCCTCGGACCCTGCAGCCACGGGGCCCGCCTTAGGGGCCTGTCTTGACTTCACTGGATGGTCCCGTTTGGCTGGCCAACTGAGAAGATGGGTGTAGTGGTGTTCCAAGGAGGAGGGAAGCACAGGTTGGCACAGGCCACAGGCAGCAGCATAGTGCTGTGCACCAGGGCAGTATATGCACGACACGTACGGATCCATCCAGGACATTTTCTGGTTGTACTGGATGCAACACTTGAAACCAGCATCCAGCTTAGAATCCCTGCAATCCATTAAGTTGATGGCGGAGACAGACATGGAACCAAGAATATACTTCAAAATGAATGGAAGAAAAGTTAGCCAGATGGTGCACTTATGTTTTTCCAGTCCTACATTGAACACAGAGCTGCAAAACAGGAGATTTGATTCTTCCAGGGGAAAAGGAAGATCTGACATCACGTGGTGGAACTGAAGGATATACCACCCGGGTGGTGGAAGGAGCTTTGTTTAAAGACTTTGGCAAATCAGTTCTTAAAGGGAGACTGCCAATGCGTGGATAAGAACCATATCCACGTTCCCAGAAACAGAAACTTCTTACTTGCTTGCATAAATTAGAAGCCCTCATATCTGGCTGATCCTTCCATTCTTCACTCCCCCGACATTTACTATCTACAGAAGGACTGAAAGCATCCCAGAATCCCTCATGGCTAACATCAGAGCAAGACTGCAGTCACAGGAGAGTCAATGGATAGAAATTCTGTTGATAGTGTTTACGAGTTTCAAACAGCTGTATGCCAGTCCCACTGCTCTCCAAAGGCTACACTTGGTACACTCTGCTGCATACCTCTCAAGTGTACCGGATTACGCGTGATGTTCTGTTTTCTGGAGCTGGTAGACTGCCTGTACTGCTGCCCCGCATTCGCCCGTTCTTTTCCGCCAAAACCACACGGCTGAGGCTGCTGCACCGCGCGCACATTAATCCCCTTTGTTTGTCGTCTGGCTTCGTGCTCTTTCTGCCTGGTAGCGGCGCATGGGCTCTGTCATCGTACATGCGTCCGCCAATGATAGCGTGGGGTGGGGGCAAGTTGAGTCGTGGTGGAGTGGGAGGACTACTGGCTCAGGCTGCAGTGGCTGGAGGACTGTCTGCAACTACACCCCGCCCCCAAACAGATTGTTTCATCATCACTTGTGGTCCCCTCAGGTCCGCTGCTCCACTATAAGCAGCCTGACTCACTGAGGGGAACCATAGCGTCAGGAGGAGCATTTCTGGAGACACTCTCCAGAAGGACCGCCACTGCCAGCAGCCACCAATCGCCAACCGCCTGCGCAGCAGCACCAGGAAGAGCCAAGAGGAAGCTGCCCCGACTAAAACAGGCTGACTGAGGCTCCCTCGGCTCGGATTTTAAAGCAGAAGCGCCCGGAAATCGCGGTGCGATTCAAACTTGGAGTCTGGAAGAGTTGGACAGTGGACCGGAGTCTTTGGAGAAGGAGAAGAAGCCTTCAAGTCAGGCACCGCACCACGCACCAGCTGAGCGAGCGTCCCGACTCCCGAGAGCAAGCAACGCAACAGTAAGTTACTGCCGGTGGCTGCAGATGTATTCTTATGCTTTGTTTTGTATTTTTTTTTTTTTTGTGCAATGTACTGTCTCCTTGCTACCTGGCTGGATCATTTATTGTATTGTAAGGTTTTTGCTGCTTGTATTGTGACACGAAACGAAACTAATTACTTATTTTACTGTATTTGTGATTGGAAAAACTGTAATCTCTGGGAGTCCTGACTAAAAAAAGGCATATTATTGTCTAGCAGTAGCACACTTACCCAGTAATTAAAAACTAAATAAATACATACCCACACCCTACTCTTCTGATTACAAGTACAGTCTGGATACATATGGTATTCTGCTACCTCTGTAGTTTTTGTGTATGACAATGAAATAATTTTAGGCATTTTTAAATAAATGCTGCTGCTTGGAAAAAGTGGTACCCAATGAATGAATGAGGTGGCAGATTCTTTAGATGGTGGACAGATGTGCGGCTGCAATGCCTACTGCAGAGTACAAAACAACAGAGATAATGCAAAAAGCTGATGACTGGTGCATTGAATGATGAATGCCTGGATGAAGACAAATGGTGTTTGCTTTCGGTCCTGTGCTACCTGGCTGGAGATCAGATCCTCGCACACCGAGAGAGCCATCTGAATCGCATTAGGCTTATGGGTGACAGAGGTCGCGTTCAGCTGAATTTTCCAGTTCCCATGTTTTTTTTATTTGCCTGGTTTACAGTGTCTCTAAAAATCTGTTCATGTTATTTTTGTGCTCAGAACGGCCCCTACGTTAATAAGTTTGGGGTCGCATCCAGCCCGAGCAAAAGAAAATGAAAACACCCAATAAAAGGAAATGCATGTTTAAGAAATGAATGTCTCCAGTCCAATGCGGATCCCTTTATCCGGTCTTCGGTTTCACACCCTCTCGCCCGTAGGTTCTGTACCCTTGAGTGTAGTCGACTTGCATTCCTCACAAGCTCCCATCACAGAAGTGGTTACTTCCTAGTGTAGCGGGCTTGCTCTCCAGTGCTAGGATGAACTCTGTTCTATCAGGGAAACTGGCCTGGCATGGAGCAGTGTCCCTCATTACTAAGGTAACCCTAGATATCAAGAGTCCAATAGAGAAAGTCCCTGCAGTGCTGTTGGAATATGTATTGTGCTAATAATACTTCTTCTTCTTCACCAGATACATCAGTTGCGACTGTACTGGAGGTTCTGTGAGGGAACTTACACCAACTCAAAGAAGCCCAACCAGCAACCCCCACTAATCTGGCGAGGAACTGCATCACAGACTACACCACTATGCAGGCGTTCATCACTAGCAAAGAGGCGAGAGGAGGAGGAGGAGCAGCAGCAGCAGTTGAATTGTGTCACAGGTATGTTGCTGGGGGTTTTTGGAAATTGGAACTGTTTTTGTACATGACGTTTAAGGTAACTGGCTTTTTGGGGGGTAGGTTGTTGCCTGCTACCAGTCATATTCTGGTTACTTTATAGAATTGGCTGTGCAAGTAGTACGTGCGGTATGCCTTGTTTTATGCGTGGGGTGGGGGTCAGCTTGCTGTGTGACACCTAGGTGGGTATAATTAATGAATGAGGCACGACAGGGTGTGGTATATCATGTAATATCGTCACGCCGCGCGGGTGCGTCCAACGACCCAAAAGTGACGATATCTTATGATATACCACGCCCTGTCATGCCTTATTGCTATTATGAGCTGGGTTTGAATTTTCATAACATACATTTAAAAACCTTTTTTTTTTTTTTTTTAATTTTTATGAACAAGATTTTGGTTGATGTAGAAATACATTTTGAAAAAATAGTTCTCAGATAGAAAAGAGCAAGGAAGCTGGTGGTGCTGGTACTTCTTTGAAGCCGTGATGATGTAGCCCAATATCATCATGGCTACAAAGAGCTCCATGCCAATCAGATTCCTCTTTATGCTCCTCAGTTCATAATAATAATGTCAGTGTGAACTGTTGAAAATGCAGTATGGCTGTGTTAATAAACCATCAGTGTTGAATGCACACAGCAAGCATGGCCCCCTTCCCATCAACCCCAAAAATGATGCTGTGCATGTCCTGTTTTAGCAGTGAGTATCTTGCTTGCTACATGACATCGCGTCTGATTATTTGATGCCATGTGTAATGGAACTATTTTAGAAGTCTTGGGGCGTGCTGTCGTGTCCAGACAATGTCTGATTTATTGGTATGATTGTAGTGTTACAGTCATGCTAATAAACCATAAGAATTGCCTGGACAGAGCAAGCAGGCCCCCCTTCCACCAACCAAAAAACAAGGTACAAGGCGTATGTTTCATGGCGACGGCGTGATTTGTTTGCTGTTTGATGCTGGGTAGGCTCAGGGTGGGTCAGAAGTTGGTTAACTGGGTGTCAAACTGGTTGACAGGCAGAAAACAGAGTGCGGTGGTAAACGGTATACAGTCAGAAGAGATGCAAGTCACAAGTGGGGTACCTCAGGGATCAGTCCTGGGGACAGTCCTCTTCAATATCTTCATCAGTGACATTGCAGATGGACTGGAGGGTGAGGTTTGTCTGTTTGCAGATGACACCAAGATCTGCAACAGAGTAGAATGAGAACAGATCTGAATAAACTAGCAAAATGGTCAGAAGAGTGGAAACTGGAGTTTAATGTAAAGAAGTACAAGATCATGCACATGGGTAAGAGAAACCCTGAAGCCACCTATAGACTGGGAGGGGAGTTGCTGGCAGTCACAAGGGAAGAAAGAGACTTGGTTGTCATCATCACCAACAATGGCCTGAAATCATACTAGCAGACCACTAAAGCAGTAGATAAGGCTAGAGGATGTTAGGGTGTATTAGTAGGGGTATCACAAGTCGGAAGAGGAAGGTAATAATCCCTCTTTACAAGACACTGGTTAGGCCCCATCTGGACTCATCTGACTCAGAATCGTATGTGGAATTGTTTGCACTGGAGTTTGGGTGCATGGGGGGCACTTGCTGCGTCAAACAATGGCCATGCCAATGTTTTTTTTGTAATGGCTGTAGTGGTAGATGGTGATGGCGTGGTTGGCAGGCTGGCCCAGTGGCATGGAGGTGAGGCCTTGCCACCTGCCACACCAGAGAAGTATTTGAAGTTGAAACTTATTGTCTGCCTGAAGGGATCAGTCTCTGAGAGCGGAGGCAAAGTGGAGGAGTGTTGCCTTTCTTTGGTTTAGATGTTTGCTTTATATGTTTGCATAGATTGCGGGGGTGACTCAGAATCGGATAATTACAGTGTGCACAGCCCAGTGAAGAAGCAAAGACGGTACACAACATTCCAGGCTACCTGGAAATCTTCATTTGATTGGGTCAGTGACAGCAGGAAAGGAAGAACATATGCATTCTGCAAGATATGCTCCTGTGATTTCACCATAGGCCATGGAGGCGCCATGATCTGCAGCGCCATGCAGCTACGGAGAAGCACTGCAACAATGTCAAGCATGCCACGTCTGGACAGAAGCTCTCCAACTTGTTTGCCACAAGCAAGCTCCAAAGTCATAGAGGCAGAAGTTGCTTTCGTTGCAATGCTTGCAGAGCACAACTTGTCATTTTCATGTGGTGATCACATTATTAAATATATGAAGAAGTACTGCTCTGATCCTGAAGTACTAAAAAAGATGACTTGCGGTGCCATAAAAGCAACCTGCATAGCAAGGGATGTCATGGGGCCTATGTACCAGGACGATGTTGCAGCAAAATGCCGAAAAGTACCATACTGTGTCTACATGGATCAAAGCACAGACATGGGAGATGAAAAACTGCTAGTTATTCTTGTGGGTTACTTTGATGATGAGCAAGGAAAGCATGTGATCAAGTTCTTGGACATGCCTGAGTGTATCTCAGGAACTGGACAAAGCATGTTTGACTGTCTTATGGACACACTGAACCGATTTCGCATCCCAACAGATAATCTTGTTGCACTGTCATCTGACAATGCTGCCTCCATGATTGGCAAGAGGAACTCTGTTTTATCAAGGCTCCAAACCCTAAATCCACATATTGTCAACATGGGGTGTCTCTGCCACCTGGCAGATATCTGCAACAAAGCAGCAGTAAAGACTCTAACAAAGATTGAAGAGCTTGTGTCAGATGTCTACTGCCACTCTGCTTCAAGTGCACAAAGACAACATAAGTTAAAAGAATTTGCACTGTTTGTGGATGTTGAACCACTCAAGGTTATAAAGCATGCACCAACACGGTGGCTCAGCCTGAATAAGGTTGTCAAGAGGATGCTGGATCTGTGTCCTGCACTCCTGTCATATTTCCGGTCAGCAGAACAAAGACCAGCAAAAGTGGAGAGCATCACCAAAAGACTGGAGAGCCATGAAACCCGAAGGCAGTTTATGTTACTGAAATATGGACTTGAATCTCTGTGCCAGTTCAACCAACAGATGCAAAAAGGTGACAGCCAACTAATGACTTTGCACTCTGACATCTCTCGACTCCTCCACATATATGCTGGCAGAGTTCTGCGGCCTGAGATGGCCAGGCAATTGCTAAATTACAATGATGCTACCATTCTGGACAATCCTGACAGTTTTCTATGCCACAGTGACCTTTGTCTAGGAGCAGAAATACAACAGTACATGATGGAGCAGGAAGACAGCATTGCTAGAACAGTCATCGAAACCAACATCTACCAGAAAGCAGTTGTGTTTTATTCTACTATCATATCCAAAATACTAAAGAAATTTCCTGTGAACAAGAAGTTTGTGCAAAATGTAGGACTTCTCCTCAATCCTTCATCGAAGCTCAAGGTAACACCCTCTATGGTAACAGACTTGGCAGATCATCTCGGAATCTGTAAGACAATAGAAGAGAAGGACACATTGCTGGATGAATTTTCTGTGTACCAGTTGTCTGATACAGGGACCCTAACTGGACCAATAAATGGACCCCATTCAGCCCTCCCAAAACATTGGGCCACAGTCCTCAAATGTGTTGGTGGAGATGGTTCACTGCAGTACTTTAAAAGACTAATGATGGTACTACTTTGCTTGCCACATTCAAATGCAGACGCAGAGAGCGCTTTTAGCATGGTGCGTAAAGTTAAAACAGAACTAAGACAGTCCCTGCATCTCAAAACGCTGAACTCTTTGCTGGCAATCAAGATGAGCGAGAGCGAGACTGCTGAAGTTCAGTATTCAAGGAGACTCTTGCTGCTGCCAGAAAGGCAACGGCCTATAATAAAGAACACCAGACCACAACATAGACAGAGACAACATGCCCCACACTCCACAGTGTTCTGAAGAAAGACATTGACATTTTGTGATCCGACAGCTGTGATTTATAGGTTTGCAGTTGCATAGACTGTTTTTTAGTGTCCAGCTGCCAGCAGGTGTTTGTGGTTGCATGTGAATACGTTTTATTATTTAAGTGCAATAAGTGCTTATTGGGTTTTTAAGGTTTAACTGTCAATCAATTTGTAATTGTTTTATTCACTGGTGCATTTATTTAGTATAGTATGCAATAGTATTATAGTTGCAGAGCAGAATTCAACTCACATTTTTAGTATATTATAGTGTAGTATTAGCGTAGGTTCAAATCAGAACGCATTTAGTTTTATAATGGCTGCAAACGCTCTACAAACAGTTGTTTCTTCCAGTACTGCTGCATTAGTATAGTTTCAATAAACTGTCATGATTTCAAAAGAATAAGCGGTGTTTGTTTCATTCTTTAGAGGTGTATTTATAGATTACATAGATAAAATGTTAACACACATTTAGATTTGCATCACTCTTTATTTTAATTAAGGACACACACACATATAGGATTTGCATCACTTTATTTTATTCAAGGACACACACCAACATTCTCTTTAATTTGCAACACAAACCATATGCCAAGCATACAAACAATAGTTTCAGTGTGGTAAAATTCATTTTACGTGACAATGCCAGTGCATGACTCCGCCCGCTGTGAAAAATGAGGTGTACCACATTTTTGGCATTTGTCACACATTTTTTAGCCCTCTGTCACACATTGGTAAGTTGGGAGGTTGAGAGGTATGCTCTGCTGGGTATAAGTAAGTAATAAACCACGACAGGGTGTGCAATAAAGGATTTTAATACACGCCCCAGGAGTGTGCTAAGGCACGAGGCTGAAAGCAGTGTCTCCTTACGCCCCTGAGAAGTGCATTAAAATCCTTTAATGCACACCCTGGAGTGGCTTATCACACTTATAAAATGGGCCACCATCATAAAAGAATTAGTTTGATGTACTCTGATAGGGATTAAAACGTATTTACTATTTTCAAAAGAGTGTACATTACCTCTAAAACATCTAAAAACTGAAAAAAGTAGTCCCTATTAATGCATAAAATAGGATATGTCAGCAATATGTTAGCTAGTACAGTACTTTGCAGTAAAAGTATTTATTAGTAGAGTTGGTTGAAAATAAATACTTTGTCACATGTAAATGTTATCATATAAATGCACTGTAACATCTGTAAATTTGTAAGACATAAGCAGTGTTTAAAACTTAATTTTCATTACACTGTAGTTATACAGTCTCATTGAAGTCAATCTCTTTATTTTTGTGTTTCACTTATGTGCTGTGGTCTAGTACATAAAAGGAAAACTGCTATAGGATTGAGATGAAAGGTTAGTAAGAAAAAAAAAAACTTTAAAGCTGCCAGATTGCCTTTTTTTTGGGTGGGCAAGGAGGGTGGATTTCACCTGAAAACTCCCATATAAGATTCAAATGTACGTGCTTTTATTAACATTAGCAATATATTTGGGCACTTTGGGTCTGCCTCTGCCTATTTAACTGTGTTTTCCCACCTTTTCTTTTTGTTTATAAAGTATTACTGTATTACCTACTTTCTTCATTCTGTTTTTTTGTTTTCTGTTTTTCCCCACATTCTAGACATAGAATGTTTACCATGGAATACAGGGATTCAAAATTCTGCTCTGCTCCACTTGTAGAGTGTTACTCTCCTGACATTCTGTACACACAAACAAGAGAGGCCTGTTTTAGAGCCAGATACTCAATTATATCACTGTCAGGGCAAGCATGAGAGATTTCACTGATGAGCAGGTAAAGACAGCAGGGGGAATTTTCACTGTTAGTAAACAAACAGTTGTAATGAAAACTATAAACAATACTTAATATTTCTAATTTGTTTATGTGTGTAAGGGGAGTGTGATGATCAGGGAAACAGCATCTTATTAACTGTTTTATTTTTTATTTAAGGTAGTTTTATTTTTAGGGCCCAGTTGAAAGTTTTTTTTTTTACAGTGTAAAGGTAGCAGCCATGTTTCTGATGGAAGACCAGTTCTGGTTGCAGGGGGACTGATGGAAGATAGTTCTGGCTGTAGGAGGACTGATTTTTTCATTGTGTGATGTGGTTTAGGACCAGGATGACTGTGCGTATAAAGAGATTTAATGTACAGTCAGCTGATGTCTCTTGGCGAATGAGATTTCTAGATTTTTGCTTGCCATTTTATAAATATTCATCAAACACCACCAATGGCAACAGGTATTTCAGCACACACCACCAATAGGTTACTATATTCAGCACACACCACTGACCAGTATAAATGCTCAGCACACATCATCCAAGTTCAGCACACCGCCGCCAGTATAAATGTTCAGCACAAACCACTGCCATATATGTACTGTATGTTCACCATGCATCACCAGCTTGCACATACGATGGGGTATAAATAGTAAGCACTGAGTGACTTGCGTAACAGTTCAACACTCACTCCCTGATATAAATTTTTTGCACACATCACAAATGGGTATAAATACCTAGAACACACCACTGTTGGGTATACAGTAAATACTCAGAAACTGGTAAATATTCAGGTCAGGGAGTATTTTTTTTTTCTCTCTCGATTCTTTTTCCCTCTGGTCACGGATCCAGGAGCCTCTCTCAGGCATCCAACCTTTGTCCTGTCCTTCCTGAAGTCCCCCCGACCGAACCTTCCTCTCCTCTGCCCCCTCCTCACAGCTGACACCCCCAGCTTAACCCTTCCGAGGTGGGGCCACCCCTTCTACCTTGGGCGCTCTTCAATTTTGTAGACTCCAGCTGCAGATGTGGGCCTCTGGGTGGATGGTCTGTGAAGGCAAGCCGAGTTGGACCTGGTCGTGGACATGGGGACTTGTGCCATCTCCTACCCCTGGAACCTGGGTTTTTCCTATGTTCTGTTTTGCCCGCCCCATCCTTACGTCTGCACCCCCGACGCTATGGCACACGGCAACCCTGCTAGCGTCAGGCATGCTATTATGTGCAGCCCCACACTATTGCAGCACCCCCCAGTCTCCACCAGGGGCTGCCGGAGCACAGAGCTTCCCAATGCCCTCCCCCCGGGACAGGAGAGCAGCCTAGCGGGCGCTCAATCCAGTCCCTCTCCTGCCAACCCCGCACCTGAGGTCGCCCCAACTCGGGTCGCCGGTGTGGAGGTTAGGGAGTATCTTGTCAAACACAATCTAGTTAATCCACTACAATCTGGCTTCAGACACCACCATAGCATTACATCTGCTCTGGCAAACTTCTCTAACAACTGGTTGGAGGCCATGGACCGTAAACAGTTTACAGGGGCTATATTCTTGGATCTAAGCAAGGCCTTCAATATGGTCGACCATGGTCTTCGCCTGGAAAAATTAAAGGACTGGACTTGAGACCCCGGTAGTAAATTGGTTTGCCAATTATCTCGCTGGCAGACATCAACAATTCAAGGCAAACAGGACATTCTCCTCGCTACTTCCTCTGGTTCCTCCATCCTGGGCCCTCTACTGTTTTTGCTATATGTCAACAACTTGAGCAGCAACATTATGTGTGCTAAAATTCACCTCTTCGCAGATGATACAGTGCTCTATACTTCCAAATCATCATTTACACAAGATTGTTCTGAGCGCCAAGCAGATTTTAACCAATTACAGCTAAATGTACTCTATTCTAAACTCTTTACTGAACGCTAATAAAGCCAAAGTTACGTATTTCCATCAACCTAACTCTTTAAATTCCCTTCCAAATCACTATCCTCCTCCGCCTATCACAACTTTACTGGGTGACTTGCTCGAAGTAGTAGACAGATTTAAGTATTTAGATTTCCTGCTAGACTCTAACCTTTTTTCCCCCTCTCATCTTGAAGCATTAATCAAAAAGCTGAAGCTACACATTTGTGTTTGTTTTTTAGAAACAAATACTTGTTCTCCTGGGAATCCAGACTCAGATTAGCCCAGGTCACCTTATTGCCTCTCTTGGACTACGCAGATATGATCTATAGTAACTGCACAGCCACTTACCTACACAAGCTGGATGTCTTGTACCACTGAGCTATCCGCTGTTACCAATGTTCCCCACAGATCCCATCATTGCATTCTGTATAAAGATTTGAACTGGACCTGCCTAGCCTCCAGGAGACTACTACATTCCTATTTCTGGGTATACAAAGCACTCTTGAACAAACTTCCCCCTTACATTGCTAATCTCCTTCATCACTCCCAAAGTTCGAATGTGCTAAGAAAAAATTAATTCAGCTCTCTGGATGTACCCAAATTCGCACACGGTTTGGCAAATTAGCTATCAGCCACATACTTACTACAGCCTGGAACAAGCCACGCTTAAGATTCACATCCTAATCCCATTAAATGTATTCATATCCCTTGTGACTAAATTTACTACCAATATTTGCCATTGTTACTAAACCCTTACTTTATAATTGCCATTCCCCTCACTTCTGCCACCTTACTGCCCTCTTCATTACTGTCTATTCCTCTGAATCCTCCCCATGACCTCTACTGCTTGCATACCTTCTATACTTATTGATATCCACCCTTCCTCTGTCTAAATTCAGTTACACTCTTATTACATTTATGCTAGTAAATTGTTCCTAACTGTATGACACTCAGGTTATTATTGTATATATTGTAAATTATAGCCATTAGAATCTGATATCTCTTTTTACTGTTTTTGCACTTTGTATTCGTTATACTTTATCATGTACTGTACTACGTATTGCACTTGATGTATGTTTGTCCCAAGGGACCTCCTTGCAAATGAGCTTGCTCAACGGGTAAATCCCTTCACAATAAACTTGAACTTAAATGTGTATACACAGACAATAAATGCTTCCAACATACCAAGAATGATGTTCTCATCATTGGGGTCCAACATAAGGACTGGTGGTTCCAGGATTTTGTCCATCGCTTCATCATCCCAGATAATATTGTCCTCCCAGCGTCCGTATACCAGTTCCTCATTGTCAATGGGGAAAATCGAGAACCACGGCCTGTCATCCTCTTGAGAGGCTAAGGAAAACAAAAGACAGTTCTATATTCTGCACTCATTTACAGTCATTATTTTTTAAAAACAAGTAAACACACCAACCTATACATGAGCACAGATATACTGGGGCACTGTTCACAATCGCAGGTGAACGGTGGTGATGCTCTCAGACACACATACTGCCACAGAACCTGCAGACTGACAGGTTTATGGACCCTTTCAGGGTCCACTGGGAAACTTACACCCCATTCAACTGAACCACTGACACCTTGCTTGACACTCTATGCAGGGGGAAGCATGCACTATATTTGTAAAAGGCGCAGGGATGTGCACAACCCTTGGGGAACGAATATGTTTGTAGGCCCTTTTGTGTAGTTTCTCATTACCCATACAAGGAATCATCAGTTTCTTGTTATTTCAGCTGGTAGTCATCATCATTTCCTCATTACTATCACAGGCAGTCAGAAGCTTCTTGTTGCTGCTACTGGCAGTTACCAGTTTATCTTTACATGTACTGGACTTTTTGATTCTAGTTTCCTGTGGAAGGTTCTTCCCCATCTCTATCAGGAGAAACATTTCAAATAAATAAATGTCTACACAGGTTTTGTCCTTATCCTACATTTTTTTTTTCATATCAATACTTTTCCCCAGCGAGAAACCTCATTTATCAATAGCCAAAGGTTTGTACCACGTAGTGGGACACATCCTTCTACAGGGCCTGTGAAATCCACTAATCTGGGGCAGGAATTTGTGACAGGGTGTTCCTTCATTCACTCAAAGGACATGATATTCTCAAAGAAATTCTGCCCACCAAGAGAATGGCCCTATGTACACGCTCATAATGGCATGCCTCCATAGACACAGCACGGTCCTCATCCATGCCTGACATGGGCAAGCTCAGAATCTATGCTGCTCAGCCATTGAAGGGGAAGTTGTGTGCTGTTGTCACACCACCAAAACATACCTACCTAGTACTGTATTGTGGTGACGGAAGAGAATCCTGGTGCATCTTGTCTGCCCCACCTGCCACACGACGGTCACTATACAAAGTTTATCTAGGGACACACATAAAACCACCCAGCTATGAAGGAAGGAGAGTGTCCACTGAGATGCCAGTCCATCAGCTGTTGCCTGGTGCAAGCCAAGGACTCAGATGTGGCTATACTGCATTGCATGTTACCTGGATACTCCTATATACCTATAGCCCAGGGCAGGGTTCCTATCCTTCAGTGCATTATACCTGGACACTCCTATACACCTATACCCAAGGGTGATGAGTTTCTATCCTTCACTGTATTATACCTGGATATACCTACATACCAATACACTATGATGGGGTGTTCTTATCCTTCACTGTACTATATTTGGACACTCCTACATTCTTACAGACCACGGCGCGGTGTTCCTACTACATTATACTATACCTGGACACTTCAACAAACCAACAGACAAGGGCAGGGTGTTCCTACACTACATTATACTTTACCATACCTGGATACTCCAACACACCTATATAGCTCAAGGTGAGGGGATCGTTATCCTTCACTGGAGTATACCTGAAAATTCCTACACACCTATACCCAAGGATGAGGAGTTTCTATCCTTCACTGTACTATACCTAGATACTCTTACATACCAATACACCAGGACAGGGTGTTCTCATCCTTCACTGTGCGATATTTGGACACTCCTACGCACCTATAGACCACGGCATGGTGTTCCTATACTACATTATACTATACCTGGACACTCCTACATACCTATAAACAAGGGCAGGGTGTTCCTACCCTACATTATACTATGCCATATCTGGATACTCTTACATACCTATACAGCCCAAGGTGAGGTGTTCCTATCCTTCACTGGCATATACCCGGACACTTCTACATACCTATACCCAAAGATGAGGTGTTCCCATCCTTCACTGCACTATACCTGCATACTCCTACATACCTATAGCCCAGGGCGGGGTGTTCCGATCCTTCAATGTACTATAGCTGGATACTCCTACATACCTACAGCCCAGGGCAGGGTGTTCCTATCCTTCAGTGTACTATAGCTGGATGCTTCTACAGACCTATAGCCAGGGCAGAGTGTTCCTATTCTTCACTGTAGTATACCTGGACACTCCTACACACCTATAGCCCAGGGTGAGGTGCTCCTATCCTTCACTGTACTATTCCTGGACATTCCAACATGCATACAGACCGGGACGGGGTGTTCCTATCCTTCACTGTACTACAGCTGGATACTCCTATGTACCTGCAGCCCAGTGCGGGGTGTTCCTATCCTTCATTGTAATATACCTGGATACACCTACATACCTAAAGCCCTGGGCAGGGTGTTTATCTTTCACTGTACTACACCTGGATACTCCTACATACCTACAGCCCAAGGCAGGGTGTTCCTATCCTTCACTGTAGTATACCTGGATACTCCTACACACCTATAGCCCAGGGTGAGGTGCTCCTGTCCTTCACTGTACTATTCCTGGACATTCCAACATGCATATAGACCGGGTCGGGGTCTTCCAATCCTTCACTGTACTACATCTGGATATTTCTACACACCTATAGCCCAGGGTGAGGAGCTTCTATCCTTCACTGTACTATACCTGGACAGGCCAACATACCTATAGCCCAGGGAAGGATGCTCCTATCCTTCATTGTAATAGACCTGGATACTCCTACATACCTAAAGCCCTGGGCAGGGTGTGGCTATCTTTCACTGTAGTATACTTGGATACTCCTACAGACCAGGGTGGGGTGTTCCTATCCTTCACTGTACTATAGCTGGATACTCCTACATACCCACAGCCCAGGGTGGAGTGTTCCTATTCTTCCCTGTAGTATAGTGGGATACTCCTACATACCTAAAACCAGGGTGGGGTGTTCCTTTCGTTAACTGTACTATATCTGGATACTCCTACATACATATATGAGTACAGCACACTTAATGAGTACTTCTGCTCTGTCTTCACCAGTGAATCTAGAGGGTCCATGCCAAAGGGGACAATTGGGAGGCCCATTGTTTGGGGGGGGGGAGGTGTGTGAAGGGAAGACAGAAGCAGGCAGGGTTTTAAGAAGACTAAGGAAACTACGAGTGGACAAGGCTCCCAGCCCAGACGGAGTACACCCCAGGGTTCTGAGAGAACTAGCGGAGATATTGGTAGCTCCTGATGGCTGACCAATTTAACACCTTGCTGGAGGAGGGGAGTGTCCCACAGGCCTGGAGAACAGCCTATGTGGTGCCGATCCATAACAGTGGCCCCAGAGACGAGCCGGGAAACTATAGGCCAGTCAGTCAACCTCCACTGTGGGTAAGTTAATGGAGTCTATACTGAAGGAAAGGCTCACAGCCTTTCTTGAGGATAATGATCTACAAGATGACAGGCAGCACAGGTTTGTCAGGGGGAGGTCGTGCCAAAATAACTTGGTTGACTTCTTCGACTGGGTTACAAGGGCCTTGGGCAGAGGATCGGCAGTCGATGTGCTGTACCTCAGCTTCAGTAAGGCGTTTAATTCAGTGCCTCACGGACGACTGAACTGCAAGCTAATAGATCTGGGAGTTCGGGGAAAAAATGCTGGGGTGACTAAACGGATGGCTGGGAGGCAGAAACCAAAGGGTAGTGGTGGTGGTGGGAGGGGGGATTATCTAACCCTATGCCCATGACTACTGGGGTCCCACAAGACTCAGTGCTTGGGCCTGTGCTGTTCAAATCAGTGACATAGCAGAGGGTGTCAAAAGTAAAATCTGTCTATCTGCGGATGACATTAAGCTTTGCGAAAGAGTGGACACAGAAGAGGGGAGATAGGACCTAAGAGACAACCTGGTGAAACTAGAGAAGTGGTCGGGCATCTGGCAGCTAGGATATAATGCCAAAAGTGCAAGGTGATGCACATGGGAGCAAGGAACCCAAAGGCCAGTTACTGGTTGGAAGGTGTTAAGGTGGCTATATCAGAGGTGGAAAAAGACCTTGAGACTATGGTCAGGGGTATATGAAGCACACAGCACAATGCAGAACAGCAGTAGCCACGGATAGCAAAATGCTGGGCTGCATAGCCAGAGGGATCACCTCTAAGAAGGAGGACGTTATTCTCCCACTGTACATGTCATTGGTGAGACCACACCTGGACTACAGTGTACAATTTTTGTGTCCCTACCTAAAGAAGGATATCAAACTTCTGGAGGGGATCCAGAGGAGGGCAACCAAAATGGTCCATGGCACGGGGGACAGAACTTATGAGGAGAGACTGAGGGCACTGAAAGTACAGTTACGCAAGAACTTACTGTAACAGTAGGTCTTTGAGAGGCTATTACAATCAGGACTATGCCACATGCACTAGGACCCTCCGGGAAACTTCTCAGCCAGCAATACCCAGCAAGGACCGCCCCCGATGTCGGCTCCACCCCGGCATCAGCTCTGGTACAAAAGGGGGCGGACCCAGCTCCACCCCAGTTCCCCCGCCAAGTCCCGAGAACGAGCCCTGACAGGAGAATGGAGCGAAGCATGAAGATGGAAATCTGTACACCTCAGAGGGGGAAGGAGGGCGGGAAAGGAACGCCTGCTGCAAGAGCTCCTCTCGAAGATCTACTGTTATAGTAAGTTCTTACATAACTGTACTATCTTACTTCGAGTGGGAGCTCTTGCAGCAGGCTAGTACAATCAGGACTGAATCCCAAGCAGTCCCTCGCCAAAGAGGTAATCGACCCCAGGAGGTGGAAGAGAGTACGCTGGACACAGAGGCTCAAGACAATAGTCCCTGAAGGACTGCCAGGCCGAAGCCGGCACGGCGTCTGGAAGCAATGTCCAAGCTGTAGTGCTTTACGAACAGTATGCACTGAATTCCAGGTAGCGTACATGCAAAAATCCCTTGATGGATACTGCCTGCAGCCGCCGGGCAAAGGGAAGCAGACACTCCTCAGGAGTGACCCCCAACCCGGACCCGAAGGGGCTTCTTGTGCTTTTCACAGCAGAAAGAGAGAGAGTGGACAATCCATTTAGAAATGGTCTGCTGGACACCGGTCTACCCAAGTATTGTGGCGCAAAGGCCACAAACAATTGCTTCGATTTACGGTGATTGGCCGTATGCTTAAGGTAATACCTAAGCATCCTGTGAACGTCCAACGTGTGAAGGAGAGCCTCCCCTCTGTTAGAGGGCGAAGGAAAATAATCTGGAAGGTCAACCGACTGGTTGAGGGTCAGCTCCAAGACCACTTTCGGATGAAACTTGGGGTTCGTCCTCAGGGAAACTCTTTCCCTGTGAAAACTTAAGTATGGCTCTTTACACATCAGAGCCTGAAGCTCGGAAACTCTTCGAGCTGAAGTAATGGCAACTAAAAAACAGACCTTCCAAGACAGATATCGCAGTCCACAATCTGCTGCAGGTTCAAACGGAGGAAGGGTAAGCTTCTCCAACACAAAAAGGAGGTCCCAGGGTGGGATAGGATCCTGAATGGGAGGTCTCATATGAAGAATCCCCCATAAAAAGGTCCGTGCCACGTCCAATTGGGCTAAGGTTCAGTCACCCGAAAGGGCGTGATAAGCCAAGATGGCCCACATGTGCACCTTAATGGAGGAGTAGCTCAAACCTTGTTGGTATAAGGAGAGGAGATACTGGAGAGCTGAGTTCACTGGACAGGAAACGGGATACAGATGGTGAGACAAGGCTCACAAACAAAAACGCATCCATTTCATAGCGTAAGTGGAGCGCATAGAGGGCTTTCTCGCTGACACAAGAACTTCCGCCACCTCTGGTGATACCCCGTACCTGTGCTTTGCTACGTCTGAAGGAGCCATGCATGAAGGTGCAAGGATCGGAGATTGGGATGAACCAACGAGCCCTGATCCTGGGACAGCAACTGCGAGCATATTGGCAGCAGAATTGGAGGTTTCCTGGAAAGCCGCTGAAGTAGTGGGTACCAAATCTGCCGAGGCCACAGCGAGGCAACCAGAATCATGCACGCCCCCTCGGCCTGTAACTTCAACAGAATCCTCTGGACGAGAGGAAATGGAGGGAAGGCGTAAAGAAACCTCCCTGCCAAACATAGGGACAACACGTCTGGCCAGAAAACACCAGGCACTAGCTCTCGCAAGCAGAAAAGCGGCAGTTTGGCGTTGCGTGGTGACGCAAACAGGTACAGATCTGGATGACCCCATCTGTCGAACAGCTGTTCCGCTACTGACTGTAGAAGCTCCCACTCGTGCGCCCTGGACCGAGATCTGCCGAGACTGTCGGCCAAGTCATTGAGGACACCCGGAACGTGCACCATGGAGAGAGTGATGTGCCATTCTAGTGCCCAATACCAGACTCTCATTGCCTCCCTGCACAGGGGGTAAGAATGAGCTCCCTCTTGCTTGTTGATGTAGAAGATGACTGCCATGTTGTCCATCTGAACCAGAAGAGAGCCTGGCATGAGGTCCTCCTGAAAAGCATGTAGCGCATTGAGGACCGCTCGCATCTCCAAGACACTGATGTGGAGTTCACGCTCCTCGGGGGTCCAAACGCCTTGTGTTTGGCGAGTCCCCATGTGCGCCCCCCACCTCAAATCCGAGGCATCCGTCGTAAGGGTCTGATTTGTGGGCTCCGGATGGAAGGGGACCCCTCTTTCCAAGTTGAGTGGATCCATCCACCAAAAAAGTGTTCTCTTTACTGGCTCCGTGACTCTGACCATGAGGTTGAGGCCATCTGAGCACTGATCCCACTGCACCCTGAGAATCCATTGTGGGATTCTCATGTGGAGGTGGGCCAGAGAAGTAACTGGAATGGCAGCCGCCATGTGCCCCAGAAGTCTGAGGAAGGTCCTTGCCGAGACCTGAGGAGCTACTAGAACCGATCTGGCAATCTCTTGCAAGCGATCGCCCCTCTCCGTGGGTAGAAAAGCCATGCCCTGGACTGAATCCAGAACCACACCAATAAAGACAAGTTTTTGGCTGGGCTCTGGGGAAGACTTTGGAAGGTTCAGGGTGATCCCCAAGTCTCGAAAGAGTGTATAAGTATCTCCGAGAGCTTGAAGCAGGCGTGACCTTGACAGAGCCACTAGCAGCCAATCGTCCAGGTAAGGGAAAACATAATGCCCCTGACGCCTTAGAGCCACAGCCACTACTGCCAAACACTTTGTGAAGACTCGAGGAGCGGAAGAGAGGCCAAACAGAAGCACTCGAAATTGATAATGCTCCCTCCCGAAAGTGGAACCTCAAGAACTTCCTGTGACGGGGAAAGACCCCGATATGCATATACGCATCTTGCATGTCCAGGGAGCAGAGCCAGTCCCCTTGGTGCAGCAGAGGAGGAAGAAGACCCGGAAGGGACACCACTCGGAACCTTTTGTACTCTATATAAAGATTTAGCGAGCTTAGGTCCAGAATGGAACGAAGGTCCTGAGTCTTTTTTGGGCCCTGGAAAAAGTGGGAGTAATACCCTTTTCCCTGTTGACTCAGAGGGACTGGTTCTTTTGCCCTTTTTTGCAAGAGGGCCTGTATCTCTCCTTCTATGAGAGGAATATGAGAAGGAGGATATCTGGAGAACATTGGTGGAGTGACTGGAGGACTCTCAGTGAACTCTAAGGTGTGTCCTCTCCTTATGACATCTAGGACCCATTTATCCGAAGTTACTGAGCTCCATCCCTGAAGATATAGGGAGAAGCGACCCCCTACCACCTCCCCTTGTACCTCCGCTGGAGAAGGGGGGGGTTGGAAGGGAGTCACTGGATGGAGCCAGGGGTGGGCAGGGAGGAGCGCTTCCAGACTGCTGGTTGCAGGCTCTCCTCCGAAAGCCTCCTCTCTGGCTCTGTTGGTTACCACGGGCTTGACCACCTGAGGGCTTCCCAAATGGCCGCTTTCGCTGTCTCCGCTGGTCTCCATGATACATTTGGCAGACAGACCAGATGGATTTGCCCGACTCCTGGAGACAAGAGATCAAAGACTCTGTCTCCGGCCCAAACAACACGGAACCCTGGAACGGTAAGTCCCAGATTCCGGACTGCAGATCCTGATGAAAGCCCAAGACCCTCAACCAGGAATGGCGCCTGAAGCAGACACCTGGCGCTGCTGCTCTGGCTGCCGTATCCACAGTGTCGCATGAGGCATGCAAAACACGTGTGCCTATGTCCGAGCCCAATTTGAGAAGGTCCAGAATCTTCGTTTTCTTTTCAGAGTCTGGCAAGGCATTAACCAGCTCTTGTCCCGCTCCCATAACGCATTCTGGTACTGGACCATGAGCGTAAGGAAATTCAGGGACCTAACTGAACAGGTGGAGGCAGAATATAATTTTTTGCCCTCCTGGTCCAAGTAGCGGGATTCCGGGTCGGGAGGCTATGAGCTGAGATGTTTAGGCTGCTTAAATTTGTCGTGAGTAGCCGTAATAACTGATGAGTCCGCATAAGGATGTTCAGCCAAGAATGGTTCATCCTTCCGGGCTCTATACAGCCTGTTCGATTTTTTTCGGAGCTGCCAGGACTGAAGCCGGACGCTTCCAGGTTACTCTGGTGACGTCTTGGAAAGTGTCCACTAAAGGAGGAACAACCAAGGGTTTGGGCTCCTTTTGCTTCAGGTACTTAGCCAAATGTCGACATTCCGGATCCAGGTCCTCCGTGTCCCACTCATTGGAGGCCTGAATGTGCCTCATGACATCCATGAAAGTGGGATTGTCAGGAGGCAAGCGAGGCTGGTCCTTCTCTCCCGGGGGAACCCCAATTCCCAAAAAGGAAGAGGTGGAAGATGAAGAGGAGGAGGAATGGCTACTGGGTGACGAGCAGCCAGACCTGTCCTTACGGCCAGCCTCACTCAAGCGTTGGTGGTCCAAAGACTGACGACAGTCACGGGACCGACATCAGTCAGGGGACCGACGTCGAGAGCAGTCCCGTCTAGCAGAACGGAAACGGCTCCTGGTATAAGACTGGACCCGGCTTCAGCTACCCGATCTGGTAGAGTGCTGGTGTCGGTCTACGGACCGTGATCGGGAACGGGCCTTTGGAGAAGATGGTGTAGGCGGCGGCCTCTCGGGGGTCTTCCTCAGGGAAAAAGCACCTCCTGGCTGTGGTTCACCCAAAGGGTCTGGGACCGATGACGGGCTGGCTCCGGGCTCTGAACCTGCCCCCACCAGAAAGAAAACAGATCCTGGAGCTCGTCCCTCGAGAAAAACAGAGGCCTCCTTCCCTGCAAGGGAATCTCGAGGTAAACCTTAGAAGGAGAGCCCGTTCTGAGCCCCAGGGGAGAGGACTTGAGGGATGGCGGCCGCGCTTCTTCCGTCGGCTGCGTCTGGATCCATCACCCCATTACCCGGTGTCAGTAAGGGGACCGATGACGTGGTCTCAACTGGGGGTGCAGGAGTGTCCTTGGACTCCAAGGGCGTGCTCTTGACTGGCGGCGTCAGGGCCTTGGAAGGCAGGGCTGAAGCTTGCGCCTCTGAGGACTTCATGGTGACCCTTAGCGGAGTCACCTTAGGGTTCGCTGGCCTCTCCCCCGAAGGTCCAGCCTTAGCCTTGTCTTTTGCTTTAGGATGCTCACCTGAGCCCGTCGACCCACAGACTGTCTTGGGAGAAGGCCGCGAATGGGAGTGGGACCGCTTGGATGTACCCTTCTTCTGCTTCTCCCCCGAGGTGTGCAAATCCATTTTCCGCTCCAGCAGGTATGCTTTTAAGGCCTTCAAACGGCAGATCCGAGTCTGGCTGGTGAACTTTTTACAGGCCGAACAGGCCACGGTGTCGTGCTCAGGGCCCCAGTCAAAAAACGTACTGCCGATGGCTGTCTTTAGACGGGAACTGGCGGCCGTAACCGCATTTATTAACGTGGGATCCTGACGAAGAGACCGATGACGGCGAATACATACGTCGGTATGGTGAAAACCGTCGAAACTGTGGAGAAAATAGATTTTTAAGCGAAAAAAAACTAGGTTCTTTAGCTGGGCTGGCAAGGCAAAAAGAGCAGGAACTCTTCACGTGCAGGGGACACAGCAGGAAAAGAGGAACTGGGGTGAAGCTGGGTCTGCCCCCTTTTGTACCAGAGTGGACGCCGGGATGGATCCAACATCGGGGGCAGTCCCTGCTGGGTATTGCTGGCTGAGAAGTTTTCCAGAGGGTCCTAGTGCCTGCAGCATAGTCCTGATCGTAATAGCCTGCTGCAAGAGCTCCCACTCGAAATAAGATCTTGTATTCCCTGGAGGACAGGAGGGAGAGGGGGGGACATGACAGATCTTCAAATACCTAAAAAAACATTAACACAGTCAGCAGTGAAGGTGTCTTCACACTGTGCAAGGAGGGTAAGACAAAGGGTGATGACCTGAAACTGGTGGGAGGCAGATTTAAGAAGGAAATAAGGAGGCATTTTTTTCACCAAGAGGGTGGTGAAAGGATGGAATGAGCTACCACAGGAGGTGGAGGTGGCGGTAAAGACAGTGGCCAGTTTCAAGAGGGGTTGGGACAGGGTCACAGTCAAGGGCAGGGTTAAGACAGCAGGGATTGTGGGTGAGGTGTAAAGGGGGGGGGCAGCTTCTCAGCTGCATACTCGAGCAGACTTGATAGACTGCTATGACCTGTTTCTGCTGGCAACTTCATATGTTCGTATAGCCCAGGGAGGGGTGTTCCTATCCTTCACTGTTCTATACTTGGACACTCCTATGTACCTATACATCACAGCACAGTGTTCCTATACTACATTATACTATACCTGGACACTCCTACATACCTACAGACCAGGGCAGCATGTTCCTACACTACATTATGCTATACCTGGATACTCATACATACATACATGCATACATACTGTAATAGTGTCAGCAGAGAGAAGGACCTACATGGCCCACCTAGTCTGCCCAGTATCTCCCCTTTACTGAGCCCCCCCCCCCCAGACCATATCCATTCCCTCCCAGGATACTCGTGTGCTTATCGCACAAGTGCTTGAAACCTGCAACCGTCTCTGCCGCAACAACGTCTTCTGGCAAATCATTCCAAACATCTACCACCTTCTCCATGAAATAGTACTCGCATTACCTTAAACTGTCCACCCTCCAACTTCACATTGTTTCTTCTGGTTGCTGAACATCCTTTCATTTGAAACAGGTTACCCCTTGGTGTTCTGTTTCCCTGTTTCTCCTATTCTCCAATGTGTACACATCTGGCTCCCTCAGCCGTTACTCATATGCCTTTCCCTGCATCCCCCTGTATCATCAGAGTAGCCCTCCTCTGGACCGCATCCACCCTTCTCTGTATCCCTCTTCAGGTGCGGTCTCCAGAACTACACACAGAACTCCAGATGAGGTCTGATCAGGGCAGTATACAGGGACATGATGACTTCCCTCCTCCTACTAACTATGCCTCAACTTATACATCCTAACATTCCACTTGCCCTCCCCACCATGGCCTGGCACTGATTTGCCACCTTCAGATCAGATCAGATGACTCCTAAGTCCCTCTCTTGCTCCACTACTGTTATTCCCACCCTGTTAATCTTGTACTTTGCTCATGAATTTCCATACCCCATATACTGAACCTTGCACTTACACATACTGAAGTCAAGCTTCCAGGCTTTGGACAACCTTTCTAGCCCATCAAAGTCCCCCCTCATTCATACCTATATAGCCCAAGGTGAGGTGTTCTTATCCTTCACCGGAGTATACCTGGACACTCTCACATACCTATACCCAAAGGTGGGGTGTTTCTATCCTTCACTGTACTATACCTACATACTTATATAGCCCAAGGCAGGGTGTTCCTACCTTTCACTGTACTATACCTGGATGCTCCTACATACCTATAGCCCAGGGTGGCGTGTTCCTACCCTTCACTGCACTTACTATACCTGGATACCCCAACATACCTATATAGTCCTGGGTGAGTTGCTCCTACCTTCACTGTATTACACCTGGATATTCCAAAACACCTTTAGCCCAGTATGAGGTGTTACTATTCTTCACTGTACTATACCTGGATATTCCAACATGCATACAGAGTGGGACAGGGTATTCCTATCCTTCACTGTAGTATAACTGGATATTCCTACACACCTATAGCCCAGGATGAGGTGTTCCTATTCTTCACTGTACTATACCTGGACATTCCAACATGCATACAGACTGGGACAGGTTATTCCTATCCTTCACTGTAGTATAACTGGATATACCTACACACCTATAGCCCAGGATGAGGTGCTCCTATCCTTCACTGTACTATACCTGGACATTCCAACAAGCATACAGATTGGGGCAGGGTGTTCTGTCCTTCACTGTATATACCTGGATATTCCTACACCTATAGCCCAGGGTGAGGTGTTCCATTCCTTCACTGTACTATTCCTGGACACTTCAACATACCTACAAGCCCAGGGTACGGTGATCCTGTCCTTCACTGTACTATACCTGTACAGTCCTACATACCTATAGCCCAGGGCAGGGTGTTCCTATCCATCATTATACGACAGCTGGATACTCCTACATACCTACAGGCCAGGCCAGGGTGTTCCTGTTATTAACTGTACTACATTTGGATACTCCTACAAACCTATATTCCAGGGTGAGGTGCTCCTATCCTTCACTGTGCTATACTTGGATATTCCTACACACCTATAACCCAGGGTGGGGTGTTCCTATCCTTCACTGTACAATACCTGGACACTCCAACATACATACAAATGGGGGGTGGGGTGTTCCTATCCTTCACTGTACTAGACCTGGATATTCCTACACACCTACAAGCCCAGAGTGAGGTGCTCCTATCCTTCATTGTATTATATCTAGACACTCCAACATACCTATAGCCAGGGCGCAGTGTTCCTTTCCTTCACTGTTCTATACCTGGGCAGTCCAAAACACCTATAGCCCAATGTGGTTCCTATCCTTCAATGTACTATACCGGGATACTCCTACATACCTATAAACCCAGGGAGTGGTGTTCCTATCCTTCATCGAACTTGGACAGTCCAACACAGGGTGGGGTGTTTCTGTCCTTCACTGTACTATACCTGGATACACCTACGTACCTAGAGACCACAGAAAGCTGTTCCTATATGACACTGTATTATACCTGGACACTACTACATACCTACCCACCTACAGACCAGGGAGGGGTGTTTCCATCCTTCACTGTACTATAGCTGGGTACTCCTACATACCTGTAGCCCAGGGTGGGGTGTTCCTATACTTCACTATACTTTACCTGGATTCTTCTACATACCTATAGACCATGAAGGGGTGTTCCTTTACTTCATTGTACAATACCTGGATATTCCTACATTCCTACAGCCATGGGAGGTGTGTTTCTATCCTTCACTGTATTATACCTGGACATTCCTACATACCTATAGACCAGGACGGTTGTTCCTATACAGCAATGTACTATACTTGGATACTCCTACACACCTATAGATCAGGGTGGGGTGTTCCTATACTGCACTGTACTATACCGGAATACTCCTATATACCTAAAACCCCTGGAATGGGTGTTCCTGTACTGTACTGCAGTGTACTATACCAGAACAATCCTTCATATCTATAGCTGAGTGCAGTGTTTCTATCTCACACTGAAATATACCTGGGCACTCCTACGTACCTATAGCCCAGGGTGCAGTGTTTATATTCTTCATTGTACTGTACCTGGGTAGTCAGCAGCATGCTTGTCCTTCCCTTTGGTAGTGCTCATGGTTCCCAAGGAGGATGTTTTCTGTGCCGGAGGCGGGGCAGGGTTGACCAGCAGCGACCCACTTCGGATCAGCCCTGAATAGGTGCAATCCGTAAAGAAAAATTGTAAAATTTGTTTAACGAATGATTTTCTCAGGTAAACTATACCAGACTGTAAGGGCTAGAAATATAACTCATACTGTGCACAAGTCTGTCTTACTCAACTACATTCGTCTTACAATGTTGTATTAATGTTATTAACACAATATCTTTCAGTGTTGTATGGAGGGTGTTACTGCCCCAACGTACAGTAAATTATTTCTGTTCTGTGGTACACACTGCTGTGTTATGGTAGTTATATTACCAATGTGTGCGCAACATTTCTATGTTAGGGTTGCGTTACTGCCCTGGTGTGTGTTACACTGCTGTGTTAGGGCAGTGTTACTGCCCCAGAGTGGTGTTTCTTGGGTTTATTTCCCTAGTGTGTGTTACACTGCTGTGTTATGGCAGTACTACTGCCCCAGAGTGGTGTCTCTTGCGGTTATTTCCCTAGTTGTGTTACACTGCTGTGTTCCTAGTGGTTCACCTTTTCCCCTTCTTCATTGTAATTCCTAATCTAAATTTGCCTGGCAGTAGCTTATTTAAACTGCACTGAAAAGGAGTTGATTGGCTGTTCTGATGTATTTCTGAGACTGCAGAGTTATACAACACCAGAGGAAGGGAATGTGAATTTGAAGGAAGACCTGGACAGCCCCTGCAGCTGTGTGAACCACAGCTCAGAGGCAGAGTTGCTAGCATGGAATGCTAGAGGTCCTAGATTAAATTCCTAGTGGTTCACCTTTTCCCATCTTCATTGTAATTCACTGCTGTGTAATGGCAGTGTTTTTGCCCCAGAGTGGTCTGTACTGAGGTTATTACCCTAGTGTGTATTACACTGCTGGGTTATGGCAGTGTGTCTGCTCCAGAGTGGTGTGTGTTGGGATAAAATCAGTGCCCGGTGTATTATACTGCTGTTATGTGATGGGTAATGTTTCTTCCTTTTATTTATCCTGGCATAAATGTACCTCACTTATTTATTTATTTATTTATTTTATCCCCTCCTGGTCGCTCTCGCCAATCCTCTCCTTCGGGCTAGCTCAATGCCTTCCAGTCCCTCATTGAATCTGCCCCTAGAGTGCCTCTCTGGTGACTCCTACCTACCTCTTCCCTCCACGGAGCACCTTGCATAGCGAGGTCTACCCGTGATTGCAGACTGGGTGGCTGGAGGCGGCCGTCTCGGAATGCCGTGGGTTTTCCGTTTTCTGTCCTCCCTCCATCCCATTGAGGGCGCCAGCTCGGGTGGAGCGTGCTCGCATGCATGCCAAGTGCCAGGTGGCGTCCTCCCCTTCCAATGGGAGCAGCCATTGCTCAGTCGGTGCTTCCCGGCTCTCAGGCGTCGGGTGCATTAAGCACCCCTGGTCTCCCTCCCCGAAGGAGGAGAGCATCCGTGGGGACGCTCAATCCTCCTTCCCCCTGCCGACCCCCCACGACCGAGTCCGTTCCCGAACCCGGGTCGCCGGCGTGATGCGAGGTGTGGCGTCCAGCGCTTCAACCCTCAGCGCCACCGGGCCGGCCTGTACCTCACTTATTTTGATTTTGCATCCCTCTGTTCCACCTGCCCCAGGTCACACATGGAAACAGCTTTGGCTCAGTCTGTCTTTCCGGGTTACCAGTTTTCAGATAAATATTACAGTATTGGGGTGTACACTGCTGTGTTATGGCAGCATTACTGACACAGAGTGTTCTGTGTTAGGGTAGTGTTACTGACCCCGAGTGATGTGTGTTGGGGTAGTGTTACTGCCCCAGTGTGTTATGTGCTGAGGTAGTGTTACTGCCACAGTGTGTTATGTGTTGGGGTAGTGGTATTGTCCCAGAGTGTCATGTGTTGCGGTACTGTTATTGCCCCAGAATGTTATATACTGGGATAGTGTTAGTGCCCCAGAGTGTTATGTATTGGGGTAGTGTTACTGCCCCAGAGTGTTATGTGTTGGGACAGTGTCACTGATCCAGACTGTTATGTGCTGGAGTAGTGTTACTGCCCCCAGTGTGTTACATGTTGGGGTAGTGTTATTGCCCCAGTGTGTTACGTGTTGGGGTGGCGTTATTGCCCCAGTGTGTTATGTGCTGGGGTAGTCTTATTGCCCCAGTGTGTTATGTGTTGGGATAGTGTTATTGCCCCAGTGTGTTATGTGTTAAGAGTAGTGTTACTGTCCCTGCATGTTATGTGTTGGAGTAGTGTTACTGCCCCAGTGTATTATGTGTTGAAGTAGTGTTACTGCCCCAGAGTGTTATATGCTGAGGAAGTATTATTGCACCAGTGTGTGTTAATGCGACACGGTAGTAAATTGCCCCAGTGTGTTTGGGCAATGTTACTGCTTCAGAGGATTGTACTCTGCTGTTAGAGTAGTGTTACTGCCCTTGTGGGTAAAAATGTTGTATTGTGGTAATGTTACTGGCCCTGTGAGTATTACGCTGCTGTGTTAGGGTAATGTTATTGCACAAGTGTGTTTTACACAGCTTTATTAGGGTAGTATTATTAGTCCTGTGGGTATTAAACTGCTGTGTTCGGGTAGTATTATTGCCCCAGTTGATTTTATACTGCTGTGTTTGGGTAGTATTACTGGTCCTGTGGGGATTACACTGCTGTGTTAGGGTAGTGTTTTTGCCCCAGTGGGTTTTACACTGCTGTGTTAGGGTGCTGTTACTGCTCCTGTGAGTATTTCACTGCTCTGCTGAGGTACTGTTACTGCCCCTGTGTGTGCGTTACCCTGTTACAATTGTATGTTTTCCACTATGTATGACTACATTGCTATTATTGCCCCCATGTGCTTTACCATTACCTTGTTGTGCATTGTAGGCTGTAGCGTTTCTCGTCATACTTGATGGCAGCCATCCAGCCAAACTTGCTCGCTGTGTCTTTGTGGTCTTGTGTTTCACGTCCTCTCCATTCCAGATGATATCTTCCTCCCACTGCAGCTGAGTCACCATCAGGAAGCGTTCATCCGCCAACAGGTCATCATCTTTTGTTGTACCTGAAGAACCCTACTCAAATAAAGAGCATAAACACACAATCAATGTCCGACTTGCCCCACACAGTACCTGTACAACCCTATGAAAATACACAGCATGATAACTTAATCAATATCAGACTCACCCCTCATAGTACCTGTACTGTAGTACACAAATATATAGCATGGTAACAGAATCAGTATCCAACTTGCCCCTCACAATACCTGTACAGCACTACACAAATACACAGCACGATAATAGAATTGGTATCTGACTAGCCCCTCATAGCATCTGTGCAGCACTATATAAATACACAGCATAGCAGAATCGACATCCAACTTACTCATACTAAGACATCAAACAGGCGCAATAAGGTGAATGCCCATATAAGCTCCTGTCATGCACCTGTAATAGGATAACTTTATTCCTGACAGAATTGATTTGTCCACCTTATTTTTAAAGGAATTCTTAGTTTCACTTACAATGACTTCTAGGGGAAGAGAATTTCAGGGATTCACGATTCTTTTTGAACAGAAATACCTCCCTTTAGATGGATTACATTTTTGACACTTTAATTGTATTGGGTGTCCTCTAATCCCCATTGGGATTTGTTTGAATTCCAGTCCCATTTCTGTCATTAGATATGGGTCTTTTATCAAATGCCACACCAGCAGTAGCTCTCCCCTTAAATGTCTTTATTCAAATGACTTAAGTCAGTGTGCGCACAACCCGTCATCATATTCCAGATCTCTTAAGCCACGTATTTGCTTAGTTATTTTTCTCTGTTTTCTCAACCTGTCTTATAGCTCCCATTTTAAAAGGGCACCAGAATTATGAAGGAAAAATCCAAGTGAGGATGGATGTCAAAGCTATATAATGGAGCTACTGTATTACTGACTGATGTCTAGATCTAATGTTTCTCTTCACAGCCTACTATATTTTATTAGATTTACTTATAGTTACATTTATTTATTTTGTGCTGCTAAGGTAATCTGAGGTAATAAAACCTAGATCCTTTCCACATTACATTTCATTAGACAATTTACCTCATAGGTAATACTGATGCTTGGTATTCGCTGGACCTAAATGCATGACTTTACATTTCTCAAGGTTGAAGCATGTTTCCCATCTAGTTGTCCAGTGCGAAATGTTATCCAGATCACACTGAATTCTCAATTTTTCTTCACTGTTTCTACACATACCCGCTAACTTACAGTCATCTGCATATTTTGTTACCCAGTTCTCCAGATCTTAGGATAAGTCGGAAATAAATATTTGAAAAATAAAGGGGCCAAGCATTAATCCTTGAGGGCTGTCACTAGTCACTGGTCCACATCTGACGATATGACCATCTATCACAACTCTTTGCGATCTGTTGTCCAGCCAGTTCAAAATCCAGTTACTATATCTTGCTATTTATTTTTAATGTAGTTAGTTTTTCAAATTAAAGCCCAATGCAGAAACAGATCAAAGGCTTTGCTAAAGTCAAGATCTTTAAGCTCATACCACACGGGATCTTCATATCTATCTGAAAACCTTTTTTTTTTCCATATAAGTACAGGAGATTCGTAATATAGGATCTACCCTTTTTGGAACACATTCTGATTTTCTTCAAGATCTTCCTTTATAGCGATCACCTCGTCATTGATGAGATTCTCCATGACATTGCATAGAACTGGAGTGAGACTTATGGGCCTATAATTGCTAACATCCTGTTTACCTCCTTTTTTGAATAAGGAGACAGCTTTTGCAGTTTTCCTATCTTCTGGGATGCACCTGCTGTTTATACTATTTTCGAATAGCAGTTTAAAGAAGATAAGCTAGACATGTTCCCATAATTTTGATTATATTTCTGGTAATTTCATCGGGACCTGAAGAATTTGCCCTGATATTGTTTATTGTTGGTCTCCTCGATAGAGGATTTGATAGCCTGAACTAGGTGAATATCAACATGTGAGGAAGATTTCTTTTTCTCTGCTAAAGCATCACAGAAGTATTTAAGATGTTAAACGTCTCTTTTGGCATATTGATGCTGCTGTTATTTATAACTAGGGGCCCCCACTTTACACTGCATTTTTTTTTTAAGTGAATCAATGTAACTGTAGAAAACCTTGCTATTGAGTTCCGTTGCTTTGTTCGTTAATTTCTTTTCCATATTTATTTTACATTTCTTGATTTCTCTTTTGCACTGTATTTGTACCTTTCTGTAGGCCTCCCATCTAACTGTAGATTTAGATTATATTTATTGTATACTTTTTTCTTTTTGGTTATTAATTCGATAATTTTATTTGTTAACCATTTTGGTCGTAATTTATTTTTGACCTTTGTAACCTAAGGAATACATTTATTGGCAGTTTTGATGATGAATTTCTTTAACAACCACCACAGAGCCTCTGCATCACAATTTTTAAAGATCACATTCCAGTTGATCTCTGTTAATGTTCCACGATTTTATCCATATTAGCCTTTTTTTAAAATAAAGATTTCAGTTACTCCATGGTACCTGTCATGGCTGAACTCAATTTCAAACTTAACTTGATTATGATCACTGCTTCCCAATGGTGGCCTCACTCTGCAGTTTGTTACATTAACACTTTCTGTACCTAAAATAATGTCGAGGATATTGTCTCCTCTAGTAGATTCAGGTACATATTGTTTCAACTGGAGCTGTTCACAACTTGCAACAAACTGTTTACTAGAAGCAGAAAGTGGTGTAGCTTGGACCCAATCTACATAACTTAAAGGACTCATAAACAAGTACGTCGCAGAAGCTCTTCACAAAACAGTGCCCCGTAGGTCAGGGGCTTACCTAAATAATGATGTGCTCCCTTTAGCTCTGAAAGTACATTATCCCACAGTTGCTAGTTCCAAAACATCCTGCTGACATGTTAACGAACCCCGAGCTCCCTTTTAAATCCCCCACTGAAGTAGCTGCCTAAGATGGCCAGTATGTGCAATGTGATTACATCACCTGAGTGACGGAGCCCCGAGGAGATAATACAGGCAGAATGGGGAGTTAACATTAAAGTATGAAATAACCTTAATGAAGCGCTTCCCCACCAAATCCTTTACCTGTGCAGGTTTGAATTTGGTGGCTACACCTGCACAGGTAAAGGATTTGGAGGGGAAGCACTTCATTAAAGTTATTTCGTACTTTAATATTAACTCCCCAGTAACAGAATCGGTATCCGACTTGCTCCTCACAGTACCTGTACACTACTAAAATACAGCCTGATAACAGAATCAGTATCCAGCTTGACCCTTACAGTACCAGTGGTTCTATGTAATAATAGCGACTTTAAAATCGCGACGTCAATGTTGGTGACTACATATCAGCGACCACAATAAAGGCGATAGTACAAAACAGTGCAAGTTAAAACGGCGCATACAAACATGCTCCCTGAGGCCACCTTCCAGTGTGCTCTTGTGCTCCCTGACACAAATAACTGAACAAATCGAAAAAGCTGAACAACTGAAATGTAGCAGCTAATTTCTGTACATTCCAGCATACTCTTGGTTACAATTTACTACCGAACAAACCGGCAAAGCCGAACAACAATTGAAATCAGACATGATTGAAATGCAGCAGCTAATTTCTGTACCAGAGAACAAGGATCAGAAACGTCAAAACAGCAACCTTCGCAATTAAAAAAAAAAAAAAAAACTGGCAAAGCCAGGAGAAACTTCTTTATTTATTTATTTCGAATCTTCACAGTACTTCGCTGCACTTCGTTCCGCAATCTCATTTCTGTCTTCTACACAACTTCTGTCTGCAATCAGCTTTCTTCTTCACTGCTTGAACTGGAAATTGTAGGCTAATCCTTTCAAATACTCGTATGTAGTACGGGACTCGTACTGATCCACAATTGCAGCTATACGAATATTCTGATCCTTGTACTTCCTTTTAGTGTCAGTTGATGCAGCACCAGAAATTATCTGCTGCATTTTCATCTCACAAAGCTTTTGTTCTTCTCTTAGACCATCGATCGGTTTCCAAATGCTAGGATGACATGCGCCTAGCCTACAGTTGAATCCCCCATGTGCCATCTCTCAATGCTGTTGTTAGTTCTTGCTAACCCCATATGAGTAGTAGCGTAACAGTTCCATTGATGTATTGGGAAATGTGCTGTTCTGCGCCCTGTTCTGCCTCTCGGACGCCCCAGCCAGGTGTCTTCAGAGTAGTCAAGCACGGGCTGCAACAACTGTTCATGTGTTGCAAAAAATTCCAATTTTTTAATTTCTTCAAATTTCATGATAACATCAATAGGCGGCACAAACGCTAATGATAACAGCATTTGTAAGTGTTTTCCACCTCTGGGTGCTGTTGGATTTTCCTCCACACAGCTTGTGCAAAATGGAAAAAACAACCGCAAAGCTGTGTTTCTGGGAAAACATTAGTACATGCTTTCCATGATGCCCGATCGAAATCCATGATAGAATCTGATGGGCAAGAGTCACCAATGAGTGTTCTAATCTTAGAAAAGACTCTCATAGGATGTTGTTTTGCGTGAACTCATTAAAGCATAAACAGCTGTTAAAAGCATTCCCGAACGAATACCATGAACCTCGGCGATAAAGGTAGCCCCCATAGAGCGCCAGTGGCTTACCTTTTTGGCTGGTGAGAAACTCGACTGCCATATCCACTGGTTTGTTTTGCTGCCTCTACTGCTTGGGGGTGGGGGTTTTATCAATGATGTACAACAGGAAATGGAAACCAAGGGATTTTTATTACTTCTACTTGGATTGATTTTGCTTCTTGGGCAGATTTTGCATCTTGGGCTGATTTAACACAGGTAAGTACTATTAGTCACTATTATTGCAAATTGTTAAAGATGAGTCTGTGAAATTCCATGGTCGCTTAATTGCATTTCGCTATTCTGCGGTCATGATTTTTTTAGTCGCTATAATCGCGTCGCTATTATCACGGAATACTGTACCAGTGGAACACTACAAATACAGGAGAATAGCACAAGCAGCATCACAACTGACCTCACTGAACCTGACAAACCCTACATATACAGCAGAGTAACAAGCAGCATCTGAGTCGTCCCTCTTTGTACCTAAGGAACCCAACACATACAGAGTGATAACACAACCAGCATCCGAGTCGTCCCTCACTGTGAATGATTTGATACCTTTTAATGGACCAACATAGATGTAACAACAAGAACTTCTTGTTCTTGTTGTTACATCTATGTTAGTCCATTAAAAGGTATCAAATCATTTGCTTCTGGATCTATTCTTGCAAGGACCAATACGGCAACTACTAAATCTAGATTTTCACTGTGAATGAGAAACATTATACATATGGTATAATAAAACAAGCAATATAAGAGTCGGCCCTCACTGTACCTGTGAAACTCTACACATACAGCGCAATTACATAAGCAGTATCCAAGCCACACCTAACATACCTGAGAAATCCTACAAATACAGTATAATATCACAAGCAGCATCCGTGTCGTTCCTCACGGTACCTGAGGAACCCAACACATAACAGCATAATAATACAAGTAGCATCGGGGTCACTTTAAGAAAATATTACTCACTATAGTAATGTTATTGCTTAACGGATTCCTCACTGTGTTTACACTCGACGCAGTTATTGTGGCTGAGAGTGATGCTCTGGAGATAGAACCTATGCAAATTTTTAGAATTTGGAATGTAGATTCAAACTGCATCTGCGCTCCACTCTAGCCATTGTTCAGATCGGTTTCCAAATCAGAGTGGAGCAGTGCCTAGTGAAACTAGCTAAAAGACTACCAAAACATTTTAGAAAATGTTTCCATAGAATTTTAAAAAGCACCAAACAAGTCGGCTCGCTGGCGTAGGGGCAGGGTGCCGACCTGCAACGCCGGTGATCTGGGTTTGGGAACGGACCTGGGATGTCAGAGAGCCGGCCAGAGGGAGAAGGATCGAGCGTCCAATGACAGCTCTCCTTCTCCGGGGGGAAGGTGGTAGAGTGTTCGGTGTTACACAGACACCTAGCGGAGGCTGGATGTACCACATACACCGACGTCAATACGTTCAGGGGAGCGGAGCGGACACTGGCCATCACTGCACATCCCCACCCCTGTACATCAGGGAGAAAACCACTGCCAGCCGCCTTAATGAAGCCCGCACTCTGCTTCAATCAGCTCCCAGGCCGGCTCCCTGAGCTATCCCGTCGCTTGCAGCATTATGGGCCAGTGCCACAACCCCGCCCAGGGAGGTAAGCCAGGGGGTATCAAGGAGCCATGGCTAATGCGAGAGTGGGAGCAGGGGTGTCCATGACTGGACTGAGGACCGGTGGCAAGGCAGCAATAAAAAAGCATACTAAATAAAACTTAAAAAAAAGCACCAAACAAACTGGAAGCAGACTTGAGAAAAACTGTCATATAAACCATAACAACAAACTTAAATTGTAGGGCCTGCAACAGTAATGCTCAAGAAACTCAATTAAAAAAGAACTGATTTTTGTACAAACCTATTTCAGGTTCTGGAAGGGGAAGCAGGGTTAACGAGTGTAGACATAGTGAGGAATCCGTACAGAAGAAACAACATTACTACTTAAAAGACAAAGAACCTCTGTGCGCAAACACTGAGGCAAGGGTTACTCCAAAGGGCATTTGGCTGGGAAGCCAAGTTTCAAAAAAATACAAAATCACACATGCCCCCACAATGCAAAGCATCATGGGCTGCATATGCAAATCACCACAGAATGTTATGCTGGTCCAACTTTAAGCAGAATTGCATGGTGCCAAAAGGCCTCTCACACAGTTTGCAAAGGGTGCTAACAGAAGACATAGACACGTGTTTCGTCCTACCAGGACTCATCAGTATGCCTTGTCTGTTTGACACCCCAGTGGAATGGACCAGGTACCCTTAAGACAGTGTGCCTTGGATATGTTGTGGTGAACCCATTAAAATGAAAAACTATTTAAAAGACAAAGAACCTCTGTGCGCAAACACTGAGGCAAGGGTTACCCCAAAGGGCATTTGGCTGGGAAGCCAAGTTTCAAGAAAATACAAAATCACACATGCCCCCACGATGCAAAGCATCATGGGCTGCATATGCAAATCACCACAGAATGTTATGCTGGTCCAACTTTAAGCAGAATTGCATGGTGCCGAAAGGCCTCTCACACAGTTTGCAAAGGTGCTAACAGAAGACACAGACACGTGTTTCGTCCTACCAGGACTCATCAGTATGCCTCGTCTGTTTGACACTACGGTGAGTAATTTTTTTTTTTTTTTTCCTAACCCCTGAAACCCCTCACTTAAACGTCACTGTTGGATTAGAGTACCAAGCTCATAAAAAGTCCCCTGAGCAGGGTGGTAGGAAATAGAGCTCATTCAGGAAGGAAGTCCTTTGATGAAAGCATTTTCTCTGTGCCATCTGACTGCTCCTTTCTCGGAGCAGGAGTGGCACTGACGTTATTTCACTTTCTTTTCTGTAGACATAGTTTCCAGTGCCTACTCGAGGGCTCTTATTTTTATTTTTTCCAACACTGGATTCAAGGTTCCCCCTTTCGGACACCCTGGTATTTGAACCATCTGTACCAAGCTTTCTTTTTTTTTTTTATTAAAGTTTATTAGATACTTTTTCCATTAAAATACATATACAGACAAATAGACATTAAAGCAAAATCTAACCTCTTAAATAATAAAAAAAAAAGATCAAACAAGAGGGAAGAGAGAAGAAAGGAGAAGAGAAACAGAGCAGGAAAGGGAAAGAAAAGCAGAAAGAAAAGGAGAGAAAGTACCTTTACTACAAAAAAAAAAGGCGGCGGGGGGGGGGAGAGATAAAAAGGGGGAGTATACAGAAAGCTTTTTAGCTATTAGCCATCGATCATACACCATAGTTTCTACCTAAAACTAGATGCCTCTCACCAATATAAATACAACTACATATACAGGAGACCCAAAAATGCCTAAAACAGGAAAAGTGCACATACATTAAATATGAAAGAATAAATAGGATGCACCATATAAAATATGACATGACAGATATAGGCCACGGGGTGTGGGGGATGACCTCCTGGTTACATTTTTGGCTAGTATATCTCAGCTGCACCTAGAATAACATTCTAAACATACTGTATCTGGCCAACAATTCTAGAATAGGTTTCCCCTCACGAGAAGCCATGAAATGCAGAAATGGTAACCACTTCCCTTTGAATTTATCTAAGGATAATCTCAATTTAGCTGTCAAGTACTCCATATCTAAGATTCTGATACAGATATCATACCATGAAGTAGTTGCAGGCTTATCTGGAGTGAGCCACAACAAACTGATGGCCTTAAGGGCTGCCGCTACAAGGAGCCCATACAGGTGGCAGGAGGATCTAGAATTGAGAGAGGGAGGGGTCAACCCCAACAACCAGTATTGAGGACTCTCTGGCATCACGGTCTCAAAAACCTTTTCCATAGCGACTCTTATTTCCTTCCAGTATTCCTGAATAACCTTACATTCCCAATAAATGTGGAAGTAGGATCCAACTGACTGACAGTTTCTCCAGCAAAGGTCAGAATGATATACCCCAAAATGTTTTGTCACCACTGGAGGTCTGAAGTATCTAACAGCCAATTTCCATTGAAATTCTCGCCAGAAAAGGGATGCTGAGGTGCTCTGGATGCCCTTCCAAATGGAAGTCCAATCCCTATCTGATAAGAGTACCACGCTTTCTGATGGCTGTGCAGCTTTATATTTTTCTTTTTTCTTGTCATCTTTTACATTATTTGCTGCTGTACATCAGGATATGGACCCTTCAAAGGTGTGCTTTCCACAATCATTGTTGGGATCACCCTCAGAGCCCTTACTATTACTATTTTTAGGTGACACAGAGGCAGACTGAGAAGACATGCTTCTTTTTAAAATTTGTATCTTTTTAAATGAGGTTTTTGGACAAAAAAAAATATGACAGGACTTACAATTTTTAAAGTCGTGTTGCGGACCTAAACACTTCAAACAAAGCTCATGACAGTCTGCCCTTGCCAGGAGCTGAAAACAATTTACATAATTATTTTTTTTGATGGTCCACAAGGTATCTCTGACATACCAGTTTGAAAGAACTTTGAAATAATAAAAACAATTCCCAAAAATGATACAGTACAAGAGCCCAACAGTAAACAAACAACTCTTATACTGAAGAAGCTGTGCCGAAGGTCAAATCCCGGCTGCTGAAACAGGAACCAATTGATTAAGGTGAAAGGACACAGACAGAAAAGGAAAATGAATGCTCCCTTCTCTGTAAACTGGATAGCTAAAAACAGTAAACCACTAATAATGGCAGAAAAGAATGTGGTTTAGTAGCTAAATAGACAAAACCAGAAATGGTAGCCAAGAAGGATATTTGCCAGTTCTTGGGAATCAAACAGGATCTGGAAAAAACTTAATTTACAGAAAACCCTAGCTAAACGCAGAGTATTCGGAAAAAAAAAATGACTAAAATACAATTTTTGATATAACTACAAAATAAAAACCCAACTGGAGAACCAACCATTACTGTAGTTCACTACAAGGCATCTGTTCTCTTCAGGTGGAGAAACGGATCTGAGCAATGGCCAGAGGGGAGTGCAGATGCAGTTTGAACCTACATTCAGAATTCTAAAAATATGCTTAGGTTCTTGGAGATATTTACAGTGTATTAGAAATTTATTTTAAAAATGGAGATATTGTTGTAATCCTAGCAACTGTATCTGTGACCTTTGAGACGTATCGCTGATATAACAATTGTTTGCGGTGTATATGCTGCCTTGGGGGACATTAGGCGGTACGAGCTGAGTTTTCACTGCTGTGCAGAGAATACTGAGCTGTACATGTCCTTTGCACCCGAGCAAGGAGATGTTCTTACAGTGTTCAACAACTGCCTATCTGAGAACCAAGACTGGATGAGTTCTAGCTGGCTGAGGTTGAATCCTGATAAGACTGAGGTTTTTGCTGGTGGACCCTGATCGTTGGAGGGCGCGTATGTTGGTAGCACAACCCTCTGGTCTTTGGCTTGGGGGTGTCCAGCTAACCACCTCAGACAGAGTGCGGAACCTGGGTGTTATTTTTGACGAGGGCTTGACTTTGAAATCACATACGTCAGCCATTGTCAATACCTCTTTTTACCATCTGAGGAATACTGCCCAGATGAAACACTTGGTTCCTTCTGATGATCTTCTTACCTTGGTCCACGCCTTTGTGACCACTCACCTTGACTACTGCAACGTCCTATACCTAGGGCTCCCAGGGATTGATGTCCGTCGCCTGCAGCTGGTGCAGAATGCTGCTGCCAGGCTACTAACTGGTACGTCTAGGACTAGTCATATAACGCCTGTGCTCAATAGACTGCACTGGCTGCAGTGCGATGACGTATCACCTTCAAGGTCAGTTTTTTGACCTATAAAGCCCTACACGACCAGGGACCCCGCTACCTGAAAGATCTCCTTTCTCCCTACTGCCCCTCCCGACTGCTTCGATCCACTGACGAGGGACTGCTAGAGATTCCCATGGTGCGACTACAAACATCTGGGGCCTGTTCTTTTGCTTATATGGCCCTGACCCTATGGAATTCTCTACCTCATCAGATAAGGGACTGCCTGACCGTCCAAAGCTTTAAAAGAGAACTTAAAACATACCTGTTCAGCCTAGCATGTACAGATGAAGATTAATATAGTGTTGCCAAAGTTATGGTTTAGATTAACTTGATTACTGTTTTAATTGCATGATTTTAAATGTTTTATTGGAGAATGATACTTTATGTACAGGCGCCTTGGTTTAAGAAAGGCGCATTTAAAGAAATAAAGTTTGATTCGATTTGATTGTATAATGTCTTTGGTATATACGACTAGTTATGCTTCACTCAATAAAAACGATATTTAAAAAAAAATATGCATAGGTTCTATCTCCAGGGCATCACTCTCAGCTGAGATGGCTGCATGAAGTGTACACATTTAAGTGAGGGATTCCTGGGTTAGAATAATACAAACAGCACCCAAGTCACCCCTCACTGTGCCTGAGGAACCCTACACATACATAGTGAGAACACAACCAGCATCTGAGTCCCTTTCAGTACCCTAAGGAACCCTACACATACAGCGTAGTCATAAAAGAAGTACCAGAATCATCCTTCACTGTACTTGAAGAGCCCTACATATATAGCGTAATAACACAAGCAGCATTCGTGTTATCTCTCACTGTACGAGGAACCCTACGCATACAACGTAATAACACAAGCATCATCAGAGTCATCCTTCACTGTATATTTTTATTTTATTCTTTCTGGTAGCTGGGTAATACCCACTAGGCACAAGGCCCGATTTCACAGGGTGACCCGGACGCACTGGAAAGGTTAAGTGACTTGCTTGGGGTCACAATGTATGCAAGTGGAGGTTGTGGGAATCAAACTCGGGTCTGCTGGATGTACCAAGTGCATTCACAGCTTCTTACTCTAACCTATAGGCTATACTGACAGCCCAGATATAAGGAACTCTACACATATGATGTAAGAGCACAAGCAGCATCAGAGTCCTCCATCACTCTACCTGAGCAACCCTACATGTGTGGCGTAATAACACCAGCAGCATTCAAGTCCTCTGTCACTGTATCTGAAGAACCCTACACATACAGCGTAATAGCACCAGCAGCATCTGAGTCCTCCATCACTGTATCCGAGTAACCCTACATACACTGCGTAATAACGCAAGCAGCATCTGAGTCCTCTGTCACTGTATCCGAAGAACCCTACATGTACAGTATAATAGCACAAGCAGCATTCAAGTCCTCCGTCACTATATTCGATGAACCCTACATGTACAGCGTAGTAATACAAGAAGCATCAGAGTCCTCCATCACTGTATCTGAGGAACCCTACATGTACAACGTATTAATGCAAGCAGCATCTGAGTCCTTGGTCACTGTATCCGAGGAACCCTACATATACAGCGCAATAACACAAGCAGCATTCGAGTCCTCCGTCACTGTATTCAAGGAACCCTACATATGCAGGTTCCTTGCCGCTTTAAATCTTGCCGGAAGGTCTTCAAGCTGGCTCCTCCCACCCACCCGGGTGGTAAAACTCTCGGCTCCGCCCCATGATGCCAGATCTAGCCCGCTGGAAGCCAGGTTGTGCGTCGAAGCCAGGGAGGCCGGGTGGGTCATGTGGATGAATAACATATACCATTCCTAGAACTCCTGTTACAGGTGAGTAACCTGTATTTCTAGGGACATGGATATGTTGTTCATCCACACTATCTGGCAGACTCCTAGCAGTTCTCCAGGAGGAGGGAGGCAAGGCGCACACCCCCTACTTAGGGAATAAAGACTGGAGAACAGAGGCCCCGACCAACACCCCGGCGTGACCCAAGGTCGATGTGGTAGGGGGTAAAAACGGTATATGCCAGCTTCCAGGTAGGAGCCCTACGGATATCCTGGACAGGGGTACCCTCAGAAGCAGCCACCGATGCAGCGGAAGGGCGAGTAAAATGAGCACTTATCCCTCTGGGAGGCTCCACGCCCGCCCACCTATAGCGGAGATCTATGCAGGAGGTGACCCACCCGCTCATCATCTGCTTGGCTGCAGGTCTGCCAGGTGTGGCTTCAGCGTAGATGACAAACAGCTGGCGAACCTCTCCCGAACTTCAGCCCTACGCTCCCTGGGAAGGCGAGCTAAATTAGGGTCCCAATGGATCCTATATGTGGCCTCCGAGGTGTGAATGGGGTTGAACCCCGGCAGAGACAATACCCGGTTAGGGAAAAACTCCGCCACCGCCTACGGAAGGAACTTCGGGTGGGGCACAGGACAACCTTGTCCCTGTGGAAGACCAGCTAGGGAGACTCAAAGGAGCGCCTGGAGCTCTCCCAGCCTTCTGGTTGGCATGGTAGCCCCCAAGAAGGTGTTCTTCCACAACAGGTGGTGAAATCGCACCTGTGCATAGGTTCGAACGGCTTGCCCGTGAGCTAAGCCCATACCAGCGTAAGATCCCACAGAGATGGGGATACTCTCCCCGGAGGAGAAGTGTGATCAAGGCCTTGGAAAGCACCAGACCACCTTTCCTGCGCCACTGACTACCTTCCGGCCTGCGTCCGGAGGACAGGGGTGGCTGCCAGGAGCACCTTAAGGGTCGTCGACCGAAGCCCTTGATAAAGAAGAAGAACGGACCACAGGTAGTCCGGAATGCTCGCCGAGGAACAGGAGAGGGGACCAGGCCCTATCCTAACACCAAATGGAGAACTCTTCTATTTGAAGGCGTAGCATGTCTGGTCGACTCCTGGCAGGATGCCTCAACAACATCGAGGACCTCGCCGGAAGACCCAAGGCCTGGCCATTAGCCGCACAGGGATCAGGCCGCCAGGTGCAGGGACTGAAGGTCTGGATGGAATACCTTCCCCTGACAACAGAGATCAGGACCGGGCGGGCTGGAAGCCGCCTCGGGAGCCTGGGGCTGAGACTGAGGAGAGCTGGATACCAGAGCTGGCAGAACCAGTCTGGGACTACCAGAATCACCTGCGCCTAGTCCCTCCTCGCCTTGCCTGTGGGTCAAGGGAAATGGGGGGAGAGGCGTAGCAGAGGCCCGGGGTCCGCGGCCTCAAAGGCATCCCCTACAGCGAACCCTGCTGAGGGGAGGGTGGGCATGAGACAGTCTCGGCCTCGCATTCTCCCTGGAGGGGAAAAAAAAAGGTCCGGCCCAGGCGTGACCCAGAGGGAGAAAGATCTTGTGCTACCTCCGGCAGGGAAGACCACTCATGAGGCACAGCCCTTATCCGGCTTAGGGCATCAGCCAGGGTGCTGGAGACTCCTGCCATCGAAATGGCTAGGATACCGCCTCCCGGCTGCGCACAAGACCCAATGCGGAGAACCTCCTTACGCAATGGCAAGGGGCTCACCCGACCCTGGCGCGTTAGGTAGCACATGGTTATGGTATTGTCCGCCTGGGAGCTAAACCACTAGACCCCGCACAGACGGAGCGAACGGTGCGAGCTAAGCGGACCGCCTGGAGCTCCAGCAGGTTGGAATGACATCGGGACTCCCGAGAGGACCAGAGGCGGTGCACTCTGTATTCCCCTTGATGGGCACCCCCACCCATCAGAGATGCATCGGTCGGAGAAGACCGTCAACTCGGGGCGGATGAGCAGGATGTTCTCCTGCAGATGAGCTGGAGCGGTCCGAAGGCGTTCCCCAACCCTGGGCTGTTGTCACGGACTGGTCCAAGGATACTTGGCGTTAGCCGACGCTGGCTGGCCCCATTAAGGGACGCATGGACCGGCGGGTCCAAACAGACCACGCTGGTGCAGGGCCACCGCAAGGCCAGGAGGTGCAGGAAGTCCCAGGCAGGGCGCAATTGTCCAGTCAGACATGACTAGGTAAGGGAGGAAGAATCTCGGCCCTGTCCGCCAGAAGCCGAGCGCAGACTCAAGAGTCAAGCTTCGTCCCGAAGAAAGGATCACCCGCTTAGACATGAGTTCCAACATGGCTCCATTAGAGAGGAGACCGGTCTGAGAGCAACCTAGAGGGCCAGAACTCTGGACCGTCCCCCTCTGCCCTGGAGGGGTTGCAGTCAGGCCGCCATCCGGGTTGGGGTATGCCCGGACCCTTCGGTGCCGCAGGAATGCTGCTGAGAAGAGACCGAAGGGCATGGCCTGGAACTTGTAGAGATCCCCTGCTTTAGAAACGGAGGAGTCTCCCAAGAAACAGATGGATCGAAGTGTAAAGTACGTCCTAGAGGTCCAGGAAATAGAGCCACACGCCTCCTTCCGAGGATGGGATATCTGAGTCAGAGTGACCATCCTGTCGTGCGGGTCAAGGATGGGGACCAGGAATACCTGGACACAAATCCAGGGTCTGGAGAAGGATCCGCCACCTTCCTGATCACCTCTATCTCGAGGGGCAGGGCAAGTCGGCTCGGCGGGCCGACAGCGAGGCTGCAGACCTCATGGCCCCGAGGGGCAACGGCTCGAAAGGGTGGGGCCTGCTCGCAATCCAGAGGCAGGACCTTCCCCTAGCACCTCCGACACCCAGTGGTCCGTGAAAGTGGACCAGGCGGAGGAGGGGCAGAGCCGTCTCCCCACGGGGGGACCCGGGTAGGGGTGACGAGGCCGGGGACGGCACCCCTCAGCCCGTCACTGAGCAGGCTTGGAGGAGGGACTGGCCAAGGGAGCTCCTGAGCCTTTACCTCCCTGCTTCTCTTTGGAGGAAGCCGCTGGCTTGGGGTCAGGCTGCCCAGCACAAGCCTGCTGGCCCTCATGCTGGTGTTGATGGGCCGGTCGAGCTGCAGGGGCCGAGGGACAAAGGGGCTTACGCAAAGGCTGCCAGTGGCCCTTGTCCTTGGGCCGGGGTGACCGAGTCCAGAGTGGCAATGGACTTCTCGGTCCCCTGGAGATGTCCCTCCACTCCAGGGCCGAAGAGGTCAGTCTCCAAGAAGGGGATGTCCGCCAGCTTGTGCTGGGTATCCGTTGAGAAAGAGGATATCCTCAACCACGCCCTTCGATGCATGGCCACCGCGGCCGCTACCGACCTGGCACAGGAATCATTCACCTAAGTCCAAAGCAGTCTGAAGCTGCTGCTTCGCCACCGCCCTACCCTGATCCTGCACCCGCCGGACCATGGTCCGCAGGTCAGCCAGGAGATGAGGGAGCACCTCATCCAGGGAGCCCAAAAGGGCGTGGGAAAAATGTGCCACCAGTGCGGCCGAGCTGGCCTGTCAGAGGCCTAGGGAGGACGCGGCGTAAACCTTGCGCCCGACATAGTCCATCCTTTTGGACTCTTTGTCGGGGGGGCCCATCCACATCCCAAGCATTCACGGAACGCTGGAAGACATTATCGGTAACTAACCCCTCAGCGGAGGGGTGCTCCGAAAAACCGGGCAAAGAACCGACAGGGACAGAGTACTTCCTGGCCATCCTGGTCGAGGGCGCAGGACAGGAAGTAGGCCGCTGCCGGAGCTCCAAGGCCGGGCCGACAATGGCCTCGGCCACCGGGAAGGCCTCAGAGGGTGAACCCCCTCGGTCTAGAATCTCCGTCAGGGGATAAGAGACCCGTTTGGACACGGGTTCAAGCTGCATCCCGGTGAACTCTGAGATGAGCTGAAGCAGACCCAGAAAGGACGATGGGCTGTCGTCCACAGAGCGGTCCGGAGAGGACCCCGGGCCCTCCTGACTGGGGAACATGGAGGAGTTGTCGTCGGACACCGAAGGGTCTGCAAAGAGCTGCCTCAGGCCTGAGCCACTCTTCGCCCGCCAAGGGCGGGCGGGAGTGAGGGTGACAGACAACCTGCGGGACAGGTCGTGACCCGACCGAGGTTCCACCGAAATCGGTGGGGCAGCAAGGTTCGGATGAACAACCGGCCCTGAAGTGGGCAGCTCGACTGCAGCGAGCGGTTGCGTCGGCTGTTCGGGCGGCAGCTGCTTGCTGGACGGGGAATGAATCGGAGTCGATTGATTCCCGGACAATAGCAACTGCTGCCACATGAACTCCTCGTAACGTCGACGCCATCTGCATAGAAGCCACTCCTCATCCGAGGAGGGAGACGAGGAGGAACAGTAATGCCACTTAACTCAGTGCCCCGACCGAGACCGCCGAAGTCGGCGGGAGCGGCTTGACTGAGAAGAGGACCGAGACCGAGACCCAGATCCTCGGGGAAACCGAGGGTGGGTCCGGGAAGGAGCGGGGGACACCTGCTCTTCCCTCGGCTCGGACAAAAAGACCAAGGCCTGTCACCCCAAGGTGCAGGCAGAACTCGCCCACTGGGAAACTGGCGAAGGGTTGACGGATCCTGCAGTACACCGCCTGGGTGACGGGTCAAGAGAAGACTCGACAACGTCAACGGGAGTCATGGCCGGCTGGCCTGACGGGGACACCGTGAAGCCAGTGGCCTGAGCCGTAATCTCGACCGAAGTCGAAAGTCGGCAGACAGGGGAAGGGGACCTCTCCCGCTCCCACAAGCACCGACGATGGGACTTACCCTGCGACTCCTTTGACCTGGACCGAGAGGCAGGACCCAAAGGCCCCTCTCCTTTCGAGGAAAGGGACTGACGATGCTCCTTGAACGAAGCTGAATGAGAGGAACTCAAAGAGAGTGGGATAAGCGCCGCGACCGAGGAGGAGGGGGGGACAGCCTCAGTCCCGCCTCCTCCATGGAGGAAGAGAGATCGAGCTGCTCAGCTGAGACGGACACCGCCCGACGAGCCTCTAAAGATTTTTCCGGCGCGGAAAAAATTCCAGATCGCCCGAGCCCCAAACGGGCTGCACGATCCTCCAGGACGCTGGTCGAAAGGGCACAGCGCGGATCATGGTCCAAGTCGAGGCAGTAAACGCACGTGGAGTGTGGGTCCGTCCTGGAGGTATTCTCCGGGCGCCTCCGAGAGCCGGGAAACGAAATATCCATCGCAGCAGCGAGGGAAGAAGACCGCAGTTTTAGAAAACTTCCAAACTAAATTCAGAGAAACCAAAAAATCGGGAACCAGTCGAAAAAGGAGAGCGCTAAGGAGGGAACCTGAGTTTCCAAGCGGTAAGGAAGATCAGGCGTTAAGGGGCAGAACCGTGAGTTTAACCACCCGGGTGGGTGGGAGGAGCCAGCTTGAAGACCTTCCGGCAAGATTTAAAGTGGCAAGGAACCTGCCAGATAGTGTGGATGAACAACATATCCATGTCCCTAGAAATGAAAATTACGTACCTACAATAACTTTTGATCTTCTTGGATGGTCTTCACCATTTGTTCACACTGCTGGGTTTTAAGACGAAGGCTCTAGGATCCTGCGGGAGCCAAACATTTTCAGGAGGACCACGCATGCACGGCACACTCACACCATATAGTCTATCTTGGCATCAACCCTCCAGCTGCCTCAGTATCTTTTTTACTGAGGAGATGTAGCATTGCCTAACTAAACTAACACTAATCTAAGGAGGGCATAAAGTAGCCCTTTGGACCTGTGTAAGAAGGATCAACAAGAACAAACGTGTCTTCAGAGCCCCAACTGAACAAGGGAGATGAACACTAGGAAACAGTGACAGTGAGTTCGGGGGATAGGGGTGGGTGTGTGAACAAATGGTGAAGGCCGTACAAGAAGATCAAGAATTACGGTAGGTACGTAATTTTCATATCTTCCTGGACTGGGTCTTCATTTTTTCACACTGTTGGGTTACAGCACCAAGCTCAGAAAAAGTCCCCTGAGCAGGGTGGTAGGAAATGGAACTCATTCAGGAAGGAAGTCCATTAAGGATTGTCCTGCCAAAAGAGGCTGGCATGGCCACTCAGTGCGCAGTGCTTCATGAAAGCTTGTACTGTGCTCCAAGCTGCTGCTTTGCAGATTTCATCAATGGGGACAGAACAGATTTCTGCCAAGGACGCTGCGACCGCTCTGGTGAAGTGGGTGCGAACTTGTTCTTCCAACTTGTCCTGAGCCATGGAGTAACAATGGTGCAGGCAAGCCACTATCCAAGCAGAGATACATTTAATCGTAACCGGTTAGGACTGAAAGAGACAAAGAGTTGTGTGGGCTGTCAGATGTCCCTGGTTCTATCTATATAAAACCTGAGGGCCCTCTTTACATTCAGGAAGTGGAGCGCTCTCTCTCCCCATCATTCTGGAAGTTAGAAAAATATGTGGGCAACATCAAGGGCTGGTTTAGATGGAAGACCGAAAACACCCTGGGCAAGAACTCAGGGTGTATGTGAAGAACTACCTTGTCTCTGTGGAATACAGTGTACGGAGGATCTGTGACCAAGGCGTGTATCTCAGAGACCCTTCAGGCTGAAGTAACAGCCACCAGAAATGCTACTTTCCAAGACAGAAACTTGAGGTCACACGTAGCCAGAGGTTAAAAGGGCTTACGAGTGAGCATGTCTAATACAAGGTTGATATCCTAAGGCATGACAGGTTTCCTGACAAGAGGCCTTGTGTGCAGAATGTCCTTCAGGAACCTTTTGAAAAGGAGGTGTTGAGGGGGCGCTAGAGAGCACACCTACAAAGTGGATGCATTTTTCCACTGCTCCCTATAAACAGCGAATTTAAAGCCTTAAAACAACTACTTAAAGTTTAAAATTATATTTGACTTTGATATTAACAGTCAGAATAACACCTGAGGAACACAGGGCAGAAATTTTAAAAGATGGGTCGCACTAATAAAGGAGCTCCAAGCAGATCGAAACTATCACCATCGACGGACCAACAGGCCCTAACGACAGCGACCACGAGTACAGCTCCTGATCCCCCTTGGAAAGCGCTGCAACTATCGATGCAGGCCACTGATGAAAAAGTTGGAACTATTCTGCAACGCATAGGGGAACAAGATGTTAAGATTGAGGTGGCAACTAAAACCGCCACATCGGCGGAGACCCAAGCAAATAAAGCCCTTTCCGCAACTACAAAATTAATGCAGGAAAATGCACAACTCAGGTACCGACTAGAGGCATTAGAAAATGCTCAACGTGCCTCCAAACTTCTGATAGTGGGGATACCAGAGAATAAAGATGACCCTGATCCCTTTACCTTTGTGAAAGCCTGGCTCCCTGAGGCTCTTCATCTGCAACAAGATTGGGAACATTTTCTTTGGGCCTATAGAATCTCACCGTGAATGGCAGGTGCACAGAAGGACTTATCTCAAACTATACTTCTGGTTACAGACGAGGTGACGACTAGAGACTGTGTCCTGCAGGCAGCTCGAACAGCGGAGCATTTGAATTGTGACGGCCAAACAGTTCATATTTTCCCTGATTTATCGTATGCCACCAGAGCCAGGCGCAAGCAGTTTGATGGGGTCCGTGCAAGGCTGAGGAGCCTGGGAGTGGTACAATCCCTGTTGATGCCAGCTGCTAAGAATCTTTTATATGGGCCGCATTTCAATTTACAGACCCGTGAAGGCAGGAAGAGACTTGAGCTTATACAACGGAGTTTGAGGCTGTACAAGGGTCCAGAATAGAAGACCATAGTCCGATGAGTCAGAGGCGACTACCTGAGGGACACTGGAAAGATTATAGTCTGGTACAAGAGACACTATCCAGTTCTTGATAAATGGCAGTGGTGCAAATTAGTATGGCTAAAGAAAAGTAGTCAACTATTTTCCTAGCCGGTTTGGGAGTTAGTGTAAATGCTAAAATATGTTTGGAATACAATTATTTTAGGGAAGGGGTCATATCAACATTTTTGTTGAGGAAAACACATGATGGAGGGTTTTGATAATATTAAACTGACCACCTAAGTTCTGTAGGGTGCAGCTATTTGTATTATTTTATTCAGTGTATAACTTCTGTATGGACTTAACCGTTAATTGCCTAGATTACTGGTGACTAATCCATTTGATGGATCCTAAATACTATATTGATGTCTGGCAAAAGGATGATACTTTGTATTGTATTTACTAAATGTAATAAATATAAAGTTTAAAAAAATAGAAAAAGGGGTGTTGAGCCAGTGTTAGGTTCTGGAATGGCTTGTGAAATGCCAAAACTGCACAAAGGTGAACCTTCACAGATGAGTACTGTAATCCTGCATCGGAGAGATCTAATAAGTACTCCAATACTTTATCCGGCCGCACCAGAATGGGTCTAAACGAGACTTCGCATGCCATTCCGAAAAACACTTCCACTAGGCTGTATTTGTCTTCCTGGTGGAAGGCTTACAAGCCACCAAAAGGATTTCAGAGACCCTCTGAGAAACCTTGAACCTGCCAACTTCTATATTTTCAGGAGTCAAGTAAGAAGATGGAGGGAGCGAAGGTTGGGATGGACCAGGGACACCTGTGTCAGCAGGTCCATCCATACGGGTAGAGGTTTTGGAGGGACCATAGACGATTTGTTGATCAATGGAAACCAAATCTGCTATGGCCAAGATGGGGCAATCAGAATGATTTTGCCCCTGTGGGCCTCCAGCCTGCGCAGGACCCTCTGAAATAACAGAAGAGAAGGAAATCCACAGAGAAAGCGATTTGTCCACCGCAGCTTGAATGCATCCTGACAAAAAAAATGCAAGGTCCTGGATTTTTGGAGCAGAATTAAGGCCATTCTGTGTTGAGTGGGGATGAAGAATGGTTCAGGTCTGGGGTTTCCCACTCGTTGAAGAGCGACTGTACAATGTCTGGTGCTAACGACCACTCATGAGGATCTGCCTCTGTCTGACGGAGTTGGTCTACCAGACCATTCTAATCTCCTGGCAGATAAAACTGGCTGAATCCGAGCATTCTGGGCCAGACACCATTTCCACACTTTCACTGCCTCTTTGCAAAGTAGGTATGAATGAGCTCTGCCCTGTTTTGTTTTTTTCAATCATGACATTATTTTACCACCTCCAAGGACCTGGCAGGGGCTACGACCCCCTCCCCCGGGGTATGTCCTCCGGCCCATCATGGGTCCTGCCAGGTCCCGGTACTTTCCTCCATTTCTTTCTCCCCGCCCGTGCAATGGGTGCTGCAGCTGTCTCCACCTCCACGGAGGCAGCCAAGCACCCTGGGCACGGACCAAACTCCTTCTTGCTGTGCTGACATGTGCAGCACAAATCCCCCTTCCCGAGGAAGGAGAGCAGTCCTCCAGACGCTCAATCCTTACCTGCCCTGGCCCACCCCCGAACGACCAGAGTCCATTCCTAAACCAGAGTCACCGGTGCGGGGCAAGGTGTGGCATCCAGTGCCTCAACCCTCAGCACCACCGGGCCAGCTCCACCCTGTTTGCTGACGTAGTACTTCATGGACTTGTCCGTCTGCAGAAAGATTATCTTTTCACTGACCAACTCTATTAGGGCATGAAGTGCATAGAGGACTGCTCTCATCTCCAGAACATTGATATGGAGGTGAGCTTCTGTTTGAGTCCATACTCCCTGGGTGTGACAACCCTGTCAATGGCTTCTCCACCCCAGGAGAGATGCATCCATGGCAAGAGTTCTCTAAGATTCTGATGTAGCAACAGGGAGACCTTGAAAAAAGGACGTCCTCCCATGTCCACTATACTAGTGAATGATGTGGGGTTCTGTCTCTTTTATGGGGTAATACCGAGGATGCGTCACCGGTGACCACCGGGTATTGAGCATCCACTGAGTCATTCTCATGTGCAGCTGTGCTAGCTGTACTGTGAAGACCGAAGCAGCTATGAGGCCCAGAATTCCTTGCATGGAATGGGCTCCTACTGAGTCACTGTCCCTGATGAACTGTGCCATCTGGAGGATGGCTTTCCTTCTGTCTTAGGAAGAAAGGCCCTTGCCCTGGTGGTGCCCAGGAGGGCCCCTATGAATGGGAGCTGCTGTGAGGGGTGAAGCTGTGACTTCTCCAGGTTTAGAAGAACCACTGTAGAGGTTAAGAATTGAGTAGCTGTGTTCACTGCCGCCTCCATACCCTCCATGGACGGACTTGCCAGGAGCCAGTTGTCCAGGTATGGAAATACTTGGAGCCTGAGCTTTTCAAAGATGCACTGCGAGAACTGCAAAGCACTTTGTAAAGACTCGAGCCACCGAGGATAGCCCAAAGGGCAAGACTCTGAATGGATAGTGCTGACCCAAGGCCACAAATCATGGGAATTTGTGGCGACTTGGGTACACCAGAATGTGCTGGTAGGTGTACTGCATGTCCAGAGATGCCAACCAGTCCTGAGGTTGTAGAAGTGGTATAAGGGTCCCTAAAGAAACCATCTTGAACTTCTCTTGGTATGGAAACTTGTTTAGTTTTCGGAGGTCAAGGATGGGACGCATGCCCCCTGTCTTTTACGGCACTAGGAAGTAATGGGAGTAGAAGCCTTTGTTCTATTCCACTAGAGGCACTACTTCCACTGCCCTGTTTCTCAGAAGGGCCACAATCTCTTAAGTGAGCAGGTCCAAACTGGCAGCCAATAAGACATGCTGCCTCTTGGGCAGACAAGCTGGGGGGATTTCTGAAAAGTTCAGTAAGTGCCTTTCTCGGATGATTTTCAAGACTCATTTGACCATGGTGATGGAGCTCCACTGATGGTAAAAGTGGGTCAGACGACCTCCCACAGGAGAGGAGGGATCTACCTCAGGTAGCTGAGTCAGAACCGTGGCCAGAGACTCAGAGGGTGTCACTGGGCACTTTCGAAGCCTGTGCCTTGTGCTGCGTTTTCTTTTGCGGCTGAGAAGGTGCTGTCTGGGTGGCACTCCTCTGCCCCAGCCATGAAATGACTATTTATTACAAAAAAAATGATGGCCCCCCTCCTCTCTAAGGCTGTGAGGGGCCGGTCTGGCAGACTTTATGGCAGTTCTAGTCTTCTGAGAATCCTACCCAGACTGTTCCACCTTCTGGCCAAACAAGTAGGTGCCATCAAAGGGGGCATTCATAACTTGCTGCTGGGTGTCAGAGGAGAGTCCTGAAGTACGAAGCCAGGAATGCCTCCTAATGCTGATTTCAGCAGCGGCAGCTCAAGAAGCAGTGTTAAATGCAGTCATGGCTGCTTTCAGCTGATGACTGTTGGACTCTATACCATGGACAACAGTCTGGAGGATTGTCTGCCTGGTTTCTGACTCTGGCAGAGGTTCTGCTACAGATTTAAAAGAAGTCCAGAGGACATACTCATACTGGGAGAAATTACCCTGATAAAGTACAGTTACGTAGGAACTTACCATAAAAGTAGATCTTTGAGAGAAGTTCCTTCAGTAGGTCATTACATATAGGACTGGCGCCTCCTGGCATTGGGCCGCATGGCAGACTTTTCTAGCAACCCCTGATGGGGGAACGCCTATCCGACGTCAGCGTGGCCGTATATAGTGGGCGGTCCCCACGCCCGCCCTCCAGTTCTCCCACTGGAGCCAGAAAGACACCTAACAGCAGGATCAAACAGGATTTGACGTCCCTGTGTAAGAAATAAAATGAGGAGAAGAAGGAAGGGAAAAATATGACCTACTGAAGGAACCTCTCTCAAAGATCTACTGTTACGTTAAGTTCCTACGTAACTGTACTATCTTACTTTGAGAGGGTTCCTTCAGTAGGTCATTACATATAGGACAGAGTCCCAAGCAGTCCCTCCAAAGGGAGACCAAGAGAAAAAAGGGGGGAGGAGGAGAAAATAACTCCAATGGAAACTGGGAACCAGAATGGACCCAGCCTAGGACAGAAGGCCCTGCAAGACAGCTAGGCCGAAGCCAGCCCTCCACCTAGAAGCAATGTCCAGACTGTAGTGTTTAGTAAAGGTATGGACAGAACTCCACGTGGCTGCGGCACAGATATCAGCCACAGAAACGTTCCGCAAAAAGGCAGCAGAAGCAGCCATGTCCCTAGTACAATGACCTCTGATAGGACCCGGCAGAGGTGTTTCATACTTTTGGTAACAATACAGAGTACAGTTGCCTAACCATTTGAAAAGGCACTGCTTGGAAACCGCTTTGCCCTTATACCTGGTGGCAAAAGAAACAAAAAGCTGATCGCAGCTATGGAAATCCTTGTTCCGGTATGTGCAGCACCAAAGGATCCAATGGACATCCATGGTGTGCAAGAGTGCCTATCCTCTGTTCAAAGGAGATGGAAAGTAAACTGGAAGCTCTACTGATTGGTTCAATGTGGCTTCTGACACCACCTTGGGTAGAAACTTAGGATTTGTCCAGAGGACCGCCCGGTCCTTGTGGAAAATAAGATAACGCTCTTTACAGACCAGAGCATGAAGCTCCGAAATGCTTCAGGCTGACGTAATGGCAACTAAAATAACATCTTCCAGGGAAGGAAGCGCAAATCACAGCTCATGGCCGGCTCAAATGGGGAAGAGTGAGCTTCTCCAACACAAAGTTCAAATCCCAAGGTGGAGTTGGGCTGCGGATGGGGGGGGTTTCAGATGGAGGATCCCTTTCAGAAAGGTTTTTGAGACTTCCAACTGAGACACAGGTTTGCCATCCACCAGCTTGTGGTACGCCGAAATTGCAGAAGGGTGGACTTTCAAGGAGGAATATGACAGACCAGAGTCTGACAGGTAAAGGAGGTATTCCATGATTTGAGGGGCAGAACAAGAAAAGGGGTTCCAATTCTTGGAAGTCGCCCAGATGGAAAAACGTTTCCACTTCATGGCGTAAGTGGAACGAGTAGAGGGTTTTCTAGGCTCTAAAAGGACTTGAGCGACTTGGGAGGAGACCATGAAGCAAGAAATCACTATGTCTGCAGGAGCCATGCATGAAGATGCAGCGTCCTGAGCCCCGGATGTACCAGACGACCTTGATCCTGGGTCAAGAGGTCGTGGGTCACTGGAAGTGGAACCAGTGGTTCCCCGGATAGCTGTTGTAACAGCGGAAACCAAATTTGTCTCGGCCAGAGAAGGGCGATGAGAATCATCCTCGCCTACTCTGCCTGAAGCTCGAGAAGGGCCCTCTGGAGAATGGAAAATGGAGGGAAGGCATACAAAAATTTCCCTGTCCAGGAGAGAGACAGCGTGTCGTGCCAGAAAGCACCATGCACTGGAACGTGCGAGCAAAAAGTGGGAAGTTTTGCATTGTATTGGGAGGTGAAAATGTCGATTTCTGGACCCCCCTAACTTAGGAAGAGAGATTCTGCCACTTCCTGATTTAATTCCCATTTGTGAGCTCGGGTCTGAGATCTGCTGAGACTGTCCGCCAGGACATTTAGAACACCTGAAACGTGCACGGCCACAAGAGCCAGACTGTGCTGGACCGCCCAGTTCCACACCCACATCACCTCCCTGCACAGGGGGTACGATCGAGTTCCTCCTTGTCTGTTGAGGTACCAGACTACTGACATATTGTCAATTTGGACCAGCAGTGATCCCTTGGGAAGGAGGGACTGGAAGGCTTGGAAGGCATACAAGACCGCTCTCATCTCCAGAACGTTGATATGCAAAGGTGCTTCCACGCTGGACCACAGCCCTTGAGCTTGGTGCTCCCCATCCCATGTTCGAAGCATCCATAGTTAGGGATGCTAGAGGAGCAAGGCTCCTGAAAGGGAGACCTAAGGAAAGGTTGCAGGGGTCCCTCCACCAAGGCAATTCTTTCAGAACCGCTGAGTAGACCAGTACCGGATGGTCCAGGTCGTCCAGGAGTTGGTCCCACTGCACGCGCAAGGACCACTGAGTAATTCTCATGTGAAGCCTCGCCAAGGGTACAGTAGTGATGGAGGCTGCCATCAAGTCAAGGAGGCGGAAGATCTCTCAGGCTGGGATGGTCCTGGATAAAGCCACTCGTGAAGCTTGATGGATCCGGGTCTCCACCCTGTCAGGAGGAAAGAAGGCTCTGCATTGGACCGTATCCAAGACTGCCCCAATGAACTGTAGTCTCTGGGACGGGATCATGGATGACTTGGGAATACTGATTGTAATCCCCAGTCTGCCAAAGAGGTCCAAGGTGAAAGAGAGAGCCTCCAGTAAGGAGTCCCTGGATGGGGCTGAGATCAGCCAATCATCCAGGTAAGGGAAAACTGCAATGCCCTGGCGGCATAAAGAAGCCGCCACCACCACCAGGCACCTGGTAAACACCCGGGGTGCTGAGGACAGACCTAAAGGGAGTGCCCGAAACTGGAAGTGCTCCTCTTAGAATTGGAACCACAGGAAACAGCCTGTAAGCATCCTGCATGTCCCAAGCGCACAACAATGATCCTCCAGAAGGAGTGGGAGGAGACTCTGGAGCGGCAACATGCAAAACGTTTTGTACTCGACAAACTGATTGAGGTTGCTTAAGTCGAGAATGGTTCTGAAGTCTCCAGTCTTTTTTAGCACCCGGAAAAAATGAGAGTAAAACCCTCTGCCCCTTTGCCAAAGGGGAACGCGCTCTATTGCTTCCTTGAGCAAGAGGCTTTGAACTTCTTCTCGGATCCATGGGGCAAGAAGACCTTTTTGGCAGAGATTCTGGAGGAAGTTCCAGAAATTCTATGGTGTGTCCGACGGACACCAGTTGCAGGACCCATGTGTCGAAGGTTATTGCCTTCCACTCCTGCACATGGTGGGCAAACCTCCCCCCCCACCTGCTCCTCGTCGTGAGTCTCAGGAGGTAGTGGGGATAGTGAGTCAGTAAATGGCAGGACATTGAGGGGAAGGGCCCCCTGCACGTCTCTGGTTCTTGGAGGCCGGAGGAGGTGCGGAACCCGTGGACTTGCGTTTGCCCTGGCGCCAAGCCGGGGCCTGATTCCTCTGCCTCCAGGTCCTTTTCCGAAAGGGCCGCTGCTGCTGTTGAGTGCCCGATCAGTACATGGACCTTACTAATCTGAGGGAGAGGCCTCTGTCCTGGAGATCAGTAATGATATCTTTGGTGTCCCCACCAAAAAGCACTGAGCCCCGGAAGGGGGCATCCTGAATCACCGACTGTACCTCGCTGGCAAGGCCAGAGACACAAAACCAGGAATGCCTTCTTAGGGCAATGGCAGTTGCCGAGGTGCGAGCTACAGAGTCGACAGAGTTGTATGTAACCCGCAAACCATGCCTACAGGAAAAGCGAGAGAGGCGAAGGTCCTTGGTAAGCTCATCTTTGAGACTCGAGGGTTCCATAGATTGGACATGAGCCTCTAACCTGGCCAGGGAAGCATTTTGGTGGGACACCATGTGGGCCACACAGTTGAGGGATCTAAACGCACATGTGGCCGAGGCATAAACGTTTCTACCGAACTGGTCCATCTGCCTCGACTCTTTGTCTGGAGGAGAAGTGCTCATGTGTTTGGGTGCAGCGGAGCAGTCATGAACAGCTGGAAATGACCACAAAGTCCGCCTTAGGATGCGTCTTTAGGAATGGAGCATCCTTTGGCACCCGGTAAATCCTGTCCGCCCTCTTGGGGACAGCCGGGAGAGAATGAAGCACCTGCCAGATCGCAGAGGTGAGGTCCTGGTGAGGCCCGATCCAGGGAAGAATGGGGAACGGAGACAGGGACTCTAAGTCCAGGTGTTCGGCTAGTCTCTGTCTCATTGGGTCTTGTTCCTCTGACTCCCAGTCGAAGAAATCCTTCATGGACCTCAGAAGATCAGAGAAGGCAGGGTCCTCGGGGACTTGGGGAAACCTTGCCTTTCAGACCCTCAGGTTCCTCCAAGGCATCCTCCGCCAACTCTTCGGCCATCATCATCATCATCATCATCATCATCATCATCATCGTCGTCGTCGTCTGCCTCCTTGTCAGGAAGATTACAGATGTCCGGAAGGGTAATGTCCTGACAAGCCGCCCCCGAGACAGGTACCATGGACGGAGAAGAGCTTCTCAGGGACGTAGACCTAGGAGAACGCGGAAGAGAGAGACTTCTCTCCAGGTCTGAGACCAACTCCAAGCGTGCCCCCTGCCACCAAGACTGGATGAAAGTCTTGAAATCCAGCGTAGCCGGAGGAGGAGTGGAGGTTGTGGCTGGGGGGGGGCATAACCGGAGAAAAGTGGGTAACGATGACCCTGGTATCATTGATAATGGTGGTAGGAGTTATAGCCAGGGTAGTACTGCCCAAAAGAGCTCCAATCAGGAGGAGGACCAGCTGTGAAATGGTCCCCAGGATACCCGAAAGGGTAATGTGGGACAGTCCGGGGTCTGGTATAAATCCCTGTCAACAGATCTGATGGAGGGGGGTACCCACGTCTGACCCACTGTAGAATAAATTGGCAGGGGGTCCGGCGTCGGGATAGCCAACGCTAGGGGAACCATGTCGGACCGCACCACCCGATCCAGCACAAGAAGGGATCTAGCGTCAGAGGGGCTGGCGTCAGGGCTGGAAAAAGGGGGCCTGACGGCAGGACCAGGTCTGGTGCCAGAGCCGAAGGCTGGGACAGATCACAAGGCCCTGGCTGTGGAAGAATCATCAGAATATCCGGCGTCAGAATGGTATTCGCTGGATCCGACGATGGGATCGGGGCCAGGATATTCGTTGGCTCTGAAGGGATCCCACCGAAAAGAGGAGGATGAGGGGCCTCCGCTGGAATGCCAGACGGCCGAGGAGTAGCCTCCTTCCCCGTGACCCCGTCAGGAGAAAGCGGGACAGACCCTAAGGAATCCATCACATCAAGGGGTTCCGCACTGTCTTCACCTGAGGTACCCGCTTGAGAAGGGAGGGTAAAGGCGAAGGAAGAGGGGGAGGGGCATTTTCCCCAGTTCTGCTGGTCGTGGGTGGCGCGCTGGGCCCCGACGGAGAACCACACCTGAGCGGCGTGCGGAGACAGAGCGTTATCAGGCGGCCGGGCGGCGGGGAGGAGCCTCGGCCGACTTACCGACTGATGCCGGGCGGGCCCCCGAAGGCTGGGGAGCAGTCTTACTGGTGGCCATATGGTCCCCGGAGGAGCCGGGGGCCGGCTTAGTGGCCATAGCGGTGCAGCCATCGGAGGAGCCGAAGGTTGACTGATCCACTGAAGATTTGCCAGACTTACCGTCCGGGGTCTTCTTAGGCGGTTGTTGGGCCTTGCTCATTGAGGGCTGCGAGGTCTCAGGTTGGTCTGTGGAGTGCTCCCGCTCCCGAGATTTCTCCTTATGGTGCTTCTTGAAGGGAGAAGATTTCTCAGAAGAGGACTCTCTAATGCGGTCCATCTGCTTCTCTAAAGAAGCCTGGCGGACTTTTAGAAGGTGGGCCTACAAAACCTGCTGTCTCTGCTTTTTGGTGGCCTGATTAAAAGTTTGGCACTCCGAGCAGGATGAGACAGGGTGGTCTGGGCCCAAACAAATCACGCACTTCAGGTGACTGTCCTTATGAGGGATCTGCGTGCCACAGGACGAGCACTTCTTCTTGGGTGAAGACATTAAGTAGTAGAATTTCGAAAAGTAAGGATTTAGGGACAGAGAAATGAATCCGACGCAAGAACTAAGATGACAATCGCTGTATGGAAGTCTGCAATGCAACTGACATGAGGCGGCGGCAGGAAAGAACTGGAGGGCAGGCGTGGGGACCGCCCACTATATACGGCCACGCTGACGTCAGTCACGTGATGTCAGGTGGGCGGTCCCCCATCAGGGATTGCTGGAAAAGTCTGCTGTGCAGTCCGATGCCAGGTGGCACCAGTCCTATATGTAATGACCTACTGAAGGAACCCTGTCGAAGTAAGATCTGGCTATTCACATCCCCAAAGTGGCCACTGCAAAAGCTCTCTTACCCATTATGTCAATCTTACAGGATTTCTTGTTAACAGGGTGTGCCATAACCTCTTGTGGAAGGACAGCCTTGTCATTTTCCGGGAAGGATGACAATTTTGTCCAAAACAGGCTGGGAGGCCAAAATTGGTCTGCCCTTAGGGGAAAAATACTTCTGATCCATGGACTTACAAACGGAAGAGATAGTGGCAGGCCTAGCCCACACCGCCTCTGAAAGGGTTTGGAATGCTGGAGGGACAGGTGGGATCAGGTTAACTGGGATATTTGGCATATGGAGCCCCTCGAGACATAGCCATTTATCTGGGTCAGGGGCCAATGTCTCAAGGGCCAGGGTGGCCTGCACGTTCTTCAATAAAGTCTGAAAGGAAAGATCTGCCTGAGAAGCTCCAGGAGCCGAAGACTTGTCCTCCAGACTGTAGAAAATGTCATTAACCCCACCCTCTAAAAGGATGAGGTCAGGATCAGATTCGTGCCCTTCTAGTTCTCCTTCAGAAGGAGGAAGGGAGGACTTCCGGTGATGAGCACCTCTTAATGGCGGCTTAGTTTGCAAGCACTCAGACTGACCAAGGAAAAATCCACGTACATCAACCAGATTGATCCCTCACCCTGTCTACCAAACAAGGTATAACGGCGTACCTGATGGCCCTGAAGCAATGCTTCAAAGAAGATCCGAAGAATGGCGGTGGAAAATCGAATAAAAACAATGCAGATGGAGCACAGCCAACGGACGCCTGTGGGACCCGGGAACCTCCTGTAGGCATTCAGCGCCTAGACCTCCCAGCTGAGGAGACCGAATGCACTAGTACCTCGCGCCAGCTCTGCCAGACACTTAAACAAATGACTGAAACTCTGCAGCGCCTGGAAGCCAAGGTTTCAGATCATCGGAAAGAAACTGAGGGGCTGGAACAACGCATGGGCAATCTGGAATCCACTCTTACAGATTATACCCCAACCACGGATGTACATAATTCGGCTCTCCTTGAGCTTAATCACCGGGCCTTTACCCACCAGCAATAGTTAGAAGAGATGGAGAACCGTAACCGACGGAATAATATCAGGATCCATGGTTTACCCGAGGGTACAGAATCTGGCAATATGTTGACATTCATAGATTCGTTCCTGCATGAAATTTTAAATCTGCCAAAAGAAAAAAAGCTTTGGATATAATCCGAGCACACCACTCCCTTATTCCAAGATCCCGAGACCCGAAAGTTAGACCAAGATCTGTGGTCCTTGCCTTCCTTGACCACTGCGTAAAAGAGGAGATCCTCGCCTTGGCCTGGTCTAAGAAAAATGTACCATTTGGTGATACTAGGCTGTTTTTTTTGACCACAACTTCACGCCCCAACTATTAGTAAGACATAGGCAAGTCCTAGTAATTGTAAAAGCCCTTCAACAGAAAGAGATGAGAGCCTATGTGAAATATCCTGCACGACTTAAAATATTCACAGATAAGGTCCCATTGCACTTTCAGGAGCTGAAGGATGACGCTGAATTTTTGGCTCAACATGGAACTGCTGTGCTGGACCTTTTAACAAACTTTAACTCCCAACAGCAAGTACGTCGAAGAGCTTGGATGACGACCAGCCCAAAAAGACAGGGAGTCAATTCCTACATGGGCACATCCGCTTTATGGGACTCTGTTAGGGCTCAGAAATACTCTTGGCGTGGGGAGCCTGATGGAACTCTTCGGATGACAGAAAACCACGAGACAACGAGGAATGAGGAAGGAAATACCACCTGAATAAATTGAACTAAAGATGCAAGTACTATATAGGAAGTCAGGCAGTAGCTACGATGTGTGGTTATGTTGCTTATGGGACAAAGCTCAAAGACCTTGGTAATAACAGACCTAAGGACTGATGCACAGTAAACAGACAATATCATCTAAATTTTATTATGTCTAAGATAGGGTCATGTTTTACACCTTAACCTGTGTGGATGGAGAGTACAGGGGTGGGGGAGCACTGAGGGAGCCGAGGGCGGGGGTCGCCCCTCTGGAGGAGGGTCGCGTGCAGCTTGGGGGGGTGGGAACTGGGACCACGCTAAGAGGATATACTTAGATAAGCTGGTCGGTGTGGGGAGTGAGCCGTCCTATCGGGCTGACTGGGAATCATGATGGAGTGGCCTGTTTAGAGCAATTTTGGCCCCCCCCAATAAAAAACTGAAGAATGCATAATTAGAGTTTGGGATAGTAGTTGCACATGCTGTTACTATGGATGGGCAACTGCATCCTGAACTCAAACTGCTTCCTACATGTATTTCAAACATAATAGTAGGAATGGGTAGTGATTTTATGAACATAATGTTAATTAAAATATGTAATATGCAGACTTGTTATAATGTGGGAAAGACATGTATCGTTAATAGTGGTAAAAGGCAAATTTTCCTTGTTGGGAAATATGGGAAAAAAGTTTCTGGGGCAAAATGGTTATTTATGATATTATTAATGTTATCAGGTACAGTTCATCCTAACCCTGGACCAATAAATCAAACAGTGAGGGATGTGAACACCCTTTTAAAGATAGGCCATTTAAATATACAGAGTCTTTTGCCTAAAAAGGATTTATTAGAAGGACGGATAGTTGAAAATTCATTTGCTGTCTTGGCATTGACTGAGACTTTATTAACTGAGAAAGTGACTGATGATGAAGTTGGAATTGATGGCTATTCTGTCTTTAGAAAGGATAGAAAAGGGAAAAGGGGGGGGTGGTTGTTTATTCTATATTAAGAATCATCTATCAGCAAGTATAAATCTGGAAAGCTTTAATGGTAAATATTATGAGTCATTGGTAATTGACTTAGTTTTGAGAGGTAACAAGTTGTTAACCTTAATTAGTGTATATGTACCTCCTTTGGATGTTAAAATGGGGATAGATGCCTTTTTCATGATTTATCCTTTACTTCTTCTAGAGAACTGCTAATTGTAGGTGATTTTAATTTAGATTGGCCCTCTAAACAAGCAATTGATGTTAGGAATTTGGTTTCAGGATTAGGAATGATTCAATTAGTAACTAATACTACTAGATATAATTATCGAACTGGATAAGAGTCATTGATTGATTGCATCATTACCAACTGTCCTGAGCATGTGGTCACTTCGGGAGTTAAATCTGACTGTCTTAGTGACCATTGTGCTGTTTATTGTGGGTGGACAGTGACATGTTTTAGAGAACCTCAAAGAATTATTCAGTATCGTAAAGTCACTGATTTTCATCTGCAGTCCTTTTCTGATGAAGTTCATTTAATTGATTGGTCATTCCTAGATGTCATTAAGGATACTGATGAAGTTTTTCATAAATTTTGTTGTCACTTTATTGATATCTGTGATACGTTATTACCGATTAAGGTTGTTAAAATAAAGATTGATGAAAAAATATGGTTTGATCATGAATTGAGAAAGATTACAAAGGATAGAAATAGGACTTGGTATAGATTTAGGAAAAACCAAACAGTTGGATTTCAACAAGAATACAAGAGATTGCGTAATCTGTGTAAAACTAAGGTAAGGAAAGCTAAAAGTGATTATCTTAAGAAGAAATTAGGTACTGGATCTGGTGATACTAAGGCCCTTTGGAAAATATTGAATAGTTTAATGGGAAAGAGTAAGAAATCAGAGAATATTTCCATTCAGCTTGATGGGCAATTGGTTAATGATCCAATCAAAGTGGTGAATGGGTTTAACTCTCATTTTACTAATTTGGAGAGGTTTAATATACAAGGGCGGGTAGCAAATTCTGAATTAAAAGAGATACTGGCCAAAAAAATGGATAATATGGAACAGATAGGAGTTCCAAGATTCTATTTTTGGACATTGACTGAAGAGGGCATTTTGACCTATTTATTAACGATGGATCCCAGACCTTATATAGGGGTAGATGGAATAGATTATAGGATCCTGAAAAAAGCTAGTACATTAATTGCCCCAATGTTGACTAAAATTTTTAATTTTTCCTTAAGTAATAATGTTTTTCCCACAAAATGGAAATGTGGTGTTGTTAAGCCCATATTTACATCAGGTAGTTTGTTAAATGTGAATAACTATAGACCGATAACATTGTTAGCTCCATTATCTAAATCGTTAGAGAGGGTTGTTTCAGATCAGATTAAGGAGCATTTGGATAAATATCATCTTTGGTCCCCATCTCAGCATGGTTTTCGACATAGATAAAGCACGGAAACTGTCTTGGTGAGGTTCATGACATAGATAAAGCACGGAAACTGTCTTGGTGAGGTTCACAGGCCAGGTATATAAAGCCTTAGATAAGGGTAAAATAGTGGCTGCTGGCTTTGAGGACCTCACCAAGGCATTCGACCTTGCTGACCATGGGAAACTATTGTTGAGTTTACTTAAGGTAAATTTTTCTAATGAAGTGATATACTGGATTGATAATTATTTATCTGAAAGGGTGCAGAAAACTTTTATTAATGGTGTAATGTCAGATGAGGGTAATTTGGTGTGTGGTGTCCCACAAGGGTCCGTATTGGGCCCTTTGTTGTTTTCTCTTTTTTTAAATTCTTTGCATAATGTATGTAATGATTCTGAGCTTATTTTATTTGCAGATGATGCAGTTTTATTATGTATTGGAGATTCATGTCAATCTGTACAACAGCAGTTGCAAAAGGATTTTAACTTACTGCATAATTGGTTTATTGGGCATAATTTAGTGTTGAATCATGTTTAAACAAAATGCATGGTATTTAAAAATCCTAGATTTAAAGTAAATTTTGAGCTGACCTTGAATGATAATTACAATAATAAAATCGAAAGGGTTTCTGAAATTTGTTATTTGGGTTTAACTATTGATTGTAACTTATCTTTTGAATTACACATACGGAAATTAATTAGTAAGTTACATCAAAGATTAGGAATGTTGTATCAATTAAAAATATATCTAACATATGAGACTAGGGCACTATTGGCACGTAGTTTGTTGTTTTCAGTTACTGATTATGGGTTATTAGTACATTTATTTTCTTTAGATAGAATGCAAACCAAGCTTACATCAACTTATACTATCATTCGATTTGTTACTGGTCAGAATAAAAGAACTCATCATTGTTTTCTTTACAGTACTTTAGCGTGTCTGTCCTTGGTTTACAGATTTAGAATGCGTGCTGCAGTATTTCTGCAGAAAATACATCTAGGATTCTTACCAAGTATTATTTGTAAGATGTTTCCAAGATTGTTAAATTATGTTAGGACAAAGTCACAGGTTAGCTTTAAATTTCAAATTCCCTTTTATAAAAGTACAATGGCTCAAAATTCACTACAATATTATGCAGTTAAATTATTCAATGATTTGCCTTGTAATATTGCAAAGTCCTTTACAATTTCATTATTTAAGAGTGTTCTAGCAAAATGAATATCAAATGAAGCAAAATGCTGTTGTTTTAATTGATACATATTTGTATGATTTTGTATGTTTTGTATTATATGTTGTGTTGTAATTATGTTGCGACTGGGCACCAGTGAAAATGAGCATATTATGCTCACTGGTTATACAGTATAAAAAATAAACAAACAAACAGGGCACGGTGGCCTGGTGCACTTCTCTTGGGTGTCACTTAATGCTCACTCATCAGGAGGTGGTGCGGGCCTCATTAGTCCTCTGCTTTGTCTGGGGGGGGGGTCAGCTCTTTAGAATGGATGGTGGGGGCGGCTACTCCGTTGCAGACCTTGCTGGCCGGTAAATATTTTTTATTTTTAATACACCCTATTTGATAGGTGTTTGTCTCTGGAGGAGACAATGTTCGGGCGAATGGTCCTCGAGTCTCTCCTGCCCTCCCGGGGCATGCAGCTTCTTGGGGGGTGCGGCCTTGATGCTCCTGGAGGGCCTTCTCTACAGCCCCATGGAAATTTCCGCTTTACAATGAGGGTCGACTGGGTTTCTAATGCATTGCGAACGTACATAACTGCCCAACCCCCTACCATTTGAGGGGGGGGTTGTGCTCATCAGACCTATTATAGCCACTAGAGATTGATTTCATCCTAACTCTCTAGTACAGGTGAGGAGCTACCTGTTTACCACCTAGAAGCTCTCAGAGGGGGTCTCATAGTTCTGAGACATCACAACCTCTCTAAGCTTGTCTCACGCAGTTTCTTGAGTGGACAAGAATAGAGACCTTTAAATAAAGGTCTCCACCTTTGGAAGTGAACTGTTGGTTTAAAAAAAAAAAAAAGTTGCTAGTCATGCTGACTGAGCTAGACAAAAGTTGCCTTGCTAATATAAATGTTCTAGTTGTACTCATAGGTTTAATAAGACCTGATTCTAAATGCCAGGAACATGCTGTTTTTTTGTCGCTGCTTTTCTTATCCTGTTTATTTTTATTTTTATCCTGGAAGGGGTCGATGTTACAAGGGGTACATGAGATCTCAGAGGCATTCAAAGATTATTATACCACCTTGTATAGAGAGGGGGTTTTCCCTGAGAAGGAGTCAATACAAACCTACTTAGAAAACTTAGAACTCCCTTTCGCTGCCAAAGCAGGGGAATCCTTATGGCCCTTATAACGCATGAAGAGCTGAAGGGAGATTGGAAGACTGAAGGTTGGTAGTGCCCTGGCTTCGGTGGTATCATCAGAGTTCTACAAGTGCATGGGACAGGTCCCACCCTTGCTCCTCCGAGTATTTGCTGACGTGATGGGCGGAGAGGTGCCTGCTCCACCCTCCTGGTCCAGAGCTGTCATTTCAGTGATACCCAAGCCAGGAAAGGACTCAGCCAGATGTACTCCTTATCGCCCCATTTCACTTTTAAACACGGACTATAAGATCCTGATGTCGACCTGGGTGAGGCGTCTGCAGACTTACCTCCCATCCCTAATACATATGGACCAAACGGGTTTTATCCCAGGTAGACAAGCCCAAGACAACCTACGACGTACAACACACATAGTTGACTATATAAATGAACAAAAGATCTCCTCCTTGTTAATGAGTCTAGATGTAGAAAAGGCTTTTGATAGGGTCTCCTGGCCCTTCTTGAGGTGTGTCCTTTCCTGATTTGGGTTTCTATGGCCTTGTTTAGGATGTATGAGGCCCCCCCAGACATATATTAGAGCTAACGGCATATATCTGAGGCATTTAACCTAGAGCGGGGTATAAGGCAGGGCTGTCCTCTTTCTTCCCTATTGTTTGCCCTTTATATAGAACCCCTGGTGCAAAAGCTCAGACAACACCCGGAGGTCAGGGGAATTCAGATAAAGGGGTTCACACATAAATTAGCACTATATGCTGATGATGTGTTGCTATATTTTGTGGATCCAGAGGTCTCACTACCAGCTGTATTAACCGTAATCCAAGAATTCTCCAAATTGGCTGGTTATAAACTTAACACAGAAAAGACCGAGGTACTTAGTCTTAACTATATACCTGACAGGGCTCTCCAGCTTAGGTTCCCCATGCGATGGGACCTTGATTCCCTACGATATCTAGGAGTTAAAATAAGTAAAAATAACATACATTTGTGGGAACATAATTACCCTCCAGTTATAAAACAACTTAAAAATGACTTCCAGCGATGGTCACTGCTGCCCCTATCATTAACTGCGAGCGCTCAAGATGAACGCCCTGTCGCGCCTATTGTACCTATTCCAATGTGTGCCATGCACAGTGGCTCGACGGGAATTACAGGCATGGCAGGATCTTTTCTTTGTATTCCTTTACGGAGACAAGAGACCCAGAGTACGTAAGACTCGGTTGTTCCTCCTAAAACAGGAGGGGGGGTTTGGCCTTCCCAAACTTGCATGGGTACTGGGTGGCAGCACAGATGCAAATTGCCCTTTTATGGGACAACCCAAACTATCATACACACTGGAAGAGGTTGGATACCGAATGCTATGCTAAGCCACCCATTCAGGCATGCTTGTTTTCAGAGGGGGGACAGGGACTTAGTGGGTTACAGGGACACTCAGGTATGAGAGCAGTGTTGGCTGGCTGGAGGCAGGGGATTTGTAGAGGGGGAAACACAAAGACAGCTCTGGAAATATAAATGGTGGGCTTACGACCCACAGTTCCAGCCTGCTAAATTAGAGAAGTGGTTTCAGCATCAGGCTAAAAGGGGTTTTCACTCACCATACGAGATGTTGAATGGTCATACTATTCTGTCATTTGAGGTGCTTCAACAACAGTATGGTCTCCTCACTACAGACAAGTTTCTTTACTTTCAGATCAGAGATGCAATAAATAGCTACAGAAGGCTTCTGTAATGAAAGAGACAAGCTCTAGGAGGTCACCTTTCCACTCATTGTGGGGTCTTGGGGGAGAACAGCATGCTATATCACAACTGTATAAAAATTGTATTATAGACAGGGAAGCCTCCTCTTCCCATGTAAGAAAGAAATGGGAGCAGGACTTACAGATCTCCATTTCAGAACAACAGTGGCCTTTGGTTTGGAGAAGCACATGGTCTACTGCTGAGTCTCTGATCTGGAGGGAATTCTGCTGGAAGCTTAGAGTTGGATATTTCTCAGTGCCAGTTCAGTCTGCCCATTTCACAGCAAGGGTATTGACAGGGTGCTGGCGGGGATGTGGGGAACAGCGAGCCACACAGGCTCACATTTTCTGGTCCTGCCCAGCCCTAACAGAGGTTTTGGAGGGGGGGTTGGGGGACACCTCTCACAGATCTTTACAACAGAAATACAACTAGGCCCAGAGCATATGATTTTGGGATTGTTCCCAAGGGAACTCAAGGATAAGGATGAAAGATACTTGTGGGCCATACTGGTGGCTGCCGCCCTTAAGTCAGTCATAAGGAAATGGCTACAGGTCTTGGCACCTGGCCTTTCAGACTGGGTGAGTGTCCTGGAAACTATCCACCAGATGGAAAGGTTAACCTTGGCTCTTAGACAACGAACAATGCACTACCACAACAGATGGACCAGATGGTTAATGTATGAGGGTCTAAGTCATGAGGCCTAATTGATAAAAATGATGCCTATTCGTGCCCGGATTCCCCCGAGGGGGTTCATATTTAGTCGTCCCAGGGCACCCTTGGGAGAGTGATGATAAATTTCTTGATCAACTATACACATTGATAGCAAATACCCTAATAGATTCAGAGATATAGTTTATATTACTGATCAAATGCAATTCCTGGTATAGAATGCTTTGTAATGATTATTTTTTCTGTTTAGATGTTTTGTTTTCTTTTTTTTTCTCCTTTACTTAAAGGAAATTTACCTATACTTAAGTTAATGTACCATCTCCTTTTGTTATGGAGAATGATGATTCTAAAATGAACAATGTAAAGTTGTATTTTGTAATGCCTTAACAGAACACTAATAAATGAAGTATAAAAAAAGGAGGAGGAAGGGACTGGACTGCAGAAGGTCTCTCCCAGACCTGGGCATATGAAGGACAGGTGACACCGGCACTGGGAGAGAAGTCAGTGCCGGAGCCAGCACTGAGCTCAGAACTGGAAACAAAGAATGCATCTCCAAGCCCAGTGCAGACACTGGAGCCCTCCCCAAGGAACTCAGCAATGGAAGTGGCATTGACCAAGAACCCAGGTCAGAAGAGGCCAGAGTGAAGCCCGGACACGCACCGGAGAAGGCCTAAGTCCAGAGACAGGCTCAAACCAAACTGCCAAGTACGAGCCGGCCCGGAAGGAACTGGAGAAGGTACCAGTGCTGGTCCCCATAAGGAACAGGAGCAAGGAGGGAAGGTACGTGGAACTGGCAACAGCGGCAGCCCCACCAAGGGAAAATTTTCCATCGGCAGGGGCAAATGCTCCACTGGACCTGAACTCCCAAGCCGAGGTCTCCAGAGGCCCCTAGACCCAAAGACCCCAACACCAGGTCCACAGGCAGAGGAAGACGAGCCAGATCTGTTCACCTCTTACCACTTCTCATACTTGAGGCCAATCTGGCTAGCACCGGTTTGCACTTAAGACAATAGAACTGTTACTATTTTACATGTTCTAGCTGTTTATATTTCATTTTTCTATTTTAAGTTTGTACACGCTAGTTTTGACTGTTTATCGATAACGCTGGATGTGTATTTTCTTTTACTCATTATCTAATTTGTCTATTACTGTAATACTGTCTTTTGTTTACTGTTATCTGTCGTGACATGGAACCTCTGTAAATGAGTCTCTGACTCAAAAGTCTAATCCAAGATTGAAATAAATACGCTGTACCCACTGCTCCATAAGAGCTGCCCACTGATAAATCTGCCCCCCCCCCCCCCAAGAAGTCCTGCTGATGGACAGAGAAGGGCTCAGGGTCTCAGACCTTGAATGACTGTGAAAAGAGGGTGACGAGGATCCCAATGGCACTGGAAAAGCCCTCTGCTCACAGCCTTAGACCTCTTGGCTGACATACCAGTGGGCGACCTTGAGCAGTAGTTTCTTCCCCTTCCGGTGGGAAGAGAAACAATCCAAGGCCGAGTGGTGCCAAGTCCCTGACCTGGATTGGGAATAGGCCCGCTTCTTTTTATGTTTATGGGAGGACTGTTCTCTCTCTCTCCTGATCAATGGACTGCCTGTTGTCAGACCCTCCCTCCATAGAGGGCGACGGACCAGACCCAGCCCAACAGCCAGAGCGGCCCCTAACGGAGACTCTCTACCACCAACATCACCATCCATGGTTGATTCCGCTGCTCGGTAGGGCTGAAGAAAACTGAGGACAATCAGTTTTTTGTTTTTTTAAATTGAAGAAAATAAATACTCTTGTTGTACAGACGTGAAGATCTGACTACTGGCGGGCAAGCAACGTTGTCAATGAAGCACACTCGACAGCAGGAAAAAAGGAACTGGGAGGACTTCCGGTGACGCCACGCGATTGATGGCAGCTTAAATCAGAGCTCTGGTGACTCGGGTGCAATTTCCAGTTGTATTGGTCACCATCGCGTGATTCTGATGGTCTAATTATCGAGTAGTAGGTCCCTATATTCAGTAGCAGCATGGGGCACATGAAAAAAAAAGCCTCCTGTGGAAGAACGCAGCCTTTTGAGAGATCGGAGCGGGGTGAGGTCTACAAGTACGGCCATGTCTCGCTCATCCCTAATCACAGCCTTGGGGGAGGATTCAGACGGCTCAGGATCTGAGGCCACATCTACCTTCACCAAAGCAGCCGGGCACAGAATACTGAAGATACTTCACCGTATTGATGCCAGGATACTAGGCATACAAAACGACTTTAAAAAATTGGAAACGTACTACTTCAGTGGAAGCACACGTAGAGAATCTCCAGTCGGAACATGGCTTTCGGGAGATCCCTGGCCTACCTTCACAGGTGAGAAAAGGAGTTAACTATGAGGGTGGAAGATGCAGAGGTGAGGGCTTGCCGTAATAACATTCTTATCTTTGGCATTCCGGAGGAGGTGGATCCTTCATGCATGGAGGATTTAATAAATTCCTGGCTGAAGACAGAGTTGAATCTAGAAGAGGGCTTTAAAACAAAAATCGAGCGAGCCCACAGATCTATTGCTCCCAAGCCAAAAGAGGGTGCGTCCCCCAGATCTGTGATTGTAAAGTTCCTGAGGTACATTACAAAAGAAAAAAATATTAGAATGGCCTGGGCCAAAAAGAACCTTAACTTCGACAGGCAAAGGCTGTATGTTGATCAAGACTTTCCCCCTCTAATGCTCGCCCAGCAGAAAAGGTTCTCCTTGTGGTGAAGGCTCTAAGACGTAAGGGTCTTAGGGCTTACCTCAGGTATCCAGCGAAGCTATGGGTACAGGATAAGGATGGGGCAAAAATTTTCAATTCTCTGCTGGCAGCCACTCCTTACCTTGAATCCCAGGAGATTCCTGTCCCAGACACAAAGGAGGAACAAGCAGAGAAAGAAACTGAAGACCTGCTATGGTCCATTGCACCAGGATCTAGGAGACGAGGAGATCCCTTACTTCCCTCGCACGCTGACGTGGAGAAATGGCTGCAGGCAAAGAAAACCTGAAGGGGATATCGGGGATTATTCTCTCTACATTTTCAGGATAGGCCCCTCACTGGGGGCTAAAAAACACCCCGCACTCTAGCGCTCATGATGGGCTGTTCAACTATTTTGGACAGTGATTTTGCCAGTCTCAGTGTGAATTGTCATTTAATGGGGGTTTTATTCGTTCGCACGTCACTCTGATGGACAAGAGTTAAAATTGCGATATGGGCCTTCACTGATCTTGGTACTAGTTTCCAGTGGAACTTTAAATTGGTGTACCAGTCTCTTAATTTCCCCCGATAGACACATCGCAATGGTGTCAAACGGACATGGACTACAGATAAGACTTTTGTTTTTTCCACTTTGTTTTCCCTAATTTATCTAGGCTGTCTTGCCAGTTTACTGCCTAGGATATATACTACAATGTCCATTATGTATTAATTTTACTTTGGCAAGCATTTGACCAATCTAGAGGTTAAGATGGAAAATTGTTGCATATCCCTGCAATGGGTTCAGCAAGTTGAAGGTGGGGTTGTATGCACTTACTGGGGTCCCCTGAACAGGGGGTGGATCTCTCTTGCTTTTATTAATTACAGGTTGGGGTTGCTCAAGAGCTGAGATGCGGCCACTATGAGTTTGGGTTGGATTTAGGAATGGGGAAGGAACCCTTTCCTCTTAATAAAAACTGCCCCTCGGACTAAGAATCGGACCCCATCTGGAGAGATCATATTAAAATGGGGACCGAAATAGGAATGGGATGCATGGCGACTACTGTGTTTTTCTTTTTAAGTATAATATGTAGTACCCATTGGCACCTGGCTTCAATAGCTGGCATAACTGGATTTACCCTAACTAGGGGAGGGTCTGGCCCCCTGGTTTTACCAGGAGCTCATCCCCTAGCACGATTTGATGCTTTTTCTCCTATTGGTCTAGGGCTCCGAGCACCTAGCTTCTGGGGCGTTAACATCTCTACCTCCAGCCTTTATAGCTCTGTTTGAGCTATCGGGTATTCAGTGACGCAACTGTTACCCTGTTTCTTTCAATTTAAGCCCCACATTTGTGGTCAAACTGGGTGCAATTAACCCAAGGTTTAGTTCAATTTTTGTGATGTTTTGTGTTACTCTGGATTATTACCACTTTGGAAAATTTCCTTTTTCTCTTTTTTCCTCTAATTTACTCTATCTCACAGGCATTTACATGTGTAATTACATCTATGGAACATCAGGTAGTGGCTGGATTGGACACTTGGATGAGTTGGGAGTTATAGTCTGTCAACATGGCATCACTTATAATAGTATCGGTCAACGTTAAGGGGATTAAATGGGGTAGTCAAGCGAGCAAGGATCCTTCAGGAGCTGGGTCGATTAAAATGTGATCTAGCATGCCTTCTGGAGACTAAACTATCTGCGCTTGAATACTCCAAGCTAAAGAGAATGTGGGTGGGAGGGGAGCACACTCGGATTCCTGCCCTGATGCCTCTAGATCGGGGGGCAGTCATATTAATACGTAGAGGCCTTCCATTTAAAGTTCATAGGGTACAAACGGAGGGATCAGGTCACTATGTAATATTATCAGGGGAATATATGGGACGTACCCTTCACCTAGCATCTGTATATGCCCCCACGCCTTCCTTTGGAATCTTTTTTAGGCAATTTTTCTCTGTATTAGATTCCCTCCCCCCAGGCCGAGTGGTAATGGTGGATGATTGGAACTGCTTTGAAAACTGTCTCTTAGATAAGAGCTCGGGGGGGGAGGAGGGGGAGGAGGGGTGGCTTGTTCCAAACTTCTCAGGACCCTGATGGCGGAGGGGGGTGGGCAGATCCTTAGAGACAACAGAATCCACTGGCTAGAGATTTCACCTTTTATTCAGCTTCTGCCAGGACTTACTCTAGGCTTGATAGATTCTACACACAAGCAGGGAATGCCAGAGACTTGGCTGATTTAGTAATACATCCAGTCACTTTTTCTGACCATGCACTGATCAGTGCTAGAGTGATGTGGCCGGGGGTTAAAGCCAAGGGGAGCTGGATATTTGATCCTGGCATTTTAAATGATAAGGGGGTTGTAGCCCAAATAAAAGATTCAATTAAACAATATATATCAGAGAATAAAGAAGAGGATACACATTTACGATTTATTTGGGGTGGTTTGAAAGTAGTCCTACGTGGACAGATTATCAGTTATTCCTCATATAAGCATAAATGTAATCAGGCCAAATTGGAAAAGTTGCTGAAAGCCATAGGCACCCTGGAGAAGGAGCATAAAAAGAGTAGAGATTTACTGGTCCTAGCTAAGTTGAGGGAGGCTAAGGAACAATATAATATTGAAATGAAAAAAAAAAACCTGAAAATTCCCTGATATATATACTAGACAAAGATACTACGAATCTGGGGGTAGGGCGAGCCACCTCCTGGCTCTCAGAAAACAAGAGGTAGAAAGATACATCCCCAACTCAAAAGGTTTGGAACCCAGTCTGTCACTTCAGACCCACTGCAAATTTGCGGATAGCTTTTGCAGCTATTATACAGATCTCTATGCCCAGAAGAGAGAAGTGAATCACTCTGGCCAGGTGGAGAGTTTTTTGCATAAAATTATATTACCCAGGCTTGAGGAGTCCCAGAGTCACAGACCAGATATGCCCATTTCTAAGCAGGAAGTTAAGAGAGTCATTAAAACTCTTAGTGGGGGAGGGCCCCAGGGCCGGATGGGTTTATGGCGTAATTCTACCGGGCCTTCGCTGCAGAATTGACCCCTTTACTTACTATGGTCTGTAATGTAGTGCAGGTACAGGGGGAATCTCCTGCCTCTTGGGAGGAAGCATTAATTACTCTCCTACCGAAGCCAGGCAAGGACCCGACAGAGTGTGGGAGCTACCGCCCCATCTCATTGATCAACCAAGACGCTAAGATATTTGCCAAGATCCTGAGCTCCCATTTACAAGAATTTGTTCCGGAGTTAGTACACAGAGATCAGACGGGTTTCATCCTGGGTTGTCACATCCAGGATAACATAAGGTTATTGCTCAATGTCTTGCCTGCCTCCAAGTCATTCCCGCCAGAAACTCATAGGGCGGTGATGGCATTGGATGCGGAGAAGGCATTTGATCGCTTAGATTGGGTTTTTCTGGAACAGGTATTGGGTAAATTCGGTATTGGGGAGACATTTAGAAAGTGGATTGCAAACCTGTATAGGAATCCCTAAGCAAGGGTGAAGGTAAATGGGGTGACATCTAATAAAGTACCGATTAGCAAGGGAACTAGATAGGGGAGCCCATTGTCACCCATGTTGTTCGCATTGTGCACTGAGCCCCTGGCAGCCCTCATAAGGCAATCAAAGGACTTAAGGGTATACAAGTACAGGGGATAGAAGTCAGGGTGTCTCTATATGCAGATGACACTCTGCTGTATATTACTGATCCGGAGAGACAGATGCCTCTGATTAATTCCCTGATTCAAACATTCAGTGCAGTATCTGGGTTCAAAATAAATGACTCTAAAACAGAACTTCTGCCTGTAGGTTGGCCACAGCAGGGTATACGTCCAACTACTGGAAAATATAAGTGGGCAAAGGAAGATATTAAATATCTCGGGGTTAGGATAACTAGAGATACCTCTAAATTATACACTTTCAATCATAGCCGATTGCTTCAGACTGTACAGGAAGACCTGAGAAGCTGGGCTGGTAGGCCACCTAGAGTGCGGTGGAGTTCCCTACTTAAGGACAAAAAAAGGGGGAGTGGGTTTATCTGACCTTAAGAAATATTACTGGGCCACCCAGATTCAGTCGCTGATATTTGTTATGTGAAAGGAGGAACCTCCATTGTGGGTAGAGATTGAGAGGCCAGAGTCCTCCGGGGGAGACATTAGAGATTTGATATACATGGACCATGATGGAATACAAAGTCTATATGGTAATAATCCCTGGACTAGAATGATTGTCTCCTCTTGGTTTGAGATAAAACAAAAAACTAGGCTATGAGTTGACTCTAGGAATGTATTCTTCCATCAAAGCTTGTTTGGATTTCCAGCCTCTTCTTTGGGATTCCGGTTTTCAAACTGGGATAAGAGATTTATCAAAGGTGGGGCAGATGTACTCAGGGGAGTCTATAAAATCCTTCCAGCAGCTTTCCCAAGAATTCTCTCTTCCCACCACTGATTTTTTTCAGATATTTACAGTTTAGACACTACTTGCAGAGAAGAGATCTTGGAAAGGGGGGGGGGGGTCCTAGGGTAAATAATAATTTACCTCTGGAGGATTTTATGTTACCTGAAGCCAGTAGTTCAGAATCGAAGGGTTATGTTTCCTGGTTGGTGGGCCAATTCTCAGCCCTTGAGGCAGATTCCATAGAGCATATTAAACAAAACTGGACCACTGAGATTGAAATGGCCATTGAAGGCTCGACCTGGACCACAATATGGGAAGCTAGCCACCATACTACTGCCTCTAATAGTTGGCGTGAATTCCGGTGGAAGGTGGTCTCTAGGTATTTCTGCTCCCCTGTAGTCACAAAACACTTTGGCCAGCACTTCTCAGATCTTTGCTGCAGGGAGTGTGGTGAAAGGGTTACACATCTACATGTGTTCTGGATGTGTCCTGGAATTCGGACTTACTGGGCCCAAATACTGGATCTGGTGGGTTCGGTCTTTGGGGTATCCCTACCAGATGATCCTGTGTGCTGGGTGTTGGGGCAATATCCTGAGAAGATTAAGCTAAAATCCCAATGTTACCTGTATAATATTTTACTGGCTTCAGCTCTCAAGGCAATTACACAATGTTGGTTGTCTAAAACCGCCCCCTACCGGATGCTTGGTATAAAAATTGTTTGGCTATTCTTGACATGGAAGATCTTACTGCTACAGTAAGGTTACAAAAATGTAAGGTCAAGACACGATGGCTGCCCTTTTTTCACTTCCAGGCACAAAGAGAACAAATAAATGTTTTAGAAATCTTGGATAAACATGTCTGAGGGCGTAAGAAAGGTGCCTTTGCTCCTTTGTTTCATATGATGAGCACAGGAGAAAAATTCAACTCAAATGTTTGTTTAAAAAGCCCTGTATATATACGGTATAGGACTCTCTGTGTATGTCCAACTCCCCAAAGTATCGGGGAATTTTGCTGGGTATACGTATATGATGCCTAGTGCCTCCTCCTTATTTATATTGCCTGTCTTGCTTCCTGTACACTTTATCTTCCCTTTCTTCTTTCCATTTCTGTTCTTCCTCTCTTTTGCTCTCTTTCATCATTCTTTTAGGTAATTGTGGTAGTAGTCTGGTGATTTGATGTTATATTCACAAAATTAAATTCAGTTTGAAATTTACTTATTAATATGGACTTCTGCAACCTGGTCAGTTAATAATCATTATTTAACCAGACACACAATGCCTTTATCAGTTGTTAATAATGTATTTGTTTATTTCGTTGATCTGTATTGTTGCACAACAAAACCAAATAAAATTATAATTTCAAAAAAAAAAAAAAAGAACTGAGGCAGCAGGAAGGTTGATGCTGAGATAGCCTATATGGCGTAAGCGTTTCTCATGGTGCTCCGCATGCACGGTCCTACCTCGGTACTGGCCCTCCTTAAGATTTTTGGTTCCTGCAGAGTCTCAGCACCTCCGGCTTAGAATCCAGCAGTGTGAACAAATGGTGAAGATTAAAACAGGAAGGTCTTGTGCTTCTGCACGTACTGGTTGAGATCATATAGATCCTGTATGGTGGGCCAGCCTCTTGTCGATTTCTTAACCTGGAAGTACAGTGCAGTTACGTAAGAACTTACCATAACAGTAGATCTCTGACAGAATCTCTTGCAGCAAGCCACACCTATGGAACTATAGCATCAGGCATTAGGACCACACGGAACTAGCAGTCTACTGGGGCCACCCACAATGATGTCTGTCAATGTCGCTTCTCCTATATATACACGTGGTTGGCCCTGTGCCCTCCTCAGTTCCCCCAACGGAAACCATCTACAGAGGATGCTCCCTGAGGGAACCAAAGGAAGGCTGAGGTTCCCGCCACAGCAGGATCCAAAACAGAAGGCTAAGTGTTCTGGAGAAGGAGACAGAGACACAAAACAAGGGAGAATAGACGTTCTATAACAAGAACTTTAAAAGCCTACACCAGAGTCTGTGAGGGTGACTTTTTTTATCTACACACTGCTTGCCAGCATACCATCATTAAAGAGAGCACCGGTAACTAAAACCTGCAAAAGACTCTGTACCAGAACTGTTTATGTGCACTGATTGTGTTTACTGCTATAGCTGTTTCTCTTTCCATTCATCTTGTTCTCTCAGCTGACTTGGGGGTCTGGCAGCAGGCCAGTGGCTGAGAGTTTCAACAAGGGGGCGGGGCACAGGCTGAGTTCAAAAGTCTGTGCCACCCTACGGCATGAGCGCTGTAGCGCAAGCGTCACTTGGGGGAGAAACTGACTGAATGGGCAATGATACATCGTGTTTTAATGAAACGCTTGTAAGTTTTAATGTAATATGTAGTAAGGTATAATCTGAGTGGATTTAATATTTGTAACCTATCAGTCTTTCAAGCCAAGTCTGTGTTTAATTATACTAGTAACTGCTCAGTGAATCTTTATAGGCCTACTTAAACCTGCTTTTAATTAAACCTCCTGGGCAGGTTTAATAGAGGACTTTACTTGGGGCAACTGTTATATTAGACCATAGTCATTGTTAGTCTGATACATACATAGTCAGTACTTTGGGGGTTACTGCAGGATTAAAATTTAGTTAATAAGTTGCAGTATAGAGGATTTAACGATGTCATTTTATATTTTACTTGGTCGTGTTTTGATGATTCAGAATAACATAACACATTCTTAAAAGGCTTTCCAATATGATATTAATTCAACTAGGTTGGATGGTTCTCCAAATTTTAATAAATTTGTTTTCTTCACAGAGCAAAAAAAAACGGCTATAGGTGATCTGTTCAACTGTGGAATGATAAATCTCTAACAATGAAAATGGCAGGTCTTTTGACCTTTGGTCACTTAGTCTCACAAAATAAAAAGTACATTATTAGACTGACCACAAAAGAAAGAGATGAGCCATTATAACAATTCTATGTTCTAGCCCTTCTAAACCCTGTACTGCAACTGGCCTCCACTTTGCATCCTTAAACATTTGCAGTCTCCTAAAGAAATCTGCTGCCCTCCAGTGCTGAGTCATTCAGCATCAACCTGACATCATTGCACTGGTAGAAACTTGGCTCTCCAAATCCACCCCTGACTCCGCTATCACTCTCCCTGGATATACCATCTGCAGGGAAGACCGAGTAGGCAAACACGGTGGTTATTGTGCTTTTCTCATCACAGGACTCCCTTAAAGGTGAGGCACTCCAGCTCCTAAACTTGATTATGGAGCCCAAGCCCTCACCTTAAAAATCACACCTGACCCCGCCCGAGGCCCTCTCTTCCTCACGGTCTCCTACTGCACTCCCGAGGAATCAAAACCAAGCAGTCCAGTCCCTCATTGACTATCTCACATCTCTCCCTCACAAAGTGGAACAAGTCATCCTAGGTGATCTCAATGTTAACTGGCTTGCCTCCACTGCCTCCCATATAAGGGACTCCTTTGCTGCCCTGGATATGTCCCAGTTAGTCACCCAGCCCACCAGATTCAACCACTCTACTGGCACCAGCACTCTCCTAGATGTTGTTATATCTAACCGTCCCTACAAAATTCGGATGTCACTGTCCTCCCCAACTCTCTTAGTGATCACTCCCCAGTCCTCTGTCTCTGGTCATCCTCCACTCTGAAGCCAGTGTCCCAGGCCACTCTATGTTTACGCCCCGGTGGCCTCAGAAAATTAAAACAATACCTAGCCCAGCTAGACTGGTCCCCTATCCAGCACGCCCGACATTGACTCAGCTCTTGACCACTTCACAAATGCCTTCTGTAAGGCTTGTGACCTTTTCGCCCCCCTCACCAGGATCCGCTCCAAAAAATGCAATGCCCCATGGATCACCCCACCCCTCCTCCAGAGACTCAAAAACAGAGATAATCTCTGGCACATTGCTGCAGAATCTGGAAAGGCGTCTGACAGACAGGCCTATAACACAGAACGCAATAAGTGCACTTGGGCCATTAGGCGGGCCAAGGCAGAGCACTACCAGACCACCCTCACTTCCACTTGGGGTTCAGCCCGGACCTTCTGGGATAATACGAAAAAGCTAAATGGGAAGTCCCGCTCCCCCCACCATCTCAGCTGTCCATCAATGGCACCCCCACCACAGATCCACTCCTCATAGCCGACTGCCTTAACACTGCCTTCTCTGACCCAAGCTCGGTCCTCCCCAGCAGCTTCTTTGACCCAATCCCCACCTCTCTTCCTCCGGTCCTGCATCGCCCACCATTCTACCTGTGCACCCTCCCCCAAAGCCAGGCCGCACCTGCTAAAAGCCTTAGGCAGCAATAACCCCAGCAGTGACCCCCTCGACTCCAGGATCCTCCGTATGGTCTTGGACGAAGTCCTAGTCCCCCTGACTGACCTTCTAAACTTGTCTCTATGCCTGGATCAGTTCCCAAGTGCTTGGAAAACTGCTGAAATCACACCCATACATAAGAGTGGGGACCGATCCACCCCCAACAATTATCGGCCCATCTCCATCCTCCCTCCACTCTCTAAAGCCCTTGAAAAAGTGGTGTTGATCCAGCTCTCTGAATACCTAACCAAGTATGACATTATGTGCCTAGAGCAGCACAGTTTCCGACCAGGACACAGTACAACCATGGCTCTCCTGAATTCTCCCAACACCTGCATGCTGCTCTCGACTCTGGCAGCCTTGCAGGAGCAGTGTTCATTGACCTCTCCAAGGCCTTTGACACTGTCTGTCATCCCCTTCTACTCGACTCTCTCCACCAACTTGCCTTCTCTGGTAGTCCCATTTCCTGGTTCTCTAGCTACCTCTCTGCTAGATCCCAGCGTGTCAAGATCAGCTTCTCCCTCTCCAGCACTCTTCCCGTTCGCTCCGGGGTCCCTCAGGGCTCCATCCTGGGTCCAATACTTTTTAGTCTCTACCTCAACACCCTCCCCAGCTCATGTACCAGTAAAATGCTCCTCTACACTGACGATGCAGCCCTTGTTGCCTCACATCCCAATCCCACCTCCCTCCAACTATCCCTCCAGCAAGCTTACAACCAAGCCGAAAGGTGGTTCGTAGACCGCAGACTGGTCATTAACCTAAAGAAAACCAAATCAATGCTCTCCTTCTACCACCAAAATAAAGCTAAAAAATACCCCCCTCTTGATTATCCCCAGCACTATGCACCCGCTAGAACAAGTGACCACATACAAGTACCTAGGCATCACGTTCAATACTGCCCTCTTCTTCAACACCCAAATTAATGCCCTGTCAGTCGCCATTAACTCTCGGATTGGCCTGCTATACTGGCACAGGGACTGCCTGTCTCCGGTTCCCCTCAGGCTGGCCATCACCTCCTCCGTCTTGTCCCTCGTGGACTATGGCTTGCCCATCTACGCTGCAGCTGACAACACTGCCCTCTCCAAAATCCAACTCTCACACCTGCTTTCTCTATACTACCACCAATCTTCTCAACTTTGAGGAGCAACTGCTCTACCAGACCTGCTTTCTCGCTAAGAAATCTCTGCTAGGACTCCCCGGGGTCTCCACATCCCTACAGCAGCCATCTTCGTCCGTCACCACCCGTAGCTCTGTTAAGGCCACTGTTAAGGTGCCCAGAACCAAGACCTCTCTTGCCCAGAGATCCTTCCTCTACGAGCCCCACCTGGTTCAACTCCCTCCCTAGCTGCATCTCCAACTTGCTAAAAATTGGCTCCTTCAAAACAGCCCTTCGGAACCATATCTTTAATACCCGCTGTTGTAGGTGCAACTAACCCCCTGTTGTAACCTGTGGTTCCCGCCCGCCTTGCCCCTGGCTTGACAATGTCCACTGGACAGCCTCCCTCCCCCAGCCCTACCCCTTCCCTACTAGGTCCAAACAGGGATGTAACCACTGTCTTCTCTGAGGACCTACTATATCCATGAGTGAAACTCACAATTTTGTAACATTATGTAACCTAAATAACATATAAATATTCGATAAAAGTTGAAGTCACACACCTAATAATACTGATCCAGAGTTTTGCTTTATTTCATTCGCACACCTACACCCTGACGCTGCTATAAAGGACTTATGTCCGAAACGCGTCAGGTGTGCAGGTGTGCTGTTGGTGAAATAAATATGTGAAAGAAGCTCTGGATCAGAGTATTATTGGGGTGTGTGTGCGCTTCAGCTTTTGTCAGAAAGTTTATCGTTTAGCTGAAAGCACCACAGTTACCTCGTGGATGGTTCGTCTGTGAAGAGTAACATACAAACTACTACATTATGTAACCTAAGTGTATCTATGTTAAATGTTCCTTTTACTGCACTTGTAATTTTATCCTCTGTTTTAATCTGCACTATAATAACTGTCTTGATGTCTGCCCCCGAGGTGCCGTTGTAAATGAGTCTCTGACTCGGAGGTTGTAAACCCGATTTGTAATGAATAAATAAATTTAGGAAACGTTTGGTTCTTCTACTGTTAATTTCTGGTTCAGTCCACACCCATCCTGGTCCGCAGTACTTGGATAATTCAATCTAAGACCCCGTTTAACTTAAATGAAGAAACTGGAACTAGGGCACCCACTCTGAAAATTGTTCACTTAAATAGTCAAAGTTTGCCAACTAAACTAAGTTTGTTTGAAGCTTGAGCTGAACAACACGATTTCGACATTTCGACATCATAACCTTGTTAGAAACGTGGTTAAATAGTAAAATTAATAACTCTGAAATTTCTTTGATGGGCTATAATATGCATAGGCAGGACAGAATGGGGAGGAGGGGGTTCTATGATATATGTTGAGACAAAATTTAATGTTCAGGTTTTGGAAGCCACGGGGACCGGTGTGTGACTTAATTTCGATAGATATACTCCTAGGCCAGGATAAGCATCCTATTCTTAGTTCCATCTATATTCCCCCTGGATTTATTGGATCAGGACTCGATTTAATAGCTAAAGTGGGGAAAAAAAAGCTTCCCTTCAAATAGAGTGTGGGTTTTACTGGGGACTTTAACAGTAACTGGGCTAGTGATTTAAAAAATGATACAAGCGCGTTATTCCTCGAGTAAGGATTACAGCAAATGATAGCTGATGTTACTAGAATTATTTGTAAAACAGGTACCTCTTCCACAGTGGCCTGGATAGTGATCACCCATCCCAACAAGATTGTTAGGTCTGGTTCTACATCAGATGTGATTAGTGACCACTGTCCAGTCCACTGTGAATGGACAACTAAAGGGACAAAAAAAAATCCTCCACGGTATATTGAATTCAGAAATTTAAAGAACGTAAAGTCAGAGACTATGAATGTTGCTTATAGGGAGGATGAGTGGACTAGATTAAATTATTGCAAATATAGTGATGTATTGTTGGAAACATTTTCCACTACTTTTAATCAGATTGTAGATAAAGTAGCACCTAAAAAGAAAATGTGAATTTGTACTAACAAAAATACATGAGTAACCCAAGATGTTTTAAAATTAATGCAACAAAGGGACAAAACATGGAGACAGTTTAAAATAAACAAGGATACATCATCACTTCATAAATACAAATTGCTTAGGAATAAGTGTAAATCTGAAATAAGAAAATCTAAAATGCATTATTTTCTGCCAGAACAGGCAAAATTATTTGATAACCCCAAAAAACATGGCAGGTATTAAATAACTTGTTGGGAAGAGGAATTAAAGATACAGTCCTGACACTGAATGTTAGTGGTCAACTTGTTAATGGACCTTTCCAGGTTGCAGAGACTTTCAATGATTTTGGGGGGGATTTGGAAAAGTATAGAAACTATATTAAATTGGACTTACCAAGGAATGATTTGCCATACGTTAACTCCAATTCCTACCCAAAATTCTATTTTAAAATAGTCACACCTAAACAGGTTAAAGATTAGGTTTTGAAATATGACCCCAACCCACATATTAGTCATGATGGTGTGGATTTTAGGTTAATTAGACTGGGTATTGATACAGTGGTCCTCCCCCTTACCTCCTTTCAATCACTCTGTAAGGTATGGAATATTTCCGGATCAGTGGAAAACGGCGATCATTAAACCAATTTTCAAAAATGGTAGCGCAACATGTGTATCTAATTATTGCCCAATAGCATTACTATCTCCTCTCTCAAAAATGTTGACAATTATTTTTGACCAGACGACTGAACAACTAGAAAAACACAGGTTGTTATCCAGCTCTCAGCATGGCTTCAAATTGAAACACAACACAGAAACGGCCTTAGTGGAGTTCCCCAGCTGCATACAGGGTGCCCTCGATAAGGGGAACTCTGGTTGCAGCTGTATTTGTGGACTTCACCAAGGCCTCTCTGATTTAGTTGATCACAACTTGTTGCAGGATTCCTTCTCTGCTTTGAATTTTTCAAAGAATGTATCGGATTGGTACTCCAATTACTTAAGTAATAGAGTGCATTGTACAAGAATTGATGGTGTGCTATCCAAATGTAATGATATTAAATGTGGGGTACCCCAATGATCAATATTGTCCCCCCTACTTTTTTCCTATATATATATGAATTAAGCTTCAGATACATGTCAGAAATCACTTTTGACACGCTACACAGACGATGCTGTAATTTACACTGATGGTGAACAACCTATGGATGCAGTTGAGACAGTGCAAAGTGATTTTCTTCTGTTCCAAAAATGGCTGATTTCTAAGCATAAGTTACTAAACATCAAGAAAATTGAAGCCATCATTTTCTCAGAACCTAGAAAAGTAATTCATTGTGCCCCACTTGTTGACCTAAATGGTGAGATAGTTGAAAATTGTAAACATCTGGGAATAACCTCAGATTCTAACTTCACCTGTGAGCAACATATTAACAATACAACAAAAACTATCCATCAAAGATTGGGAGCACTATATAGAGTTAAGTGTTTTCTGACCTCTGAATCGAAAAAAAATTCTTACCCAAAGCTTTCTTCTTAGTGTACTTGACTATGGTCTTACTAAACACACTGCAGCAAGGTTACCTACAACTGCGCCCTCACGTTCATGACAAATTCACCTTCTAAAATCCACCACTGTGACTTGCTAAAAAAATTTAAATGTCCATCTTTTGAAAACAGGATAAAAACTAAAATGGGTATATTACTTTTCAAGGTTATTAATAATCGCCTCCCCAGTTCTGTCCAGGCTCTATTTTCTCGTAGCATTAATACACAAGGGATGAGATCACAACACAAATTTGTTTCAAGCTACCCTTTTCAAAAAAAAAAAAGTCTGGACAAAAGATCTCTACAATACAGGGCTCCACTTTCTACAATTCAATTCCAAATACTATTTCCAACTGTTCCACTGTAGCTGTTTTCAAAAACAGACCAAGATCTTGGCTTGATATTTTCTCGGGAATAACAAATAACTTGGAGTTTTATCTATGTCATGGTTTGTGTATAGCACTCTAAGCATAGTTCTGATAGGTCAACAGCTCATAATTAGCATTCTGTGCATAAACCATGACATAGTAAAAACTCCATGTTTATGGTTCCATGAAGAGAACTGTAACAGAATGCTGCTCATAAAAACAAAACAATGCAAAATACAGTTTTTCATATCACTTTTTATTTGGGTACAATTAAATCTGGATAATTTAGTGCAATGCATATTGTTTGAGAATTAGAACTTTATAAACAGCTGCCAATTGGCACACATGTCCTGTCCCCTTTAAATTACTGCTTTTGTAAGTTAATTGAAAATGAATGTCTAGTGCATGTGTTTTTATTTAAATGTATCTTATTAACTGTTTCTACACCTGTTTTGTATATTGTAGTCCTTGTTATATGTTAAACTTGTTGCTTGTGAAAATGGGCAGTAATGCTAATCTTGCTTACAAGAATAAAAAAAATGAAATGAGAAGGAGTGACAGTCGGCATGGCTTGCTGCAAGACATTCTTTCGAAGATCTACTGTTACGGTAAGTTCTTACATAACTATACTATCTTCATCGAGGATATCTCTTGCAGCAAGCCACACCTATGGAACGAGTGCCAAGCAGTTCTGACATCGAGACAGTCTGGGTGGCTGGAGGCAACAGGCCTAAGAAAGGAGGCCTTGAAGCACAGCTACGCCAAAATATACCCTTCTTCTCGAAGCAATGTCTAGACTGTAATCTAGTAAAATTGTGGACAGTACTCCAGGTAGCAGCTACACAGATCTCATCAGCTGAAACATTCCAGAAACAGACAGAAGTGGCCATACCTCAAGCTGAGTGGCCACGCACAGCACCATGATGTTCCTTACCGTACTTCCTATAACAAAATATATTGCAGCTGGCCAACCATTTCGAAAAGCAGTGTTTTGAAACTGGAACGCTCTCTTTCCCAGGGGCCAAAGAAACAAACAGCTGTGAAGACTTCCTAACGTCCTTTGTATGATGAACATAATACCTGAGAACTCTAGGTACATCTAAAGTATGGAGCAATGCTTCTCCTGGATTGGACTGCTCCGCAAAATAAACCGGCAGCTGGATGGATTTAAATAAACTCAGACACCACCTTAAGCAGAAACTCAGGATTGGTACACAAAGGCACCCTGTCTTTGTGAAAAGTCAAATAAGGAGGCTCACACGAGAGCCTGAAGCTCAGAAATCCTTCGAGCAGAAGTAAGGGCAACACAAAATCACGCTTTCCCTGACAGAAAGTGTAGTTCGCAAGTCACGCCTGGCTCAAAAGGAGCCAAAGTAAGCGTCTCGAACACAAAATTCAGATCCCAAAGTGGGGCTGGATTACGAATGGGCGGTTTCAAACGAAGGATGCCCATCAAGAACATACGAGACACATCAAGCTGTGCCACCGTAAGGCCATCAACAGGTACGTGAATGGCTGAAAGGTGCGTCTTAATGGAAGAGTACCGTAACCCAGCATCTAACAGGGAACGCACGTAATCCAGTATCAGATTCACTGGACAGGTGAACAGATCCAGATGATGGGAGGCAGGCCACAGAGCAAAGCGCTTCCATTTCATGGAATAAGTGGCCCTGGTGGAGGATTTTCTAGCAGCCACAAGGGTATCAGCCACCTCCTGAGAAACTCCAAACCTCGTAATGGCTGTCTTCAGAAGCCATGCATGAAGGCGAAGAGACTTGAGATCTAGATGGACTAAAGTACCCCACACCTGTGACAGCAAGCCAGGGCACAGGGGCATAGGTAGAGGAGGTTCCACTGCCAGCTGCTGTAGTAAGGGGAACCAGATCTGATGAGGCCAGAAGGGAGCCGTGAGGATCAAAGTGACTCCTTCTCTCTGAAGCTTGATCAGAACCCTCTGAATCAGAGAAAAGGGCTCCCTTTCCAGAAGGATAATGAATCTCACCAGAAAACTCCAGGCCTTGGAGTAAGCGAGCAGAAACGCAGCAGTTTTGCATCGAGTGGGGATACAAAAAAGGTCCAACTTGGATGACCCCACCTGTCGAACAGGTCTTCTACTACTGAGATTAGCAACTCCCACTCATGCATCCAGGATTGCGAGCGGCTCAGTCTGTCCACCAGGATGTTTTGGACACCTGAAACATGGATGGCCGACAGTTCTAGACAGTGTTCTACAGCCCAGTATCAGACCCTCATCACTTTCCGAAAGAAAGGATATGAGTGGGTCCCCCTTGTTTGTTGATGCAGTGGACTATGCTGATGGTATCTGCCTGCACCAGCAGATGGCCTGGGGACAGAAGGGTTTGGAAGGCTTGTAGAGCATACAGAACGGTGCTCATCTCCAGGATGTTGATGTGGAGGGTAGCCTCCACTGTGGACCATATCCCTTGAGTCTGATGAGACTCCAGATGAACTCCCCAGCCTAACCCCGAGACATCTGCGGTGAGATCTGCTGAGGGGAAGAACTGATGAAGGCAACCCTTTTCAACAGGTTGCTGGGTTCCATCCACCATAGTAGCATCTTTCTGACTGGGGAAGACCGAAGGTAGCGACCGGTGGCTGTCTGACTTGCGGGGACTGCTGTTTGGGTCAACGGCGTGGGAACTCTCTACAAGTTAGTTCCCCTGGTGGGTGAGTTGGGCGGAAGGGACGCCGACAATCGGTGGATGGTCACGTCCCTAGTACCTCCTTAACTGGTACTCTCTGTGGGTTGGTAGTTTACTGGTTGTTGGTCTCTGGATCGGGGTTCCCAGCATCCCTATATTTCTGGGCTTTGGTGTCTGTCTGGGGTTTGGTGCTCCGCTACTACAGGTGGGACGGGGGGGACCACTGGCTGATAGTGTGGTCCCCGAGAGTCCTTGAGTTTTCTCCTTGTGGTTCCCTTTTGGCTGCCACTGGGTGTAACTCTGATAACCTTGGTTTTGAGGTACACATCCCGGGGGAGGTGACCTTGGCCGGAGACTTTGGGTGTGGTGGGAGTGGAAAGATCTACAGCAGAAGACTCAGAGTTGTCATCCTTTTGGGTTTACTTGGAGGCCTCTTGACTGGTAATAGTCTCAGTAGTAACGCAAGGGGAGATGGTGAGAAAACTTTTGCTGCTGATTTCTCATCTTCTTTTCTCCGATTTGAAGTTAGTACTGGAGATTTGGCGTATTTTTTTTTGGAACTGACCTCTATTGCTATTGGAGATTTGGCATATACGAACATATGAAGAAGCCAGCAGAAGAAGGCCATTTGGTCTATCAAGTCTGCTCGTATTGCAGGGTCCACAGCTTGAGCTAATGTTCCTGCCCTCCCTCCCTCCCTCCCCTCCTCCCATCCTCCCTATCCATGATTCTTACCTTCCCTATGCCTATCCCACCCTCTTAAAGCTGCCCACTGTCTTCAACGAGATGACCTCTTCCGGCAGCACATTCCAAGTGTCCACCACCCTCTCTATGAAGAAGTGCTTCATGACCTCCCTCCTAAACCTCCCACCCTCCAGCTTAAGACTGTGACCCCTTGTGATATGGTTGCCACTCAGCTTAAAGAGACTCTCCTTATCAACCTTATTTATCCCTTTCAAGTACTTGAATGCCCCAATCATGTCTCCTCCCTCTCTCCTTTCTTCCAGGGAGTACATGTTCAGTGCCCTCAACCTCTCCTCGTATGCCTTGCCCTGCTGACCAGCTATCATCTTTGTAGCCCTCCTCTGTACCTTCTCCAGCAGGTTAATGTCCTTTTTGAGGTTTGGGCACCAGTACTGAACTCCATACTCTAGATGTGGCCTTACCAGTGACCTGTAAAAGGGCAGTATAACCTCCTCTCTCCTACTACCGACCCCCCTAGCTATGCATCCCAGCATCCTGTTTGCCTTTACTACTGCTTTCTTGCACTGCATGGAGTGCTTCAGGTCACTAGTGATCATCACTCCCACGTCCTTCTCCTCCTCTGATGCAGATACTCAGGACTCCACCCAGGTAATACTCTGTCCTGGGATTCTAGGCTCCAATATGCATAACTTTGCATTTCTTGGTACTGAAGCCAAGCTGCCAGATCCTGGACCACCTCCCCAGCTTTTCCAGGTTTTCCTGAAAGTCCCGTATCCCTTCAGCTGTGTCCACTCTCCCACAGAGCTTGGTGTCATCTGCGAATAGGCACATTTTGCCTTTAATGCCATCCCCAATGTCAATGATGAAGACAGTGAACAACACCGGACCCAGCACATATCTCCTTTTTGGACTTGAACTTTATTGTTGGACCTTTACATGGACCTTGCAGCTGGGACTTTTTGGTTTTAACTGGGGGGAGGTTTTTGCCTTGATTTAGTTTGTGGGTATATTATTTGTAGTTTGATATAGCAACTGATTTATTTTTTCTTTGATCTATGCTCATGTAGTTTTTGACAGTATATCCTATTTACTTTTTGGTTTGTTAATTACATTTATTATTTGTACTGATAATTTATCTGATTTGGGTGGGATTTAGCTAATTTGGGTGCATTAGTTATTGTTTTAAGAATGTGCTGGGGAGGCCAAAAGATGGTCAGGCAGTATTCCCTCACCAGGCTCAGGGAATTGCGCCCTTTTGACTGCCCTTATTTATGAGTGGAGATCTATAAACGTTGTCAATCCCTCGGGATTGCCAGAAGGTGCAGGAAGAGGGGGGGGAGAACTGGCCTGGTGGGGGAATGGAAAGAGGGGAACGAACTGAGGTGGTAGGGACCTGGCGATGCCCTGGGGTGAAATGTTGTCAGGACAGGGTTAATCTGTCTTGTTCCCATACCCAAGGGCCCAGCAATTGAGAGTCAAGGTCTTCCTCAGCATCTCATCCAACCCAGGTGGTGTTATGTAATGCCAGGTCCATCAAAAACAAGACAGCCATTATAGCTGATCTTGTTAAAACGGTGGATCTGGCATGCATCACCGAGACTTGGCTGGATAAAAATGCAGGCCTAGTATTGGCTTCTGCAGTTCCAGCTGGGTTCTCAGTGATTCACCGCCCGAGGTTGGATCCGAGGGGTTGGGGTGTAGCCATCTTTTTTTAAGGCTGAACTGGGCTTTGTGGATGTTCCAGTGGGGACCACCAGATCCTTTGAGTGTATCATGGGAGAGGGTGTAGGCTGCAGGATACTCTCATTTACCATCCACCAGGTGATGGGGGTTTATTCTTGTAGGAGATAGCAGACTTCATCGTCGACATGGTATTGGAGTCTCCAAGGTGGATAATTCCAGGTGGATAATTCTGGGGGACTTCAATGCCTGGGTCGACAAACTCTCGCAATTTGGTCGAAATCTCCTCCAGCTAATGACAATGCTGGGCCTCACACAGGTAGTTAACTTCTCTACCCATATAGAAGGTCACTCATTAGATCTGCTGTTCCTCCTGGGGATGGAGATCTCTGACTTAAGGGTGGAACCAGTCAGTTGGTCTGACCATCACACCATAGGGTTCAGTTTCGGGATCCCCCCCAAATGGACCTACCCCTTCGGAGATGGTCATGTACCGCCCTTTAAGGGGAGTTACCCCAGATGGTCTGTCAGCGGTTCTGGACCTATCAGGATTGCTGGGTGAAAGCACAAGTCCAGGGGACCTTGCACTAGCCTATAATAAGGCAGTGGGAGATGCCTTGCACTTGATTGCTCCTGTTCGTGTTCTACCACTCACTCTTTGCCCAAGGTCCCCTTGGTATGATGGGTCCCTGAAGGAGCTGAGGCAGGTCGGTCGAAGGCTGGAGAGAGCATGGCAGAAGTCCGGCCTGGATGCTGACAGGCTTAGATTGATGGAACACTGTAAGCGCCATCAATCATAAATCACCCGTAAGAAGGCAGAGTTCCTGTCCAGGTAGATTTCTGCTGCGCAGAATCAACCGGCTCAACATTTCCGAACTGTTGACAGATTGTGCAGACCAATCTGTCTCCAGTCCAGAAGAGCTTTTTCACAAATTAAGTGTGATGAGCTAGCTCGGTTCTTCACAGATAAGGCTGCCAGAATCAGGTCCAGAATCAGTCCGGCTCTCTCTCTATGAGGGGTTGCGGAGGTCAATGGGAGGTAGTGAGCACCCAGTCTGTCTGGGTGGATTTCAGCCGACCGGAATTCATGGACATGGTGAAGATTGTCCAGACTTTGCACCAAATCTGTTGTAGTTTGGATCTGGGCCCTACCCCCCCTTTTAGTAGGGTGTGTAGATGTTATCTGCCAGATTCTTTTTTTTATACTTTCTTTATTTTTGATCATTTTAAGGATTAGACATTTTACATACAATTATTAACTATGTACATGCATAGGAGTTAATTGACATTTTCTTTAAATTATAAACTATCTTATAATAGCGACAGGGATAATTTAAGTTATGAAAGGAAGAAAAGAGAAGAAAAAGAGCACATATATACATACATATATATGCTCCCCTATGCACAGCATAACTCATTATTTGGCTTCTTTTTTAAAAAAATAAATCCATATCTTTAAATAGCTATATCTCCCCTCAAAGGAGTGATGTAGATGATCCATCTCCTCCAGGTAGTCTCGAATTGTGCATATTTCTTATTCAACAAAGCAGTCAGTTTCTCCATTTGATATATATCTATTACTATATCATGCCATTGGGCAATGTGGGGAGGGTTTGGGGTTAGCCAATTTCTTATCGTTTTTTTAATAGCTAGTATCAGTAGAAGCAATAGCCTCTTGGTTTTCATGTCTCTACATCCCTCGGGGAAAGCAGACAGGAAATACAAGGAGGGGTCCATCAGAACCGACGGGTCCAATATGTTTCTAATAGCTTCTCGTATTTCTTTTAAAAAAAGGTTGAATTTTTGGACAGCTCCAAAATAGATGTCCATGGGTGGCTAAATGATTTCCACTTTGCCTCCAGCAAGTAGCTTCCCCTTCATTTCTATACTTTGCCTGTATAGCTGGTGTCTTAAAGAATCTAACAGTATTCTTCCAGGCAAATTCCCTCCAATGAGGTGCTGAAGTGCCTAAATGTACATGTAGTAAATGGTTCCTCCAAATCTCATCTGCAATCTTAATATTCAGATCTTTTCCCAGGATTTTTAATGGATTCTACCGTGTCTCCCTCAAATGACCTTATAGCCCCATATAGATAAGTTATTATGTGGGTAAGATTAGCTTGGCCTTCCAGGCCTTTTTGTATAATTTCAATGAGTTTCGGAGTGGGATCTTTGCCCCAAGGCTCCTTATTTATTTTTTTAATAAAGTCTCTCACTTGGAAGTAATGGAATCTATCTTTATGTGTTATGTCATATTTCTCTTCTAATTCTGAAAATGTTACCATACTTCCCCCTTTCAGAAATTGAAATATTATGTGTAATCCCTTTCTTTCCCATGTCTTATATCCCGTGTCTATTTTGGCTGGCATAAATTTTCCTGAGTATGTTATCGACCAGAACAATGGCCTCCAAGGGTTCATTTTTTTGGAGCTCCACATCTGTTTCCAAGATCCTAGAGTTGCTATTGTATATGGGTTTTCTATATCTCCCCTTTCTTTGTCTCCCTTATCTGCAAGAAGGATCTTCTGTGGTACTCTAATATCTTCCTCTGCCAGCTCAATTTCCTTCCACTTTGCTATGTATGTAGGGTGGAGCCAATATATTACTGTGCGCAACTGAGCTGCCATATGGTGTGTTTAAAATTTGGCAAAGAAAGGCCCTCTTCTTTAGGGAGTTGTAAGATGGTTTGCCTGATTCTCGGCTCTGCATTCCCTATATATTGTATTATTTTCTTGTTTATTGCTGTATAGAACTGACTCGAATTATACAGGGTATGGTCTGGGCTAGGTATATAAACGAGGCAGTATTACCATCCTTATTGTTTCTATCTTTTGTATAAAGGGTATCGGTATTAGTTTCCATCTTTCTATATCCTTTTGTGTTTGTGCTAGCAAGGGTTTATAGTTGAGCTCATATAATTTCTTGTGGTCTAGGCTCACCCAGATTCCAAGGTATTTAAGAGAGGGGATATGCCATTTAAATTTAAAGTAATTTTCGGTTTGTGGCGAAGGTGAATAATGTACTCCCAGGACCTCTGTCTTGGTTATATTAATCCTGTACCCCGCTATTTCTCCAAACTCTGTTAAAATGTGCCACAAGGGTGGTAATGAGTTCTCCGGCTTTGTGAGGTAAACCAATAAGTTGTCTGCATAAAGGGCTAGTTTATGAATTCCCTCTCCCACCTGAATTCCTGCTATCTCTTTATGTTGTCGTATGGCCTGTGCTAGGGGTTCTAAGTATATTGCAAACAAAGGTGGTGATAATGGACAGCCCTGTCTGGTTCCCTTTGTAACTTTATTGTAGAGAGACTGAGCCATTTATTTTGATATAAGCTCTGGGGTCCTTGTATATAGAGTCAATAACCTCCAAAGCCCTGTGGGAATCCCATCTTCTCTAAGGTAGCTCTTAAAAGGCCACGCCACTCTGTCGAAAGCTTTCTCAGCATCTAAGCTGAGAAGCAGAAAGGTTCCCCGACTTGTAAGCATAATGTAATATGTGTAGTGTTCTTTTAATATTATCCTGTGCTTGCCTGTTTACTATGAATCCTGTCTGGTCTTGATTTATCAGTTCTGGGAGTAGAAGCTCCACCCTTTTAGCCAGGATAGATGTAAAAAGTTTATAGTCTATATTGAGAACTGAGATTGGGCGGTATGAGCTACAATTTGTACTATCTTTCCCAGGCTTTAGGATGCTGGTTATAGTTGCATATCTCCATGTATCTGGGTACCCTCCGTTTTGTTGCACCTCTCTAAACACTCCCCCAAGTGTGGGTAATAATGCTTCTCGGAACGCATTATAGAACTCTCCTGAGTATCCGTCTGGGCCAGGGCTTTTGTTGGTCTTAAGGTTTGTTATAGCTTTATTTAGTTTGTCCTCTCTTATTGGGGAGGTCAGACTCTGTTGTTGTGTCGGGGATAAGCTAGGTATTTTTAAATTATTTAAGAACCTCATCATTTTCTCCTTGTCTATCTCCTGTTCCGGAGTGTATAGATTTTGATAGTAGTTCAGGAAAGCCCTCTCAATACGGGAAGGTTCTCCTATTAGATGTCTCTTTTCTGGGTCTCTGATTTGTGTGATAATCGATTGGGCTTCTTTCCTTCGCAGCCTATGTGCCAGAAGTCTAGTTGCTCTTGGTCCTCCCTCATAGTATTTTTGTCTCAGGTTTTGCAGATCTTGTTCTGTCCTAACATCTAATATTGTGTTGCAGTTTACTTTGGATTTCTTGTATAACAGCTTTATAGCTTAGGTCCCCTGCTGCATGTCTTTCCTGGGCCTCTCTCAATTGTATCTCTAGTTTCTCCTGTTGCAGATTTTGTTGTTTTTTGTACCATGATGCGTATTTAATTATAACCCCTCTCAGTACTGTTTTAATCATATCCCACAACGTTGCCTTTGTTAGGTTAGGGGTTTCATTTTCTTTTATTATTTGGGGAATTCTATTCACTATCATCTCCTTAAACTTCTTCTGTTTTAGAAGAAAGTTATTAAATTTCCATAATGTTCTCCGTCTCCTACTTGGCCAACTCAGACGTAGTGTCAGCATTGAGTGGTCCGATATAGGATTAGGTATAATTTGGCAGTCTTGTACCAAGTATATGGAGTCCCTAGAGATATGGAGGTAATCTATGCACGTATATATTTTGTGAGGTGCTGAATAATGAGTATAAGCTTTCACCTTGGGATGCTTATGACGCCATACATCTACCCACTGCATATCTTGGAAGTATTTAATGGCTATCCTCTGAATTGCCTTTCTTTTTTGAGGTTGTTTTTTAGATGTGTCTAGTGGTTCATATATCATATTATGATCCCCTCCTAAAATCAGGGTCCCCCTTTGATGTTCTGTTATTTTCCGACACAATTTCTTCATTTCCTTTGACTCTGATCTGGGTGGTACATATATAGAGGCTACTGTAACCAAATGTCCTTCTAAGTGCCCTGTGACTATAGCCAGCCGTCCCTCTTTATCTATGTATGTACCCGTTTGCTGAAATTGTATACCGTGAGGGATCAACACCTGTCCTCTCCGTTTTCCCGCTTGATATGATGAGGCCACCACTGTTTTGAACCCGTATTTAGCTAATTTACTGTGCTCTTCTTTTGTTAAATGTGTCTCCTGTAATAAGACAAAACTTGGCTTCTGTCTCTTCATTAGGGTCATTATTTTACTTCTCTTTATGGGATTATTGATGCCATTAACATTAAGGGAACATATACCTATCTGCATCTGTCTATTCATCCCTTCTGTCTACAGTTTGTCATCTTGTTCCATTCTTTCCTTAATTTGTCCATTATCCCCTGTTCAATGACCATGCAGTGTGTTTGTTCACTCTCTCATTCACAATTCTCCTATGCAACCAATTAACATACATAACATTTATAAGGTACTTTACCAAACTAAAGTTTTGAACTTCATAACTATATACATGTTTGCTTCCAAGGTTGGAGTGAGTAAAAATACTCCCTCTACATTTACCAAGGGGTACTTCTGTTCCGGAAGCCCCCTTGGTAGGGGGAAAATATGAGTTGCCACGCACTCCTCTCCCCCAGGTCCCTCCTTCTTCGAGACCTTGTATAGTAGCCCACATCTCTCCCCTCCTTTATCTCCCCCTGGGGAAAAAGAAAAGAAGAAAAAAAAGAAAGAAAAAACCAACTCTTCCCTTTGCTACCCGGAGATAGGAATCCCCCCTCTCTTTTGTTATACATCCCCTCCAGAAATGCTTTATTTTCAATCTCTTTTTATGGTATAAATCTACCTTCTCCTCCTTTCCATCTCTCTTGGTATTCCTTAACACTTATCTTATTAATCATCTCTCCTCAATTCTCCTTTAATCTGTGTTTTAGTTCTCTCCTTATTGCTGCAAGTGGATCTTCAATTCTAACCCCCCACACTTTCAAGCACTTCTTCCCATTCTTTCCTTTTCACCCAGCTTTAGATTCACCGTCAACTATGTTGAGCTCTGGCTTCAGTGCATCTTTCCCTCTTAGTCATTTGAATCTCCCTGCCCTTCCATGCCCTTTTCCATTCCCTCTGTCTCATTCCCCTTTATTTACTACTGTCTCTCTATTCTCCTTGTCTTTCGTTTTCATTTAATATCAAAGATCTGCATCTCCAGTCTCTATATACTTTAAATAAAGTCTTATTTAGTTCGTGAAAAGTCACATTGTGAGGTAGACGCGATATTCCCCCTACGTGAAACTCGCATCCTTCCTAATACCATGCGATGCTTTGTTCAGTCTCTCAGCCCCAGAGTTATTTTTCTACCTCTCAAGTAGCGCCGAGTCTTCGTACTTCTCCTTCCTCCTCAGTCGCTTTGTCGAGTAGTCTCCGCACATCTCGCAAGGATTGCAGCACTGACTGTTGAGCTCCTCGGCCCTGCCTATTCCTGATCATCTTCTTCCACTGCGTCTTTTCCGGTTTTGGGTTCCTCACTTCCTCTCCCTCCGACTGGGAAACCCATCCCCTCTTCTGTAGTTCCTGTTTAGACTCTTCTGGGGTTTCATATACTTTAGTCCTCGAGTCCCACATGACCTTCAACTTTGATGGGAAAGGCGTTTGGAATTTTACCCTGTGCTCTCTGAGGACTTTGAGCAGAGGTGAATATGCTGCTCTCTTTTTTGCTATTTCTGCAGGGTAGTCGTGATCGAATATTAATCTCGCTGTGTTGTATTTCACTATTCGCTTTTGCACGCTGTTCGTAAGATAAATTCTTTATCTCTGTAGCTTGATAGTTTTAATACTATTGACCTTGGTCTCACTTTAGGATCTGTAGGTTTATTTGCCAGGATCGATGCGCCTCTCGACTTTGAATTTAAAAGTGCCAGGTAGTTCCAAACGTCCTGCAATAGATCTGTCACAAAATCTTCCATACGACCTGTTTCGGTGTCCTCTGGGAGACCATAAATTCTAATATTGTCTCTCCTTGATCTTGCCTCTAGGTCTAGCAGTTTTCTTGTATTTTTCTTGTGTATTTATGAGATAGTCCAGCTCGTGCACCTCCTTATTTCCTCCTCTGTTTCGCTAGTCTTTGTTCTGTTCTTTCAGTCCTGCTTTCCATCTCTTGTATTTTGGAGTTTAAGGTTTGGAATTCTGTTCTGGTTTCAGCTCTAAATGATTTTAGCTCTGCCATTATTATTTCAAAACGGGACCGCGAGAGGTGCTCCATTTCCTGATCAGTATCCGCATAGTATGCCATGCTGCTAGCTGGAGAGGCGCTTCTGCTGTAGACTGTTTCAGTTGGGAATCCTCCTCCATCCTTGGTATTCGTCGATTTCTTCCCCTGGGATCGGCCTGGCTTGTGTCCCCCTGACATTTCTTTCCTTTTTCCTGGTGTTATAATTAACTTTTCCGATGGTCTGGGGGTTTTATTTCTCATGGGAGATTGGAGCCTTATTTCAGAGCTGCCATCTAGTTGGTGACGTCACCGTAAGTCCCCGTTATCTGCCAGATTCTATCTGAAATTGTATGGAGATCCTTGGAGAGGGGAGTCTTTCCAGACCCCCTAAAGGAGGCGGTCATTTGACCACTCCTTAAAAAAACCTCCTTGGAGCCAGACAATCCAACTAACTACCGACCTGTCTCTAACCTGCCCTTTGTGGGGAAGGTTATTGAGAAGGTGGTTGCACTGCAACTGGACGATCACTTTGTAACTCATAATGTTTATGAAGCTCTTCAGTCTGGTTTCAGGAAGAGGCATAGCACAGAGACTGCCCTTTTTCGGGTACTAAATGATCTCCTAATGGCGAGAGATCGAAAGGCTTGTACCATCTTGGCCCTTCTTGATCTCTCAGCAGCCTTTGACACTGTGGACCGTGGAGTGCTTTTGGAGACCCTGTTGTTCCTTTGTGGACTGTCAGGTACAGTCCTCGAATGGTTTTGATTGTTGCTCATAAGCGGGTCTCAGAGGGTGGTCACCGGAATTTATTCCTCTGACGCCCTCCCCCTGTCCTGCGGGGTGCTGCAGGGCTCCATACTGTCACTCATGTTGTTCACAGTGTATATGCTGCCATTGGGAGATATCATCAGGTGATACAGGTTGAGTTTTCACTGTTATGCAGATGATACTCAGCTGTATATGTCCTTCGTGCCCGGACAGGTTGAAGTGATCTCTATGCTAAATAGTTGGCTCTCCGAGATCAAAGACTGGATGAGCACGAGTTGGCTGAGACTGAACCCGGATAAGACTAAGGTGCTGGTTGTGGACCCAGGTTGCCTAGGGGCAAGGCACGGGTCAGGCCGATGGCTTGATGGTGTCCAGCTCACTACCTCAGATCGGGTGCGTAACCTGGGCAATATTTTTAACGATGGCTTGACCCTGAAAGCTCAGGTGTCAGCTGTAGTTAAATCCTCATTTTACCATCTGAAGAATATCGCCTGGGTGAAACACCTGGTTCACCGGGCGACCTTCCAACACTGGTCCATGCCTTCATTGTTACCCATCTTGACTACTGTAATGCCCTCTACCTAAGGCTATCTGGGGATGATATCTGGTGCCTGCAGCTAGTGCAGAATGCTGCAGCCAAGCTGCTGACTGATACTTCTAGGACCAGACACTTTCTGCCTGTGCTGTGCAAACTGCACTGGCTGTCAGTTCATTGATGGATCACCTACAAGGTAGGCCTGCTTACCTTTAAAGCCCTACACGAACAAGGACGTGGCTACCTGAAACATCTCCTGACTCCCTACTCCCCCAATCATCCTCTCCAATCCGCCGACAAGGGACTGCTAGAGATTCCCAGGGTTCGCCTAAAATCTTCTGGAGCTCGTGCTTTTTCATTTGCATCATCAACCCTGTGGAATTCTCTACCTCATCTGTTAAGAGAATGCCTGACCGTCTGTAGTTTTAAATCTATGTTAAAAACATATTTATTTTCATTGGCTTTCCCAGACTGATTTTAAATAATTTATATTGTCTGTTTATAATATTGTGGTTTTATACTGTGTACAGCGCCTTGACTTCGAAAGGTGCTATATAAATAAAGATTTGCTTGCTTGCTTGGGAGGAAACTAGAACTTGCTGTTTCAGGTCATCGGTGTGTTGGTCCCACTGGACCCTCAGCGTCCATCACGGAATCCACATGTGCAATCTGGCTAAAGGAACTGTAATGATGGCCGCAGCCATCAGGCCCAAGAGCCTCAGAAAAGTCCTGGCCGTAACATAATGGCTGTTGTACAGCAGCTGGGCAAGGACCATCAAGCGGTCCGCCCTGTCCCGCGGTACAAATGCGAGACCCTGAGTCGTGTCCAATATTGCCCCAATGTACTGAAGGCACTGGAAAGAGGTCAAGACTGACCATGATTCCCAGTGCATGGAACAGCTATATGATGCACTCTAGAGTCTGGAGCAACTGGCCCCTGGATCATGTACTGAGCAGCCTATTGTCCAGGTATGGGAAAATGTATAGGCCCTCCCTCCTGAAAGCTGCAGCTACCACCGTTAAGCATTTGATAAAGACCCGTGGTGCTGAGGATAAGCCAACGGATAAGGTTGAAAACTAATAGTGCTCCCCTGGAATGGGAGCCTGAGGTACTACTGATTGGGGTACACACTGTGATGTGCAGGTACACATCCTGCATGTTGAGAGAGCATAGCCAGTCTCCCTTGAGCAGCAGTAGCTGCAGACCCTGTACGGTCACCATCCTGAACCTTTTGTACTGGACATAGCAGTTCAGATCTTTCAGATCCAGAATGGGCCTCAAATCCCCCCTGGATTTGGAAACCAGGAAGAAGTGGGAATAGCAGCCCCTGCTTCTCGGGAATGGGTTCTATGGCCCTTTTCTGTAGCAAAGTTTGAATTCCCCCCGCAACACCAGCATGTGAGCTGGAGGGTGATGGGACTGAACTGAGGGTGACTCTGAGGGCCACTCTAGAAGTTCTAGAGTGTGGCTTTGCTCTACGATCTGTAACATCCATGCATCTGCTGTGGTCTCCTGCCACCTGTTTAGATGGAGGGAGAAGTGACCCCTGACCACCACCTTTTGAGAATCTGGGGGGTTGGGGTCTAAAAAGGAGTCATACTGAGGTAGCATCTGTGGCTGGGCCAAATGACCTTCCGGGGCAGGCAGTGGCAGCAGGGTAGGCAGGGTTGCTGCCCAACACTAGCTTGGGGCCTGGTGCCCTGCTTAGGTTTGCTGTAGGCTTGCCAAAAGGGGGCCCTCTGGGTACTTTTGGGCTGGGTGTATTAAAGGGAGTGAACTGACCACAGGGTTCTGCCCAAAGCCTGCAGGTCAGCAAGAATGTCCTGCACATCTGCCCCAAAAAAGTCTGTAGCATTTGAAGGTGGCATTCAGGATGGACTGTTGAACATCAGTGGCAAACCCAGAGACTCTGAGCCAAGAATGGTGCTCGAGACAGATGTCCATTGCAACTGCTCTCCGAGAGGCATAGGCTGCATCACAGGCTGACCTTAAGAGATGCTTGCAGACATCTGCCCCTGACTTAAAGGTCCTGAGGCGCTCTGCTCATTCTCTGGGAGGGCTTCTGCTGCTGCCTTGGCATTTCTCTAGAGAGTGTTCTGGTATCTGACCATGTGGGCTATGTAGTTCATGATACTGATGGAGAGAGTGGCAGAGGCAAATGTCTGTTTGCCTAGAAGGTCCAGCTTTCTGAAGTCTTTGTGTGGTGAAAGAGAGCGGAGATGTTTAGGTCTCTTAGTCCTGTCGTGGACAGTCTTGATAACCACAGAATCTTCCTGTGGCTGTTCAGCGTAAAAGGGCTTCCCAGAAGGAGTCTGGTATAGTTTATGGGTCTTCTTGAGCATGGCAGGGATCAGGTTAGGCCTGTACCAGGCAGCCATGGTGGCATCCTCAAAGGCCACCATCAAAGGTGGGATTATGATCAGTGGAGAGTCTGGAAGCTCCAGATACTCTAAGGTTCCTCTGGATAATGTCCTGCTCCTCTGCATGGAACCCCATGGTAGTCTATAGTTGTTTCATGACTGCAATACAAAAGGGGTCATGGGGGGTAGACCTTGGGTGTATTTAGAGAAGTCCTGCCCCCTCCCCAGAGGAGATGGTAGAAGGAGAAGCGGGGGTGGCAGCTCCATCCTTGAAGTCCTCTTAATCCTCATCCTGTGGGAGGCAATCAGGATGATACTCATCCACATCGCTGGGTTATGCAAGAGGGTCCGATGGTGTGAAAGAGCAGACAGCAAACTGGCCACAGTGCCGCAGAAGGCATTGACAGAGGGCCGGGCCCAGTAGGCCCCGGCATCGTCGGCCCTGATAGAGGGGCAAGATGATGCATAAAGTCCCAGAAGGAGTACAACATCACTGGGACATTGACAGTTATCACCGAGGTAGGCTACAGTGTCGGCAGAGGGCCTGGCGCAGGTGAAGCAGGCTGAGGCACCGGTGCCAGAGGCTGGGGCCATGGCGTCATCAGAGCAGCCAGAGACATCGACAGGCAGGACTAGGTACCCGTCATCAACGAAACAGCCTGAGGTGACAATGGGGGAGACTGTGCCCTCGACATTGAAGCAGAACTTGTAGCGAAGGCCGCAGGCGTCACTAGGGAGACTGGAGCCCTGTGGGCAATGGGCCACCACCGGCTGAGGTCAAGCCAGAAGAGAGGCCTGGAGCAAGGGCATCACTGGGGAAGGGAGAACCCTTGACGGCAACAGATCAACGCTGGCCGGGAATGGTCCGGGCGGAGCTCTCAAGCTGTGAGCCCTAATAAAAAAGGGGACAGAACAGCAGGGGCTGAGAGAGCTGTGGAAGCGAGAGAAGACCGGGCACTGAGGTCCTCAAACCCATTATGGATAGAAGAGAGGGGGAGCTGGAAATGCTGACCCTGCAGTGGATATGGTGTGAGCTGCAGCAGAGGTCGTTGCCAGGGCCAACAATGACTCAGCCACAGCTGGTGCCCTAAATGGCAACTGCCAGCGAGCCAGGAAGACTGGGCCCTGAGTTTGTCCTTCCCGACAAATTTGTCCCAGGCCTTGGAGGAGTGGGAGCCCATGGACAAAGCCAGGGAAGTGGAGGAGCTTCCGGCCTGGAGCTCCTTCTCCATCTCTTTTACCTTCCATTCTAGTAGGAAGTTTTCGAGGTCCTTCTGGTGACATCACCTGGTAGCCTGGTTGAATTTGCAGCACACCTCACAGGTCTTCTTGCTATGGTCTGGGCTTAGGGCGCAGGCACCACGGTCATCCTTATCAAAGATCTTCTTTCTGCACTCACAGAAATGGAAATGTTTTACAGTATCAGTAGGCATAAAAGGAAGTGTAAAATCACTCTGGAGTAAAGTGATTTAGGGTAACTAGGGTGAGAAAAGAAAAAAGGAAAACAGGGACCATGGTTTTCCATTTTTACCGGTAACACTGGTAAAAATCATGGAATCTTGCTTGATTTGCAGATTCTGAATTCTTGTACTGGTACTTCAAGGAAATTGCATGTCACTGCACAGACTCCTTAAGATTTCAGCAACTTCTTTAATTTTCCCTTTCTATGCCCCCTTCTCACAGCATCAGTCTCCACTTCTCAGAGATCTCTAGGCTATGTATCCCCTAGCTTTGCCCCAGGTAATGCTCAGGAGTCCCCATGGGCCTGCCCCCATCCTGCCTGGGTTGTACTCCCCAGGCGGGAAGGGACCCCAGGTCATCCCCTCCAGAGTCCTTATTGTGTGTCAGGCAGCCCAGTCGGTCCCTCATGGAGCCTGGTTATGAAGTCTGGGGCAGCCGGGTCCTTTCTACAGGTGGCCGATGTTGAGTGATTGTTCCTGGTTTTCTGGTCTCTGTCCCTGACAGCACTGGCACTCGAGGGGATCCAAGGAGGTAGGGCATACACAGAAACATAGACTTTGACGGCAGATAAGGACCGCTTGGCCCACCTAGTCTGCCCATTTCCCTACCAGGAGGATAAGCTGCAGAGCCTATTTAACCAACAGCCTATTTCTTACTACCCCCCCACAAAAATTGCCTTATGTCTCTCCCATGCATTCTTGAATTCTCCCACAGTTTTAGATCCCATAACCTCCTCAGTAAGGCTGTTCCATACGTCCACCACCCTCTCTGTGAAAAAATACTTCCTCACATTGCCCCTGAGCCGTCCCCCCTCTATCTTCAAATTGTGTCCCCTTGTTCTTGCACATCTCTTTTTCTGAAAGATGCTACCCTCTTGGACTTTGTTGATTCCACTGAGGTACTTAAACATTTCTATCATGTCCCCCCTCCTTCCTTCTCAAGGGTGCATATATAAGCTCCTTTAGTCTCTCCTCGTATGGCTTCTCTTGCAGACCCTGCACCATTTTAGTTGCCCTCCTCTGAACTGCCTCCATCCTGTCTATGTCCTTCCGGAGATGGGGTCTCACCAACTGTCTGTACAGGCACGCAGAGACATGTCACTGCTCCAGATCCCAGCCAGCGTCCTCCCCTCCCAACTGCTCTGCAGCCCCGTTGCACCACCACCACCCATGGTCACCCAGGTAGTGGTAAAGCAGCAGGGCCTGCAGACCACCCTCCTCCTCCTCGGACAGCAGCCCCCTGGGCGCTCAATCCTACTCCCCCGACCAGACTTCCAGCAACCTGAGTTCGCTTCCAGCCCCTTGGTCGCTGGCACTGCAAGCAGTAATGCTACTGCAGCGCCGGCAGGCTGGCCCAGATTTCAACATCTTAAAATGAATGCTGCTCTGCTTCACATTCTTTCTGCTTTGCTGCTTATAGAATCAGTAAGAAAACCACTCGCACTGCTTTGTTGTAATCAGCCGTGCTTCAATTTAACCACCTATGCTTCCCACCAATCTGTCCATCACCTGAGGACTGCTTTCCTTCCTGAAACCACAGTTTTCATTTAGTATGTGCCTAAATGTCTTTTACTATTTACACTATACTGGATGATACAAAAAAAAAGAAAATATCAGCACACATGAGCAGAGCCACTGGAAAACTGCGGGAAAAGTAACCTGAAATTGCAGAGATTTTTTGCAAAAATTGCTGGAAAGTTGTGGGAGTTCTACTGTAGACCCTGAGTGCTTCAGAATAAAGTCATTTTTTTCTTTAGTGAACTCTTTTTAGTGCTCACCCTGTGATCAGGGCATCTCTCGGAGGTGCCCACTCTGACAACTCCTCTGCTTCCCTGCCTGAAGCCCGTCTCCCCTCCAGCTCCCCCACCGGACTTCCTAGCCCCCTGGATCACTCCCCGGGGAGGGCCCGCCTCTCCTACTTGATGGTCTGTTACGAGGGTCTTTCTAGAGAGGGGCTGGGGCAGCTGTTGAGTAGATGGCCTGTTGCTGGGGATGTGGGCGTAGTCCACTGAGGCCTCATCGCCTCCCTAGTCCCGGGGGGGGATTTTCTCTTAATTGTTTTTCCCCCGGAGTGCAGACGTGCAATGCCGGCAGCGCACCGACGTGCAGCCGGCTGCCGCCACTCCGCCCTGACATAGCATCGAGTCTCACTGCCTTGTAGGTCTCCACCAGGGGTCGCAACGGAAGGAGGCATACCAGATGCCCACGCTGTTAGGGAAAAGCAGTCCTCCAGACACTCAATCCCCTTCCTCCCCACCGACCCAAGCTCATTCCTGAACCCGGGTCGCAGACGTGGCGCGAGGTGTGGTGTCCAGTGCCTCAACCCTCAGTGCCACCGGGCCAGCTTCACAATAAATCCTTTACTGCTTTCTGCAGCAAATATTAATCAGCATAAACTACTAAATGAATACACCGACGCCTGGATATATTTTAAATATGAAGAAAAACCTATGTTCCTAAAATGAATCCTTAATGGATAAGATGTGTTGCCTCTCTTCCAAAACTTAAAAACATCTGCCTCATACAGTGCTAAATAGAGTCTATTTAGGGAGCCACAGAAAATCAATATTAAATAAATCCAGAATAAACAAATGTTATCTGTTTCTGGATGTAGAATAATGAAGCCTGATCAAAAGCTATTTACAGTGCTCTGTCAACTATTCGCCCATTTTGGTGTAAGAAAAAATAAGTAGATGGAGTGGCGAATAATTCAGCTTTAGTAAAATGTTGTAAAGTGTTTAATGTTCATAGTTTGCACTGCAGGTACCGTGCACTATTACTTGAAATCATATATTAAAACATTTTATCTGGAATATAAACGTACTATAATACAAAATGATTGTACCAACACAACGTATAAACTGTACTCTTGGCTCAAGTGTAAAAATAACTTTTTAATAAAAAAAGATATTAAAAGAAACAAAAACATACGTGGGTGTTATGATGGCTGACAGTATAGCTAGTGGTTAGAGTAACAAACAGTGACTAAACTGGGTACATCCAGCAGACTTGGGTTTGATTCCCACAACCTCCACTTGCATGCTGTGCGACTCTGAGCAAGTCACTTAACCTTCCCAGTGCTCCTGGGTCACCCCTGAAAAATGAAAATTACGTACCTACTGTAATTATGATCTTTCTGTGTATCTTCACCATTCATCACATATGGGGTACTTGGCCAGAGGTCAGGACCCCGCGGGAGCTTTTTTTTTTTTTTTTGGGTAGGTGGAGCAGGCGATGTCTGTGCCGCCCGAGGCAGACGTTTCACGGGTGCCGCAGGTTGGCCGTTAGGTGCCGCCGACCCGCCTGCCTGCCAGTTCTGAGTCACCGAGAGGTGAGGAAAAAAGAGGGTTGGGAGGGTGGGACAAGAAAGTCCAAGGGACAGAAAAAGGAAAAGATATAAAAACCAAAAGGAGAAATAAACGACTGAGAGGACAGAGCAGGAAGAAAAAATCAAGATACTAGAGAGTTTGGGAAGGGGGCCCCAATCTCTGGAAACAGAAAAGGACAGGAGTTAGGGAAGGATAGGGAATTAATGAAACATAAATGTTTAACATGAGAGGGGGGAAAAACACCAGTAACATGCTGTATTCTGCCCTGTTTCTAGATTGTATAGGAACTGCAAGGAGTAGCCAAGAGGCTTAATCACCAGAATTCAAGGCACAGAATCACTGGGCAAAGAAACTCCTTTATGGCAGAAAACGGATCTTTTAAAGGAGACAGGGAACAGAGGTTCTGCCCCCTCTCACATGAAAAAATAAATTTTTAGTAGGGATAAATCAACTTTAAAACATGTCCAGTGGACAAGTAAACTGAGGCTTGAAGAGGAAGAGAAGGAGGCAAGGATGGAGGGCAACCATCCACTCCCACTCCACAGGAGTGGAGCCAGAGCACTAGAGAGGGAGTGCCGCCCCATCCTGACCACTCTCCCCCCCCAGATATACCATCCCACCATGTGCCCCAGATTACCCCTGACAGAGAGGGGGCATGGAAAGGCACAAGCGGGAGGGGATCAGGGACTGAGGCCCCAGGGGATGGCGGGTGGGGTTGTGATGAATGGTGAAGATACACAGAAAGATATAATTACGGTAGGATCGTAATTTCATATCTTATCTGTGTCAATCTTCACCATTCATCACATATGGGTGAGGCTAAGCCCCAGGGCTTTTTTTTTTTTTTAAACCTAAAGGACAGAGTCCCTTAGCTCTCAGTGGGTGACACACTTAAGAGGGAGAACATTCTGGGCCTGGAGAGTCCCGAGAGTGGGGAGATTGAGACGGGGACCCTCCGGAGGGGGAAGGAAATTACCCCGACAGACGCCGCCTCACCCTGCGGGAAAAGAGATAGATCCTGTGGTGCGCAGAGTTAACCACCCTACGCCGGGCCAAGGGTGACAACCAGGAAAGAAGCAGCCATGCCGTCCGCCTAGTGCAGATCGCTGTCCCTATGATCCTGGTAGCTACCTCATTGGCGTCATACAACACCCTTGCTTGGTGCCTTGCTAGCTCCAGGCCATGCGCAGAGAGTGCAATGGCTTGTCTGGTTTGCTTCGTGTCAGGCAAAAAGGCTAGAAGCTGACCCAGCCTGGACCACAAGAGCCTGTCATAGGCTGCATAGTGGGCCTAATGTGTGGAACTAGAAAGCAGCAACCGAGCCGAGTAGAAAGTCCTCCTACCCCGAGGAGTCTTGATCTGGGGGCTGGTCACGGTGAAGGGCGCAAAGCCCATCGGGAGTGTCCAGCTGCGTCAATCCAGACTGCGGATGAGGCATGGAACCTGGAGACTCCGGGGGGGGTGCAATACCCCTTGCAGAGATCCCTAGGGGCGGGAACGCTGGAAAAGGGTCTCTGCCAGGAACGCAACGACGCCTCCCTAAAGGGAGCAGGCCGGGGGGGGGGCACCACAAGGGTGTCCTCACTGAAGTCGCCCAAAAAGGTGTGCGCCAAGTGCTCCGGATTGCTCTGAGTGACAGGAGAAAGATGCAGGTCCTCCAACATCCTCATGAGGAATTGCTGATAATCCGCAAGATCAGCGGCTGGGGAGATGTGGACAGAAGGCTCCTCTCCCCCAGAAGAGGGGGATGAAGAGTTAGAGGACCTCAACTGTTCAGAGGGTGGCTGCTTGGGGGGAGATTGAAAAACCAGTCTGTCTATTGCCCTGATGTAAGTGGGAAAGCGAGCAGCCACAGCTCTAAACTGCTCCTAGGAGAGAGGTCCGCTAGGACCAAGGATGCCTGGGAGCGCAGGAGAGTGTGGCAGAGGGATGGGGACAGAGCCGAGAAGAGAAGTCGGCTGACCTCCACCTGGGCTAGGGAGCAGACCAGGAGCGCCCGATGATGAAGGTGCTCCAGAAGACTCCACAGCTGACAAATGAACAAGCATTTCAGAACTTACTTGGCTGTGCCTGGCAGAATCCCCCACTGTGAGGTGACCGGGGCTGTACAGGTCTAGAAGGACGGTCCCCTACCTCAAAAGAACGGGGCTCTCTCAAAGAAAGTGAAGAGGAAGAGCGGAGATCTGCACTTCGGCTTCTTCCAGAGCCCGGATGGACCCCCGAAAAAGGCCTCTGCGCAGACCTCATGCCCCTCGACCCCTCTGAATCTGAGAGTGCCCTCCTCCTTGAGATGGCCAGCCTAGGTGTCATACAGCCCTGGTCAGTACCCAAAGGGGCTATCCATGGCACACTACCCTCCCCTCCCCTCTCGTAGGTGCTCTGATCGCCCCAAAGTTGGGCTATCCAGGCACACCACATGAGGGGGTAACACTGCTGAGGGGTCAGCGAACCCTCCAAGGCCGGGCTGCAGTGCAATGGTGGCATGCACCACTGCTACTGGTCAGCGCCCCTGACCCAAGCCTCGGAAGTCGCCGTCCGCTCCTCAGAGGTGGGCTGACTCCAGTCTGTCGAAGACACCACAAGACTGCCCACACTAGCAGCTAGTTCCAGGGAGCCAGACTGCCCGTCTGACTCACAATCCGCCTCCGAAGAGGTGGAGACCGAGGCCCTGTGCCAAACAGTAGATAGGCACCTTTCGCCATCCCTACCAAACAGGGTGCCAGAAATGGAAATTGCACCCGAGCCGGTGCCAGTGCCCTCCGCAGCACCACGAACGGCGGCCAAAGAGGACACGGCCCCAGCCCGAACAGCAGCCGCGGAGTCAGGATCCTGCCACGGCTCCACCGCGCCCCACGGCGCCGAGGGAAGAGACGGCGCAGACAACGGCTCCAACGGTGCCGCGGACGACACCAAAGTCAGCAACCCCCACAGCGCCGACCAGCTGCACGGCACCGTGAGCGGCGCTGAGAGCAGGAACGGAGCCAACAGCTCCAACAGCGCCATCTGAACCCCCCACGGCACCATGCCTATGTCTGGCATTGCAAATGGCTCCTGAACTGGACACGGCACTTCGCTCAACCGGGGCCAAGGCAAGGAGAAGAAAGGGTCATGGGGTACAGCCTCCTATGGCGCTGATAGCAGTATCGGCACAATGAACGGTGCCAACAGCAGCCACGGCACTGAGTGATGGACCGGCGCCGACGACTCCACCAGGGCCCACGGCGCCACAAATGGCACCAAGGCCCGAAATGGCGCCAACCGACGGCATCGAGGATGGCACCAACCCGGGCCTTGTGAACCATGGGTCTGACACCGGGGAGCCTTCACCCTGAAGAGGCGTTGCCATGGCGGTGCCTCCCGCCTGCCCCCGGCGAACAGACTGAGCCTCCTGCACCGCCGGGAGGAGCCGCCAAAGGCTCCTAGAAGCCGAGGCTCCTCCTCCTTAGTCCCAGACAGAACCGGGAGGGACCCGGAGGAAGGCCAGAGATCATGGCTTGGCCCGGCGAATGCACACCAGGCCTCGAAAGTCGGCGAGCTCGCCCCACTTTCCATGCGCATTGTTCAATGACCTGGCGGTCCACGGAGTAGCAGGCGTCCTGCGAATCCATGTCATGAAGCGGGCCAAGACACGAAGGCAATAGTCGCTGGTTGGTCGGGTGACAGAAAACTTTCAGCCGCATAGGCACCGTCGCATGGGGGGGGGCCGACCAGTCTTTGAAGTCTTCTTGCCCTCCGACTTAGACATGACCTAAGGGAAAAAATACAATACAAGACTCAACATCGCTGTAAAAAATAAAATATGGAAAGATCTTACCGGCGACGTCGAGTGGCTAGCAGAACCGGCAGGAGAACAGACAGACTTGGCGTCGAAATTTCTTGAGAGAACAAACTACAAAACAGGTAGGCCCTAACTCAATTGCTGGAGAAAATGTCCCACGAGGTGACCTCGATGGTGGGAGATGAAGAGCTGGCAGGCAGGTGGAGTTGACGGCGCTAACTGACATCCTCACGCCGCCACGTTGAAACGTCGCCTCGAGGGCGTCTCCAACAGCGCGTCTCCACCCCTACCAAAAAAAAAAAAAAGCTCCTCATGGGTCCTGACCGCCGTGATAGCCCATATGTGATGAATGGTGAAGATTGACACAGATAAGATCAGGCAGTGCTGCCTAGTGGGCCTTACCCAGTTTACAAAGAATATATAAAAAATATATATATATACGTTTACCACATCATACAGTAGTCAGGGTATCCTGTAATTTACTCAAGTTTTACTTGGGCTGCAATGATTTTGTATAGGTAAAGATAAATGTGCAGATACATTTTATGTGTTTTATAAGCTTGTTTTTAGACTTCAGTCAGGTTTTTATTGTATTCTTTGCATGTGAGCATCTAGGTTGTAGATTGCTAAGTACAGGATCACTGTCACCAACTAGCTTATTCAAGTTTATAATCAGCAATGCCATCCAAAATCCTCAGTTGTTTGAATGAAAGTATGTTTCACAAGGAAGAAACTGCCTTACCACTTACAAAAAGGCTTCACGGTCAGCACCCCATTTAGGTGAATGGGATCATTTGCACCTTTTCTCTCACCTGCTGTTTCAGTCTCTGTGGCAACAGAAAGTTTTCTGATAGACTGCTTCAACAAAAATCAAATGAAAAGTGTTTAAGTGTACTTTTGCTTGGCCAGTGGATTTTGAAACCAAACCAAACAACTGGATTCAAAGGAAAGCAGGGTAATATAAAACCACCCCCACCTTGCACTGCCTTGTTTCAGCCAAACCCAAGTCTGCATGCGAAATTGTCAATATATTTGACAGTACTGTATTGAAAGTGTTAATACTTTTTATACAGTTCAAAGCAAAAACTTGCAAGTGCAGTTTTTCAGGGGTCCTGCACATGGGGAATCTAACTAGGCAGCAGGGGTGGTGGATTTACAGTTTAACTGCTTCTGTATCTAACCCCTCATTCCCTCAGCTGATGCGACTGCTCGTCAACCTGAAAGTAATGTTTTTGTGTAGAAAAAATACATGCCTAAACATTCTGGCGATACCGGAGGATTAAGGATCCCCCTGGGCTCAAGATTTTTTTCCAGATAATACGGCACCTACGTGGACGTTGTCACGCAGACACATCCACCACACACATCGAAATACCATGTAAATAAGCACCATCTCCCACCCGACGACAGTTTACCAAATGCGCTATTTATTGCACAGTTCAGCAACTGAACAGAAGTTTTAAAACAGGTTGCATTCAATATTTTTGGTACTTGGGGTGGCTCTGCCCCCTTATTGCAGTCGTAATCAGCTAAATCTTTTCAGCACATAAATTACTTTTAGTTTAGGCTGCACTGAATGTAATATTTTTTTTGTGGGGCTTTGCTCCCCCCACACCTCCTGTTATTGCAGTGGTAATCAGTGTACTTCTTCCAGTATACAATGTAATATAAGTTGTCTGTGAGTACCGTGGTTACTGCAATCCATACCTCGCAACTGCTGTGAATCTTGCATAGCACTATGATTTTCACACTCAAATTTACCCTTGCACCTCAGGTTTACTGATGTTCCTCATAATGTTAGAGCTATTTCTGGACACACAAACTATTCAATCACTGAATTAATTTGATAGCAGCATTCCTTACCACTATCTGTAGACATTATTGTTTAAAATAACAAAGTGCTGCTACACATTCTGGCCCTTTGCCATGAGAGGTTGAGAGGTATGCTGCAATCTTTGTTTGCACTGGATGGAGACAGCTGCCATCTGAAAGTGTCATAATCATCCCTGTGCACATGAAGGGTCTTTAATCCTCTGGTATCACCAACAGTTTTCACACTAGATGATTTAAAACAACATTAAAAGCGAAGTCCAACTGGGCTGGGCAGTATGGGCAGGACTGTCAGGTTTAAAGTTTAACTGCTGTGCATCTAACCCTTTGATCAGCTGATGCAACTGCTCTCTCATTGCATGATTAAAACCACACAAAAAAGCCTAGTATCAGCACACTTGGAAAATCGGGGTGGAGGGGGAGAGGGGGTCAGTCAGGTGTCCTTAACTGCATTTATTTAAATGTGTGTATCAGGGAAGTTGAACTGTTAGTCTTGCTGACGTAGGAAGCTCAAGGGATGCTTGCTGATCTGGGTGTCTTTGTGTGGGATCAACTTATCTGGCAGGGTCTTACAACACTTTGTGTTCACCCACATTATCAAGGCAGCCACCATGACCCACTGAAATATGCCTCCCACAGGTCAGCACACAGTGCCTCTGCATCACACTCTAAACTCCACCAGTCCAGAGCAGGGAAATCTGGATCAGACCAGCCTACAAACCCAGATCTCCCACTTGCTAGTGTGGCAAACCCCAAGCCAACACCACTATTTTGTTTTTAATTTTGGGAGTGTTCTTTTTAAGCTGGATGGGCGAGCTGGGCTGCTGACTGTGTAAGAGCTGGCAGTTCTCCATGCTGTTGTTGTTAGTTGTGTGCCCCTGAGTAAGGGAAGCTTAGGTTCCGAGTACAGTACCCCTGAATTGCTGCATGATTGGGTGCTGTTGTCACCCTACCTGCCAGAGGGTTAGACCAGTGTGGGAGGGTGGGGTGCTGCAACAGCACCCAAGCCAGACTGCACACTCAGGGAAGCACAGCAGGTAAGGTGCCAGATACTGTGCGAAGCCCGTGGGCAAAGTGGGGCTGTTGTTGTTTGCTTTTTTTTTCTCTAAATGAGTTGGGGGGCCTCAGCATCTATACAGCCTCGAATGTGCTAATGGCCCAACTGCTGCTGACACTCTACTTGCCACTGTATAATGCCATTTGGGGTGAGTGATTTGCTGCAAACACACCCCAGTCAGAAAGCACACTCAATGACACACAGAAGTTAAGACCCCAGGGGGCTGTATGATGCTGGTGAGCAGAATAGTGCTCAATTCACATCTAAGCTCAAACATAAAAACTGAGAGACACCCTTTTCATGGAGACCAAATAAAAAGAAGCATCCATGTTTGGGATATGCATGATTTTCCATTAGAAGGTCCTCCACTAATCACTTGTGGATTTTTTAGGTGAAGACACTTTACTTCAAAGAAGCAAATTCAGGCAGTTTTTTTTTTTTTTGGCTCTGGCTCCTCCTACCCACTGAACATGCACTCCTTCATGCCTGCCAAGGCTCCCCTACCACAGCTGCTGAGTCCTGACTACCATCCACTGCCCCTTACTGCCATGCTGCCAGGTAACCCGAAGTAACCCTTGATCGGGAGGCTACTGGGGGGGAGAATCACCCCAAAGGGCTTCCTGTGTATCCCGGGCACGGCAGGGATTGGAATGGACACGTGTCTGGGGCTTGAGGCGTATGGCAGGACCAGGAGCCATCCTCCGGTTGGCCAGCAGGTGTTTTCCCATTTTCTTGGGAGCATTACGGGCCACGTGATGTCATGGCACAAGCTGATGTCCGTCACACTCCCTCCCACAGTGAGGGCTGACGTGTTGCCATGCCTATGGCCTCCACCAGGGGCCAGCAAACACTGAGCCACGAACCCACCTCCCTCCCTCCCTCCCAGGAGAAGGTGAGTGGTCATTGGACACTCAAGCCTTCACCCACCCACTCCACCCCCCCAGCTGTCCCTCCGACACCCAAGTCAGTTCCCAAACCCGGACCAGTAATGTCACAGGCAGAAGTCCAATTCAAGCAGTTAAATGATAGATAGAAAAAACCAAAGGTGGTCCACCTTAGCGGTGATGGTTCAGATTAATTCACATCCGAGTTCTAACAAGCAAAGAGACCACATAATTTGTAACTTGTGCCTGTGGGGTGTGGGTGTTGAAGGAAGGGGATCATAGTGCTGTCACTACTGCCACCACCCCTGAGTGATGTGGACTGCATTGTTGCTAAAGCCATTACACCTGAGAGGCGGGGACTGTAGTGCTTCTGCCATCAAGTCTGGTGGATGTGGAATATAGTACTGCTGCCATCACACCTGAGGGATGGGGGTCGCAGTGCTGCTGCTTCCGTCACACCTGAGTGATGGGGGCCACAGTGCTACTGCTTCTGTCACACCTGAGGGATGGAGGCCGCAGTGCTGCTGCTTCCATCACACCTGAGGGATGGGGGCCGTAGTGCTGCTGCTTCTGTCACACCTGAGGGAGGGGGGCCGTAGTGCTGTTGCTGCTGCCATCACACCACAGGGATGGGGGCCATAGTGCTATTGGTGCTGCCATCGCACCTGAGGGATGGGGGCCATAGTGCTGCTTCCATCACACCTTAGGGATGGGGGCTGTAGTGCTGCTGCTGCTGCCATCACATCTTGTACCTAAAATAACTTTAAATTGGTACAAGGATGGATGGATGTACAATAGTGGAGGTCAAAATTGCTAAAATGCATGTTAGCAGAGTTAAAAATTGTTAAATAAAGTACACAAAGCCAAACACTGGCAAAAACAGATTTTGGCTTATCAGACACCGGTGACAATACATTTTTTTTTTTTTTTTTACAACGTGCAAAACGGAATTTGCCCTCTCTCAATACTGGTAAACCAGTGTCCCTATGGTGTTCGACTGAAGCAGCAGTATCTCCATGGGATCCAATGTGCGATGATTGATGGCGGGAAAAGAACTGAGGAGGGCACGGGGCCGCTCACATATATATAGGAGGAGCGGCATCACCTGATGTTGTCGTGGGCGGCACCAGTAACTGCTCGCTAGAAAAGTTTCTGTGGGGTCCTAGTGCCTGGCAACTGTACTTCCATAGGTGTGGCTTGCTGCAAGAGATATCCTCGATGAAGATCTGGACATGTAACCTTGGCTGGCCACTGTGTCTGGGACACGGGCTATAGCCCCTTTCACAAGAAGCTGAGCGATGTCCTCCCTGAAGGCGGGCGGCGTGCCCTGAGACACTCCAGACTCTTGAAGTGTGTGGTCCTCCCGACCTACCGCCGCCACAAAGTCCAGACACAGTAATCTGCCCACCACGTTCAACACCCACTTGTCCATTGTGACAGTGGACTAACGTGGCAAAAAGCGATGAAGCCAGCCTCTAATGAGAAGAGCAGTAGGGGACAGGACAAGTAGAGGGATGACACCCCCCCCCAACCTGTCACTGGGCAGCTTTTGTGGGAACACTGGCGGCTGCTGCTAGAGGGGCACCACTAACCCCCCCTTTTTTGTATCTTGTGCTCCAGACTTCTTGGGGAGCCAGGCCTAAAATGACCCCTGCTGGGGCTGCTGCCGGGGAGACTGTGACCGAAAGGAAATGAACTGGAAAAATCCTGTTTTTTCAGCTTCTTTTTCTGGTCCTTCTGGGAGAAAGTCACAGAGTCAAGGGTGGCCATTAGACTTCTCAATCCTAGTGAGATGTATTTCCATCCCAGGGCCAAAGAGGTCAGTGCCCAGGAAAGAGACATTGACCAACTTCTGTCGAGTATCCACTGTGAAGGTGGACAAATGCAGCCAAGCCCTGCGATGCCTGGAGACAACAGCTGCCACCACACAGGTGCAAGAGTTGCCCATGTCCAAGGCTGTTTGTAGCTGGTGATACCAGGGAACCCTTTTCCACAGACCTGATTAATGAGAAATTATCAGACAGGCTGAAGCATTCCAGCCAAAACCAGTTACAAGAGGACCTTACAGCCAATAAGGCATAGCTGTAAGTAATATAAAGCTGGCAGTTTAAATGATACCAGGGGAATCCTTTTTCAAGGGCCCGGGTCTGACTGGAATTCATCCAGGCTGAACACTTGTAAGGACTACATACAGATGGACATGGTCGCAGTGAAAATCCAGCCAAGCAAAGCGTTTACAACAATGTAAGAAATTGCAGGCAAGTTAGAAAAAATTATATTGAAAAATAAACTGCTAACTGCTTGCAAGAATTTAGCATAGCTACAGGAAATTTGCCTAACCACAAATAGCACTTTTAATTTTATCATGTTTACTCATCTTATTAGCAGACAGAAAGTAGTAGGTTCCTCCCACCTGTCAGCAGCCAAAAAGTGGTAGGTTACCTTTTGACCTCTCACAAATTCTTACCTGCCTACCAACTTTTTGCTTTATATTTGCTACTTATGTCATATAACCCATACCTATCACTATTTATCTGGGTCATTAACAATAGATAGTTCAACAATCATGTGACCCTGTTACGTTTTTTCCCTACCAATTTTTATGGTTGCATAGCAGAGCTATGCTGGCATAGTGCAATTACATCAGTAGAGAAAGAGGGCTCCGGAATATCTGGAATGTTTCCTAAAGCAGCACAGCCTGTCTTCTTCCACAGATTGAATAACATCTCACTGCTGTCCTGCCCATTCAGTAGAATGCAGCCTCCCCCCACTGCACTATTTTCTTCATGAGGAAAAGAAAGCTTAACCCTTAGGCTGCCATAGCTGACAGAGTTTAGTTTAGTTTATTTATATAGCGCTCTTTTTCAATTGCAATTCAAAGCGCTGTACAAGTGAACAAGTACATTAAAACAGACTGAACATAAGCAATATCTATACATTAATATAACTTAAGTTAATTAGCTGAAGGCAAAGCTTCCCTAAAGAGAAGTGTCTTCAGCTCCCTTTTGAAGGCATTTACTAATGGAGCCTCTCTGATAGAGCAAGGAAGTGAGTTCCACAGGGTTTGTGCCGCAAATGAAATGCCCAGGCACCAGAAGATTTTCAACATACCCAGGGAATCACCAGGAGGCCCTATCAGCTGACTGGAGAGGACGGAGAGGGCAGTAAGGCTGTAGGAGGTATTGCAGGTATCTGGACCCCAGTACGTGCAGGGCCTTGTAGGTCAGCAAGCTGACCTTGAAGGTGATCTGCCACCTAACAGGCAGCTAGTACAGAGAGCAGAGCACTAATGTAATGTGATATGACCGTGAAAGGCCAGTCAACAACCTGGCCGTTGCATTCTGCATCAGCTGCAGGTGATGGAGATCAACCTCCAATAGCCCCAGGTTAAGGGATTGAAGTAGTCAAGCTGGGTGGTCACAAAGGCATGGACCAGTGATGGAAGATCACCCGAAGGATCGGGTGTTTAATCCTGGCGATGCTGTAAAAATGGTAAAACGCACCCTGAACCACGTCCGACACCTGATGCTTAAGCATTAAGCCGCAGTTCAACATGCCAAGATTCCTCACCTTGACTGAGGTGGGCAACTGGGAGTCCCCAAGCCTAAGCCTGGAGATCTGACCAGAAGACAGTTAACTCTCATCCAGTCTTGGATTTCAGCAAGGCACTGATTGAACTTTGAGACCACATCCTGCTGTTCGAGCGCAAAGGACAGGTATAGGACAGAATCAGAAGGTATAGGAATTCCGGACTGTTAAATCAGTCCACAGCACAGCAAGGGTTAATACAGCTTCAAGTTTCACAGTGTAGGAGGAATGTGCTGGGCCATCAGATAACAGCTTCAGTTTTAACTCCTTGAGACATGTGAGGAATGTGGCTGGAGAACAGAGAAAGGCTTCAGCTTAAACTCCTTGAGACATTTAAAAGCCTATGATTTTGGGGGGGGGGGGCGTGGCCAGCAGCCGAGAGGAGAAGATGCTCTCCATGCAGCTCCCATCTCACTACCGTTAAAAGTGACTAAAACGTTGGATTTTGAATTTATTGAACCTAATTTTCTACAGCAATCTACAGTGGAGACTGGAATATACTGGAGAAGTTTGAAGTGATTCTGAATATGGGGAGACCTAAACATGACTCTTCGAAAGATCTCGGGAAGGGGAAAGGACCTGCACCCTCATCCAGCGGGACTCCAGGCAGCATGGCATCTGGCAGACAACCCGAGGATTTGGATGCCACGGTTCGTGCCATTTTAGAGGCGGTACAGCAACTTGATAAAAAAGTGGAGTCCTACAACGCCCGGTTGGTGCAAGTGAAAACAAAAGTTAATACCCTGGAGTCAGACCACAAAGCATTTACTGATACAGTTACCAAATCCACTCTGGCTGTCGACGGGGTTTTAAAAGAGAATAAACTGTTGAGAACAAGGTTGGAGTACCTGGAGAACGAAGCACGGGCAGCTAACTTGCATTTCCTTACATCCCCCGAAGGAGTAGAAGGCGCTGACCCTCTTGGCTACATGCAACATCTTGTTTCTAATTTATTTCAAGTGCAAGCTAATCAACTTATTCTTCAGGCAAACTGTATCACTCCCCATTGTAAGCCCAGTAACCACGATTTACCATGTATTTTTCTGATTATCATCACATGGGAACATATTCGAGATTTACTCCTCCAGAAGGCGAAAAACGCAGGATCCTTAACCCTACCAGATGGGACTGTTTTGCACTGCTTTTCGGACCTCAGCTATGCCATGCGAATGAGGCGCCGTGGCTTTGATGCAATCCACGCTGGTCTCCGGGAGTTGGGCATTAATCATACTTTGCACCTACCAGCACATCTTAAAATTCTATATGTTGGGAAACATTTTTCTCTATGATGATCCCACTGATGCCGGACGAAAATTGGAAGCCATCCGCAAGGATTTTGCTACTCCTACTATGGATGTCACCGGAGAGAAAGCTGCAGGGACTTGAATTCATTTGACTAAATGTATTTTCTCCTTGTTTGGGAGATATCCTTTTTTGGACTGCTGCAGTTACCTGTTGGTGATGACATATTTTGGTTCTTCTGCATTTCAGTGTCCTTCAGTAACTACTGTATATTCATTTGTTGGTTACTCCATTCAATATGGGGTACTTTAAGTGTATTATTACTGCATCATAACTTTCATTTTTTTACCATCTAACTTCTATTTCGATGACAAAATGAGGCGCAGACGGGTCACAGTTTAGAGTACTCAGCTTGACACAACCTTCTGGGAATTAGTTTTGGTCACTTTTTACAATATTGTTTCTGAAACTGTTTATGGGTTTAGTGGGAAACGCTTGAGGATGCGTCTGCAGTTTATGAGAGGGGTTAGTTATCCGACTTATGTGCATTTTCATGGACTCCAGGGCTTTGCCTTAGACAATGGCCCATTTTACAGAGAGGGGATTTTATTTAACTTTGCATTTAACATTAACGGTTTGGTTGCCCATGGTCCTGCTGCATGGGCCTATTCTGAACTCCTTTACGGATACTTTATTGAATATTTTTCATAACCCCCACAGTGCTGTGACATTGAATGCAGGGATCTGTACTGCCTACCATAACAATGCTGTATGTACTGCATACTACACCTGAAATCAAGTATTACTTCTGTATGTTCATTGAGTAAAAAAAATAAACAAAGTTAAAAAAAACCTATGATGTTTATGGTTTCGTTTTTTTCACTACTGTGGTGTAAATGTGGGGCTTCTACATCACCTCTTCCCCAGTGTCAGTCACGGTACAGTATTTGTGGTCAATGTGTTGGTGCTAAACCAACACTGCTGCTGACTGTGCTCTAGAGTTCTGTATCAGGGGCTACTGTACTTCACACTACAGGTCGATGCAGAATTCCAATGAAAATGAGATGTTACAACTCATTTGAGTTGTCCTGGGTAAATAAACTGTACACAACATTAGGATGCTCTCTATGATGTCAGCACCTCACCAGCTCCATATTCCCATGCTGACATTATAAATCCCCACCTTCTACTGAAATGACAAAAAAATTACACATTTTGTAAATAATTCCCTGCATTCTCTGAAAACAAGATACTGTATCTCAGCTGGTCACTACTGGGAAAATACACTGTAATAATAGGTAAAATCAAGGATATGTTATAGGTCACCTTCTCAAAACAGTGGAGGAAACTAACATTTCTTAACATCATAAAATCCAGGACATGGGTAAAAACATGATATTAATAGGGGACTTCAATTTTCCAGGTATAGACTGAGGAAATAAAACTGCTAGTACTTCAAATGAAGCAGAATTCCTTGACATACTGGAAGAAGTATGTCTGGAAAATTATGTAACAACTAATACGAGGGGAGATCACATATAGGTTTGGTGATGAGCAATATGGAGGATGATGTATATGACTGAAAAGTCAGAGAACCATTAGATGGAAGTGATCATTGTATGGTCCAACTTACTATTAATACAAAAAGATCAACACAGGAGGGTATTACCATACTTAGATGTAACAGAGCCAACTACAATGAAATAACACATTACCTTGGAAACTGGAAAGATGATTTCATAGGGCAAAATCTGGAAAAAAAATTGGGATTACTGAAAGAGAAATTTAATTTTTGTGTGAACCATTTTATTCCAATTAGGAGGAAATATAATAAAAGGTGAATAATTCCAGCATGGTTTTCAAAGGGTATTAAAAAGGCCATCAAAAATAAAAAAAAGAGTATATAAAACAGAGAAAATAAGGGGCTCACAAAAATTATGAGAACTTTACAAATTAAAGGTAAGGGAATATAAGAAACAAATAAAATGGGAGAAAAGCAAATTTGAAAAAAAAAAACTGGCATTAAACATAAATAGATAAAAATCCTTTTATGACTGTGTTGGAAGCCTCAGAAAACTGAAGTTCAGGCAGGCCCCCTGCTAGAAAATAAAAACACTATATCAGACTGCAAAAAGATGGCAGAGGTTTTTAACAAGTTTTCATAGGCATGCACCAAAACAAAAAGGGGACAACTGAAATTGAAGAAGTTCAAAATAATACTAACAAAATTAGAACAACAACTTCACACATTTTAAACAGATTACGAAAGTTGAACTCTTCAAAGTTACCAGGTCCGGATGGTCATCACCATAGATTATTGAGAGAAACTGTGGAATTAACAGCAGAACCCTTTGCAGACATCTTCCAAACCTCACTCGAGGAAGGTAGGGTGGTTGAGGACTGAAAGTGGGCACATATTGTCCTTATTTATAAAAAAGGGGATAGGTCATACTACGGAAACTACAGACCAGTGAGTATAACCTCCGCAGTGGGGAAGAGACATGGAATCAATAATCAAAGATAACCTTGAGTAATTTTTTTGAAAATACAGGTCAAAGAGATCCCTTACAGCACGGTTTTAGGAAAAATAGGTCCTGTCTAACAAACTTAATAAACTTCTTTGAACCCATAAGTTTGGCCCTTGATCTCAATGTTCCAGCAAATGTAATACACTTGGACTCTGCAAAAGCCTTTGATTCAGTGTTGCATCCTGAGTTAATAAAAGCCCTGCTTGAAAGGGGCATAAACAGCAAAGTTATAAGTTGGATTCTATCATCGCCAGTTAACAGAAAACAGAGGGTACGCTTGAGAGGTTTTTTTCTCAAACAAGGCTGAGGTGACTAGTAGGGTGCCCCAGAGATCTGTCTTGGGGCCAGCGCTGATTAATATGTTTGTCTCTTCTATGAACTACACAAACAATGCATGGTTATGTTGTTCATCCACACTAGTTGGCATGTCCCTTTCCCCTTTAAATCTTGCCAAATGGTCTGAAAGCTGGCTCCTCCCACCCACACAGGTGGTATATCCCTCGGCTCCACCCCTTGACACCAGATACTGCCCGCTGGAAGCAGAGGGTTGTGTGTCGAAGCTAGGGAGGTCGCATGGGTTCGTGCTGATGAACAACATATACCACTCCTAGAAAGTACAGTTACGTAAGAACTTACCATAACAGTAGATCTTTGAGGAATGTCTCTTGCAGCAGGTAATACACTTGGGTCATCGCCAGAGGTCACTGTGGCACATGGCAGCTCTTCTAGCAGTCTTTTTCAGGGGCCGCCCAAACATGACATCATCTTCCTGTTTCCTATATAAGTGTGGGTGGTCCCTGGTATCCTCAGTTTCCCCCGTCAGATTCAGCTCGCTAAGCGAGGACCAAGAGGAAGCCGAAGTACCATAGGTATCCCAACCCATAAGTCACTGGACCAGAATTTGTTCTCCTAGAGAAGGAGAGGGACGGAGGGTTAGATCGTACCTGCTGCAAGAGACACTCCTCTAAGATCTGTCACGGTAAGTTCTTATGTAACTGTACTATCTTCCACAGAGTGGTCCCTTGCAGCAGGTACACTTTAGATGAATCCCACGCAATAAACCCAAGAAGGGTGGTCATTATGACCAGGAGGCATCAGTAGGACAGCTCGGCCAAGGCCGTTCCCTCGCGATGAAACAACGTCTAAGTTGTAATGCTTCATGAAAGTATGAATTTTGGACCAGGTAGCTGCGTTGCAGATATCTGTGATAGAGGCCACTGTGGTGGCCATAACTCTGGTAGAATGGGCTTGGACAGGTCCTGGTAATGGTTTGTTGTATGTTGCGTAACAAAATGTGATACAGTGTGCTAGCCAATTGGAGAGGGTCCATTTAGTGACCGGGGAGACCTTCCCTGCTTGAGGCAAAGGTAACAAAAAGTTGAAAGGTCTTCCTAATCAATTTAGTTCGATTAGTACAGTATCATAATATACGATGGACACGTAGAGTATGTAGGAGATATTCACCTTGATTGGAGTGTTCAGGGTAATATACTGGTAACTCCAAGGACTGATTTTAGGTGTGTTCAGACACTACCTTTGGGTAGGAAGGAAGGGTTGGTACGAAGCGCCACTCTGTCTTTGTGAAAAATTAAGAAAGGTTCTTTACACGAGGGCATGAAGCTTGGAAATACGCCGAGCCAAAGTGACAGCCACTAAGAATAGTGTTTTCCAAGAAAGAAAACAAAGGTCACAAGTGGCCGCCGGTTCAAAGGGTTCAAGAGTTAACTTCTCTACTAGAAAATTGAGATTCCATGGAGGAGTGGGTCATCTGATAGGTGGCTTAATATGTAACATTCCTATTAAAAAAAATATTGGCTAGATGATGTTGATACAGTAATCTGCCATCAAGAGGTTCATGGAAGGCCAAAATGGAGGCCGGATGGATTTTGATAGAGGAATAGCTTAATCCTGTCTCGGAAATCAAGGCCAGGTAATCCAATACTTTTGTCAGTGGGCAAGAATAAGGATCCAAGGAACAGGAGGCAGCCCAAATGGAAGCAATAGGGGAGGACACTTGTAGACGTGCTATGAAAGTGTCCTCAGGAACCAAGCGTGAAGGTGTAGTGCCTTCAGGGTTGGAATGCAGAAGGGTTCCTTGATTCTGAGTCAAGAGATCAGGTCTTACTAATAACAAGATGGGCTCCTCCATTCAGAATTGTTGAAGCAGGGGGAACCATACCTGTTGAGACCAGAGAGGGGCTATGAGAATCATGGTGGTAAGTACGAGTTGTAATTTCAGTAGAGTCCGTTGTGAGAGAGGGACGGGCAGGAAGCATATAAGAAGAGTCCTGTCCATGATTGGGACAGGGCATCTATAGACCGTCCCTTTTTGCTCGGGATAATGTAACAGTATCTGGGGAAATGGTGACTGACTGGGGAGGCAAACAGATCCAGTTGAGGGGTCCCTCATAAATGAAACATTTTCTGTAGAACTGTGTGATGAAGTGTTCGTGTGTGTGTGGACAACTGGCGACTGAGAATGTCAGCCAGGAGACTGTGGCATCCTGGTATATGGACGCCTGTAAGTACAATGTGTTGCCATATGGCCTCCTGCCACACCACAATCATCTCTCTGCATAGAGAACGGGACTTCATACCTCCTTGTTTGTTGAGATAGAACACTAATGAGGTGTTGTCTGATTGAATCAGCAACGGTATTTGGGACAAGTGAGGCTGAAAAGCCTGGAGGGCTAACCGGGCCGCACTCATCTCCAAGAGATTGCTGTGAAGAGGAGGACAGAACTGGTCCACTTGCCTTGGGTCCAGTAAGGACCCAGGTGTGCACCCCACCCTTTCAGGGAGGCATCCATGGTTAACGTCTGCTGGGGTGGGGGGACTGGAAGGGCATGCCTTGGCAAAGATTGGCTCGGAGGGTCCGCCATACTAGGGCGGACCGCAATGGGGGAGTGACTCTGATTTTGTCTTCGAAATTTCCTACTCTTTGAGACCACTGGTTCTGGAGAATCCACTGGACTGGTCTCATGTGAAGATGGGCAAATGCTATCGTAGGGATGGTAGCGGCCATGTGCCCTAGGAGACAAAACATACATCTGGCTGTGACTACTTTCTGGGCTTGTATCTGAGAAGCCAGGGATAGCAGCTTGTCTTGTCTGTCAGCCGGGGAGGTAAGCCCTGGTGGAGACGGTGTCTAGGACCGCTCCTGTATATTGGAGTGACTGTGTAGGGGTCGGGTTGGACTTCGGCCAATTGACTGTAATCCCTAGAGAGTGGAACATAGTTAGGGTTGCCTGTAGGGAAGAAAGCGAGGAGAGGTTTTGGACCCTGCCTTGATGAGCCAGTCGTCCAGATATGGGAAGATAAAGTGCCCGTCCCGTCGCACAGCTGCTGCCACTACTGCTAGGCACTTGGTAAACACTCTCGGGACAGATGAGAGGCTGGACGGAAGTGCCTAAAATTGGCAGTGTTGTCCCAACTGGTGGAAACGAGGAAACCTGTGGTGGGCAGGATGGATGGGGATAAGTAGGTAGGCATTCTTCATATCAATGGCAAATAGTCAGTCCCCTCGTGTCAGCATTGGCATGATGGCATTTAAGGTGACCATGCGGAACCTTCTGTACTGGATGTGTAGGTTCAATTGTCTGAGGTCTAATATCGGTCTGAGCTCTCCAGTTCATTTGGGCACCAGGAAGAAATGGGAATAAAACCCCTTGTTGTTGTTCTACCAGGGGTACTGGATAAACAGCTTTCTTGGTCAGAAGAGTCTGTAGTTCCTCCTGGAGAACAGGAATGTGGTCGGGTGGGTAGTGGACAGAGCAGGGGGGATGGGGGAGGCATGGAAATAAGTTCCAGAGTGTGGCCCCTCCGAATGATCTAAAGTACCCAATCATCTGATGTGATCATTCGCCAGGCCTCTAAATGGAGGGCAAAATAACTGCCCATGGCTTCAGAGGCCTGGTCAAGGAAGCATGGACAGAGCCCCAGTTGGTCACTGAGAGGCAGGCTGACCAGCCCCACAAGGAGGGTGGGAGCGGGAGCCCTTGGAGGCAGAGATGTTGATTCTGGAAGGCTGGGAATGACCTCGGAATCCACCTCTATGCAAGTCTCTGTATTTTCCACCTCTTTTAGAATAAAAGGAGGACTGAGGACGATACGATGGCAGGGATGCATGGTACATGCCATGTACCATACGTAATGTCCGTCCTGAAGACTGGAGATCATCTGTCAGTGTTTGGGTACCTGGGCTGAAAAGTTTAGACTCATTAAAGGTGGTATTAACCACTCTATGCTGTACATCTGGTGTAAAGCTTGAGATGCAAAGCCAAGCATGGCGATGAAAGGTAATGCTGGTTGCTGACATGCGGGACAAAGTATTAACCGCATCATATCTCGAATGAAGCAGGTGTCGGGAGATGGGAGTTGCCAGTAGATACTGCAGCCAGTAATTGTCCCCTTTCCTGCGAAGGAGGGAGTTTATTGGTCAATTCTATGACAGAGGACAAGAGTGTATGCTGGTATTTGACCATATGTCCCGTATAATTTAGGATTGTAAGATTCATGGTACCTGCTTGGAATACCTTTTCCCCCCCAGATAATCTATCCTACGGGAATCTTTATCAGGAAATAAGGAGCTCATGTGTTTCACTCGTTTACTACAGTCATGAGTGGCAGTAATCACTACTGAATCTGCTTCAGGAGTAGTGGATAGAAAAGGGTGATCCAGAGGAGCCTGGTAGAGGCGATTCACCTTGCAGGGAACAGCTGTAACAGTGGAAGGCTGATTCCAGGCTACAAGCATAGCACTTTGGTAGGTTTGTATAAGTGGGGGTACCACTACGGCTGGTTACTCTGGTCGTTCTAAATAGTCTGCCATATCCTTACGTTGTTTGTTATGTTCAGTAGAAGAATCCCATGACTTTTTGAATTTGGACCATCATCTCATGGAAGGATGGGTCATCGGGAGAAGAGGCAGCTGCCTGGTGGGATAAGTTCTCATTTAAGGAAAAAATATCCAAAAGAAGGGACTGGGGTTGGAAATCCAGGTCCTGAAATTCCTCATTCTCCAAATCTCCGGTGAAATCTGCCGGAAATTCAACCTCATCTGATAGGTAGTCATCCATGTACGACGGAGGTGACCAGGGTGGTGAAGGGTCTCTGTCACCCTGGAAACTTTTAGGCAGAGGAGTAGGGGAATGGGACATGTGACTTGGTTCCCCCGGATCAGAGGACTGAGTATGCCGGATGGCATGCAAAACCTGCTGAACTACTGAGGCAATGTCCACGGAGGCAGGGGGGGTAGGGAGGGGTGGCTTCTGGGAAACAAGGGAGATTGTTGAGGGGATTGGACATGCAGTCTGAGCAGGTCTTGCACCTGGGTGGTAGAGCCTAGAGTCCTGATCCTTGTTTGCCTGGCCCCTATGAGAATACACCTCTGAGGGAGGAGGGGCAGAATGCATGGCAAATGCAGTAGGTTTCCCCATTGGAATGTGACCCCTCATCGATGGTGCCATTGGGGAAACATGAGTAGAATGCTGAAATGAAGTCACCATCGACACAAGAGAAGCCCCCGTTGACGGAACCCACAAAGGGTTCATCACAGACTGCCGTAAGAGTGCTGGAATGCGCTGTCGATGAGAGAGTGAAAACCCCCGTCAACAAGGAGGCAGTGCATGAACGCATCATCAACGGTGAGGCACCTGTGACAGTGGCAGTCAATGAGCGTTTAGGCACAGAGGTTGAGGAGGGCTTCTCCTTCTCTTTTTTGTGCCTTTTGTGAGAATCAGTGGATGTGGAGCTCTTGGGTCAAGCCCCCTGATTCTCCAGTAGAGACAATTTCTGCTCCATTAAATAGTTTTCAATTTCCTGCAGCTGTCGTAAACGGGTTGCCTTGTTAAAATCCTGGCAATGAATGCAGGAGGTGGTGTCATATGCGGGTCCCAGACATCTGATGTTCTCAGAGAACTGGACAAGGGATCCCCCTTCGGGGCAGTCTTCATTGACCTTTCCAAGGCTTTTGACCTTGTAAACCACAACCTGCTCCTTACAAAACTGAGCCAGGTCGGGTTAGACAGCCACTCCCTATCGTGGTTCAACAGTTACCTCACAGGGAGGACACAGAGGGTAAAATGGAAACACTCCCTGTTGGAGCCTCTCCCCCTAAAGGATGGGGTGCCCCAAGGATCTATCCTTGGCCCCCTTCTCTTCTCTCTTTTCACAAACGATCTCAGTAAACACTGTGGGGGTAGCTCAGTGGTACAGTATGCAGATGACGTGGTCATATACCGCCCCTCCTCTAATCTGGGAGATCTCTGCTCTGGGCTACAGGAAGACCTGGGTTCCCTTGAGCAATGGCCTGTCACCAACAGAATGATCATTAACCCTAACAAGACCAAGGCCATGCTATTTGGCCCAAGAACCCTCGTCCGGGACAGAAGCCCACATCTCAGGCTAATGACCAAATCAGGAAAAAGACTTGATGTGGTTGAATCGAATAAAATACCTTGGCCTCACCCTGGATCAATGCTTCTTCCTCAAGGATCATATCGACCAGGTAACCAAAAATATTCACGCCAAACTCAGGACCTTGTATAGGCTGAAAGACCAGTTGATACCCGCGGCCAGGGCCTCCATTGCCACAAGCGTCCTCCTCCCTACACTCTCCTATGAGGCCCCATGTGATACAGGGAGCTGCCAAACAAGAGATGAACAGATTACAAGTTCTCTATCACAAGAAGGCTCGCTTCACCACCCTATCCGGCTCCCGGGCTCATCACTGTGACACTCTGTCCCAACTAAACTGGCCCTCCAGGGAGGCCCGGCTCCAATACCCTCTACTCTGCCACACTCAAACTACTCGGCCCATCCCCTCCTCCCCGCCTCACTGGACCCACTGCCCTAAAGAGAAACCCTAGGCTCCTCAGAACAACGGACAGAACCCTCCTCGCAGTGCCAAGGGTTAGAACTACATGGGGGGGGTAAGTCGTTCGCCATCACCGCGACCACCCTGTGGAACTCCCTGCCCCCTGGTGTTCAGGATGCTACTTCTACCCACGCCTTCTGCACAAGGCTGAAGGCTCATATGATGGTCACCTCCATATGCAACTGCTAAAGTGAGAGGCTCCTAAGTGGAAGCCCACCCCTCTCCCTCATATGGAAATAGTGACCATCACTGCACCCCATCTACTTAGCATTGCACCCCATCTGTAGAGCTTACCCAGGAAATGTTAACTGCTAAAAAGCTACTATGTCTTACCTCTTAAATGTAACTGCTGAAAAACTACTATGTATTATGTTCCTCGCTGTCTAGTGTAATGTACCTGTGCTGTATGCTACCCCATGTATTATTCCATGTAATTCCCCGGGTCGCCCCTGAAAAAGGGACCTTCGGGGCCCAGTGGGCTTACCCGGTTATCAAAATTTAATAAATAAATAAATAAATCTTACACAAGTGGAGTAGTTGTCGAAACAATAGATTTTCTTACCGCAATGACAGGAACGAAATAGCACTGTCTTGCTTGTAGATTACATGCGAACATACGAATGTGCCAGCAGAAACAGACCACCTGGTCTATCTAAGTCTGCTTGAGTGTGCAGCTAGCAACCCTCCTCTTTGTCATCCCAATGCTGCACCCCACCTCCCCCACCCTCACTTTCCCCTGTTCCCTGTCCCATGCCCTTTTAAAGCTGTTCACAGATTTACATACCACCACCCATTCTGATTTACATGATACCACCCATTCTGGTAGTGCGTTCCATTTTGCTACCACCCTCTCCGTGAAATAGTGTCTCCTCATTTCCCTCCTAAACTTTCCCCCCTCTATTTTTAGCCCGTGCCCCTGGTGTCCCTCCCCTCCTTAGCTTAAAGATCCCATCTGCCCCATCCTTATTGATTCCCCTCAGATACCTGAATGTCTCTATCATGTCCCCCCTGTCCCTTCTATCAGGGTGTACATATTCAGGTCTCCCAGCCTGCTCTCATAGTCTCTCCCCTCCATTCCACAGATCATCTTTGTTGCCCTCCTCTGTACCCCCTCCAGTAGCCTGATATCTCGCTTCTGGTATGGCCTCCAAAACTGCACAAAATACTCCAAGTGTGGCCTTACTAGTGACCTGTAGAGGGGCAAGATCACCTCTCTTCGCCTGGACAAACCCTGTCTCTATGCACCCTAGCATTCTGTTCGCTTTTGCAGCCGCTCTCCTGCACTGGGCAGTGTTATTTATGGTCCCTGTTACCATTATCGCTAGGTCCTTCTCCTCCTCAGTGATCCCCAGCCAGTATTCACTCCTTAGGTTCTTCGCCCCGAAGTGCATAGCCTTATTCTTCTCTGCACTGAACATCAGTTGCCACATCTCTGACCACTCCTCTAGCTTGCTTAGGTCCCCCTGCAGCTCCTGCCATCCCTCCAATCCATCCACCACTGCTCCCATTTTGGTGTCGTCTGCAAACAGACTTGTCTTGCTCACCACCCCATGCACAATGTCTGATGTAAACAGCACAAATAATATCGGTCCCAGCACAGAGCCTTGTGGCACCCCACTCGACACCGGCCTTGGAGTTGAGAGCTCCCATCCCACCACCACCCACTGCAGCCTCCCACTCAGCCAGCTTGTAATCCAGTTCGTCATTTTTGCCCCTACCCCTACACTAGTTAGCTTCGCCCCCCAAGTTGCCCATGAGGCACTGAATTAAAGTCCTTGCTGAAGTCCAAGTAAAGAACATCCACCACATGACTTTTATCCAGCTCACCTGTCACCCAGTCATAATATTGTATCAGGTTGGTTTGACAAGACTTCCCCAAAACGAACCCATGCTGCCTCACATCCTGGAGGCCGTTGTCCTCTAGGTATGACACCAGTCTTTCCTTTAGTATCATTTCCATGAGTTTGCACACTATGGAGGTGAGACTTACCGGATGATAATTTCCCGGTTCATCCCTCGGTCCGCTCCTGTATAATGGCATTACATGTGCCATCCTCCAGAGTCCAGTGGCACACATCCCGACTCCAGTGAGGTGCTGTACAGATCCGCCAGTGGCTCCGCCATCTCTCTCAGCACCCTGGGGTGGATACCATCCGGCCCTGGTGCCTTGTCTACCCTCAGTGCCCTCAGTCCCTCTGTCACCTCTCTCCCCCGTCCCCACCCTCCCAGTCCATGGTGGCAGCGGTCCCCCCTTTTGAACATTCATCGATGCAGAAAGTGAAACAGAAGAAATCCACTTCTAAGCTCAAATTCTCATTGATGACTGCTACTGAGTTGCACCAGCTGCTGCGTGCAAGCTGAAGACAGTAGGAAAATGAACTGAGGATACTAGGGATCGCCCACACTTATATAGGAAACAGGAAGATGATGTCATGTGTGGGCGGCCCCTGGAAAAGACTGCTAGAAGAGCTGCATGCACCACAGCGACCTCTGGCGATGACCCAAGTGTATTACCTGCTGCAAGAGACCACTCCATGGAAGATCTACTGTTACAGGGCAGTAACTTGTTTTTTTAGGATCATGGATGTGTTCTATCCACACTAGTTGGCAAACTCCTAGCAGTTCTCCAGGAGGGGGGAGGCAAGGCGTACAACCCCCTACTTAGGGAACAGTGATTGGAGAACTGAGGCCCCAAAACCAGCATCCCGGTGGCTGCGTGACTCTAGGTCGATGTGGTAATGGGAAATGAAGGTGTTTGCTGATTTCCAGGTAGCAGCCCTGCAGATATCTTGGATAGGGACATCCCTAGAAGCAGCCACTGACGCAGCAGTATGGCGGGTGGAATGAGCTCTTATCCCTACTGGAGTCTCCTTGCCCACCAACCGATAGCAGAGATCAATGCAAGATGTAATCCATCTGACAATCGTCCTCTTTGCTGCAGGTCTGCCAGGTGAGGCTTCAGCGTACATGGCAAACAGCTGGCGAACCTCTCCCTGAACTTCAGCTGTACCCTCCTTATAATAAGAGAGTGCTCATCTCAGGTCCAAAGTATGGAGCCTGTACTCGGCCTCCGAGGTGTAACTGGGACAGTACACCGGCAGAGTCATCATCTGATTTAGGTAAAACTCTGAAAGGGCACAGGACAACCTTGTCTCTGTGGAAGATCAGATAGGGAGACTCGACAAGAGAGCGCCTGGAGCTCCCTAATCCTTCTGGCTGATGTGATAGCCACTAAGAAGGCGGTCTTCCACGACAGATGTGACATCTCACACCTGTACACTGGTTCAAATGGCTTGCCCATGTGCGTCTGCCAGCACCAGCAGTAGATCCCACGGTGGTGGTGGTGGTAGTTCCCGCACCAGAGGGGGAATGTGGTCGGTGCCTTTAAAGAAACGCCAGACCACCTTCTCCTGTGCCACCATCTGCTGACCAGCCAGCGCTCGGTAAGCAGAGATGACTGCCAGGTGCTCCTTAAGGGTCATAGACTGAAGACCCCCCTTTGGACAGAGACCAAAGGTAGTCGAGGATGTTAGCCACTGGACAGGATGAAGAGTCCAGGCACTTGCCCTGACATCAAATGGAGAATCTCTTCCATTTGAAGGCATAGCACCTCCTGGTCGACTCCTTCCTAGATGCCTCAACTACACTGAAGACACCATCAGAGGGACCCAAAGCCTGGAACTCTAGCCACTCAGGAACCAGGCTGTCAGGTGCAGGGATTGACGGTCCGGATAAAATACCGTCCCCTATTTGATCGAGAGCAGGTCTGGGTGTGCTAGAAGATGCCTCGGGAGCCTGATGCTGAGGAGATCTGGATATCAGAACTTGTGGGGCCAGCCTGGGGCAACTAGGATCGCCTGTGCCTTGTCCCTCCTGACCTTGAGGAGCACCTTGTGGATCAAGGGAAGTAGAGGGAAGGCATAGAAGAGGCCTGGGGTCCATGGCCTCGAGAAAGCATCCCCCTGCAGTGAGCCCTGCCGAGGGGGTGGGCATGGAACAGCCTCAGCTTTGTGTTCTCCCTGGAGGCGAACCATTCCACCTGAGCGGTGCCCCACTGGAAAAACAGCCTGTGTGCTACCTCCGGATGGAGAGACCACTCGTGGGACGCCTCGGCCACATCGCTGAGGGCATCCGCCAACTGATTAAAGGCTCCTGCCACATGGATGGCTAGGAGATCTGCCTCCAGTCAGCTCATGAGGTTCCAGATGCGGATAGCTTCCCTGCACAGAGGCCGGGAGTGCGTGCCACCCTGTTTGTTGAGGTAGTACATGGTCGTGGTGTTGTCTGTCTGGACTTGAACCACTTGACCCAGAAGGAATGGAGTGAATGCAGCCAGCATCAGCCAAACTGCTTGAAGCTACAGACGGTTGATATGACACTGGGATTCCTTGGGGGTCCAGAGCTCAAGGACTCTGATTTCCCATGTGGGCATTCCAGCCCGTGAGAGAGGCATCGGTCATCAGGACAACCGTCGGCTCGGGGCGGACAAACGGGATCCCTCCCTGTAGATGTTCCAGGACGGCCCACCACTGGAGAGTGTCCCACATCTTCCGGGTTACAGTGACCAGCTGGGCAAAATGACCTAGATGCTGAGATCACTGGCTGGCCAGCTCCCACTGAAGAGGGCGCATGCCACTGGGCCCATCGGACCACAGAGGTGCAGGCCACCATGTAACCCAGAAGTTGCAGGAAGTCCTGGGCAGGGCACAAGTGCCCAACCAGAAATGATCTGGCAAAAGAGGAGGGAACCTCCGCCCTGTCCGCCTGGAGCCTGACCCTGACTCGGCAAGAGTCGAGCTCTGCCCCGATGAAGCATATCACCTGTAAAGGCACAAGTTCCGACTTGGCCTCGCTGATCAGGAGGCCAAGGCTGAGGCAGGTCTGGAGGGCCAGATCCCTGGTCCTCTCTATCTCCAGTCTGGAGGGACCCACTATGAGCCAATCATCAAATAGGGAACTAGGCTGCAGGCACGCTATGGAGAATGTAATAGGATCTGGGAGGGTGGGCCACCTAAATGTACTTAGATTATCTTTTTTGGCAGGTAAAGGTCAAAGACTTAAATAAATAAAGATATACATGTATGGGACTATAATATATACTATGCTATGTATTATAGCCCCATACATGTATACCAGCCAGAAAAGATTATTTAAGTACACCCCCTTCCCGATCCTAATACATTCTCCATAGCGTGCCTGCAGCCCTGTTCTCTACTTTGCATCATAATTATGTTGGTTTTTAGGGGTGCAGCTGCAGTGCTCGGGAGCTGCTCAGCTCGTACATGGAAGTTACAAGTCGGGCTTTATGGAGGCTATAACTTTTTCTGCAAGTCAAAAAAAAAAAATGAAATATGGCTAGAATGGCTCCTATTGCAGGCAACTCCATTATATGGGTTGCCTGCCTAGAGCTATACTTCGTGTCAGTTGATCTCTAATGCATTAGCAGCCACTGTGGCTCTGACCAGATTTTGTTATTTGGGCAATGCCACTTTTTAGATGGCCCAAGAGTATAAAATCCCAAGTTTTGGTAGCTTGAGAGGACTCTTTGGGGCAAGCTCTTGGAACATGGCTGCTGTGTGAGATAGTCTCAGCGGGTATCAACTGGACTTGCTGATGGGCCACAGAGTGGTAAGAAATTGGGATCAGCTCACTACTTCTAATATTTGACTGTCTTCTCATGCAAACACAACAGTCAGAAGGCTACAGGCAACTAAAGACTATTTTGGGGGCCTAGCTGATTATAATATATATACAAGCATTGTGGCAGTTATTCTATGCGTATGTGTAATATACATGTATGTAATTTGCTTAGGGAAGGTAATTCTGGCACCCTAGATCCAAAAGTCTTAGTTGCAAAGAAGACAGACAGGCATATGAAAGTCATTTTGCTTACTGCTTCTAGGCATATGAAATAGTTATGTTGCTTATTCCTTTTGCTGGGCAAAAAGAAGAATAATTTAGTCTCCCTGTCCCACTCTTAAGGTTGGTGACTCCCTCATCTCTGCCCCTTTTGCTGTTGCTCAGTCTTTTAACTCCTACTTTAACTACCCTTTCTCTCATCTCCTTCTCTCCTCTTTCCCAGGACACATTGGGAAACAAGCTGTTATAAACTCAGTACGTACTTCCTGGTTAAACCTTCAAATAAATAAAATAAATTATACAATGGCAAGAAAAAATCCTGGACTCTGATTGGTCAGTCTTGGGCCGAACCCATGATGTTAACCCAGCACAACATCACGGGTCTAGTCTCAGCCTCACTGTGAACCTGCAGATGGCAATATGCTTGACTGTTTCATCTTCTCTTAAAAAAACAAAAATATTTTTCCACACAAAAACATCTTTAAAATTATTTTTTTTATTCTGTATAACAACGAGTCATTGTATAATAGCAATAATGCCCTCCAGGGTGTGTGTCGTTTGGGATAACGTCACACCTCAGTTATTGGACGCACTCAGCCTGTGGCCTCGTGCCCAACCACCTGATGCATAACGTTATCCCAGCACGATACACACCCTATCAGGCATTATTGCTTAATTAGTTATGATATTTCTAATGAACCTTTCTGAGGAGAAATGGTGAATGTGTTCAATCATACAGTTGATGCTTATCAGTGATATGAAATTATTCTTATAATAAAACTGCTTGAGTTATGCACATGTTCCAAATTTGTTCCATAACTATAAAAACAGAATACCCATATTGTATCACATGAACCCTGGAACTGGTACTGGTTCTGGCACAGTTGCCGGTACTGGTTTTGGTTCTAGTTCTCCGGTGCACTGATGTTTAGCCAGCAACTGACCATGGTCTCTGATGACATGCATCACCACCTGTTGCTCTGGATGGAGGCGGGTAGGACCATATCAAGATTCCCATTGCAGGGGCCCGCCCGCCGGCACAGCAGTAGCGCTACAGTTTGCGGTGCCAGTGACCCGACTTCGGAAGTGGACTAGGTCGGACAGATGGCTGGGGGGGATGTAGACAGAGAATCCCAAGAGACGCTCCTCTCCCCTGGGGAGGGAGGGGTGACATCCCCGCTGCAATGCCGCCACCTGGGTGATCATGGGTAGAGGTGCAGCTGGGGTATGCTGTATTAGGGGAGGACACCGGCCAAGCTCGGGAGCGTGCATGCCTGGTCCTCAGTGTGTGCCGGCTCCTCGGGGGAGGGGCGTAACAAGGAAAAAGACCCACGGCTGAACTAGCGATGGACCCCAGTACCACTGCACAAGTGACTCCCGAAACCGGGCGATCTCGGCCAGCCACCTGATGAGGACATTTGTAGATAGGAGGGAGTGGAATAGGTAGCTGCTCCTTCCTTCCCCACCAGGGGGGGTAAGCCAAGGTAGCATGGAGGAGCGGCACCGAGAGGAGGTACTGGAGTAGGCGGAGCCCAGCCCAGGTACCTTGGGGTATCCTGAGAGAGTGGCACAGCTGTAGAGAGAGAATGGGGAAAAAATAGTGTATATAACAAAAAAAAAAAAAAAAAGATTACCATCGGGGAATGACCATAGTTAGCCACCATGACAACATAGCTAGCCTGACGGCAACCCGAAGCAGCTGCAACATACACTTTTTTGTGGCACAGTCAATCTTATGGAATTCATTGTCCAGAAGCTTGTCCTCCTTCCCCTCATGTCCGGACTTACGGAACACCAAATCCATGACCGGACCTTCAGTTGAAGAGCAGCTGGGAAATCCCCGAAAGGGAACCCGTAGGGACCATGTACTTGTGAATCATGTGGGCAGAGGTGCTGTGCAGGATATTGGATGCTGCCAGAGCTCCAGCGTCAGTCCAGAGATGGCTTTGGCCACCAGGAAGGCAACCCCCAAGGATTCATCCCAGTCCAAAATGTCCATAAAAGGGTACTTAGCCGTCTCCTGGATAGACTCTAACAGGATCAACGTGGACTTCAAGATAAGTCGGAGCAGCCCACCAAAGGACACTGGCCCATGGTCGAAGAAAGGCTCCTCGACTGAGCCCCAGTTGAGGAGCTGAGTCCCCGAGGAAGCCACAGACTCCTGGTCCAAATCATCCGATGACTCCTTGAAAACGGTTCCTGGCCACTGTTCACCACAAATCTTCAGAGCATCCTCACCTGGGGTAATCCTCACAGAGGGTGATCACCGACAACTTGTCTGGCAAGCCAGGAATTATGCGTCCTGCCTTCTTGGTCGAAATACTGACTGGCTGCTGTTAGGGTGGCTGCTCCACCCTAATCAGTGGAGAGGCGGATGTAGGGAGCACCTGCAGAAACTGAGCCAGTGGGGCAACCGCTGGCAGCTATCAGGGGACCAAAGGTCCTTGGAGTACAGCCCTGCCCCGTGATGGCCCTCTGCTATCAGAGCAACTCCTTGTAGCACCGATGCATCTTCTGACAATGCCCCTCTTCACTCGAAGATGAGGAGGACAGAGTGTCGACAGCGTTTTTTTCCCCAATCGAGCGAGATCAAGAGTACGAATGCCTCAACCGCGACCTCGACTGTCGACCACCCAGTCGATGGTGAGAGGGGTCTTCCTGAGGCTGGCCATAGGCCACACGCCTACTCACATTTAGCAACAAAGACAAAGACCCAACCCTCCATGGGGGCTGGTCTTTGGAAGGATCAACCAGGGTCAATCGATCCATGTCCTCCTGAGTGAGGACTGGGAGCACAGGGGTCTGTGAGGCTGACTCCTTGGCCTCGTCCAACAACTGGTCAACCGGCTCCAGAAAAATCTTGATGGCTTTGTCAACCGAAGTCGAGGTCATCTGGCTCAATGGCAGGGCTGAAGTGCCTTCAATCTGCCCAATAAACCCCTCAGCCGAGCGGCGCTTAACAGCTGTTGAGCAGTCGGGTAAGTTGAGGGACTGGGAGGACCATGATCTCACCCCATCCCACGACTGGCAATAGCAGTGAGAAGACTTCTTGGTTTTGGACTTAGAACCATGGTGGATAGGGCTCTCCCCCATGATCTGGAGGTAGCTGCATTTATTACGGAACTGGTTCATGAAGGTCCCTCCAATGCTGGTCCCAGGTGGGAACAGCACCAAGACCAAGGAGGTGCCCACTGCGGTAGCCGCCACATTCAGCTCAAAGGCTGCAAGTTGAGCAACAGACTCAGGTGCAGTCATGGCTTTGTTGCTATTCTTCGGATCCCATTTTGAAAGCCGACCCAGCATGAGACAGAGCTTCCTGTCCTCGTGGGACTCAGGAAGCATGGAAAGGCAGGGGCAGCATCTGGCCACGTCGTGTTGCCCGCCCAGGCAGTACAAGCACATGTCATGTGGATCAGTGACAGACATCTTCTGGCTGCACCAAATGCAGAATTTAAATCCAGGTTTCTAGTGTTCCATCTTTGGTCCAGAAATGGAGTCCAAATAAAAGTAAAACTACACGTCAAATACCTTGAAAACTTTGAAAAAAGGTTTGCTAATGGCGTAATGAAAATCCTAAGCAGAGCATGAAGGAGGTAACCTGTTCTTCCACTAGAAAGAAAGATCTGACGTCATGGGGTGCAGTTAGCAGATATATCCGCACAGTTGGTAGGAGGAGCTTAGCTTAAAGGCGTTCCAGCAATCATTGTATTCCAGTGGAACTGCCAGAGTGTGCGTATGCAAACCATATCCACGTCCCTAGAAAATACATATGTAAAGTTACCCCAGTACTGACCAGCAATGGAACAGCTCTACATTCACCCTATGTACCGTTCCACCCCGTAAGACAACTTTACACACCTCGCATACTGAGCCACCTCTGCACAGTATCCTACACCCGATATACTGAACCCCCTTCCCCAAGAGACAGCACCCTACAACCCACATACTGTCCCTATGGAGACAGCACCATACATCCCACCTACCGACACCCCATGGGACAGCACACTACACCTCACAGACCCCAAAAAGCAGTACCAAACACCCTACATACCAATCCCCATGGAACAGCACAGCACCCAACAGCCAATGTAACAACCCAATCTACTGATACCATTGGGACAGCAAACACCGCAGGTACCAATCCGGACAAGACATCACCCAACACCCTATGTATGAACCCTCTATGGGACAGCTCTCAACGCACCATGGACCAGTCCCCCACAAGACAACACCCCATACCCCACACAGCAACCCTTCAACCATGGGAACACCCCCATACCATGCCACACACACCCCACACCTCATTTCATTCCAGGTACTGAAACCCCATACCTTCTCTGGGCTCCCAGTTTCATCCTCCTCCTCCTTCTCCTTCAGTTTAAATCCATAATCAAATCCATCTCCATCCTCAGGAATGCCAAGCATGTCATACCACAGCTGAGCTGGTCCATACCGCCATTCTGCCACCTTCGGCCTTGTCTCTGCTACTTTATCAGTGTCGCCAGCAGATTGAGAGAGTTTGGACTCCACAGGAGCCAGCATTGTAATCTGTAATGCGAACATGGAGCCATCAGTGAATTTTTTAATAGAAACATAGAGCCATCACTATAATCTGTAATGGGAACATGGAAGACATTGTTGTATTCTATAATATGAAAACGGAGCCATCACTCTAATTTGTAACGGCAACATGCAGCTATCACTGACTATTTTTAATGGGAACATGGAGACATCACTGTATTGTGTAATGGGAACATGGAGCCATAACTGTAAACTGTAATGGAACATGGAGGCATCATTGTAATCTGTAATGGGAACAAGGAACCATCACTGTAATCTGCAACGGGAACATGGAGAGATCATTGTATTCTGTAATGGGAACACAGAGCCATCACTCTAATTTGTAATGGAAACATAGAGCCATCCTTGACATATTTTAATGGGAGCATGGAGGCATTACTGTCATCTGTAATAGCAACATAAAAGCTGTTATGAGAACATGGAGACATCATTGTATGCTGTAATGGATGCGATGGGAACACGAGCCATGACTGAAATTTTTAATGAGAACATGGAGACATCACTGTTATCTGATATAGGAACATAAAATCTTAATGGGAACTGGACACATCATTGTAATTTGCAATGGGAGAATGAAGCAATCACTGCACTCTGCAATGGAAACATGGTGCCATCACTTTGCTCTGTAAAAGGAAGATGAAGCCAGCACTGTAATCTGTAATGGGAACACAGAGTCATCACTGTAATTGGTAATGGGAACATGGAACCATCACTGTAATCTTTAAGAGGACATGGAACCACCACTATAATCTGTAATGGGAACAAGGAGTCATCACTGTGTAGCCCACCCCTTTCCCAGTGTCTAGGAGTATGCTGTTATTACTGTCGGGGGTGGGGGGGTGGCACTACAGAAACTGAAAAAGGAGATTTATGTCTTATTCTTTGTGACCAGGGTACATCTTTATCCATGGGGCACTGGGGCTAAAGAGCAAACTGGTCAGTGGCACAATCAAACATCACAACTGTGAATAAATTCCCAAACTAGATAAAAACAACCAGGATCCTATAATTCAGAACTTAGTCCATGTTTGCAAAGTCCATTTGCATCCTCAGCAACATCCAATCCCCATACTGGTATGGGATACCCAAACACATAACCCAAATGCAGGCAGTTTCACTTTTCCCACACTCTGTACACTCATTTCAGGCCGTTTTCCCTGGCTGTCTATATGTTGCTTTTTTTCCAGCTTCTCCCACACCAGGTACAGGCAGCCTCCCTTTGCTGTCTATACTGCTGACAGGGCCAGGATCTCCCCCTCTTTCCCATGACCACGACTCCTCTTCATGGTCCAAACTGGAACTTCACTGCTCCCTATAACGAACAGACAGCTCATATCGCAGGGGTGTTCAGCACGACACCCCCAAATGCCTGGCTGTTGACTAACTCCTCATTCCTTTAGTTGTGATGCAGTTCCCGTGTTTCTGAATACCACAGAGACCATCTGACTAGTGGCTGTTCTCCCACCTAGGATGAGAGGTCCAATTACAGTTCATGTTGTGGACTAGGCAGTCCATCCTCCCTGTTCTCATCTTGCTGTTGGGCTAAGCAAGATAACCCACCTTACACACTTCTAGGGACTGCTCACCCCCAAACAGGGTCTCAAAGAATATGGTCGCCACCACGTTCTCTCTGGGCTGTCCTCAGGCCTCACGTTCCCAAAACCCAGATAGGCATCACATAAGAGTAGGCAATCGCCCCCACTCCCACCCTAGGACTGACTCCCTCAGCCCGCAATTGCCTATATGGACAAGTTCTGCCCTCCAGGGGTGCTCCCAGCCAGTGGCGGACAGCCTCCCCAAGTGGAAGGAAAATATTAACCCTTTAGGGGTTCAGAACCAAGGATTTCCGGGGATGCCCCCCTTCTAACCAGCTCCTACCAATTCTACCCCGGGGACAGCTGTAATCTGTAATGGGAACATGGAGCCATCATTGTAATTTAAAATGGGAACATGGAGACCTCACTGTATTCTGTAATGGGAACATAGGGCCACCAATGTAATCTGTAATGGGAACATAGAGCCATCACTGCAATCTGTAATGGCAACATAGAGCCATCACTGTAATCTTCATGGGGAACATGGAATCATCACTATAACCTGTAGTGGGAAATGGAGCCATCATTGTAATCTAAAATGGGAAGATGGAGACAGCACTGAATTCTGTAATGGGAACATGAGGTCACCAATGTAATCTCTAATGGGAACATGGGGCCACCAGTGGGGGATTAGCAGTGTCAGTGGCTCAGCAGGTACACACATACTTCTGAGGCCAGAAGATCAGAAGGCTGTGGATTCTATCCCCACATCAAGCACTTGGGCTAAATCCCAATACTGACACTGTGGTGCAACATGAGGGGGATGCTGCACTCCAGAGATGCCCTCTTTCAGATAAGACGTTAAACCAAGGTCCCATCTGCCGGTTCTGGTGGTAGTTCGGGAAGGGGGGGGTGTTAAAGATCCCATGGCACTTCTCGAAAAGAGTAGGGGAATATTTTTATTATAGAGATAATATAAGAGCAATACAACACACATATATCATAAGAATCCTGTGAAACCCAAAAAAAATAAAACAAATCCCACATGTCTCCAAAAAACAAAACTTCTTATCCCTACACATTTCCCTGTTTTCCTGATGGGTATCCCTTTCTGGACTACTTAGCAAAAACTACATACACCCACCTACGTTCCATATCAAAACATCCTGGCTATTTCAAACCCTTAACATTCCATACTTCCTTCATCCTATGTCATCAAACACATTCATGGGCATACCTCTCCACCAGTTAAGCATCATTGGACCAGGTGAATATGCTGTTTCTTTTACAGAAATGTGTATTTTTTTCTGTAAGTCCAGTAATCAGGATACATTTTTGTTGCAAAGAATGTTGGCACCTAATTTGCCATATGGACCATTTTATAACTGCAAATGTTACTCATAGGGTACCAGGGTAAAACTGTGTCCAATTATTATCATATCTGCCATATATTAAGGTCTCATAAGACATTGTCGCAAACTGTGAAAGTGCCCATTTATGTGCCAGAGACATCCAAAAGGTAGTTATATATGAACATTCAAAGAATAGATGATTCAATATCTCTGGTATATTTATACACAATTCCGGTACAAATATCCTTTCTTGTACAGACTTGTGACGATGATTACTTCTAACATTAAGTTTGCTGTGACAGCACATCCACAATGTGTCCCAGATTTTTTGTGGTATCCTAGATTCACTTAACTGCCTCAAAATATCCTTCTCCTCTATACTCCCAGACAGGTAATACAAGGAGTAATTAAAAAACATGTATCAATAATATACTGGTGCATCTCCTTCCTAGATTTATACAACACCTCCTGTCTGGAAATATTACATTATTTAAGTTTCTTAAACACTTCTAATAAATATATAGCAGATCCCTGAGGGACAGCCCTGGATCAATAGTTCTTAGACTTTGTCACAGTGAGCCTCCCCAAATCCATGGAAAAGATTTTGAGACTCCCCCAAAAACTGAAATAATCTTGGGCCTCCCCAACGAAAAATAACACACTGTACTTTGTGCAGTGTACCATGAATAAATTGATATCCCTGTGAGTACTTGGCTCACATTCAATTCTTCGTCTTATACTAACGTGGAACCTTTGAAAAAGAGCTCCTGTGCTCAAAGGTGTAACTGAATTACAAATAAAATAAATATTATTATTCAACTTATTGTAACCCTCGGCCAGCCTACTTGCTCCACTGTTTTCATTCTTGAACCATTGTTACCCCTTGTTGCAGTACCTTCATGGGTCAGACTGCTTTCTCCGTTTCCTTTCTATATGAAATAACCTTCCTATATACTTTGCCTCTCCACCTCCTTCCCTTCTCCTAAGCAACTTCTCTGGGATTACTGCTCTTGCTCTTAGTATTTCTATGCTCAACCCATGTATCTGGGCTGTTCTACCATCAGTCTATAAATTGATCAAGTACTACCACTTATTGTTAGTTTATTGTTCATATTTGATTGCACTATTGTTCACTGTGTATATCTTGATTGTTTTGCAGTTACCTTCTGAAATGTATTCATTCCCTACCCTTCCCCGGGTACACCTGAAATGAGCCTTGGCTCATTCACCTTCCCTTGTCACATATTAGTAAATAAATACATAAAATTCACCTACTGTTATTATCCTCATCTCTTCACATAAAATATATAAAATCCAACATTTAAATACAGTACTTTTTCAGACTTGCTTGAACCTCCCCTTGAACAGGTTGGGGCCTCCCTAGGGAGGCTGGCCTCACCATTTGAGAACCCCTGCCCTAGATGCTCCCCACACTGAGGCTTCCCATTTCTGAAAAGAATAAGACCCTCTTGCATGAAATACTGGGGCCCATACCACTTGCCAACCTTGCAAAACTGGTAGCAGACCGGAGTAAAGAAAAAAACTATGGGGTTAACCATATTTAGGCCTCCCCTATTAATGGTCCAATACATCACAGACCTTTTGACAGGATTTAACCAGCTGCCCCATAACAACTGAAAAAACAGAGTGTACATTCTAGATTCGAATTTAAGCTGTATCGGAAAAACACAACTAATTCTTAAGAAAACTGGGATGATGAATGTCTTAAGCATATAAATTCTTTTTTTCCAGGATATGGTGTATGATTTCCAGGTATTCACTTTACTTTCCGACAAGGCTATTTTATTCAAACAATTTGTTTCTGCCAGTTCTGGGCACCTAAAAGTTACCCCTAGGATCCGTAAATACAGGTTACTCACCTGTAACAGGAGTTCTAGGAATGGTATATGTTGTTCATCCACACTTACTGGCAGGTTCCTTGCCACTTTAAATCTTGCCGGAAGGTTTTCAAGCTGGCTCCTCCCACCCACCTGGGTGGTAAAACTCTCGGCTCCGGCCCATTACGCCAGATCTAGCTCGCTGGAAGCCAGGTTGCGCGTCGAAGCCGGAGAAGCCGGGTGGGTTGTGTGGATGAACAACATATACCATTCCTAGAACTCCTGTTACAGGTGAGTAACCTGTATTTCTAGGGACATGGATATCTTGTTCAATCCAAACTTACTGGCAGACTCCTAGCAGTTCTACGGGAGGAGGGAGGCAAGGCGTGCACCCCCTACTTGGGGAAATAAGGACTGGAGAACCGAGGTCCCAAAACCAGCATCCCGGCATGACTCAAGGTCGATGTGGTAGTGGGTAATGAAGGTGTGTGCTGCCTTCTAGGTAGCAGCCCTGCAGATTTCCTGGATAGGGACATCCCTGGAAGCAGGCACCAAAGCAGCGGTATGGTGGGTAGAATGAGCTCTTATCCCTTTGGGAGGCTCCATGCCTGCCAACCTATAGCAGAGATCTATGCAGGAGGTGACCCACCTGCCCATCGTCCGCTTGGCTGCAGGTCTGCCAGGTGCGGCTTCAGAGTAGGTGACAAACAGCTGGTGAACCTCTCTCCGAACTTCGGCCGTCCGCTCCTTGTAATAAGAGAGCGCTCTTCTAGGGTCCAAAGTATGGAGCCTATATTCAGCCTCCGAGGTGTGATTGGGGTAGAACACCGGCAGAGTCAACACCTGGTTAAGGTGAAACTCCGACACCACCTTCGGAAGGAATTTCGGGTTGGGGCACAGGACAACCTTGGCATTAAGCAGAGAATTGCAGGATTCCATTAAAAGTGTAGTAATTTTATAACCAGAGGGAGTGAGATACAACTGAATTTGCTTGATTGTTGGGGTTGAGACCTAGGATTTGGAAGGATATTTTTGCAACATTTTAAAAGTGTCCTGCTGGCTGAGAAGTTAAGTTTTTATCCCTGGTTTCACTGAAAGATTTTGTGTATTGGAATCAGACATAGCAGAGTGCCTACATTGAAAGGCCTACTTACATCACAGGTGTCACTAGTCAATCAATTGGCTCTGGGTGGGTTTCGTCACTGTGCTGTCTTAGGCATCCTTCACAGTTAGAAGCCAGTCAGACTGACTTTGATTTGTCTGTTGGAAGCTGAGAACCTTGCTACACTGCAAAGAACAAACTATAACTCCATTTAGGACCTGGAAACCTGGTAAGGCATAATACTGGTGGGACTTGTTAAGAAGGGGAGCTTTGCTTTCTACAAAACGTTTCATTTTTTTTTTCCTTATTGGCATTAAGCAGAGAACTGCAGGATTCCATTAAAAGTGTAGTAATTTTATAACCAGAGGGAGTGAGATACAACTGAATTTGCTTGATTGTTGGGGCTGAGACCTAGGATTTGGAAGGATATTTTTGCAACATTTTAAAAGTGTCCTGCTGGCTGAGGAGCGAGTTCATTTTTATCCCTGGACTCTGTAGAGCGGTTTGTGCAGCAGCCGTGGTCTAGTAAATTGTGGTGTTAGTTGAGTTACTATAAAGGGCAATACTCACCAGGGTGGTGGAGCAGTTGTGTATTTGATTGTTTCTAACAGTCACCAGTGGCTGTGGACTACCCCCCCACCCCCAGGCGTGGCATTTCCTTTATAGCCACAGTTCTGACATCACTTCCTCAACAGGTCTTGGGGCAGAACTGTCATATCCTTAATAATCCAGCACAGTGCAAAAAGGGTAAGTACACACCACAAATAATAAATATATATATATATATATATATATATACATATTGTATATTATAAGGGAGAGGACATGTGGGAGTGTGCAATGCACTGGCTGTGGGGCAGCAGTTTTCCGGAAGACATTCTGGAAACTGCATTTGCTATCTATTGCAGGCAACTGTCAGCTCTGAGGAGGAGGTTGCCCACCTCCAGGCTGAACTAGCAAGGACATGAGGCCCCTTCCAAAGAGCACCACTGCCACAACCACTGCCTCAGAGGTTGCCAAGTATGAAGAGCAGTTGGACCACAGTGGATTCTGGGAGGGTGCGGGTGGTGGACCAGAGGCGAAGCCCCCTAGTAGTACCTCTACACAAATCATATGCCATTCTGGCACAGCAAGGTTCCTCTATGATGGCACCCTCAGTGGAGACCCAGAAGAATGCTGAGGACATCCACAAGGGAGACCCACAAAAGGGTGGCAAGGGACACAACAGGGGAAGGAAACAGCTTCTGATAGGGGACTCAATTGTTAGGGGTAAAACTGGGAAAGGGAGAGGAGAAGGAAGTAAGGTGCCTGCCTGGTGCCATGGCTTGGAGGGACAGGACGTGAATCCTCAGGATTGTAGAAGCAGCATCACAGGAGAGGGAACTAGATATCATAGTCCACCTTGGGACAAATGACCTAGCTAGGCATGGGATCAGTGCAGTGCAGAATGAATTTGTGGAGTTGGGGAGGGGCCTCAGACGGGTAGCAAACACGGTAACCTTCTCAGAGGTGCTACCAGTCCATGGCAGGAGTGAGGCTAGGGTACTGCACGCCATACAGTTTAATGAATGGTTGCAAAACTGGTGCAGAGCACAGGGCTTTGGCTTCATTGGGGACTGGGGGGCCACCTAGAGAGATAAAGGTCTATACAGGCATGATGGTCTGCATCTGTCCACGAAGAGAACCAAGCTCCTAGGTGATGGGTTTAAATGCTTCCTTGGCAAGCTTTTAAACTAGCCAAGGGGGGAGGTGCTGATAAAAGGCAGGAAATTTCAAGCCTCCCCCCACAAAACATGGCAGGTAGTAAGGTAAACACTGAGGTACAGAGATCAACACAGGGCAGGACAGGGGTAAATGGAAAAACAGACAAGGACAATAAGAGCAGGGATGGGGAAAAAAAGGATAAAGCCAACATTAAATGGAGGGCAATGAGTACCAATGCCCGTAGTCTGGGAAACCACCTTCCTGAGCTAGTAGCCCTGATGGAAGATGAACAATTGGATATTGTGGCAGTCACGGAAACATGGTACACCGAGAACCATGACTGGGATGTCAACATACCAGGGTACACACTCTACAGAAGGGACAGAGAAGGTAAAAGAGGAGGTGGAGTAGCTCTATACATAAGAGAAGGGATCAAAGCTACAGAACTAAAAAGTAAAGGGGGAGGACAAGAGGCACTCTGGGTCACCTTGGAGACAGGGAATGGCATCACAATCCGCACAGGGGTTGTATACAGACCCCCGTCTCAAGGGGAGGAAATGGACAACAAAATGATAGAGGACATTCTCAAAATGGCTGAAAAAGGGGAGATACTGTTGATGGGGGACCTGAATATGCCAGATGTTAACTGGATAACATGTACTGCAGCCACATCCAAGAGCAGGGTCATTCTCGATGCCCTGCAGGGGGCAGGCCTTAGACAGCTAGTGTTGGAACCCACTCGGGAGGGAGCAATACTAGACCTGGTACTCTCAAATGGAGAGAGGATCACAAATTTAGAAGTCAGTAGACATCTGGGAACAAGCGACCACTACACAGTGTGCTTCACAATGAGCACAACCATGGAGATAAGCCATACAAAACAAGGATACTGGACTTTAGAAGGGCTGACTTTGGCAAAATGGGTGAATACCTGAAAAATGCACTAGCAAATGACCAAAAGGAGGGGTGAAGAACAATGGAGAAAATCAAAACTGCCATCATAGAGGCAACAAACCTGTGTGAAACAAATAAAGAAAACAAAGTGGAGTAAAAAAACAGTATGGTTCTCAAAAGAGGTGGCAGGGAAGGTTAAGGAGAAAAAGGTTGCATTCAAAAAGTATAAGGAATCACAGAAGGAGCACGACAGGAAACTGTATCAATTAAAGCAGAAAGAAGTGGGGAAGGCAGTCAGACTAGCAAAGGCCCAAACCGAGGAAAAAATAGCCAACTCAAGTTAAGAAGGGGGATACAACCTTTTATAGGTACATTAGGGAGCATAGAAAGGTTAAGGGAGGGATAGTGAAGATTAATAAAGGAGAGGGGAAGTGGGCAGAGCGAGACAGTGAAAAGGCAGAGATACTGAATGAATACTTTTGCTCAGTATTCACAAAAGAAGATGAGGAGGAGTTACCTAAATCAGACAAAGAAGCACTCTGGGTAGGGGTTGACACCAGTCCATTCACAGAAGAAAGAGTCCTGAAAGAACTCCTAAAACTCAAGGTGGACAAAGCAATGGGGCCGGATGGGATTCACCCCAGAATCCTAAAAGAACTAAGGGAGGACCTAGTGACACCACTGACCACACGTTTTAACAAATCACGGCAGGATGGGGTGGTACCTGAGGACTGGAGGAGGGCAGATGTGATTCCCCTTCACAAAAGTGGCAGCAAGGCAGAAGCAGGAAACTACAGACCTGTAAGTCTGACCTCAGTGGTAGGGAAAATGATGGAATCACTTCTGAAAGAAAGAGTTGTTGAGTACCTAGAGGCCAGCGGGGCACAGGACCCAAAGCAGCATGGATTTACAGCAGGAAAGTCATGTCAGATGAATCTAATTGATTTCTTTGACTGGGTGACCAAAGTAATAGACCAGGGAGGGCTATGGATATGGCCTACCTAGACTTTAGTAAGGCATTTGACACAGTCTCGCTACAAAGATTAATAATCAAGTTAGCCAGCCTGGGAGTGGGTCCCAGGGTGGTAGCCTGGGTAGCAAACTGGCTGCACAACAGGACACAGAAGGTAATAGTGAATGGAACACATTCAAGAAAGAGGGGTTACTAGTGGAGTACCTCAGGGCTCAGTACTGGGTCCAGTCCTCTTTAACATCTTTATAGGTGACATTGCAGAGGGTCTGAGGGAAAGGTATGTCTCTTTGCAGATGACACAAGATCTGTAACAGAGTTGATACACAAGAGGGGTAGAAAAAGATGAGAAGGGACTTGGCAAGGTTGGAGGAATGGTCAGACATATGGCAACTTAGATTCAATGCAAAGAAGTAAAGTAATGCACCTGGGAAACAAAACCAGGAGAAGAGTACACAATAGCAGGGGAGGTACTAACAACAACAAAAATGGAAAGGAACCTGGGGATAGTCATATCAGATGACCAAAGGTGGTAAGCAATGTGAAAAGTCAGTAAGGAGAGCCAGAGGGATACTGGGATGCATAGGAAGGGCATCACAAGTAGAAAAGGAGTGGTTATATCCTCTATACAGACAGTTGGTGAGACCCCATCTGGAGTACTGTGTGCAGTTTTGGAGACCCCATCTACGCAAGGACATAGACAGGATGGAAGCAGTCCAGAGGAGGGCAACTAAAATGGTGCAGGGTCTGCAGCAGAAACCATATGAAGAGAGACTGAAAGAGCTTAATATGTATACTCTTGATGAAAGGAGGGATGGGGGGACATGATAGAAACATTCAAGTACCTCAAGGGAATCAACAAAGTCCAGGAGGGTAGCATCTTTCAGAAAAAGAGATGTGTAAGAACAATGGGGCACAATTTAAAGATGGGGGGGACGGCTCAGGGGTAATGTGAGGAATTTTTTTTTCCATGGAGAGAGTGGTGGATACGTGGAACAGCCTTCCTGAGGAGGTTGTTGGGTCTAAAACAGTGGGGGAATTCAAACATGCATGGGACAGACACAAGGCAATGTAGTGGGGGGTGGCAGGAAGTAGGCTGTTGATTAACTAGAATCTGTAGCTTATCCAGTAGGTAGGGAAATGGGCAGACTGGGTGGGTCAAGTGGTCCTTATCTGCCGTCAAAGTCTATGTTTCTATGTTTCCCTGTGGAAGACCAGATAAGGAGACTCGATGGAAAGCGCCTGGAGCTCTCCCATCCTTCTGGCTGACATGATAGCCACCAAGAAGGCGGTCTTCCACGACAGGTAAGATATATCACACCTGTGTATCGGTTCGAATAGCTTGCCCATGAGCTTAGCCAATACCCGCAGTAGATCCCACGGAGGTAGAGGCTCTCGAACCAGAGGGGATAAGTGATCAAGGCCTTTAAAAAAGCGCCCGACCACCTTCTCCTGCGCCACCGACTGCTTTCCGGCCTGCACCTGGTAAGCAAAGATGGCTGCCAGGTACACCTTAAGGGTCATCAACCGAAGCCCTAGCTGAGAAAGGGACCACAGGTAGTCCAGAATGCTAGCCAAAGAACAGGAGGAAGGGTCCAACCCCTTATCCTGACACCAAATGGAGAATCTCTTCCATTTGAAGGCATAGCATTTTCTGGTCGACTCCTTACGGGATGCCTCAACAACGTTGAGGACCTCGTTGGAAAGACTCAAGGCCTGGAACTCTAGCCGCTCAGGAACAAGGCCGTCAGGTGCAGGGATTGAAGGTCCGGGTGGAGTACCTTCCCATGGTTGACTGAGCTCAGGTCCGGGGGGGCTGGAAGCCGCCTCGGGAGCCTGGAGCTGAGGCTGTGGAGATCTGGATAACAGAACTGGCGGGGCCAGTCTAGGGCTACCAGAATCACCTGTGCCTTGTCCCTCCTCACCTTGAGAAGCACCTTGTGGATCAAGGGAAATGGGGAAAAAGCATAGAAGAGGCCCGGGGTCCATGGCTTCGAGAAGGCATCCCCCTGCAGCGAGCCCTGCTGAGGGGGGCCGGCATGAAACAGCCTCAGCTTCACATTCTCCCTAGAGGCAAACAGGTCCACCTGAGCTGTGCCCCAGTAAATCGTGTCCTACCTTCAGCAGGAGAGACCACTCATGAGATGCAGCACCTATCTGGCTTAGGGCATCGGCCAGAGTGTTGGAGGGTCCCGCCACATGGATGGCTAGGAGATCCGCCTCCAGTCTGCTCACAAGAGAAAAAAAGTGTGGAGAGCTTCCTTGCACAGAGGCAAGGAGCGCGTCCTGCCCTGGCAGTTTAGGTAGTACATGGTCGTGGTGTTGTCCATCTGAACCTGGACCACTTGACCCCGTACAAACGAGGCAAAGGTGGTGAGGGCTAGTCAGACCGCTCGAAGCTCCAGCAAGTTGATGTGGCATCGAGACTCCTGGGGGGACCAGAGGCCGTGAGCTCTGAGCTCCCCCAGATGGGCACCCCAACCCATCAGAGAGGCACTGGTCATCAGAGTGACCGTCGGCTCGGGGCAGACAAGCGGGATACCCTCCTGCAGATGAGCTGGAACGAGCCACCACTGGAGGCCGTTCCACATCTCCCGGGTCGCTATCACTGGCTGGTCCAGAGGACTGGTGCGCCAGACCATTGGCGGCCAGCCCCATTGGAGGACGCATGTGCCAGTGGGCCCAACGGACCACGCTGGTGCAGGCCGCCATGAGGCGCAGGAAGTCCCGGGCAGGGCGCAATTGCCCAACCAGAAATGATTGGGCAAAGGAGGAAAGAACCTCGGCCCTGTCCTCCGGGAGCCGTGCTCTGGCTCGAAGAGAGTCGAGCTCTGCCCCGATGAACTGAATCACCTGCGTTGGCACAAGTTCCGATTTGGCCTCGTTGATGAGGAGGCCAATCAGAGAGCAGACCTGGAGGGCCAGATCCCTGGACCGCTCCACCTCCAGCTTGGAGGGGCCTGCAATCAGCCAGTCGTCCAGGTAAGGGTACACCCGGACCCTTCGGCGCCGCAGGAATGCTGTCACCATTGCCATGCATTTGATGAAGACCCTGGGAGCCGGAGAGAGGCCGAAGGGCATGGCCTGGAACTCGTAAAGGGATCCCTCTGCCCTGAAGCGGAGGAATCGCTGGTGAGACTGATGGATTGGGACATCAAAGAACATGTCCTGGAGGTCCACAGAGCAGAACCACACGCTTCGGTCCAAAGATGGAATGATCCGAGCCAGAGTGACCATCCTGAAGGTATGAGACCTTAGGAACTTGTTCAGGTCGTGTAGGTCTAGAATGGGGAGCCAGCCCCCCGTCCGTTTTGGGAACAGGAAGTACCTGGACACAAACCCTGGGTCTGGTGGAGGATCGGCCACCTTCCTGATCACCTCCTTCTGGAGGAGCAGGGCAATGTCGGTTCGACAAGCTGACAGAGAGGCTGCACACCCCGTAGCCCGCCGTGGGGCGACGGCTCGATAGGGTGGGGACTGCTCGAATTGCAGAGGCAGACCCTTTCCTACCACTTCCAGCACCCAGCAGTCCGTGGTGATATCGGACCAGGCGGAAAGGAAGTGGCGGAGCCGTCCCCAAGGGGGGAACCCGGGGAGGAGTGACGAGGTTGGGGGCGACACCCCTCAACCCATCACTGGGCAGGCTTGGAGGAAGGGCTGGCCGAGGGGCCTCCTGGACCTTTCCCTCCCGGCTTCCTGCTGTAGGAAGCTACAGGCTTGGCTTTGGAGTGCCAAGTGCGAGCCTGCTGGCCCTGATGCTGGTGTTGCTGGGCCGGACGTGCCACAGAGGCTGAAGGACGAAAGGGCTTACGCTGCTGCTGGTGGCCTTTGTCCTTCTGGGCAGACGTGACCAAGTCCAAGGTGGCACTGGACATCCCGATCCTTTACAGATGACCCTCCACCCCGGGACCAAACAAGTCGGTACCCAAGAAGGGAATGTCTGCCAGCTTGTGCTGGGTATCCGATGTAAAAGTGAAGTTCCGCAGCCAAGCTCTGTGGTGCATGGCCACTGCAGCCGCTACTGACCAGGCACACGAGTCAGCTATGTCCAAGGAAGTTTGGAGTTGCTGTCTGGCCACTGCCCTTCCCTGATCCCGCACCTGCTTGACCACTGTCTGGAGGTCAGCCAGGAGATGAGGAATCACCTCATCCAGGGAGCCCAAAAGGGCGTGTGAAAAGTGTGCCATCAGAACGGCCGAACTGGCCTGATGAAGGCCTAGGGAGGAAGCAGCATAGACTTTCCTCCCGGAGTAGTCCAGTGTCTTGGACTCCTTATTGGGTGGCTTGTCCAAATCCCGAGCGTTTCTGGAGCGCTGGAAAACACTGTCAGTCACTAGCTCCTCCACGGGGGGGGATGCTCAGAGAAACCAGAGAGTGAACCAGTGGGAACAGCTTACTTTCGAGCCATCCTGGCCGAAGGTGCTGGACAAGAAGCTGGCCACTGCCATAGCTCCAGGGCCGGGCCAACAATGGCTTCAGCCACTGGGAAGGCCTACGTGGGGGAATCCCCTCGGTCCAGTATCTCCGTGAGGGGATACTTAGCCCACTTTGAAACAGGTTTGAGCTTCATCCCAGTGGACTCTGAGATAAGCCGAAGCATTCCAAGGAACAAGGATGGGCTCTCGTCCATCGACTGACCCCCAGTGGACTCCAGGTCGAGAGGCCTGGAGAACAGGGAAGAGTCATCGTCAGACTCCGAGGAGTCTGCAAACAGCTACCTAGGGCCTGAGCCACCCTCCACCTGCCGAGGTCGATCGGGAGTGAGGGTGACCAACAACTTATGGGGCAAGCCCTGACCCGACCGAGAATCCTTAGTCGGGGCCCCAGATTTAGGTCATGGAGGCGGAGGTTCCACCACAATGGGCGGCGCAGCCAGTTTCGGCCGAACAACTGGTGCCAGCTTTGGCTCCTCGATGACAATGAGGGGTTGTTTCGGCCGCTCTGGTGACAGCCACTTAATGGCCGGGGAAGGTGATGGAGTCGGCTCATTCCCGGTCAAAAGGAGCTGCTGCCACATCAGATCCTCGTAGCGCCAACGCAATTTGCGCCGGAGCCTATCCTCCAAAGACAAGGATGAGCGGTGGCGCCGCTTTCCACAGTGCCGAGACCGCCGATGTCGGCGGGATCTGCTGGACCGGGAAGAGGTCCGAGACCGAGGCCTTCAGTGTTTCTGAGGGTGGGTCTGAGAGGGGGTGGTGGAAACCCACTCCTCCCTCGGTTCAAGGACCTTAACCGGGGACTCCGGCACAGGAGGCACAGGCAAGTCCTCGGTTTCCACCGGGGGAACCGGTGAAGAAGGATTGTCGGCTTCTCCAGTAGATAGCCTGTCCGACGGGTTGAGAAAAATCTCGACTGCGTCGACGGTTGTCTCAGCCGGCTGACCTGATGGGGACACCGTGAAGCCAGCTGCCTTAGCTGCAACCTTGACCAAAGTATAGTCGACTATCCGGGGAAGGGGACCTCTCCCGCTCCCATGAATGTCGACGGTAGGACTTACCTTTGGAGTCCTTCTTCTTGGACCGAAATGTCCTGAAGGCCCCTCTCCCTTGGTGGAGAGGGATTGACAAAGCTCCTTGAACGAAGCCATGTAGGAGGAGCCCAAAGAGAGCGGGATAAATGCCGTGACCGAAGAAGATGATGACGCGGCCTGGGCCACTTCCTCCTCAAGGGCGATCTGTTCAAGCTGTTCAGCCAAGCCCGCCGCCGGACACCGCCCAACAGTCCTCCTTCGACTTGACCAGAGGATAACGTTTCTCGGGGCGCCCAAGTTGCAATCTGGCAGCGCAATCCTCTAAGACTGTGGCCGAAAAGGACTTGCACAAGTCGCAGGCCTGCGAATCATGCTCAAGCCCAAGGCAGTACACACACGTGGAGTGCGGATCAGTCCGGGACATCTTCTGCCCACAGGGGCACTGACGAAATCCGGGAGTCAATTTGTCCATCGCAGCCACGAGGGAAGATAAAGACCGAAGTCTTGTAAATTTTAAGATTAGTTTCGGATTAACTGAAGAGTTTGGATCCAGGCCTAAAACACAGAGCGCAAAGAAGGGAACCTAAGCTTCCAAGCGGTAAGGAAGACCTGGCGTCATGGGGCGGAGCCGAGAGTTTTATCACCCGGGTGGGTGGGAGGAGCCAGCTTGAAGACCTTCCGGCAAGATTTAAAGCGGCAAGGAACCTGCCAGTAAGTGTGGATTGAACAACATATCCATGTCACTAGAAAGGTTCTTATTTTATCTGAATGCCAGCAATCTCAGTAACTAACTGATCTGGGTTGTACAGCCATTGTCATGCCAATACTTTCTGCCTTGTTCACAGAAGAGCCAGATATTCGGTAACATGTCTGTACCACCACTAGGGCCCTTTCCCCAGAGTCTTGATATGCTACTAATAAGCACACATCATCTGTGTATGCTAAAACTGTGGGAAACACTGTGCCCATCAGGCATACCACATGACCAATGTTCCTATCTATGTTAAGTTTCCTCAATAATGGATTGATAGTAAACACATACAGCGAAGGGTTCAAGGGACAGCCCTACCTCACACCACGTCTATTTGGAACATGCTTTCCAATATGACCATTAACTACTGGACTTGTAATAGCATATTTATATATCTGCCAAATCCACTATATGAAGCATGATGGAACACCACAATAATGCAAAACTGCAAATAGTCATGCGACACCAAATCAAATACTTTGGTTTGATCTAAACTAAGGACATACCCCTGGGTCATAAAACTTTCATAAACCTCCTGGAGCACTCTCAGATTATCAAACATGAACCTCTGTGGGACAGCACAGGTTTAAGACAATTAATTTTTTGTCCAAAAAGTATCTCTATATAATGAGTCACCACTTCCAACATTTCAGTGTTAGAGGTCACTATTCCTCCATCCCTGGTTTTCAATTTTACCATATACTTTTTATCTCCTCGCTGATTACACTCATCATATGGATTTACCATTTGTGCTTTCCTTGTGTGGCGAATTTTTGTTCTAAAAAGAGCAAATTAGCTCTAGTATATTGTGTTTCGCTCATTTCTTTTTTTTATATTTACAATCTGAGTAGAACAATTAAAACCGGTCTCCGTTGCCATAGACATCAAATTTTGTGACTGTCTGCGTAGTTCCAAATATCTGAAATATTTAGTTTGGCCTGCTACCCCTTGCCGACTGCCGGAAAAAATAATTTATTTCTATTTTTGTTTCTTGCCACCACAACAGGAGATTATCGTACAGTTCTTACACAGATTTCTTAGCTTCTAGTAGGTCCTGCAAACCTATCCAATTAATATGGTCTTCTAACAAAGAAACATTTAGTTTCCAGTGATTATGAGTCACCAGTTTGTTCTGTACCATAATGATGTTATGATCAGACATTTCTATAGGTTGAGCTGTGTATGATATACATGGTAACCATTCTGAAATAAACAGGTAATTAATCCTTGTAGACAGACTACCTTTATGAAAAGTGTGACATGTAGAACCTATCCCACATACAGCACCATCAATAAGTCGAGTTGATTTTTATACATATGATTTAAAAAGGTGGATGTTAAAGATCCCATGGTACTTCTCGAAGAGAGTAGGGGAATTTACCCAGTGTCCTGGCCAAATTTCCCCCTTTCACTAAAAATACCACTAGCAGTTAAATCTGGCTCACTGTTAGCTGACATCTATCCCCTCCCCTGGGACGAGGCTGAAATAGGCAGAATTGTCTAGTCCACCTTTCCCGGTCAACAAAAAATAAACAAATGTAATCTGTAATGAGAGCACGGAGCCATCACTGTAATCTGTAATGGGAACATGGAACCATCACCGTAACCTGTAATGCGAACATGGAGCCATCATTGTAATCTGTAATAGGAAAATGTTGCTATAATTGTATTCTGTAGTGGGAATGTAGTCATCACTGTAACCAGTGATGGGAACATGGAATCATCGCTGCAATTTGTAATGGGAATATGGAGCTATCACTATAACTGGTAATGGGAACATGGGGCCATCACTGTTGTCTGCAATGGGAACATGGACTCGTCCTTGTAGTACGTAACAGAAACATGGAGCCATCACTGTAATCTGTAATAGGAACATGAAGCCATCATCGTAATTTGTAATGGGAAACACAAAGCCATCAATGTATTTTGTGATGAGAATATAGAGCCATCACTGCAATCTGAAATGGAAACATGGAGCCACCACAGTAATCTGTAATGGGGAACATGGAGCCATTGATGTGATCTATAATGGGAACACACCACCACCACCACTGTAATCTGTACTGGGATCATGAAGCCATCACCATAACCTGAAATGGGAACCTGGATCTATCACTGTAATTTGTAATGGGAAAAGGGAGCCATTATAGTAATCTACAATGGAAACATGGAGCCATCTGTAATATGTAATGGAAACATGGAGCCATCACTGTAACCTGTAATCGGAACATGGAGCCATTTCTGACCCATCCTTGTAATATGTAATGAAAACAGAGATCCATCACTGTAAACTATAATGGAAACTTGGAGCCATCACTGTAATTTTTAACAGGAAATGAAGCCATCAATGTATTCTGTGATGGGAATACAAAGCCATCATTGTAACCTGTAATGGGAACTTGGAGCCATCACTGTAGCTTGTAACTGGAAAATTAAGACGTCAATTTATTTTCTGATAGGAATACTGAGCCATCACTGTAATGTGGAATGGAAACATGGCGCCACCACAGTAATCTGTAATGAGAACATGGAGCCATCAATATAATCTTTGGGGGGGGCGTGGCCTAGCGCAGGAGAAAGACGGCAGCTTAATCAAAGAGCTCCGCGGCTATCTACCACATTTCTTTGCCATCCTTATGCTAATCTCTGCAGTCCGAGTCAATCTGTTGTTATTACACTATCTAGATGCCAACAGCGAAATCTGTGAAAAAACAGGCGAAATTGCCCTTTAGAGCTGCAAAATTGGCCGAAGAAACTAGGGGGCCTGTCACGGCCTTCCTCGAGAAGAGATGCCGGCGCCAGTGGTCTGGGAAAGCCTTGGCCCGTGGGAAGTCAGATGCATTGGAAAGACTCATTAAGGAACTTAAACAAGACCTGGGGACACAGATGGAGGCTAGTTTCGACAATGTTACCACACAAATCCAGCACCTCCAACAAACTGTCCACTCCGTATCTGAGAGAGTTGAAGGACATGAGTCGCGGTTGGGGGAATTAGAAACCAGGGTGAGCGCTCAAGAAGATAGCTTACAAAGTTCCCAATCTGACCTACAAAAAGCCCTCCGGGAGATCGACTTTCTAAAGCAGAGCATAGATGATCATGAAAACAGGGAGCAATGATGCAATGTCCGCATCATTGGGCTCCCCAAGGGGCTGGAGGGCAGAGACTGTCCAGCCTTCATGCAAAAATGGTTGCGAGACACACTGGAGATTTAGTTGGAAATCCAGCATGCTCACAGATCAGCGGGCGCCAAACCAGCACCAGATCAAAGACCCAGACATGTCATCATTAAATTTCTTCACTTTACAGATCACAAGGTGGTGCTGGAGAAGGTGAGATGGAAAGAAAAAATCTTAGTCCAACACTCACAGGTCAGCATATTCCCCGACTACTCCTGGCAGCTCCAAATCCAACATAGAGTGTTTGTGGAAGTGAAGAAAAAGCTGCATGACATAGGCTGTCAATTTTCCCTGGTGTATCCAGCACACCTGATTATTAGGCAGCAAAGAGGAAAGTCTAGATTGTTTACAAACCCAAAGATGGCCATGGAAAGTGTGATGTATCTGGAAAAGTCCCGCAGGCAGCGTGAACAAAATTAAAAGATCTCTGGCCATCCACGAGTTGAATCTGTAAAGGTACTGTGACTCTGGAATGGGTATGTTGGGAAGGGAGTGGGGGTATGTGTTTACAGTGGGCCAAACCGTAACTCCTATTAGGGGCCTATCAGGGCTGGTTTGGCAGGGGTGCCCCCATCCGCTCTCGCCCTCAGTTCCTGTATAAGGAGTCTCTTTGGAGCCTGAAGCGGCCCAATCGGCTGATCGATCTTGTGGTTCTGTTCCTGACATGTGGACCTTCGGTCATTGCTGGGCCTGGGCTGAAGGCCTCAGCCTTTGAATCAGCAGATCCCGGGCCTACTGAGAACTTACTTGGGCTAACTGGAAACCCAGCTTGTGGATGTGAGGCACAGCCACAGACTTGCTCTGATCGGACTGCAATCGATACAGACATGCATTTAAACAGTGGATGCCTGTTAATTTTGTACCTTGTTGGTTTCTTTGGGTTGGGAGAGGTCGTGCTCCCATTTGGGCCCCCCTCTACACATTTCTGGGGACGAATGAGCAATGCATGTTAACCTGGGGAAAGCATCTGTCGGGGGTCAGCGCTTCCCAGCTTCTATGTTTCTGTTAGGGTAGCTGACCTTGAGAGGTACTTATGGCAGATTGTAGTAGCTAACAGGTGCAACCTTCATCTTAACAGCCTATTCTGCCAGAGCTCACGGGGGGGGGCTACTTTAGTCTGGCCCCTCGTTCGAGGCTTCCATTGTGCGATGTACGATGACAAGGGCATTCGGTTGATTTATCTTTCATTATTTCCAGTGTTTTCCTTTTTCTTACCTCAATCTATGATAAATGGTAGATAGCCCGCTCGATCCTCGCAAAGTAGAAGGTCGGTAATTTGTCTGAGTTGAGTCTAGGGGGAGTACTTGTGTGGATGTTCCTGATACATAGATACATAGATACATAGACAGTGTCGGCAGATAAGGGCCTATGGCCCACCCAGTCTGCCCATTTAAGTTTGTAAGTTCAGTTTATGTTTTCCAGGAAGTCTGTTGCCCCTTAACCCTGACCTCCAGAATTCCTTTATGTCTATCCCATGCATTCTTAAATCCTGTGATTGTTTCAGCCCCCACCACTTCCTCTGGCAGGGTGTTCCACTTGTCCACCACCCGTTCTGTGAAGAAATTCTTCCTCACGTTTCCTCTGAATCGTCCTCCCTCCAACTTCATCCCATGCCCTCTAGTCCTGGAACATCTTTTTCGCTTAAAAATAGTGCATTCCTGCACCCTGTTCCTCCCTGTAAGATACTTGTATGTCTCTATCATATCCCCTCTCTCCCTCCTCTCCTCCAGGGAGTACATGTTCAGTGCCTTCAACCTGTCCTCATAGGACTTGTGATGCAATCCATGCACCATCTTTGTTGCCCTCCTCTGAACCTTCTCTATCCTGTCTATGTCCTTATATAGGTAAGGTCTCCAGAACTGCACAGTGTACCCAGGTGCGGCCTCACTAGTGTCTTGTATAATGGAATTATGACCTCCTTTTCCTGCTGGTGATGCCCCTGCCTATGCATCCCAGCATCCTATTTGCTTTACCTGCTGCCTTGTCACACTGTTTCCCTGCCTTGAGGTCATCAGAGATGATAACTCCAAGATCCCTTCCTGCTTGGTGCATGCTATATCCTCACCCCCAACTGATATATTGTGCCAGGGTTTTTGTGCCCCAAATGTATTATCTTGCACTTCCTTGCATTGAATTTCAACTGCCAAACCCCTGACCATTCTTCAAGTTTCTGAGGTCCTTCTCATTCTGTCTACACCCTCTGGTGTGTCTACTCTGTTACAGAGCTTTGTGTCATCAGCGAACAGTGAAATTCTGCCTTCTAGGTCCCATGAATGTCACTGATGAAGATATTGAATAGTACCGGTCCCAGCACTGATCCCTGTGGTACCCCACTGGTCACTTTTCCCTCTGTGGAGTGACAGCCATTTACCACCACCCTCTGTGTCCTGCTGCCCAGCCAGTTACCTACCCACCGCACTACTGTCCTGCCCACACCCATAAATGTTGTTGGCTTCTATTGAGAGGTGGGAGGGAGGGAAGTTATATGGGGTACAGGATGTGTTTACTCTCATGTTGGGTTGTTTAACACTGTGTTGGGAAGTAGAGGTGGAGAAGTTTCTCACCGTTTGAGTACTTTTTCAGGGGGTAGGGTACATGTTGGAGGTCATATAATGTTTTTGAAAATACTTCTAAGATCTTATGTATGTAAGAGCAGATTGTCTGTTTGCTATGCGACTAGAGCATCATATTCTATAGTCACTGTATCATGAGTAAACTCACGGTGATGTCTTGACACGTGAATGGTCTAAGACACGTAGTCAAAATGAAAAAAGGTCTGGGTAAACTTAAAAAAAAATGACGGGGGGGACATCATTTTTTCTCCAGGAGGTACACTCCATGGCAGAGGAAGCCACAAAAATGGAGGGCGCCTGGGGTGGTACCCTTCTGATGGCTCCATTCACTGAGGGCAAAGGGGGGGGGGTAGCGATATGGACCAGACCAGGACTTCTCCACAAGATCCTGATGGTTCGGTCAGAACCCCAGGGGCGCTATCTGATAGCAGAGGTGGATTTGGGAAGTCTGCAGTACACCCTAGTTTCAGTGTATGGTCCTAATTTTGACTCACCCGACTTTTTTTTTTTTTAAACACACAAACTTGGGGGTTGCCTGAGCCCCATTACAGGATAATTTGATAATCGGGAGGAGGGGGATTTCAACACGTATTGGGACCCTGATCTGGACCACTTAGGCCAGCGCACCAGACCCCCACCGCGCAGTGCTGCCGCCTTTCGCAGCTTTGCAGAGGGTAGAGCCCTAATGGAGGCGTGGAGACATTGCCATCCACGCACAAGAGAATATTCCTTTTTTTCGGCAGCCCACCAGGTGTATACCAGGCTGGATTGTGTCCTCCTCCCAAAGATGTGGGCCAGGTATGTGGAAGAGGCCAGCTATGGCCCAATAATAGTATCAGATCATGCTCCCTTGCGGGTCACCCTGATATTGCCCGGAGAAAGTACCCTGAGGTCTAGCTGGAGAATGGACCCAGAGCTATTATATGATGAGCGGTTTGTCCTCCAAGTAAAGGACAGTATTCGGGAGCATCTACAACACAACAACCCAGACAACACCAGTGTCCACAATACCTGGGATGCCTTAAAGGCACACATTCAGGGGGAGGCAATATCATATTCAGCATATATTAAAAAGAAACTGGGAAGGGAAAGGAAGAAAAGGAAACAGAGACAAGTCCAGGAACTGGAGAGGGAGCTGATGGGCAAGGTATGCCCCTAGGAAGTACAAAAGCTTAAAGCCTTGAAATGTTCCCTGAATCAATATACCAAAAGGGGTATAGAGAGGAACCTCCTAGTAACTAAGGCCGGGGCTCATTTCGATGGGGACAAGGCAGGCAAATAGTTAGTGGGCTTGCTCAAAAGTAAGAGAGCTGAGAGGACCATTCTGTGGATGGAAACAGGAGGAGGAGATATTACTTATGACCAACTCCAAATAAATATGATCTTCAAAGACTTGTATTCCAAATTGTGTACCTTGGAATTTCCAGATGGAGGGGGCCCAGAGGCTTTCCTCCAAAGAACTGTTCTGCCTTCAGTTGGAGAGGAAGACAGGAGGGTTCTTGACTCTCCAGTCTCTCTGGAAGAATTGGGCCAGGCAGCTTGGAAAGGGAAGAAAGGGAAGGCCCCAGGCCCTGATGGTATACCCCTGGAGTTTTATAGACTGGTCTGGGAAGAAATTGGCCCCTTTATGTTGCAGATGGTGCAATCGGCTTTTCATAGAGGATCTTTGGCCCTATCAGTGTGTATGGCCAACATACTCATGCTCCCAAAACCTGGCAAGGATCCCCTTAAGTGTGGGTTGTATAGGCCCATATCTCTCCTGAATTCCCACTATAAAATCCTTGCAAAACTCCTGGCTTTAAGAATGGAGGGTCTCCTTCTCAAGGTGATTAATTCAGACCGGGGGGGAGGGTCAAGGGAAGGCAGGCTAAACAGAATATAAAGGCGGACTGATTAGCATAATTAGTAGGTGGACCCGGGGGATCTGGGGAGGCCTCTAGCCCTAGAAGACGAAAAGCATTCGATAGGGTGGAGTGGCCCTTTATGTATGCAGTTCTTCAGAAGTATGGGATGGGTAACCCAATGTTAGAAATGGATTAAGGTGCTTTACAATGGCCCACAGGCCCAAATTCTTACTAACTCTACCCTGTCTGCACCTTCTCCCTCAAGCATGGCACAAGGCAGGGTTGCCCACTCTCCCCATTTTTACATGTGCTTACTATTGAAGCCCTGGCTGAAACAATTCACTCCCATGAGGCAATTCTGGGGTTTAGAGGCACTGGTAAATCACGTTATATCTTTGTTTGCGGATGACATATTGCTTTTCCTGGGGGACCCAGAGAATGCCCTTCTGGCTTTGACCGGTATTTTTGACTCCTATGGACCGATTTCTGGACATAAAATAAACTGAGGCAAATGTGAGTGGATGCCCCTGGAGCAAAACAGGCAACCAATCCGGCTTAACCAATGTGTCATCCACCCATTCCAGGAAATTAAATATTATGGGGTACTGCTACCAGTGAAGCTGGCTAGAATGGCGGATATTAACATGTGCAAGGTGGTGGCCAAAATCATGGAGGACTGCTATAATTGGAGAGCACTTCCCCTGACACTGTTGGGTAGAGTTAACCTTATAAAGATGAGCATCCTGCCCCAATTTTTGTATCCCTTCCAGACAGTCCTGGTTTACATACCTAATAGGTATATTAAAGCCCTGGAGGGTGCTTACACTCAGCTATTATGGCAGGGAAAGAGGCCTAGGATTAAAAAGGCTACACTATGGAAGCCAGTCTCCCAAGGGGGTTGGGGCTCCCATGTGTTAAATACTATTACCTGGCATCCCAGCTGGCGCATATACAGGACATGTTAGGGAAGGAGGAGACCCTTATGGACTGGGTGGGGTTAGAGACCAACTCAACTCTGTTACTGTATTTTTTTTTTTTTATATTGTCTCTTTTCCCCTCCTTCGTGCCCCAGAGTTACCTCTCCTTCAGGGCGCCTAGGACCCGGGCGTTCCCCTACTATCTCCCCTTAGCCACCTACCTCATATTTGCAGCCTTCCTCGGGCTAGTCCGGTGTAACCCTTGCACGGATGGGTCCCCCTCCTAGGGAAAGGCACCAGCGGGCAGAACCAGCACACTACTATTCTCTCGGACCCTCGGAGCTGCTGAGGCAATTGTGGCTCTCAGGGAGTGTTCAGGGATGTCCGGGGCCAGCGTCCGTCATCCGATAAACTTCGGGCCAGTTTTCTCGTTTTCTTGTTCCTCCCTACTTGTCGCTACATGCATTGCCTCTAGTCTCCGCGGGGGCCTCTGCATGAGCGAAGATGCTCCCTAACCCACCCCAGGACAGGAGAGCAGTCCATCGGACGCTCGATCCTGCCCTTCCCCTGCCGACCCCCCGAGACCCGAGTCCGTTCCAGAACCCGGGTCGCCGGTGTGGATTGAGGTAAGGCGCCAGCGCCTCAACCCTCTACGCCACCGGGCCGGCTGTTACTGTATTTTGAGGCATTTGTGGGAGCCATGGTGTTCACCCCCCCCCAAAAAAAAAGCTTAAACACCCATGTACTAGGGCATGGAGGTTCGCCCACAAGGTTCTCCAGCATGAGGAAGGCCTCAACCCGGACACCCCTTTACAGCATGTGGCAGCTGGAGCGGGGAGGGAGACTAAGAGGCCCTGACTAAGTGGGTTAGGAGGGGGCTGCATCTCATGGAGCAGGTGGTAGAATATGGGCAGGTGCTAGACTTCTATGTCCTAAAGTGGAGATATAATTTGAGCACTTCATTCTATTTCTTCTATTTGGATCTCAGGAAGAGAATAGAGAGAAGGTTGAAGGCAGTTGTTCCTCGAGGGTATGGCCACTCTCCCCTGGGAGAGACATTTAAGGGGGAGATGCTCTGACCCCTTATTCAAACAACTGAAGGCATGTTTATAGGCTGATGGTGGGGGCCATGCCTCAACATCTGGATAGAGTGCAAAGGCAGTGGGAGGAGGATGTATTTCTGGATTCCCTCACTGGGGGGGATTGGTCCATCATTTTTAAAAATTCTTTAAAATGCTCTGTGAATACTAGAATGAGGGCAATTCAATATAATGTTCTTATGACAGTATACTTAACACCAGCCCTGGCACATAAAACTGACACATCGGTCACTGACCTATGCCAGAAGTGTAGTATTCATGTAGGCACCTTTTTCCATCTAATGTGGGAATGTTACAAAGTCTATGGTTTTTGGCAAGAAGTTCTATCGCTCTTGTCACTTATATTAGGGGAACCACTGAGAATGGATCCGGCTGAAGTACTTCTAGGCCTGCATTGGGGGGGGGGGGAGAAGGGCAAGCCCTTAACTATTCACTATGGAGACTAGGTTTGGTGCCGGGCATGCGCCAGCTGGCTCTGTACTGGAGATTTCCAAGTGCCCCTCCAATTTCTGCTTGGGTGAAGGACCTGATGGAGTGTATGAAACTGGAGAGAATCCAATATAAAATCAGGAATCAAGAAAGTAAATTTCAGGAGATATGGAACCCAGTGGAGAGGGCGGTACAGTCAAGCCAGATCCCGGTCTTCTAACAGGGTCAATTCAGGTGTCTCTCTGTCCTCGAACACTCTTTAGAGTGGAATGAGGGATGTAGTGAGTTGGAGGGCTCCCACACATTTTATTTATGTAATCCAGATCCCCATGCCATTTTCATAAGATTGATTAAATTCCTACCTAAAACCCCCCAAGAGAGCAATGAACACTGAGGGTTCCTATACTGATCAAAGGGGTGGGGGGTAGCAAGAAGGAAACTTGTTTTTTGACCATCAGTATCTGTACTCTCGGTAGTAACAACTGCGGGTATACCAATTTGATTAATTAGGGTGCAATTGGTGCACTCTTAATTCTGTGAAATTATTTATGCCTCTGCCTGAATTTCTGTACTGATGTTGGAATCAAATTATTTCCCCACTTTGTGGGGTTCATGTATTGTGCTCTTGGAAGTATAAAATAAAGTTTACAAAAAGGGTCGGTCCGTCAGTACAGCGGTAGCACTACACGCAATGCTGGTGACGGTGTTAGGGGCGACCTGGGAGCTGGAGGGCCGGGCCGGGGAGAAGGCTGAGGTCCGTGGACTGCGCCTTCTCCAGGAAGGGAGGGGGACAAGGTTCGGTGATTGACTGACCCAGCAGAGGCCTGGGGTACAGCAAGTGCTTGGCCATTCCAGGAGGGTCGGGCGTGCCAGATGTTGGCAGAACTCCGCTTGACATCAAAGGTGCCTGCCGCACAGGAAAACAGGAAAAAGCTACCTCTTTGCTCGAGGGCAGGCGGGCGCCAGCACATACCTCAATGGTCCCCTGCCTGTCCCACGCAGCGGCCCCGACAAAGTGACGTTAGTTCAGGGTGTTAGGCTCCCCACCTTGTCCCCGCCCTGGGATCCAAGGCTACATGGGGGATTAAGGGCTCCAGGTAACGGAAGGAACTGGGCAGATGCCAGGCGCCCCAAGAAGTGGAGTGCAGGGGCAGGCAGAAAAATAGAATGTAAAAAATAAAGTTTACAAAAAAAAAGAAAATCTTTAATGGAAGGCCCAGAGACACTGATGGTTGAGGTGCTGGGCCACCGCGTCGTCTGCGCGGCGACCTGGGTGGTCGGAGAATGAAGCCGGAGCGTCAGGGGAGACTGGGATTGAGTGTCCGTGATACTGCTCTCCCAATCCTGGGGTAGGTTAGAATCTCGCCACGCCTGTAGTGGCTCCTGGGACGCTCGGGGCACTAAGCAAGCGCCACATCTGGAGGGGGAACGTGAGTGGACGCCGCACACTATGCCCGGATGTCACTGCATCACCCACGCTCCAGGGACCAATCAGAGGAAAATGGCTGGGCGCGACTGTGCAGCTTGATGGCCGTGCTCCGAGCGGCCTGGAGGACTTTGGCGGAATCCTGTCGGGGAGGGTCCGGGGCTGTCCTGGCTGGCTGAGGCAGAAGGGGAAGCCCTCCAGCAGGATGGTAAGATGGCCGTCCCGGATCCTCCTGGGTGCAGTCTGAGCTACCCACTTCTCCGGGCGGGCGGAGCCGGTGGCTGGATGCCCCAAGCCAGTAGTTTGCCACAGCAGGTGGCAAAAAGCATTACATAAAAAAGGAAAAAAAAATCTTTAATGGGAACAGGGACCCATCACTGTAATCCATAATGGGAATAAGAAGCCATCACTGTAACCTGTAATGGGAACATGGAGCCATCACCATAATCCATAATGGAAACAGGAGCCAGCAATACAGTCTATAATGGAAGACATGGCATTCACTGTAATCTGTAAAGGGAACATAGAGCCTTCACTGTAATCTGTAATAGGAACATGAAGCCATCACTGTAATTGTACAGGGAACATGGTGCCATCTGTGTAATCTAATGGGAGTATGGAACCCTCACTGTAATCCGTAATGGGAAAATATGGTCATAACTGTATTCTGCAATGGAAATATAGTCAATACTGTAATCACTAATGGGAGCATGAAACCATTTCTGTAATCTACAAAGAGAAGTGTGTTCCAGAAAACCACACACATAGCTTTTCTTATCAGCTACCTTTATAGCTCTGCATTCAAAGCCACATTTTTATAATTGAAACTCATTTTTGGCACTTCCTTTTTTAAGAACTTGATCAGGTTCACGCAGGTGAACAAAGCAGATATAAAATTCAAAATGGGGAGACCCAAAGGAGTGGCAGGAAGACGGAATCAAAATTTGGCACAGCAGCAATCACTGACCCAGCCAGGTCCCCTCGAGCAGACATGAGCCCCTGCCTCGGTATAGTGTATTAAAAGCTGGGGTTTTTTTTTGGGGGGGTGGGGTGACCAGCACAAGAAGATGTGTGACTAGAGTGCCTGTATGCTTACCAAATTTAATGTTTAAAACTACCATAAAACTCTAAGTGTAACGAAATATCATCATTGGCTGATTGCAACAGTGCTGTAGATTCTTGGCACTGAATTTCAAACGGGACCAACAGGAGGAGACACTCAAGCCAGTGGCCAAGGAGGATGTGGGGCTCCTCTGTAGTGGACACCCCCAAGGTGCGTGGTAAAGGACCCCAGAAAAGGAGGAGGATGCAACTTCTAGTGTGGGACTCAATTGTGAGGAGGACAGATTAGGGAAGAGAAAAGAGGATGGAGAGGAAGGTTAGGTGCCTATGCAGCGCCATGGCTCGGAGGGATGGGAAGTGGATCCTGGGGATCACAAGGGCCGCACAACAGGAGGGAGAGCTGGATGTCATTGTCCACCTGGGGAATCAATGACCTGGCTAGGGACGGGGCTGGGACAGTGCAAAAGTAGTTTAGGGAGGGGTCTTAGGTAGCATGCTCAGTTGCTTTCGCTGAGATGCTTCCTCTCTATGAGGGGGGGAGGAGAGGGATCTCTGCACCAAGAGAGTCATCTAATGGTTGAAGGAATGGTGCAGAGAAGAGAGGATCAGCTGCACTGGGAAACTAGGGATCCACCTGGATGGATAATGGCCTATACAGGGGTCATGGCCTGCATCCATCCAGGAGGGGAACAGTGGTCCTTGGCGGATGGTTTAAGTTACTTTGATAAACATTTAAACTAGCCGAGGGGCGCATGGAAGGAATCAGAGAAGCAGAAACTGCACCCCCCCCAGGCCTGGGTGGGAGAACCTGAGGGGAGGGAACCCCTCAAGGAGTAAATTAATAAAGGAAGCAGAGTGACAGAAATAAAGGGGATGAGAAAAGGAGCATTAAAAAAGGTCGGGAAGGAGGAAAGGCAAATAGGGATAACAAGCAGAGTGGTAAAAAAAGCCTGGAAGGCCATGTGTGTGATTGCTAGAAGTTTAGGAAATAAGATTCCAGACCTAGACAGCATTATGGCACAGGCCGACCTAGATACTGTGGCCATCATCAACTCATGGTGCACTGAAAACCATGACTGGGACATAGCCATACCAGGCTATACTCTGCTCAGGAAGGGTGGGAAGGAAATGAGGGGGTATGGTGCTGTATGTGAGGGAAAGTAAAAAACACAACACAGATACAGGAAATATGACGGGGTGTACTGTGGGTCATGATGGAGAATGGAGCCACTATTCCAACTGGCATGCTCTACAGACCTCCAGCCCTCCAGCCCAGGGGAAGGATTTGGATAAGGTACTGGTGGAAGCCACTGGCAAGGGGGTGGTGCTGCTGGTGGGAGACTTCAGTCTGTTAGATGTAACTGTAGCTTCCCAACTGCAGCCTCAGCTAGAAGCAGTGTCATTCTGGACTCCCTGCAGAGGGCTTTTCTCAAACACCTAGTCAGTAAACCCACATGTGATTAGGCAATACTAGACCTAGAACTCAGTAATAGGGACAGTGTTGCAGATGTCAAGTTGGGAGGCCACCTGGGGACCAGTGATCACCATACAGTGTGGTTCAATACAAGGACGGCTGTGGAATCGAACCACACAAGGGCAAGGGCCCTGGACTGCAGAAGGGAAGATTTTATAAAGATGGGTAAAGGCCCCAGGGATGACCTGGGTAGGGTGGAGGAACAATGGGCGAAGCTCAAAGGGAGCATAGTGAAGGCAACAAACCCTTTCATCAAGAAAGTGAGCAAAAGCAAGAGGTAAGAGAGACCGCTATGGTTTTTGCAAAAGGTGGAAAAGGTAAAGGCTAAAAAGGTAGCATTCAGAAGATATAAGGTGACACAGAGAGGAGACTAGGGAGGTGTATCAGAGGAAACAAAGGGAAGCAGAGAAAGCAGTAAGAAGCAGAAAGGCATAATGTGAAGAGAGAACAGCCCAGGTGGTAACAAAAGGAGACATTTTTTGGTATATAAGCGAAAAGAGGAGGACCAGAGAAGGGACTGTGAGGTTAAAAAGGGAAGGGGGGGACCAGGAAAAGGCAGACATCCTGAACAATACTTATTGATCAGTGTTCACAGAGGAAGGAGAGGGGCCTCAAAAAAATAACCAGAGCTCTGGAGGGGGAGATGGACCCGACACCCTAGTCTTTTTTTTCCTAATCTTAAAGTATACAAAACAATGGGGACAGACAGGGAGCATCCAAGGATATGGAGGGAGGTACTGGCTGCACTTCTGACAGTCCTATTTAACAGTTCACTGGAAACGGGAGTGGCTACAGAGGACTGGAGGAGGACAGATGTAGTCCCATTTCACACAAACTGTAGAAGGGAGGAGGCTGGCAACTACAGGCCAGTCACCCCGACACCACTGGTGGGAAAGTTAACAGAATCACTGCTGAAGGAAAGGATTGTGAACATTTCAAATCCAAAGAGTTACAAGACCTGAGACACCATGGATTCACAGGGGATGGAGGTCATATCAAACAAATCTGACAAGATTTCTTTGACAGGGTGACCAGGGAATTAGAGAACGCTGGAGCAGTGGACATCGCCTACTTAGATTTCAGGAAGACTTTCAACACTTTCCACGTGGGAGACTAGTAAGCAAGCTGGATAGCTTAGAAGCGAGTCCAAAAGTGGTAAACTGGGTAAGAAACTGGTTAGGAGGTAGGCGATAGGGGGTGCTGATAAATGGAGTTCACTCCGAGGAAAGAAAGATGACCAGTGGCATGCCTGAGGGATCAGTGCCGAGATTGGTCCTTTTTAATGTCTTTATAAGCGATACTGCAGAATAGCCAGAAGGGAAGGGCTGCCTCTTTGCAGATGACACTAAAATCTGCAACAGGGTGGACGCTTTGTTGGGGGGGTGGGTCAAAAGTATGAACAGAGACCTGGGAAAACTCAAGGAGTGGTTAAGGATATGGCAGCTGGGTTTCAATACAAAAAAGTGCAAAATAATAGACTTAGGGCACAGAAACTCTGGTGTGGCGTACAAAATGGGTGGAGTGGTACTGATAACCAACATAGAAGAGAGACCTGGAGGTAATCATATCAGATGACCTAAGGTGGTCAGGCAGTGCAACAAGGCAGTTGGGATGGCTAGGGGGATGCTGGGGTGCATAGGAAGGGTATCACCAGCAGAAAGAGGGAGGTGGTGTTGCCCCTGTAAAGATCCTTGGTAAGACCCCACCTACAGTACTCTGTCCAGTTCTGGAGAGCACATCTCCAGAAGATCACAGACAAAAATAAGGCAGTCCAGAGAAGAGCAACTAAAATGGTGTAGGGTCTGCACCAAAAGCCCTAGGAGGAGAGACTAAAGGACCTCAATATGTACTCCCTGGCAGAAGAGGACGGAGAAGGGGGATATGATAGAGAGCTTTAAATGCCTCACAGGGGTAAATAAGGTACAGAAGGGAAGTATTTTTCACAACAAAAGGAGCTCAAGAACAAGGGGACAAGCTGGAAGGGGTATATTCAGGAGAGAGATGTGAGTAAGTATTTCTTCACAGAAAGAGTGATGGATTCCTGGAACAGCCTTCCAATTAAGGTGGTGGGGTCGAAAACAGTGGTGGGGTTCAAGAATGCCAGGTACATTCATAAGAGAATCTCAGTGGAAAGGAAGGGGGAAGGAGAAAGAGTTGGACATCAAGTAGGGTCTGCGGTGATACTGTGGGTATAGGGAACAATGGGCAGACTGGGTGGAACAAGCAGTCCCTTTATCTGCCATCAAATTCTGTTTCTATGTTAAGCAATTCTGTGAATGAGAAAGCCTAAAAATCAAGCACCGCTGCCCAAACCCAGCAAGGGAAAGCAACAGAAGCTGCAGGAACAAGCACATAGCACAGAGATGGGCTTCGGGGGAAGCCTGAACCCTTAAACAGCATATTGTTGCAAGCAATCTGAGACCTTGATCGAAATGTCTTAATACCAAATGTACCACTATAGAAACAAAAATGTCCCCAACTTGAGTTTTGAGACTTGGCGGAGACACAAAGGATTCAACTCAGTATGAGCCACCCTTCGCAACACTGGAATTACCCACACACTTCAGCTGCCTGCTAAGTTAAGACTCCATTATGCAGACAAAACCTACGTTTATTCCGATCCCACAGAGGCTGGCAAACATTTCACAGATGTTGGGACAGGACCAAAAGAACAGGTTACTCACCTGTAACAGTAGTTCTAGGAGTGGTATATATTGTTCATCCACACTTCTTGGCATGTCCCTTCCCCTTTAAATCTTGCCGGAAGTCTTCAAGCTGACTCCTCCCACCCACCCGGGTGGTATATACCTCGGCCCCACCCCATGACGCCTGATCTTAGCCCGCAGGAAGCAAGGTTGTGTGCCCGAAGCCAGGGAGGTTGGGTGTGTGTGTGTGGATGAACAACATATACCACTCCTAGAACCACTGTTATAGGTGAGTAACCTGTTCTAGGAGCGTGGATATGTTGTTCATCCTTGTCCAGCAGAGAAATAGTGCGTCTCACCAGAAAACACAGGTTACTAACCTGTAACAGTAGTTTCTAGAGATGTGGATATGTTGTTCTATCCACACTTTCTGGCAGACTCCAAGCAGTTCTCCGGGAGAACGGAGGCAAGGCGCACACCCCCTACTTAGGGAATAAAGACTGAAGAACCGAGGCCCCAAAACCAACATCCCGGCGTGACTCAAGGTCGATGTGGTAGTGGGTAATGAAGGTGTTTGCTGACTTCCAGGTAGCAGCCCGACAGATTTCCTGGATAGGGATGTCCCTGGAAGCAGCCACCAATGCAGCAGCATGGCGGGTAGAATGAGCTCTCATCCCTCTGGGAGGCTCCTTGCCCCCCAGCTCATAGCACAGACCTATGCATGATGTAATCCACCTTGCTATGGTCCGTTTGGCTGCAAGTCAGCCAGAAGCGGCTTCAGCATAGGTGAAACAGCTGGCCAACCTCTCCACGAATTTATGCCGTCCTCTCCTTGTAGTAGGAGAGAGCACATCTCAGGTCCAAGGTATGGAGCCTGTACTCGGCATCCAAGGTGTTGTTAGGGTAGTATACCAGCAGAGTCAACACCTGGTTAAGGTGAAACTCTGACACCACCTTTGGAAGGAATTTCGGATGGGGGAGCAGGACAACTTTGTCCCTGTGAAAGATCAGATAAGGGGAGTCCATCAAAAGTGCCTGGAGCTCCCCTGTCTTTCTGGCTGACGTGATAGCCACCAGGAAGGCCGTCTTCCACGAAAGTGTGAGAGCTCACACCTGTGCATGGGTTAGAATGGCTTGCTCATGAGCTTTGCCAAAACCAGCAACAGATGCCACGGAGGTGGAGGTTCACGTAACGGAGGGGATACGTGATCCACACCTTTGAAGAAGCACCTGACCACTGTCTCCTGCACCAATGTCGGCTGACCGGCCCATGCCCAGTAAGCAGAAATGGCTGCCAGGTGCACCGTAAGGGTCGATGACCTTAGACCCCCTTTGGAGAGAGACCAAAGGTAGTTGAGAATGTTAGCCACAGAACAGGATAAGGGGTCCAGACTCTTACCCTGACACCAAATGGAAAATATTTTCCATCTGAAGGTGTAACATTTCCTGGTCGATTCCTTTCTAGATGCCGCCACCGCGGTGTAGACATCTTCAGAAAGACCCAAAGCCTGGAACTCTAGTCACTCAGGTACCAGGCTGTGATGTGCAGGGTTTGAAGATCCGGATGGAATACCTTCCCCGGTTGAGAGATATCAGGTCCGGACGTGTGCAAAGCCGCTCTGGGGGCATGCAGCTGAGGCTGAGGAGATCTGGATATCAGAACTGGCACAGCCAATCTGGGGCTACCAGGATCACCTTCGCCTTGTCCCTCCTCACCTTCAGTAACACCTTGTGGATCAAGGGAAAAGGAGGGAAGGTGTAGAGGAGGCCTGGGGTCCATGGCCTCGAGAAGGCATCCCCCTGCAGAGAGCCCTGCTGAGGTGGGTGCTCATGAAACAGCCTCAGGTTGGTGTTTTCCCTTGAGGCAAACAGGTCCACCATCGGTTTGCCCCAACAGGAGAACAGACTGTAAGCTACCTCTGGATGTACAGACCACTCGTGGGATGTCTGGCCTATACGGCTGAGAGCATCCGCCAGTTGGTTCAAGACTCCTGCCACATGGAAGGCTAGGAGATCTGCCTCCAACGGCCTCTGAGAGTGTCCAGATGCAGGCGCCTCCTTGCACAGCAGGCGGGAGTGCGTGCCGCCTGTTGTTAGTAGTACGTAGTGCGTGGTATTGTCCGTCTGGACTTGAACCACTTGACCCCAGAGCTGAGGAGCAAAAGCTGACAGCGCCAGTCTGACTGCTCTGAGCTCCAACAGGCTGATGTGGCATCGGGACTCCTCGAGGGTCCAGAACCCGTGGGCCCTGTTGTCCCCCATGTGGGCTCCCCAGCCCATGAGAGATGCATCAGTCGTAGGGACGAATGTCAGCTTAGGGATGACATACTGGATCCCTTCCTGCAACCGGTCTGGGGCGGTCCACCATTGAAGAACGTCCCACATCTTCTGGGTTACAGTGATCAGCTGGTCAAAATGACAGTAGCGCTGAGTCCACTGGGCAGTCAGCTCCCACTGGAGGGAGCGCATGTGCCACCTGGCCCAGTGGACCACTGAGGTGCACGCCGCCATGTAACCCAGAAGGCGCAGAAAGTCCCGGGCAGGGCGCAAGTGCCCAACCAGAAATGATCGGGCAAAAGAGGAGAGAACCTCCGCCCTGTCCACCGGGAGCCGAGCTCTGGCTTGACAAGAGTCGAGCTCTGCTCTGATGAAGCCCATCACCTGAGAGGGCACAAGTTCCGACTTGGCCTCGTTGATCAGGAGGCAGAGTTGGGAGCAGGTTCGGAGAGTCAGATCCCTGGACATCTCCACCTCCTGAAGGGAGGAACCAGCCAAGAGCCAGTCATCGAGATACAAGTATATTCAGACTCCTCGACACCAAAGGTGGGCTGCCACTACTGCAATCCACTTGGTGAAGACCTGTGGGGCCGATGACAGGCCGAACGGCATGGCTCGGAACTCGTACAGGGCCCCCGACCCAGAAGTGGAGAAACCGCTGATGGGATGGACAGATTGGGACGTGAAAGAACGCGTCTTGTAGATCCAGTGAATAGAACCATGTTTCGCTCCAGGGATGGCATGATCTGGTTCAGAGTTACCATCCGGAAGGTGCGGGACCTGATATATTGATTCAGGTCGTGGAGATCTAGGATGGAGCACCAACCCCCCCGTCTGCTTGGGCACCACGAAGTACCTGGACACGAAGCCTGGGTCTGTAGGAGGATCCAGCACTGCAGCTACTGCCTCCTTGTGGAGGAGCTGAGCTATGTCGTCTCGAAGAGCAAACTGAGTGCAAGCTGAGATCCTTTCCTCCCAAGGGGCTTGGCTTGGCTGGGAGGGTACTGCTTGAACTCTAAAGACAGTCCCTGACTGACCACTTCGAGAACCCACCTGTCCGAAGTGATATCGGAGCAGGTGGAAAGAAAGTGGTGGAGCCGACCCCCCACGGAAGGACCCAGAGCTGGCGTGATGGGTGTAGGGGTGGCAACCCCCAACCAGTCACTGAGCAGGCTCAGAGGAGGAGGAGGAGGCTCCTGGACCTGCACCTTGGCCTCCTTTATGGGGCTGTTGAGGACCCTGCTTAGAACGTGGGCGTCAAGCTTCAGCCTGCTGCTGCTGTTGCTGCTGACCTCCATGGTAGGAGGGCTGCCTGACCACAGGGGAAGAATGCCAAAATGGTTTCTTTTTTCTCCTCTGCTGGTTCTTGCCCAAAGAACCCTTAGCAGAAGTAGCATCCAAGGTGGCACTGGACTGCTCTATATGCTGAAGTTGACCGGCAACTCCGGGACCGAACAAGTCAGTGCCTAGGAAGGGCACATCAGCCAGCTTATGCTGAGTATCCGCCGGGAAGGAGGAAAGCCTCAGCCAAGCCCTGTGGTGAGTAGCCACTGCGGCTGCAACAGAACGAGCACAAGAATCTCCTATATCCAGGGCCGTCTGGAGCTGCTGTTTTGCAACAGCACGACCCTGGTCCCAGACTTGCTTGACCATAGTCTGCATGTCCGCTGGGAGATGAGTGAGGACCTCGTCTAATGACCCAAGAAGGGCATAAGAGAAGTGTGCCACAATGACAACCGCGCTGGCCTGACGAAGACCCAGAGAACAGGCCGCACAGACCTTATGGGCAGAGTGGTCCATATTTTTGGACTCCCTGTCCGGGGGTCGGTCAGTGCCAGCCGAACTCCCAGTACGCCTGAACACAGAGGCAGTCACCAGGCTCTTGGCTGAAGGGTGCTCTGTAAAACCCGCAAGGGACCCCATAGGCACCGCGTACTTGCGGGCCATGCCGGCAGACGGTGCTGGGCAAGAAGCAGGATGCTGCCAAAGTTCAAGGGCTGGGCCAGCAATGGCCTTGACCACCAGAAAGGCCTCCATTGGTGTATCCCCTCTCTTAAGGATATCGGTGAAAGGGTACTCCACCTTCTTTTGGATGGACTCCATGGGCATTCTGGTAGATTCGGAGATGAGGCGGAGGATGCCCTGAAAGGAGAAAGGACCTTCTTCCAAACCTGTCACAGACGACTCATCATCCCCGGAATGTGAGTGTAATCCAGTGACGTCCGAGTCCAAAGAATCGTGGTATAGCAGTCTGCCACCTAAGTCACCCTCGATACGCTGAGGGCGATCTGGGGTGACGATAATCAACAAACACCGGGGAAACCTGGTGTCTTGTCAGTCCTCTTTCCAAGGCGCCCCTCCCTCAGGCTGCTTAGGCGGTGGTTCCACCCTAAATCGGTGGAGAGACCAAGATAGGCCGAGCCGGGATACGGGCCGGCCCCATGGGCGGAGGAACCGAAGGCTTCTGTTCCGCAGGGGTCGGCTTCAGCCTGGGAGGCGAAAGCCAAGTAATGGCTGGGGTAGATGGCGGAGCTGGCTTTTGCCCAGACAGAATCAGCTGCTGCCACATTAGGTCTTCATAGCGTCGACGGAGTTTCCGCTGAAGCCTCTCCTCATCCGAAGAGGATGAGGACCTGTGGCGTCGCCTCTTCTTAGAGTGCTTATGACTCTTCTTTGGGGTTCTGGACCTCGACCAAGATCAGGGAGGCCGACTTGGTCGATCACGAGATACCGGGGTCGGTGAAAACACAGGGTTAGGAACCAGGTCCTTAATGGGGGCGCCAGCAGGCTGGGTCTCCTCATCAGGGAAGACAAGGACCGAGGTCCTTTCCAAGGAGTCGTCGGGCTGAACCGGTGACAAGGGGTTGACTGGGTTGAGAACAATCTAGACCTCATTGGCCACTTCCTTGGTCCGCTGGCCAGACGGAAGATCCGTGAAGTCGGCGGCAGAGGAGGCGATCTCGATCGAAGTCGGGACTGCGTGCTCCTGGGACTCGGACCTTTCTCGGTCCCAAGAGCATCTTCACTTGGACGAAGACCCGGGGTCCTTATCCCTCTTCCGAGGACGGGAGGAGTGTGAGCCCGAGGGCACCTCACTCCTGGCAGGGAGAGACTGGCACAACTCCTTGAAAGAGCCCATAAAGGTGGAGCCAAGGTTAAGCAGAACGAAGAAGCTTCGATTGGCTGAAGCTCAAGCTGCTTCCTCCTCCTCAAATGCCTTCATTTGTTCCAGCTGTTCGGGGGATCCCACAGTCGCGGAAACTGCCCCCCTCACCTCCTTCAATTTCACCAGCGGGTTCCTTTTCTCCAGTCTCCCAGCTTTAAACATGCCTTGCGGTCGTCCAGGACGTTGGGATGGAAGGCCAGGTAAAAACCACACAAGGAGGTGTCATGTCTGACACCTAGACAGTAGACGCATGTTAGATGGGGATCGGTGCGCGACACCTTCTGGCCGGAAGAGCACCGGCGAAATCCGGGTAAAGATTTTTCCTCCATGGCAGATGCGGTAAAATTGCAATCGCTAACTCGAACGAGTTTTAAAACAATTTTCGGTTAAAACCAATGATTAGAATTCAGGGCCTACAAAATGCTTTGAGAGCACGAGGGAACCTGTATCTTCCAGCAGAAAGGAAGATCTGGTGTCATGGGGCGGAGCCGAGGTATATACCACCCGGGTGGGTGGGAGGAGCCAGCTTGAAGACTTCTGGCAAGATTTAAAGGGGAAAGAGACATGCCAAGAAGTGTGGATGAACAACATATCCACGCTCCCAGAAATATGAACTTCTTACTGGGATTCAATGTTTAAAATGTATTTAGAGAGTGAAGCTGAGTTTAGGCGGGGACACGTGTGAATCCAACATCGCTGTTGTTGCCAGATCAGGTTAGGAGATTGCATGCTACATGCACCATATTGTTAGTCTCCCAGCACAAAGCCTGTACAGTAGTGAACCCTTTTCCATTTTTAAAAAATCTCTTAGCTCGCTGACTAAATACTGCAGCACAGCAAGATGTTTAATAATTGCAGTCTGTTAGATCATCTACGACTATTTCTACATTTTGTTGGGAGCAGTTTCAGTCTCCCATTTATCGCTATACAGATTGAGCAGTTTTGTTTACTGTTGCCAGTTTAAAAGTGTTCTAAATGTATGAAGTTCACTGTACTTTAAACATATGTTGTCTGGCTTACTTCCTCTGCAGTAAAGGCAGATTTCATCAGTACTACTTGCAGGACTCAGTTCAGCATGTCCTACTATGCTGTGGACTTTATTACAGTTTTGTAGCTTAACATGGATCGTACAAAGCCACTGCAGCATCAGGGGTGCTGGACACCCTGTGGGACTCTTGCTTTAGAACTTAACAGACATATTCATGAGCATACTGCAACAGCCAGCAATGGACACTGTTTCTGCAGTGGGGTTCTTTCCTTGCCCCTTTTGGGTTTAGCCCTCTACTATGTGTAACTATGGGGGAAAAAAGCATCAAATCTTGCCATTATATTTCTTAAGATTTTCTATGCTTTGCACCAAGGAAATGTTTAATTGTGTTTTTGCACCGTGAAACTGAATAAACATTAAAAAAATAAAAAAAAAGAACAAAGCTATTAGAAAAATGGTAAAAAAAAACTGTAAAAGACCTCAGCCGTCTTCGCACGCAGGATGTTAAAATTGGTCGGCCACTGATACAGCTATAGAAGCTAATGAACGGTCGCAATGGACTCAAGCAGCCTTTGCCCACATGACCACAGAAAATAAACACTAGAGAATGCAGCTTAAAACACTGGGCTAAGAATATCATTATAGTAGACATGATGGAGGGACTGGAAGATTTGCTGGCCTACCTTCAGCAGTGGCTTATGGACAGTATGTCTGCTGATATGCAACTGGGCCCTGAATGCCTCAAGAGAGCCCACAGTGTTAATTTTAGGTGGACACACAGTCCTCCCGATCACTTCAGGACTGGAACAATATTCTGTTCTGGGCAAGGAATCAGTATCAGCTACAAATAAAGGGACTGGACCTCTGTATTTTTCCGGACTGGTCCTAGGCGACATGAATGTACAGCAAATTGTTCAACTCAATAAGGCAGCAGCTGAGGAGCTTGGGATGATGCATTCTTGGTTGGCCCCAACTGGACTCCGCGATACCTAGGGAGTAAAACCTTTCAATTCAATGGCCCAGCTGAAACCAGGAAAAAAGTGGACAAGACTGCAACAGAATTTCAACAGAGTGAGTAGTGTGATCGGATACTATCATCTTACCAGAGGACAGCGACTAACATAGGTTTGAACTTTTCAATATTTGCAAACTCTTAAATCACTGACTTTGTGAGACTTTTTTTTTATTCTTAGTTAATCAGGTAAGGTCAACTAGGCCAAATGCCTGTTTTCTGGGGTGAGGAGCACTGGGGAGGTTAAGTGATGTGCTCAGGATCACACAGTATTCTAGGAGGTTGTGGGACTCAAACCCAGGTCTGCTGGATGCACTATGCTCGTTCACAGCTCGTTACTTAACCTACAGACTAAACTGCCAGCCACACATAGTTTATTGGGTTAGGGCTGGGGAATGCTGTGTATCTAGACTTTTTTTATTGCTTTTTGGACAAGTTGTTCTATTTTTCCTATGTAAATCTCCCCCACCTCCCCGGGTAGGGCTTACTAGCAATGCCTCCTGCTGTCTGGTCCTGCCAGTCCTGGGTTCCCTGTGCCACTGAAGTGTTTCTGCCAGGCTCAATATGCAGCTACTCTGCATACAGCTGGAGATGTTCTTAGAGATTATATAAAGTAATGCAGGTCTTTTAGCTCTGCACCTGCATTTATGACCAAGCAATGTGTTCTGACTTCTGGGATCCCAGTGCACACGTAAGAAGTTCGGACATGCATTCTTATGACAGAGGGATGTAAATTTGTGTTTATATATATGAATGTACATGGTTGCTTTAAGAAATGTTCAGACTGCAGCAAATGTTTTTGCCTGCCACAGGGGGATTTAGCTCTATGGCACTAGCGACACACAAGCAAGGACTCTGAGCCCATTCATCAACTGGATGATAGTGCAGAGGAATAGCTATCAGACTGTACAACTTTTATTTATTAGAACTATTTGTTTTATCTGCATATAGATTTTATTCCTGGGAACAGTTATCAACTGTTTACGTGGATGCCATTTTGGTAACCCCTGACCCTGCATTGACCAATCAGGAATCAAGGAGCTTCATGGACTGCAGTTATGGCTCCTAGGTAATGGGTGTGAACAATGTGTTTGGCACCTTTTTGGTTTCACCAACCGTTTACCTAACTAGCTTCATGCATATTAATTTCTTTGAGAGACAGCAGTATTGTGCAGTGGTACCGCGAGCTTGACCAGAGGGACGCTGGAGGAAAAGCAGCTCGTGGGAGAGATCCGAGAGAGAGAGAGAGAGATCCAAGAGAGAGTGAGTTCTGGCAGAGACTGACTGGAGAGAGGCAGCTCTCCAAAAGTGTGAGACCAGGTCTGTTGGGCCTACACTACTGATCCTGCTTGTGGTCGAGATTCATCTCCTGTGTCTGGAAGCACCAGACACTAGGTGTTCTGGGCTGTTCGTTGAGTGAATCCAGCGCTGCTGGAAGAGAAATCCCTTCAGCCAGTTTGGGGTTTTGAAACTGAATCTCAGCCAAAGTTCAACAACCTGCCAGAGAGTGAGAAGCATCGGGAACAGTCCATTGGTTCCTGAAGTCTGGGGAGACAGAGACAGAGTAAAGATTTCTGCCAGAGAGCAGAAACCCACTAAGAGCCTGTTCGAACTGCCTGACAAAGTGTACATCAAATCTGCCACTACAGTGAGTTTACTGTGCCCTGCAGAAAGTGAGAGACTGTTTGACTCCCAGTGGGGAAAGAGACTGTTTTGCCAGCCAGGGCAGTCTGGGGTGTTGGCCCCAGCAGTGCTACCACCCTGCATTGCTGATCATCTTCTCTGGAAGGACATGGTCCCTGGTCTCCGTGACTGGCCAAATCCAGAATCCTCCGAGAGGAATCCTGACCTGAAGGTGACAAGCTGCAAGAGCCTATGGTCACCTGACGGGGAAAGCTGCCAAATGGCTGTCTCAAACCCCCACCATCACCTATGCTGCCATTGCGGAATCCAGCTCAACTTCAACAACCTTCAGTCACTGACCCTGTTCAGATACTGCGCTGTCACGCTGCAAAACCGTGAGTACAGGCAGGGTTTGCCGAACAAATCTTTTTCATAGGGCACCAACGCCGCCCAATCCCCAGCAACATTTCAGGCCTGCATCTGTCCTATTCTGGGTACCCAGTGGTGAGGTGGGCTAATGGTGTTGGTGCTATTGAGAGGTGGGTACTACTGTATTAATGTTGTCGTGTTGTGTCTGCATTATCAACTCATTTCATCTTTGCAACTCCCATTCCCCTTCCCTAAAAATACATCTTTTACTGTTATTACTGTTACATCTGTCTGTGAGCATATTATTAGCAATAGCTATTAACTGCATGCCTCAGAGTGCAAAGCTGGTATATGGTATTCAGTGCATGGGATGACTGGAAGGGGAGGTGGGTAGGTACAGCACCGCAGTGGTTGTACCCCACAAATACCTGGCCCACTATAATTACTCTGCGTGGAGGCACCACACTATTATTCATTACCATTGGGAAAGAATCCCCTTTTCCATCTGAACAACAGCCCAAGTCCCTTAACTTTGGTGAGTCCATAAGGCAGGGGTAGCAGCCCGCTGGTACACGGCACCCAGGTTACACCTGCATTTCTCACTCAGCTCGCCCAGTAATTTGCGAGTTTTCCTGGGAAGAGCTATTATTGCAACATGTTAAATATGGCATCATCCACAAGGTAGCAAGGAACCTCTTAGCTATTTGACGCTTCTAGTTACCAGTTTATGATAATTAAAGGGACACTGTCAACCCCCTTAGGTCTCAAAGTATCCCTTGTTTATAAAACACATTTTATGTCTGCTAATATTCCGTAGAGACTGCTGGTGTAGCTAGTAGTTTGATTCTGATTATTTTTTTTCTTTTAAAAAGTGAAAAAAAGACTGCCCGCCAAACTGGTGTTACTACACCAAAACAAGTTTGTTTACATTCCTTGATCAACTCCCACTGCATCTTTTCTGGATTTGGGAACACCGCAAATACAGCCTAGCCACTCATGATGCAGCGGCAGTTTAGGCAGCTACTGCCTCATGAGAGACTGCACTGCTTGGGGGTGTTTCTCATGCTCAGGAGGCATGCAGTAAGAACAGATCCAGGACTGTAAACAAAACAAGGTTGTTTATAAATATATATTATGATGCATTTCCGTTCTACTAAACAAGGAGACAGACAAAACAAACACCAACATTAATGAATTTTAGAGTAGGCAAGCAACCATATAATGCGTGTTTTTAACTAGAAATAACATGATGCAAAACAGATTGACAGTGTCCCTTTAATAGTGGTGCCAAACAGTACTAGGTAAGCTAATTTTGTAGGTGACAGGGTAGCATACTATAATGGGCACCTAGAGTTACAATTTCTCTTCCTTTTTGTTGTTAGTTCGTAAGTTATATTATGCTAAAGTTGAAGTACTGTGTACTCTCAACAGCGTTTTGAATGTGAGCATGGGGGGGGGGGGGTTCTGTTAGAAGACCAGCTTTACCTAGGAATGGGTGCAGTGTTTGTGGGACCATATGCTGACTACAGTCATGTCAAACTGCATTAATGTCTGTGTCACAGCCCGATTTTTCCCACGTGTCATGTAAGCTTGGCATTCTTAATCAAATTGACTTGTAAAGCTTTATTTACAGTTTTTTTTTCTGATTTTGGATGTTTCAAGCATTGATGAACTATAAGAACTTGAAGTTAATATGAGTGATGTATTAATCATTGTATTAATGTTACCCTACCTGGTTTTCATTAACTGTACAGCTTATGGCACTGTTCATTTATGAAAGTGACTAAAAAATGTTTAAAAAAAAATCTGTACTGGGACTATAAAGCCATCATTGTAGTCCGTAAAGGGAACAAGGAGGGAGCAATCACTGCAAACTGTATTGGGAACACAGGGCCATCACTGTAATTTGTAACGGGAACTTGGAGCCATCGCTGTAACCTGAAAGGGAAACATGGTGCCATCACAGCAATAAGTAATGGGAACATGCAGTCATCAATGTAATTTGTAATAAGAACATGGGAGCCTTCACAGGTATTTTCTAATCGGAACAAGGATCCATGACTATAAATCTGTAATGGGAAGATGGAGCCATCACAGTAATTTGTAATGGAAGCATGAGAGTGATCACAGGTATTCGATAACTGGCACATGGAGTCATACTGTAATCTGTAATGGGAACACAGAGCAATCATTGTAAACTGTAATTGGAACATGGAGCCATACCAGTAGTCTGTAATGGGAACACAGAGCCAACATTTTTATTTGTAACAGGAACATGGGAGCCATCACAGGTATTCTGTAATCTGAACATGGAGCCATCATGGCAAAGATGCACGTCGACATGGGAGGCCGAAGACAGCAACATTTTCCAGTTGGTCCTGACGCCGATAGCTTACAGTTCCATGATGTGGCATAACAAAAGGCGGCCTCCTCAAAAAAGATCATGAAACAATCACCGTAATCTGCGAGGGGAACATGAAGCCATCACTGTAATCTGTAAGGGGACCATGTGGCCACCACTGTAATCTGTAATGGAAATATGAAGCCATCACTGTAAAGTGTAAGGGGAACATGGAGCCATCACTGGGTACTAGGTGAAAACAGCATCACGGTAATGGCGTCGACAATAACGGCGAGGGGAAAAGGGCAAGGGGAACAACTGTACTCAGCAACATAGTGCAAACCAGAAACGCAAAAGCCCTGAGTGGGTGGATGAAACTTGGGGCATACAGAGGAAGGCAAGGATGAGAACCTGCAAAGCAATCACTACAATAGCGCGCGCCCACACACACACACACACTCCAGGACACACTTTCCGTGAATACAGGGAAAAATAGTGGTGGGGGGACAATAACTTCATGCAAGAGCTGCGGCAACAGTTGAAGAAAAAAAGAATTCCCGCAGAAGGAAACCTCGAACCCTGCTCTGCCACACCACAGCTGCCAAAATTAACCACTACACCATGCTGGTGACCTGGTTGGGAGGCGACCGCAACTGCATTATATAGGTTACATTCACAGCACAAGTCACAGATGGCACCCAAAATGACCCACGCTGTTCTGTGCCACTTGCTATGTTCCCTCGCACTGTTAATCCAGCACTATTTTCACCTGACACCCCATCACTGTAATGTGCAAGTTGAACATGGCACCATCACTGTAATGTGTAAGGGCAACATGGAGCGGTCACTGTAATGTGTAAGGGGAACATGAAGCCGTCATTGTAATGTCTAAGGGAACATGGAGCCATCACTGTAATGTGTAAGGGGAACATGGAGCCCTCACTGTAATGTGTAAGGTCAATATGAAGCCATCACTGTAATGTGTAAGGTGAACATGAAGCATTCACTGTAATGTGTAAGGGGAACATGGAATCATCACTGTAGTCTGTAAAGGGAAAGTATGGTTACATAAGAACGGACTATAATAGTAGATCTTCAAGAAGAGCTCTTGCAGCAGGCAACACCATTAGGACTGAAGCCAGCAGGTGCCAGGCCCCACGGAAAACTTCTAGTTAGCAGTCAGAGAGGGAACGCCCCTTGATGTTGGCCCGCCCCAACGTCTGCCTATAGTATAAAAAGGGCAGTACCCAGCCCAACCTCAGTTCTCCCATTGGAGACCCGATGTATACAATAAATGGAAATTACGTACCTACCGTAATTCTTTATTTTCTTGGACAAAGTCTCCACCACTCATTCACACTAATGAGAGTTCGCCGGAGGCACTAGGACCCAGAGGAAGCAAACTTTTCAAGAGGGCCGGCACCTGAGATTGAGCCACAAGGATGTGGCACCATGAGCCCCAGCTCATGCGGTAATGGCCATCTCAGCATCAACCCTCCAACTGCCTCAGTACCTTTTTTCTGAGGAGGTGCAGCATAATTAGTCTAGAAGGACTAGCCTAAAAATCTGATACAAGATAGTCCGAATGATCTATGTAAGAAGGGTCAAAAATAAAGTCTTCACAGTCCAGCCATTGTGGGAGTGAAGACCATAAACAGAGAAGTGAGCTCAGGGGATGGTGGGTGGGCGTGTGAATGAGTGGTGGAGACTTCGTCCAAGATCATCAAGAATTACGGTAGGTACATAATTTCCATATCTTCCTGGACAAAGTCTCCACCACTCATTCACACTAATGGGAGAGTACCGAGCCAAATAATCCCCCGAGACAGGCAGCAGGAGATAAAGAGCTCACGTGCTTAAGACAGAAGTCCATTAAGAATGGTCCTGCCACACGACAGATGTCGTCTGGCATGGACATCCAAGGCGTAGTGCTTAATGAAAGTATGCACGAAGCTCCAGGTAGCCGCATTGCAAATATCTTCAATGGGCACGTTATGGATTTCCACCGGAGATGCCACACTGCTCTGGCAGAGTGAGCATATACTCTGCCTTCCAACTTGACCTGTGCCATAGAATAGCAGTGGCGAAGGCATGCCACCAGCCACACTGAAATGCATCTATTAGCGATAGGCTGACCAAGCCAGGTCTCCCTGTAGGAAACAAAACAGTTCTTGAGCCTTGCAAATTTCTTTTGTTCTATCTAGATAGAATCACAGCGCTCTCTTCACATCCAGTGAATGGAGGGTACGCTTCCCTTCATTCTGGAAATTCGCAAAGTAGACAGGAAGGACTAAAGGTTGGTTTAGATGGAATTCTGAGACAACCTTTGGGAGAAACTTAGGATGAGTCCTAAGAACTACTTTGTCCTTGTGAAATACAGTGTACGGGGCGGGTCTGTGACCAGTGCATGTATTTCAGAAACTCTACGGGCAAGTGATGGCCACCAGGAAGGCCGTTTTCCAAGTGAGAAACTTCAAGTCGCAAGTAGCTAGAGGCTCGAAGGGTTTACGAGTGAGCATGTCTAGCACAAGGTTAATGTCCCAGGCTGCAATCAGATGTCTGACAGGAGGTCTAGTATGCAGAATACCCCTAAGAAACCTCTTAACTACACATAATTGAGCCAGTGACATGGAAAGTACCAGCTCATGATATGCCAAAATGGCACAAAGATTAACTTTGACTGTGGTGTACTGCAGATCTGCATTTGAGAGGTCTAAAAGGTACTCCAAGACTTTATTCGGTGGGCAGGAATAAGGGTTCCAAGAGGATTTTGCACACCAGCTACAGAAATGCTTCCATTTGGCTGTGTAGGTTTTTCTAGTGGCCGGCTTACACGTAACCAAAAGAATATCTGAAACTCTACGAAAAACACTGAACCTAGTCACCTCTGTCTCTTCAGGAGCCAAGCGTGAATAAGATGCGACCTCAGATTGGGATGGACCACAGGACCCTGGGTCAAAGGTTCGTCTGAAGGAGAAGCATCTTCGGGGGGGGGGGGGGTTCCGACAGACTATTGAGCAGCGGGAACCATATCTGCCGAGGCCAGAAGGGGGCAAAGAGAATCATTCTGCCCCTCTGAGACTCCAATTTGAGAAGTACCCTCTGAATCAGGGGAAGAGGAGGAAAGGCGTACAGAAAGTGTCTTGTCCACTGCGGTCTGAATGCATCCTGACAAAAAATGCCAGGTCCTGAATTTCTGGAGCAGAAGAGAGGCAGTTTTGCGTTAAGTGGGGAAGCAAAAAGGTCCAGGTCTGGAGTTTCCCATTCTTTGAAAAGTGACTGAACAACGGTTAAGTTGCGAGACCACTCGTGAGGATCCGTCTCCATTCTGCTGAGACGGTCTGCCAGCTCATTTTGTAGTCCTGGCAGGTAAAATGCCTGGATCAGAGCCTTGTGCTCCAGGCACCATTCCCACACTCTCACTGTTTCCCTGCCTAATGAGTAAGAGTGTGCACTGCCCTGCTTGTTGATATAACACATCACTGCCTTGTTATCCGTTTGAAGGGGAATGTTCTCATAACAGAGTATATCCTTCAAGGGTCAGACTGCATATAGGATGGCTCATTTCCAGGACATTTATGTGAAGCTGGGACTCATCCTGAGTCCACCTACCTTGGGTGTGGAGATTCTGGCAGTGAGCTCCCCAACCCATCAGGGACGCATCTGTGGTAATGGGGATCTGATGATCCAGAGGGGCAAAGGGATATCCTTCCAGAAGAATGTCCTCCTACGACCACCAGGCGAGTGACCTCTTCAGAGGTTCTGTCACCTTGATGGGAAAGGACTGAGGGTGAGTGGCTGGGGACCACTAAGTACTGAGCATTCACTGAAAGGTTTTCATGTGGAGATGAGCTAAGGGTACAGTGAACACAGAGGATGCCATGGGGCCCAGCATCTGTTGCATCGAGATAGCTCGACACGAGCTGTTTTTTCTGATGTATCGGGCCATCTGTAAGATATCGCTCCTTCTGTCCTCTGGGAGAAAAGCCTTCATACAGGAGGTATCCAGAAGAGTTCCTATGAAGAGGAGCTTCTGGGAGGGTTGCAACAGCAACTTGTTGAAATTTAGCAGGACTCCCATGGATGTGAGGAAGTCTGAGGCCGTGGCCACGACGTCCAGAGTCTCTTGCTTGGAGGGACTTGATAGGAGCCACTCGTCCAGATATGGGAACACTTGTATTCCGATTTTAATGCAATGCACCATGAGAATTGCACAACACTTTGTAAAAACTCAAGGCGCCCAGGACAGCCCAAAGGACAGGACTCTGAACCAACAGTGTTGACCCAGTGCTACAAACCTTAGGTATTTGTGGTGCTTTGGGTGTATGGGGATGTGTTGGTAGACATCCTGCATGTCCAGGGAGGCTAGCCAATCGTGTTGATGAAGCAAAGGTAGCAGGGTACCTATTAATATCATCTTGAACTTCTCCTTGTGAGGGAACTTGTTTAACTTTCTGAGATCTAGAATGGGGCGCATGCCACCGGTTTTCTTCGGGACCAGGAAGTAATGGGAGTAGAAACCTGTGTTTCGTAGATCCAGCGGAACTACTTCTACTGCCCTGTTGTTCAGAAGGCCTTGTACCTCGGAAGCAAGAAGGTCTGACTGTACTGTCAACAGCCTGGGCTGTTTGGGTGGGTGATCCGGAGGGGTTTTCTGAAAGAGAGTGAGTACCCCTCACGGATTATCCAGAGGACCCATTTGTCTGATGTTATAGACTTCCACTGGTTGCAGAACTGAGTTAGACGTCCTCCCACTGATGAGGAGGAGTCCCCCTTGGACAGCTGAAGTGTGACCTGGGCCAGAAACTCAGAAGGTGGCACTTGGCACTTTGGGCCCTTGTGCCTTCTGTTGCACTTTCTTTTGTGGCTGAGGGTTGTGGTTTTGTTAAAACCTCCTCTGCTCCAAAAGGACTAACGGTTGTGAAATTGACAGTTGTTCGCCCCCCCCCCCCCGGAGAGGGGGCGGGTGCAGGTCTAGCCATCTTAATGGCAGACCTAGTCTTCTGTGTGGCCTCCAGAGCTTGCTCCACCTGGGGCCTGAACATATACATACTGTCAAAAGGTAAGGCCATGACCTGCCGCTGGGCATCATTCGTGAAGCCTGAAGTACACAGCCAAGAGTGGCAGTGGGTGCTGATGCCAGCCGCCGCTTGGGAAGTGGTATCGAAAGAGTCCATTGCAGTCTTAACCTGTTGGTTACTGGATTCAATACTCCTAGTTATGGTTTGAAGTAGCTCTGAGTTAACTTCCGATTCGGGCAGAGCTTCTACCATTTGCTTGAGCGAATGCCAAAGGACATACTCATATTGAGAAAAATAGCCCTGGTAGCTGGCAATGTGCATACCCAGGGTCGAGGCAGTAAAGACCCTCTTGCCTAAGGTGTCTGTCTTGCGAGATTCTTTGTTTACAGGCTGGGCTGTAGATCCCTGAGGAAGGACAGCTTCATCATTCTCTGCCAAGACTACAATGGCATCAGCAAAGGCTTGTGAGGCCAATATGGGGCAATCCTTGAGAGGGACATACTTCCTATCTATGGACTTGGCCATGGAAGGAATAAGAGCTGGATTCTTCCACACCATCTGTGAGAGGGTCTCAAAACAGGGCTGTACCGTAGGTGTTAAATCCATAGGGATCTCCAGGACATGAAAATATTGGAGTAGTAAATGTTTCCCAGGATCGATTTCTGTAGTCTGGAGAGAAAGAGTAGAATTAAAAGTTTTGAGCAGAGACTTAAAGGAAAGGTCTTCAACCACAGGCTCTGCAGAAGGATTGATCCCTGCTCCCAGGGCAGTGTCATCAACATCATCACCCAGGCGAAGATCTGGGTCAGGCTCAAAATAATCTCCTGATAGTCCAGGAGGGACTTATGGACAGGAAAGGAGTGAAAATCAGAAGAAAGAACAGAAGAGGAAAGAATCGGAGTCGAGAACCCCTGAAGACCGGACAGCGACACACCAAGCCTTAGTGTCGTCAAGGAGAACGGTGCCAAGAACAAGGAAGGCGGTGCTATCAAAAATGGTCCAACACACGGCGCCAACAGGGCCCCAGTGACTACAGTGCGCACAGTGTCGACTGAGCCCACGGCACCGACAGAGCCCGTGGCACTGCACACAGCGCCAACAGAGCCTGCGTCACTGCGCATGGCACCAACAGAACGCACAGCGCCAACATAGCCCGTGGCACCATGTCAGCAGAGCCCCCCGCACCGGCAGAGTTCTCAGTGCCGCGGATGGCACCAAGAGTGTCCAAGGGGTCTGAAAACTGCGATTTGAAGAAAAAGTGGGAAAAAAGGCAGGAGATAGAGACATTGGTGTGGACCCCTGCACCACAGCCATGTGAGGCGGATAAACAACCGAGCACGAAGTCAACGGCACCAAAGAAGGCGCCGCGTGATTAGGAAGGCCCAACCACCCTACCCGTCCCTCCGAAATCGAATGGCACGAATGCCCCAGTGTCGAACTGACCGGCTTAGGCAACTGGACCAACCTCCAAGCCCACTGCTCCATAAGAGCAGCCCACTAGTGAAACTGCTCATTAGAAGCTCCTCCAATAGGCGGGAAGGAGCTCCAGTGTCAAAGAGGTTGATCAACAGAGACAGAAACCAACGACTCCAATGGAGGTGGAGACCGGCACCTGGCCCCAATGACTGACCGTCTACACGCAGACATACCAGAGGGCGACCTCGAGTGATGCCATTTCTTCTTCGACCTATGTGTCGAAGAAGAACTCGAGGTCGAACGGTGCTGAGAATGGGACCGTTTCCTTTTATGCTTTTGGGGGGACCATCCATCTCCCTGAGCATTGGACCATCCATTGTCAGCCCCCCCCCCAGAGAGGGCGGCGGACCGGACCCAGCCCAGCTGACTGCACAACTTTCATACGAAGTCTCCCTACTGTCACCTGACCTGCTCATACTCGACTCCATCAATGGAGGGCTGAAGACTTCTTTCCTGTATAAGTAGAATTAAATATAAATCGGTACTTATCAAAGATAAAATACAAAACAAAAAACTGAAAACTAAGCTGCTAGTTTTAAGTTCGACTCCCAGCGGGCGAACGACATTGCCACTAAAGCGCACTCGACGGCAAGAAAAAAGGAACTGAGGCGGTTGGAGGGTTGACGCCGAGATAGTCATTACCACAAAAGCCTGGGCTCGCGGTGCCGCTTCTTCGCGCCTCCATCTCAGGCACCAGTCCTCTTGAAAAGTTTGCTCTCGTAGGGTCCTAGCGCCTCCGGCAAACTCCTATTAGTGTGAATGAGTGGTGAAGACTTTATGTCCAGGAAGATTTGGAGAACTGAGGTGGTTCCTCCAAACCGAGGAAACACAGTAGCAGTGGTGGAGAAGCAGTCACCAGGGGGATGGAGGGAGTGCCTGCTGTAAGAGCTCCTCTTGAAGATCGACTGTTACAGTAAGTTCTTATGTAACTGTACTGTCTTACTTCAAGGGAACTCTTGCAGCAGGCAACATCATTAGGACTCAGCCCCAAGCAGTGTAAGGACCGACCCCAGTCAGCTGTGAGGAGGCAGAGAGCAGCATAAAACTCTCAAGAGAGAAGGCCTTGCAGGACTACAAGCCCAAAGTCGGTCCTACATCAAGAGGCAATGTCCAGACTGTAATGTCAAATGAAAGTGTGGACAGAACTCAGAGTTGCAGCTGCACAGATATCAGCAGCAGACACACTCCTGAGAGAAGCAAAGAAAGCGGCCATGACCCTGGCAGAATGGCCTTTGACAAGGCTCGGTAAAGGTTCATCATACTTTTTGTAACAATAAACAATGCAAATGCAATGCAATCTGGAGGCAGTATAGCGTAGTGGTTAAATGCACTGAGTTGCAAACCTGGAGACCTGGGTTTGAATCCCACAGCCCCCACTTGTATATTGTGTAACCCTGAGCAAGTCACTTAACTTCCCTGTGCTCCCAGGTCGCACTTGTAAACAAGCTTTCAACTTAGTGTGCCACTCCTCGTTAAACACTTGATAAAAAAAATAAAAATTGGTTACCCATTTTGACAAACATTGCTTTGAAACAGGGGTCCTTTCTCTGTTATGGGTAAAGGAAACAAACAACTGATCAGACTTTCTAATGGCTCGGGTCCAGTCCAAGTAGTAGTGAAGCACCCGGTGGACATCCAGAGTATGAAGTAAGGCCTCCTCTTGACTGGAATACTCTGGGAAATAAACGGGCAGGTAGATATCTTGATTCAGTGTAAACTCAGCTACCACCTTAGGCAGAAACTTAAGATTAGTCCGTAAGGACACCCTGTTCTTGTGGAAAACTAAACAAGGCTCTTTGAACATCAGAGCCTGAAGCTCGGAAATCCTTTGAGCTGAAGTAATAGCAACTAAAAATACTGCTTTCCAAGACGGGAAGCGCAGCTCACAGCTTGCAGTCTGAACAAAGGGAGGCAAAGTAAGCTTTTCCAAAACAAAAGGTCCCATGGAGGGACGTGGTCCCTAATGGGAGGTTTCAGATGCAGAATCCCCCGCAAGAAAGTGCGGGAGAGGTCCAACTGGGCAAGACTCTTGCAGTCAATAGCTGCACTGTACACAGAGATGGCAGATAGATAAGTGCACCTTAATCGAACAGTAGCTCAGGCCTGAGTCTGAAAGGAAAAGGAGGTACTCTAGAACAAGGTTAACCAGACAGGTGAAAGGATCCAGGTGATGAGCGGTGGTACAGATACAGAACTGCTTCCACTTCATAGCAAAAATGGCACTAGAGGAAGATTTTCTGGCTGCCACTAGAATGTCTGCCACCCTGAAGGAAACCCCAAATCGTGCGACTGCTAAGTCTGCAAGAGCCACGCATGAAGGTGCAGTAACCTGAGCTGGACAAGAGTGCCCAGCTCTTGCTGGCCCGTTCGCACAGTAGTTGGATTTCCGCTTGCAACACTGGCAACCTGGGTTCGAAAGCAGACCCGGGAGCCAGAGGGCCGGCTAGGGGGAGGATATCTGAGTGTCTGACAGATCGCTCAGCTCCTCCAGGGGGACAGGGGCACATTGGCTCGGGGGTGGCCTGACCTCTGGCAACAGCCTGAGGTATCGCAGCCCCGATGCTGCACCTGAGGGACAGCGTGACAGACACCGGCATAAGCCTTGGCATTGTGGCACCTCACGCTCTGAGAGGGCATACATGGAAAAAAAAAAAATGCCTCTCCCAGCACACCAACATGAGGACCTGATAGTGGGTCCTCATCTGCCTGCGGCTACAGTACCGCATGGGATCCCCGGCAACGACTTGATACCTCTGTAGTGGAGTTCGGGGTGTCCCCCCACTGCTCCTTGTCTGGGGGTAAGTCAAGGCTCCACAGGGGGAGCCCTTGACAGGAAGAGGTGGCTTCAGGTAGGCAGTCGGGTAATGGTGCTGGGTTGGGAAGGTGGTAAAAAGAACATTTAAAAAAAAAAAAAAGTGCCCTGCTCATGGGATAGCAAGTTGGAACACAGGGGCAGGGGAATAGGAGGCTCCACTGCTAGTTGCTCAAGGAGTGGAAACCATATCTGGAGTGGCCAGTAAGGGGCTATTAAGATCATCTCAGCCCCTTCTGACTGCAACTTGAGGAGAACTCTATGCAGTAATGGAAATGGGGGAAAGCATACAGAAACCTCACTGTCCAGGAGAGGAATAACGCATCTCACCAGAAAACACCAGGCCCTGGATCTAGCAAACAGAAACTGGGCAGTTTTGTGTTGAGCGGGGACACAAAGGGGTCCAGTTCAGGCAACATGCTGTATCTAAACTGTACAGCATATTCCAATCGTTAGATCCCGCTAAGTTAGCTGGGATTGTTCGTTATTGGCAGACATCTTTCTCTGTAACACGGGATGCTTCAGATTGGATATGTGTGTGGAAAGATTTTTACAAACAAATAAAACAAGACAGACATCGGCAAATGTAATTTAAAGTCCTGCATAATTTATATTTTACCCCTTCAAAACCATGCAGATTGGGAAGGTTAGAAACATAGCATCTCAGATGCAACAAGGCAGCCAGCTGTCTTTTGCACATACTTTGGCAATGCGAAAAAGTGGGGTCATTTTGGGAAACCATTAAAACTTGGCTTGATTCTGCATTTAATTTAGCTACTTTTTTTACCCTTGAAATCTGTTTATTGGGTAGAAATATCAAATTTGACAGCAGATAAGGACCGCTTGGTTCACCTAGTCTGCCCATTTCCCTACCTAATGGATAAGCTGCAGATCCTAGTTAATCAACAGCCTACGTCCTCCTACCCCTCACTAAAATTGCCTTATGTCTGTCCATGCACTCATGAATTCCCCCACTGTTTTTGACTCCACTACCTCCTCAGGATGGCTGTTCCATGTATCCACAACCCTCTCTGTGAAAAAATACTTCCTCACATTACCTTTGAGACATCCCCCCTCCATCTTGAAATTGTGTCCCCTTGTTCTTGCACATATCTTTTTCTGAAATATGCTACCTTCTTGGGACTTTGTTGATTCCCTTGAGGTACTTAAAAGTTTCTATCCTATCCTGCACCCCGAGGGTATACATATTAAGCTCCTTTAATCTCTCTTTGTATGTCTTCTGGTGCAGACCCTGCACCATTTTGGTTGCCCTCCTCTGGACAGCCTCCATCCTGTCTATGTCTTTGCAGAGATGGGGCCTCCAGAACTGCATGCAATACTCCAGATGGGGTCTCACCAACTGCCTGTACAGAGGGATAACAACTTCCTGTTTTCTACTGGTGTTGCCTCTCCCTGTGCATGCCAGTATCCTGCCAGCTATCCTTACTGCCGTCTCACATTGCTTGCCCACCTTAAGGTCATCTGATATGACTACCCCCAGGTCCCTTTCCATTTTTGTTGTTGCTAGTATCTCACTCCCCACTGTGTACTCATCACCTGGGTTTTTGCTTCCCAGGTGCATTACTTTGCACTTCTTTGCGCTGAATCTAAGCTGCCATACATTTGATCATTCCTCCAACTTTGCCAAGTTCCTTCACATCCTTTCCACCCCCACCTTCTGTAGCAACCCTGTTGCAGATCTTTGTGTCGTCTGCAAAGAAACATACATTTACTTCCAGTCCCTCTACAATGTAATTTATAAAGACATTGAAGAGGACCGATCCCAGTACTGAACCCTGCGGTACCCCCTTTCTTCAGCGTGAACTGCGTTTACTATTACCCTCTGCGTCCTGTTGTCCAGCCAATTTTTTACCCAGGCTACCACCTTGGGACCCACTCCAAGGCTGGCTAACTTGCATATTAATCTTCTGTGTGGGACTATGTCAAATGCCTTGCTAAAGTCTGGGTAGGCCACGTCTATAGCCCCTCCCTGGTCTACTACTTTGGTCACCCAGTCAAAGAAATCTATTAGATTCATCTGACATAACCTTCCTGCTGTGAATCCACGCTGCCTTGGGTCCTGTGCCCCACTGGCCTCTAGGAACTCTACAGCTCTTTCCTTCAGAAGCGATTCCATCATTTTCCCTACCACTGAGGTCAAACTAACAGGTCTATAGTTTCCTGGCTCTGTCTTGCTCCCACTTTTGTGAAGGGGAATCACATCTGCCCTCCTCCAGTCCTCAGGTACCACACCGACCTCCCATGATTTGTTAAAAAGGGTAGTCAGTGGTGTCACTAGTTCTACCCTTAGTTCTTTTAGAATTCTTGGGTGAATCCCATCAGGACCCATTGCTCTGTCCACCTTCAGTTTTAACAGTTCTTTCAGAACCCTTTCTTCTGTGAATGGACTGGTATCGACCTCCATAACCAGAGCGCTTCTATTCTCCGATTTAAGTACCTCCCCCTCCTCCTCTTTTGTGAATACTGAGCAGAAGTATTTGTTCAGTATCCCTGCTTTTTCACTATCACCCTCTGCTCACCCTTCCTTCCCTTTATTAAGCCTAAGGCCCCTGGAATTCTGCAATTCTGCGGTTGCAAAATTTTCTGCAGAATTTGCATCATGCCGCAGAATGTATACACTGTTTTTGGTGAATTTTATTCAAATATACTGTTTTTCCATAGTGCCAGACTTTCTTTCCCATCTTGTTTATCCTGAAGCCCCTCCTCTATGCTCGGCATATGATGTCATTGATGACATCACATTATATTTAACCAATGACAGAACTGTGTTCTGCCAGAGAAATGAATAAATCATGCCACAGAAATCAAGAAGCCCTACCGCAGAAATCAAAAAGTTCTGCCGCAGAGCACTAGGGGCCCTGATTTAAGCCTCACTATCCCTTCCTTGGTCTTTCTTCGCTCCCTAATGTACCTATAAAAAGTTTTAGACCCCCTTCTTAACTGAGTTGGCTATCTTTCCTCAGTTTGGGCCTTTAATATTCTGACTGCCTTCCTTGCTTCCTTCTGCTTTAACTAGTACAGTTCTCTGTCCTGCTCCTTCTGTGTTTCCTTATACTTCCTGAATGCTACCTTTTTCTCCTTAACCTTCCCCGACACCTCTTTTGAGAACCATAATGTTTTTTTCCCTTGTTTTGTTGATTTGCTGCACACAAAGGCTTGCTGCCTCAGTGATGGCTGTTTTGATTTTTCCCCATTGTTCCTCCACCCCTCCTTCTTGCCCGTTTGCTAGTGCTTTTCTGAGGCACTCTCCCATTTTCCAAAAGTCAGCCCTCCTAAAGTCTAATACTCTTGTTTTTGTATGGCTTGACTCTATGACTGTGTTTATTGGGAACCGCACTGTTTGGTGGTCGCTTGTTCCCAGATGGCTACCCACTTATAAATCTGAGATCTTTTCTCCGTCCCCATTTGACAGTACCAGGTCTAAGACTGCTCCCTCCCAAGTGGGTTCTAACACTAGCTGCCTGAGGCATGCCCCCTGTATGGCATCGAGAATAACCATGCTCTTGCATGCGGTTGCAGCAAAGGTGCTCCAGTTAACAAATGGCATATTCAGGTCTCCCATCAACAATAGCGCCCCTTTTTCTGCCATTCTAAGGATGCCTTCCATCATTTCCTTGTCCGTTGCCTCCCCCTGAGATGGGGGTCTGTATATAACCCCCGTGCATATTGTGGTGCCATTTCCTGTCTCCACGGTGACCCACAGTGCCTCCTCTACTCCCTGAGTTAGAGATATTCCTTTTTCTTACCAACGACATTACATAACTCTTATAGCTACTGCAGCCACAATGGTTATTTTGAGACACTGGTTGGATGACCTTTTGCCATCCCGGATCGAATGGTATAAAGAGCTCCTTAGTGCCCTCACCTAGGAACTTCACACTGCAAATAATCGACACAAAACTGCTTCTTTCTTTATAAAATATAGACACTTATATGCCTGGTTATTGACGTTGTAAATGGATGCAGTAGTTTTGACTGTATGGCTGTTTTTCTTTCTTATTTTCTTTATGACACGGGTGGATTGTTTGGTGTTACATTTTCTTTATGCCATGGCTAAGTAACTGGGGTGGGGGGATTGGTGGTATTCGTGTTGACTGTTATTTTGTTAATCTGTTTATATTTCTGATTTTGCATTTGTTAATGTACTGTATCTTTACTTTTGTTTATTTTCCTAGTCTCTGCGTTGGAAATTTAATAAAGCACATTTAAAAAAAAAAAAAAAGGAGGTCCAGTTCAGGACAGCCCCACCTGTCGAAGAGATCTTCCACCACTGAGGGAAGAAGTTCCCATTCATGTGCCTTGGACCGAGACCGGCTTAAGCTGTCTGCCAAGGTGTTTAGTACTTCTGGAACATGTACCGCAGTCAGTTCCAGGTGACGCTCTATTGCCCAATACCAGACTCTCATGGCCTCTCTGCAGGGGGGGGAGAGTGAGTACCCCCCCTACTTGTTTACGTAGAAGACCACTGACATGTTGTCTGTCTGACTCAAAAGAGGGCCCAGGAGCAGGTTTGTCTGGAAGGCCTGCAGGGCATAAAGAATCGCCCTCATCTCCAAAACACTGATGTGGAGATGCTGCTCTTGCGGGAACCAAGTCCCTTGAGTCTGACTGTCTGCCAGAGGGGCACCCCAGCCCTGGCCTGATGCATCCGTAGTCAGGATCTGACAAGGCAAATCTGTACGAAATGGGACCCCCTTAAAGAGGCTGGAGGGGTCCCGCCACCATACCAGAGTCTGTTGGACAGGGTTAGAGACCAACACCAGCTGCTCCAAATCATCCATGCATTGGTCCCACTGGACCCGAAGGTTCCACTGGGACACCCTCATGTGCAGGCGAGCCAGGGGAACTGCTGCGATGGCCATCGCCATGTGCCCCAACAGCCTGAGTAATTCCCTGGCAGGAGTCTGTCAAGAGGAGGATACAAGTTGAGCCTGCACCTGTAGGTGTTCTGCTCTGTCTAAGGGCATAAAGGCTTTGCCTCAGACAGTGTCCAGAATTGTCCTGATGTATTGAAGCCTTTGGCTTGGCCAAGAGGAGGACTTGGGAAGGCTGAGAATGATCCCTAGGTCCCGAAACAAGGTGAAGGTGGCCTCCATGGTTCTGATCAACTGATCTCTGGTGGGGGCTATCAGAAGTCAGTCACCCAAGTGAGGAACGATGTAATGCACTTTCCTTCTTAAGGCTGCAGCCACTACTGCTAGGCACTTTGTAAAGACCCAGGCCAAGTGCCGAGGACAGGCCAAATGGCAAAGCTCGAAACTGGTAATGGTTTCCTTGGAAACGGAAGCAAAGGAACCTCCTGTGGGGTTGAAAGATCAGGATGATGTGATAGGCGTTCTGCATATCCAGTGAGCAAAGCTAATCTCCCTGATGAAGCAGGGGGAGAAAGCCAGGAAGGGTAACCATCCTGAAGCGCTTGTATTCTATGTACTGATTCCAGTGGCTTAGGTTATGTAATAGGACACAGGTCTCCAGTTCTCTTTGGAACTAGAAAGAAATGAAAATAAAATCCCTTCCCCCTTTGTGCTGGTGGGACAGGTTCTATGGCCTGCTTCCTCAGGAGCACCTTGATTTCCTCTTGGATGAGGGCAACGTGGGCCAAAGGGTAATGGGAGGGTAAAGGGGGACTGTTCAGGGGTATCTCCAAGAACTCTAGAGTTGCCGCTTTTCCACCAACTGAAGAACCCATTGATCTGAGGTTATTTTGTGCCATCACTCTAGGCAGAGAGAGAAGCAACACCCCCAACGCCTCCCCCAGGGTCTCAGCCAGGGGAGGAGGGTGTCGGGTAAGGAGTCAGGCAAAGGAGCCAGGGACCAGCAGAGCGGCCTGGGAGGTTCTGAGGGCCCTTGGGGCCAAACCTCCAGTGGCTTGAGAAGCAGCTTTGCGCGTAAAAGCAGTCCTGGGCTGTTGTCCCCTGGGATGCTGCTTGGAGGACCATCAAAAGGACTGATGCTGGGTGGATTTGCTCTGTGATCAATGAAAGGACGGTGTCACAAACCCACTCCTGAGGGTCACATCCACTGAGCTCACAGTGCCAACCCCTAAGTGCAATCCATGATAAGGAGGGGAAAACAGAGATACCCTCCCAGTGTCCTTCTAGAATGCTTGCCAGGGTCACAACTGAACACCCGCCACGAGGTCTCAGGGCATCCCTCTTTATACTCTGGATCAGGGTAAAATACCAGTCTTGAGTCTTGTAGCCAAATATGAACCATTTTTGGTTGTTGCACAAAGGGGGAAGATCCAGGTATCACACGCTCTTCATGGCAGCCATGTGTCCCCGATTTTATTTTCTCCCACAGGCCACGCAATAACCCGGTTCAAATCCCCAGACTCTTTCCTGAGACCTCTGTATTCTCCCCATCTTAATCCAGATTTCCCTTACACATCCTTGCTCAACTGGTTGCTTATGGTGGTACCCCTTTAGTAATAACAGTTTGATCACAGATCATTAATAACTGTCCCACAATCACACACAATAAAAAATTGTCACTCAGGCAGATTTTCTTTAGAAAAACAAATGTTTTTACTATATACTTAAATATCTATCATACATATACAACAAAAATGTTTCATCAATTTGGTCACAGAATAAAACAAATAAAAAGTAGACATGTACCAGAAAAACGCACTATACTTTTATCTAATTCTACCTTATGTTCATAGTAAACTGAAGTTTGGAAAAATAAATGTTTTTTCAAAGGTTTCAGTCCTTTCTGTAGCAGTCTTGCTTCTTGTGCGTCAGGAAGTTGGTCCTTCAAGAGGCTCAAGGAAAGTGAGAGCGAGCCCCTGGTTCCAAGCTCTTTAAATAGTGTGTCAAACTCCCTGGTCTGGTCCTAACTTTTAGGCCAGTAGATGTCACTCTTGCGCCTTCCCCACAACCCAATTTTCCTAGCTGTCTTCTGATGTCTCACTGTCTTACTGGTAATACAACTGACACCAGCTTGTCAAGACTGGTTACTTTCTAGATCCTGGTTAACCAAGCATCCAGCTTTGAAGTGAAAAGGGTTATTTTCTGAAACATTTTTATTACCTCTACTTCCCTCAATTAGTTAACCAGGGAAATAACCTTTGAAAGTGGACTCTTGGCCTCCTGCTAATCAGCTCGTGGTCTCAGTTCATAGAAGGATGTCAAATATTCTTGCAAGACAGTTCTCTCCCTTAAAGGGCATAGTTTATTACAGGCAAATGGATTTTGGCATATTCGTGTTGAGCAGCCCTTGAAGTACATAGAAACATAGAAACATAGAATTTGACGGCAAATAAGGACCGCTTGGCCCACCCAGTCTGCCCATTTCCCTACCTGATGGATAAGCTGCAGATCCTAGTTAACCAGCAGCCTACTTCTTCCTACCCCCAACCCCTAGAATTGCCTTATGACTGTCCCATGCATGCTTGAATTCCACCACTGTTTTTGACTCCACAACCTCCTCTGGAAGGCCGATCCATACATCTTCCTGCCCAGCAAGCTTCCCCTTCAGGTCACAGAGAAGGTCAAACATTTGAAAAATCCAGTCTCTCTCTCTCTCTCTCTCTACGTGACCCTTTCATTAATACTGGCATTCTTCTGGCATTATGACATGCACAAAATCACATAAAAATATATAAAAAAAAATAGTCTGCAAATATGATTGTCAGTGGCTAGCTCGCCACACACTGTACTGAGCGCAAAGCCTTGCCCAACTCCTGGAGGCAAGTGATTATGTTTTGATAATCCTCACTGAACAGGACTGGACCCCAGAAAAGGGCATCTAGAATCTTGGACTGCATGTCGGGAGCAAAACCTGAAACTCTGCACCAGGAGTAGCGACGAAGGCACACTCCTGTAGCTGCAGCCCTGCCTGCAGAATTTGCTGACTCATAACAGGATCAGAGAATGTGTGTACAGACATCCAAACCCAATTTTAGTATGTGAAGAAGTTCGGCCTCACTGAAATAATCAAGCTGAGCTTGCACCATTTCCATAGCCTATTCCCACAAAGCGTTCTGGTATTAGACTATGTGGGCCAGAAAATACAGGGAACAGATGCTGCTGGTGGCCAAGGCAAAAACCTTTTTGCTGAACTGGTCCACCTGCTTGGAATCTCTGTCTGAAGGCAGAGTGCTAAGGTACCTAGGACGATTAGCGTGGTCGTGGGCAGCATTAATAACTATGGAGTCGGCCTCAGGATGCTCCCCATGAAAGGGTTCTTCCCTGGAGGAATTGTACAGGTGATCTGCCTTTTTGGACATCGCCAGGGTAGAGGATGGATGCTTCCAGGTCGCTCTATTGACGTTCTTGAAAAAGTCAATAAGGGGAGAAACAACCAAGGGTAGGGACTCCATTTTAGGGAAAAAGGCTGCCAACCGATGTCGTTCGTGATCCAATTCCTCCATGTCCCAACCCATACTGGTTTGGATGTGCCTCATTACGTACAAAAATGAGGGATCATCTGAAGGAGATCTGGGGATATCTCTGGGATATTCCGGTTCCGAAGACAAGTCAGAGCCTTCTGATTCATCCGAGGATAAGGAGGAAGAATGTCTGTCTGAGTCACTGGAGTCTGGGGATAGAAAAGACGAGAAATGGTGCTTACATCAGTGCTTTCTCAGATGGCTGGTGCGAGCCCCATCAGGCTGCGATGTAGGATCTCTAGGAGGTGGCACTGGTGGCCTCCAAGGGGAGTCCATAGTCCTGTCCAGGTTCTGAGAAGGGTCCCTAGGAAAAGGAGTAGAGGGTCTCCTCGGGGGTTTCTTATCCTTAAAGATCATGTACAACAGTTTTTGCATATTTTTAATAAAAGCTTTAAAAGCTGAAATTCAAGTCCTTGTGTCATGATTAGCGTTTCCTGAAAATTTCATGCTGTTTGGTTTTGTGGTTTTTTTAAATCAGCATTTGTTAACTTGCCCTACAGTGGCCGAAAACAGTGGAGTTATTTCTGTTCTCTCAGTCAAACTTACAGTGTGATGACATCATTTTGGAGTAGCTTGCTGTTTCAGATTCCCAATCAGAGCAGCACTCTGTAGAGTTTATGGTTTGCTGAGCTCTCCAGGTTCCTTACAAACCGAGTCTCTGGTTTGTGTTTAGATAGATCAGCTTAAAATATATAATTCTCTTTCTTTACAAAGCTGATCATTTCAGTTCCAATGCTGAACTGAAATAGTGGAAATCTTTTTCTGTGAGAAATCAGCTTGTCTGTATCACAGCTCTGTACTTTCTAATCAAACCTCAGTTCTTTTGTAACTATATAACACAGGGCTGTTTAATGAATATAAAATAAATCTAAATGTTTTTCATTCACAGAAACAGTTGGTCTTTGATGTAGCCTTCATAAATACAATCATGTAAGAACATTTTTTTCATGTCAGATTGACAAACAGGTGCTTGTCACACTCTGCTACAATATTTCAAGCACATGTACTGTCAGAACTCACAAATTTAAGCTCTTTGGTGGTTTCTGTGTGAAAATACATCATGTACATGTACAACTAGTGAACCACTATGTGGCATCCTGATGCACTGTGTGTCTGCTCCACAGTTGAGCCAGCTGCAGTCTACTGCCACCATTCCCCTACCCCACAAGCCCCCTGCCTTCTGCTGCACATTCGAGACTGCTGCACCTTGCTGCCCACTGTCTTCTCCCACACAGTCATGGATTGTGCACCCTGCTGCCTCCAACCCTTGCCGAAAGAATCAGGACTACTGCACACTGCTGCACCCTGCTGCCCTATCTCTCCCGCCCTCACAGTTAGGGAAGCTGCACCTGTTGCCCCTGTTCCTGTCTCCACAGTCAAGGTTGCTGTGCTGCACTAGGCCCTAAACTGCCATGTTGCCTGCCTCCATGGGCAGGGCTGCTGCACCAAGTGTATGCCATCTCACAGTCAGGGCTGCTGTACCCTGATGCTCCATGTGTCCTGCCCCACAGTCGAGGCTTCTGCACCATGCTGTTTTCTATCACCACAGACAGGGCTGCTGTACCCTGCTCCTTTCTACACAGTTGTGGTTGCTGTGGCCTGCTGTGCCCTAGAGCCCAATGCCTCTGCAATTAGGGCTGCTGCACCATGCTGCCTCTTGCCACAAGATTCAGGGTATTTGCTGCACCCTGATGCATGCGTCCACAGTTGAGGCAGTTGCACCCTGTTGTCCCCCTGCCACCAGAATCAGATCTTTTGCTACTCTCTGCTGAGACAGGAAAGGGGAGCAACATGTGCAATGTCCCTGGCTGTAAGAGAGAGAGAGAGAGAGAGAGAGAGAGAGAGAGAGAGAGAAGCAGTAGCAGCATGCAGCAACCCCAACTGTTTGGGAAGGTGCAGCACAACATTAAGGGCATTTGCTGCACCCTGTCCCCTTCCTGTGGAGTCAAGGGGCTTTGTGGTGCAGCAGGACACAACAGTGGCATGGGACAAAGGACAGCATGGTGCAGAAATCTTGACTGTGGGTCAGAACACAGGTGGACATCAGGATACAGCAACCCTGACAGTGATACAGGGAGTACACTGTGCAACAGCCCAGCCCATCTGGGGCAATGGAAATGTGTAGCAGGGCTCAGCAGCCCCAAATGTGGATGCAGGCAGCATGAGACTCTAGGGTGTAGCACAGCAGCCCTGACTGTGGAGACAGGGACAGGGGGCAACAGGGTGCCATGGCCCTGACTGTGAGCATGGGGACAGAGGGCAGCAGGGTGTAGCAGCCCTAAATGTACGGGCAGGAGATAAGGGTGGCATCAGGATACAGCAGCCCAAACTGTGGGACAGGGTGCAGCAGCCATGCCTGTCTGGGACAAGGAATGTGGGCAGCAGGGTATAGCAAAGGATCGGACTATGGTGACAGGGGACAGCAGGGTGCAACTGTCTCAACTATGGAGGCATGCAACAGGGCACAGCAAATGCCCTGCATCCTGTGGCAAGTGGCAGCATGGTGCAGCAGTCCAAACTGCAGCAGCATGGGGAACTAGAGCACAGCAGGCCATGGCAACCCCAACTGTGTAGAAAGGAACAGGGTGCAGGAGCCCTGTCTTTGGTGACAAAGGATAGAGGACAGCATAATGCAGAAGTCTCAACTGTGGTGCAGAACACAGTGGGCATCAGGGTACAGCAGCCCTGATTATGAGATGGGGTACAGATGGTGCAGCAGCTCTGCTCATTTGGTGCAATGAAAGTGGGTAGCAGGGTGCAGCAAAAGGCCCACCTCTGGTGGCTAAGGCAGCATGGTGCAGCAGCCTCAGCTGTGGAGGCAGGGGACCTGGCACACTAGGGTTTGGCACGGCACAGCAGCCCTGACTGTGGAGACAGGAACAGGGGTCAACAAATGCAGCTTCCCTAACTGTGAGGGTGAGGTAGAGAGGGCAGCAGGGTGCGTCATCCCCAACTGTTTGTGCAGGGGGTGGCGGGGTGCAGCAGCCCTGATTCTTTAGGCAGGTGATGGAGGCAGCAGAGTGCACAATCCCTGACTGTGTGGGAGAAGACAGTGGGCAGCAGGATGCAGCAGTCTCGCATGTGGAGCAGAAGGCAGGGGGCCTGTGGGGCAGGGACAGGTGGCAGTAGACTGCAGCTGCCTCAACTGTGGGGCAGAGACAGTGCATCGGAATGCCACATAGTGTTTCTAGTTGTACACGTACATGATATATTTTCACACAGAAACCACCAAAGAACTGAAATTTGTGAGTTCAGACAAGTGCCTGTCACACTCTGCTAGAGTATTTCAAGCACATGTACTGTTTGTCATTCTGACATAAAAAAATGTTCTTACATGTACATATTTATGAAGGCTACATCAAAGACAAACTGTTTCTGTGAATGAACAAAATTTAGATTTATTTTATATATTTATTAAACAGTCCTGTGCTATATAGTTAGAGAAAAAAGCAGATTTTTGAGAACTGAAAGCTGTGATACAGACAAGCTGATTTCTCACAGAGGAAGATTTCTATTACTTCAATTCAGCATTGAAATTAAAATGATCAGTTTTTTAGCAGAAAATAATATGTTTTAAGTTAATCTATCTAAACACCATCCAGAGACTGGGTTTGTAAGAAACTTGGAGAGCTCAGTAAACCATTAACTTTACAGAGTGCTGCTCTGATTGGGACTCTGAAACAGTAAGCTACTCCATAATGATGTCATCACACTCTAAGTTTGACTGAGAGGACAAAAATAACTTCACAGTTTTTAGCCACTGTACAGCAAGTTAACAAATGCTGATTTAAAGAAAACCACAAACTCAAACAGCATGAAATTTTCAGGAAACACTAATCATGACACAGGGACTTGAATGTCAGCTTTTCAAGCTTTTATAAAAAATATAAAAACCGTTGCACATGATCTTTAAAGTACACTCACCAGGCCACAAAAAGGGCATTCAAATCCATAGGCGGATTCTGAAGTGTGACGGGGAGCTGGCGTCGGGGTGGGGGTAGGATTAGAAGGGCCCGGCGTAGGTCCCAAAGGCTGAGGTAACCCGGGCGTCGGATCCTGAGGAGCCAGGTTAAGTGATGTCAGCCCCGTGGGTACAGTGTTAACCCAGCGTCAGTCTAGTGGGAGTCAGCAGACCAAGCTTCAGTCCCCCTGGTAGGGTGTCGGGTGACGAAGGCTGAGGAGTCACTAGGATCGACATCGACCACACAGGCGTAGGCTGATGCCAGTCTGGAGAAGCATCCAGTGTCAGCCAAGAAGGAGAGGCCTGTGCCAGGGAGCTAACCCCTGAGCGGGGCAGAGGCGTTCTCGCGGGGAGGGGAGTGCATGCCCCAGGCATCACACAGAGACACTGGACCCTGAAGTTGGGTCTGACTTGGCTGACGCCTTGACCAGGAGGATAATGGGCAAAAACCCACTTCCCGAAGTCCCAGTTAAGCCTCTTGGCAGAGGTCCCAAGAGGTGGAGGGGCCTGAGTGTCAGGGGATGAGAGGCTGGGTAAGAGGCCCCGAGCCCCAAAGAACCACCGCCAGAGACTGTGATGAGAGCGGGTGGTTTCACCACCAGGAGCTCGGGGAAAGAGAGGACGGCCTGGGTGGAAGAGGTCGACCTCCCTTGGGAGGAGGACCCAGAATCAGTCACCGACAAAAGCGGAGACCTGGATCGGGAAGCGGACCAGAGTTTGTCCCCATGTTTGTCCTGGTGTTTGTGCTTTCCCATAGACTTCTTCTCTTTGTGGGATGACGAAGTCAAAGCCCAAGAAGCAGGACAAGAAGTGCTTTTTCTCTGGAGCTCCTTCACCATCACCATCGCTGTTGGTTTCTGCTGTAGCAGGAAGGCTTCCAGGGCCTTCTAGCGGTTAATTCTGATGCACTGGTTGAAATCCTGGCAATGTTGGCAGTCCTCAGTGTCATGGTCCAGGCCTAGGCAGAGCAGACATGATGAGTGGCCATCCTTGTAAGGAAGTTGTCTGCCACAAGCACACGTTGTCTGTCGCTGCTCCGAAGAGGAAGGAGAAGACATACAAGAAAATACCATAAATATGCATGAAATAAAATACAAAAGCACGGGTAACCTCGTCAAGAAAATGGCAGTCGACTAAGCAGAAGGAGTCTATGGAGGTCTGACTTGTGCGGGTCGACTGTGGGAAAAGAACCGAGTTTGGGCTGGGGGACCACCCCTTTTATACTACAGGCCGACCCTCGCTAATGACTGCTAGCTAGACATTTTCCGTGGGGTCCTGGTGCCTGCCGGCTTCAGTCCTAATGGTGTTGCATGTTGCAAGAGCCCCCTCAAAGTAAGATGATGCAGCCATCACTATAATCTGTAATGGGAACAAGCACACTTTGAAATCACCTTCTATGCCATAAGGGCAACTTCCAGGATCGAAAGCTCGGCAAGAAGACAGGTGAAGCAATGGTATGTCTCCCCACTGCTGAATTTAAGGGTGGGGGGACACGGATAGGTGTGGGTGTGTGTGTGTGTGTATAAACGCGCATATCCGCATGCGTGCGAAAAGAAAAAATTATTCACCTTAGTAACAGTGTTTCTTCTAATGGAGTCTTGCTGTATTCTGACATATTCTGATATATGCAGTTAGCCCCAGCGCTTGAACTGCTCCGGAGAGGAAAGAGTTAAGTCTACGCAGGAAGCACAGAATGTTGAGCTCGAGCTCAGTTCAAACCTCTGTCAACAGCACTTCAAAGTGTAAGCATCAGATTCTTATGAGCTAATACTAACTAACTACACTTCTTAAGTGGAAATTTTAAAGAAGATAGCCAACAGGCAACACATTTTTCAAGAGTCAAGTCGAGAACCCAAAATAATAACCAGGTAGTGAACCAACATGTAGTTAGCAAAACATAGCAATAACCCACTCCCCCTTTCTAAAAAGGAGTGCCAAGTACACCCCTGAGGTGCAACACTGTACCTGCCAACCCACTTTCCAAAAACAGGTTCTGAGAGGGGAGGCAGGGAGGGAGGTCAGAACACAGCAAGACTCCATTAGAAGAAACACAATTCCTAAGGCGATTATTTTTTCTTCAAACAACATGAAGTCTTGCTGTATTCTGACATATGCAGACTACCAAGCAGTACTGCAATGGAGGGGGGTACCGAACCTATTTTGGGAATAGGCTCTGCAATACTGCTATTCCAAACCAAGCATCACTCCTAGCCTGAATATCCAGAGAGTAATGCTTGGTAAAAGTATGGACAGTTTTCCAGGTGGCTGCTTTACATATCTCTAGAAAAGGTATATCCCTGGCAGCAGCCAGAGAAGCAGCTGTACCCCTAGTCGAATGAGCCCTCAGGCCTGAGAGGGGTATTTTGCCTAGGTTTTCATAGCAGAATTGTATACAAGAGACAATCCACCTGGCAATAGTTCTCTTAGTAGCAGGTTTACCCTTTCCCACTTCACCATAAGTGAGGAACAATTGAGGACAGTCGAACCTAAGTGCCTTAGTATGTTCAATGTAGTAGCTAAGTGCAGTTTTAACATCCAAACTGTGTAATCTTCTTTCTCCTGAAGAAGAATGATCAGTGAAGAACACAGGAAGAGACAAGAACTGGTTCAGATGAAAATCTGAAACCTCTTTGGGTAAGAACCTTCTATTGGTTCTAAGGACCATCTTATCTTTGTAGAATTAGAGAAAATCCGGCTCCACTGAGAGAGCTTGTAATTCACTAATATGCCTGGCAGAAGTGATAGCTACCAGGAACACAGTTTTTCAAGTCAAGTACTTGAGTTTTGCTGAAGCCAATGGCTCAAAGGGGTTGCATAAGGTGAGCAATGCAAACATTAAGATCCCAAGCAGGGGTAGGGTCCCTAAAGGGAGGGTTAGTATGGACCAAACCTTTAAAGAACTTACAGAAGACAGGATGAGATGCCAGGGAAGAAACCTTCCCCACTGACAGGAATGCAGAGACAGCTGCTAAATGCACTTTCGGAGTGGCTGGCCTGAGGCCTATGCCATTAAGATGAACCATATAATCCAGAACTGTAGCCAGATCAGCAGTATCTGGTAAGTCATCCTTACTGGGGCACCAAATGCTGAATCTCTTCCATTTGGAATTATAAGTTTTTCTGGTGGCAGGTTTTTGAGAGGCTTTAAGAATATCCAAAACTTCCTGAGACAGGTGCAGACTTGCATACTCTAACTCTTCAAGAGCCAAGCCTTGAGGTTGACAGACCGAAGGTTGGGGTACCAGATTCTTCCCTGAGAGGAGGTTAACAGATTGTGCTTCTTGGGAAGAGATAAGGGGAGATGGACTGTTTACGGACATCAATAGAGGATACCAAGGCTGTCTGGCCCAGTCTGGTGCAATCAGGATCACCTTGCATGGTTGTGACCTGATCTTGACCAGTACCTTGAACAACAGAGGAAAGGGAGGAAAAGCATAAGGAATTCCCCCCTTTCCCAATCCAGAACCAGAGCATCCAGGGGAACTGTGCCTATGACTGGAGGTCTGCAACAGAAGAGAAGAAGTTGATGATTGTCTGGCGCTGCAAAGAGATCCATCTCTGGAGTGCCTCACCTGGAGAAAATTACTTTCAATATGAAGGGGTCCAGGGACCACTCGTGATGGCCCTGAGAGATCCTGCTCAAGGCATCTGCTAGCACATTGTCCTTCCCTGGAAGATGGGACTGCTACCAGAGATGTCTGCAGGGCATAAGTCAGAGACCATATTTTCATGGCTTCTGTGCACAAGGCCATAGACCAAGTGCCTCCCTGCTTGTTGATGTACCACATTGTGGTGGTGTTGTCTGTCCTGAGCTGAACCACCTTGTTCTTTACCGAGTCCGAGAAGGCTTGAAGAGCCAGGAATACTGCCCTGAGTTCCAGAAGATTGATATGAAGTAGAGACTCCTGAGGGGACCACACCCCTTGTGATGTGAGGGCTCCTAAGTGAGCACCCCAGCCCAGGAGAGAGAGGCATCTGTGGTTAACACCACTGAATGAGTCTGACTGATGAATGGGACTCCTTGTCTGAGATTGTCCTGATCCAACCACCATTGGAGCGCTTGGAGCAGAGTCTTGAGTCACTGGAATCAATTTGGTTAGAAGATCTTTTTTCTGAGACCAAAAGGACCTCAGATGGAACTGAATGTCCCTCATTTGAAATCTGGCTCCCTGCACCACTGCAGTGGAAGCTTCCATGTGGCCCAGAAACTGAAGAAAATGTCTTACTGGTCGAGACACCAGAAAGCAGAAAGAAGAAGCAAGGTCTGTAAGGGCCTTCACCCTTACCAAGGGAAGAACAGCCTTTGCTTGGACAGTATCAACCTCTACCCCTATGAAGGTAAGGAGCTGTACTGGTTTGAGAACTGACTTTGGTAGACTGAGAAGGAACCCTAGGGAAGTGAGCAACAGTTGGGTCACTTGTAGATCTGACTTGACTTGGTCTGGAGACTGTCCCCCAATGAGACAGTCATCCAAGTATGGAAAAATGGAGATATTCTGTCTCCTGAAAAAGGCCACTGCTACTGCTAAGCATTTTGTGAACACCCTTGGAGCTGATATTAGGCCAAAGGGCATTGCTCTGAACTGATAACAGCCTGAAGGCAAGTCGAACCTGAGATACCTTCTGTGGGAGCACCTGATTAGGATGTGAAAGTAGGCATCCTTGAGGTCCAGGGAAGCTAACCAATCCCCTGGCCTTAGAGAGGGAAGAATTATTCCCAAAGTCACCATCTTGAATCTTGGCTTTAAAAGGTGCTTGTTTAAGTATCTTAGGTCAAAGATGGGCCGCCACTCCCCTGTCTTTTTTGGGGTACGGAACTATCTGGAATACAGACCCTTGCCCCTGTACTGAGTAGGGACCCTCTCTACAGCCCTGAGGGTTAGTAGAGAAGACACCTCTGCTTCTAGAGCAGTGGTCTCAGAAGGGTTTGCAGGTGGAAAGGACTTGGTCCTCAATTTTGGAAACTTTGCAAACCCGAGAGCCGATCCCTGGCTTACTACCTCCAGGACCCACCTGTCTGAGGTAACAGACTTCCAGGCCTGGAAGTAGTAAGCCAGCCAGCCTCCTACTGGGACTGGAGAGTCGAGCCAGGCTGACACATCAGGGTGTTTGGCAGGAGCCTTGGACTGAGAGGAGGATGCAGCCCTGCTCATGCCCCTTCTGCCTCTCCCTCTGAAGAACCCCCTCTGAGGAAAAGGAGAGGAGGCCTGTGCCTGGTAGAAAAGCCTGTGAAAAGGCCTGCTCCTAGACTGCTGCCTCTGAGGAGTTGACTGCCTTTCTTTGGCCTGTGCACTCCTGTAGATGGTCCGGTATTCATCTATTTTCTTCATGTAATTCTCTGTCTGCTCTCCAAACAGAGAATTACCCACCCACCCATCTGAGCCAAGCAAACCTCCGAAGAGACACAGATGTAGGCATGACTCATGATGCCACATCATTTGAGCCCACAGCAGCATGAAATTGAATCTTGGATGCCTCGATCCCATCAGCAGCCACCTCCTCTAGCTCTTTGGCTAGCTGCGAGGAAGCATGTTTAGCCAGTTCCAGGACAGTATCATTCCATCTGGATTTCTGGTATCTGGCTGTGTAGGCCATATAATTTGCCTGCCTGAGTCCCAAGGAGGATGCCAAGTACTGTTTCTTAACCATAGCATCCACCTTCCTAGAGTCTTTATCTGGGGGGGGGTGAAGCCAAAGGTATGTTAGCCTTGTCACAGGCTGCAGCCTGCACTACCCCAACATGGCTGCATTGGTGGAACAAGAACTCTGTATCTGAGCCTGAAAGCATATACCTCCAGTCCACTCTTTTATCTACAGGAGGTAAAGGATTTGGTGTTTGAAGAACTTTCTGTGTCTGTTTCCCAAAAGATTTATGGAGGGGAATAGACAACCTTCGTCAGTGGCTCAGTAGGTAGCACACTCGCCTCTGAGGCCGGGAGATCAGAGGGCTGTGGGTTCAGTTCCCACATCTGGCACTTGGGTTAATATCCCAGTACTGACACTGTAGAGCAGCATGAGAGGGGTGCTGCACTTCTGAGATACCGTCTTTCGGATGAGACGTTAAACAGAGGTCCCATCTGCCTCGATTAGTGGTAGTTTAGGTGGATGTTAAAGATCCCATGGCACTTATCGAAAAGAGTAGGGGAATTTTCCCAGTGTCCTGGCCAAATTTCCCTCATTCACTAAAAATACCACCAACAGCTTAATCTGATTCAAGGTCAGTTGGCATTCATCTGTATCCCCCTTCCCCAGGTCATGCCTGAAAATAGGCAGGATTTGTCTAGTGCACTTACCCGGTCAACAAAAACTAACTAACTTTTGGACTCTGGGATGTCCATCATTTCCACGAAATCAGGCTCCTTTTGTTCCTCAACAGCTTCAACCAAGGGAAGCTGGAGGGTCTCAGCCACCTTTTTGTAGAACAAATAGTGGGACTGGGACTCAGAAAGCTTGGGAGGGGAAATATTAGGAGGTCTGTCTGGGGAGATGTCCGGTTCAATGGGCTCATCCAGACCTTCATCACCATCACCACTGTCGTCGTCCTGTTCTTCCTCCCCTTCTCACTCCGGTTCATAAAATTCATCTGGAACATATTCTGGAACCGGGGGAACCGACCGAAACGAACGCCTACCGGGAAGCGCCGGATCGGACAGAACCGGAAGAAGCGATTCTACAATGCTTATCGTCCTGGCTATTTCTTCGGCGGCTGGACGCTGCGGTTCTGGATCCAAACTAGCAGACTTTCTTTTTCTCTTCGATGGAACCAACCCCTCAGGATCAGCTCTCCTCTTGCCCAAGGGAGTATTGCCCAGGTCGGGGGGCACTCCCTCAGGTATGGTCGGAACTGAACCAGGCTGGCCATCCAGATTAGAGGACTTCTCTGCCTCTTTTTCCCTGAGCCTACCCAACCTCTTTTCTAGGGTGGCCTTCGGGAAATGTTTACAGATTTGGCAGTCTGAATCGAGGTGGTCAAACCCCAGACAATACACACAAGTGGTGTGAGGGTCTGCCTTAGCAAAGGCATCCCCACACTCACCACAGTGCTGAAACCCAGTGGGCCCATTTTTTTCCTTGTGTTTCACAGACATGGCCAGGCTATAAATTTATCCTTTACAGCTTAAAAGCCTGGTAAGACCCTCCTATTTGTTACCAACCGTGTTACGGGTCATGGAAAAAAAAAAAACTTATAAATACTGTTTTTTTTTGTTAAACCGATAGGAACCAGTACCTCACACTAGAAAAAAGAAAAATAAATAAATCCTAACACAATCGGTTCCTAACCGGACCGATCGACAGGTTTTACAATTTCCACACAGAAAAAATATACACAATAAACCTAAAGTCCACTACCTACACACTTACCTGTACCACAGACAGGGATTTGAAGCTGAAAAACAGACGAAGACGGTATTTAAACTGACGGATTTTCAAATCGAACCACTAAGTGAAGGCGCAATCTCCGGAGCGACTGTTCAGTTAGGCGGAGTAAAGAATCTGACAGTTACACTTCGAAGTGCTGCAGACAGACGTTTGAACCAAGCTCGAGCTCAACGTTCTATGCTTCCTGCATAGAGTTAACTCTTTCCTCTCCAGAGCAGTTCAAGTGCTGGGGCTAACTGCATATGTCAGAATACAGCATGACTTCATGTTGTTTGAAAGGAATACTAAAAATATATGGGCGATAATTCTGAAAAACAATTATCTCTCACATTCCTGGCATCACCTGCTACTACCTACTGTGTACTGTAGCTAGCCTTGCTAGTGCCACATAATTCTGGCTTCTTGGTGGGGGGTGGGGGGGGGGAGTTGAAGCAATTTTTTTTTTTAAATAAATGCTCACGAAAGATGCCACATAGCAACTGAGACCGAAGGGTATCACTTTATGTCCGAAAGCTCAGGTCACAGATAAATTGTAAGGTACTAACTGAATAACAGCAGAACTATTGTTATTACATGGTTACATGATAATCTGAACCGTTAACCTGTTAATCTACACACGATACAATTACTACCATATAACTGCCATGTAACCTGTGCCTTGAAATATAAAGGGACACCAAACATTCAAACTTTTTTTTTTTTTTTTTTTGGTAAGCAGGTAAGGCCCGTTTTCAGTGGTGACCCAAGAGCACTGGAGGGGTCAAGTGACTTGCTCAGGGTCACACAGTAAGCAAGTGGAGGTAGTGAAAATCAAACCCAGGTGTACTGGATATATCAAGCTCATTCACAGCTTGTTACTCAAACCTCTAGGCTATACAGACAGTATTATACAAACATACGAAGAAGCCAGCAGAAGAAGGTCATTTGGTCCATCAAGTCTGTTCATGTTACAGGGTCCACAACTTGAGCTACTATCCCTGCCCTCTCTTTCAACTCCTCCCATCCTCCCTACCCATGACCCTTACCCTCCCCCTATACCTGTCCCAGCCTCTCTTAAAGCTGCCCACTGTCTTCAATTAGATTACCTCTTCTGGCAGCGCATTCCAAGTGTCCACCACCCTCTCTGTGAAGAAGTGCTTCGTGACCTCCCTTCGAAACCTCCCACCCTCCAGCTTAAGACTGTGCCCCCTCGTGTTATGGTTGCCACTCAGCTTAAAGAGACTCTCCTTATCAACCTTTTTATCCCTTTCAAGTACTTGAAGTTCCCAATCATGTCCCCTCTCTCTCTTCTGTCTTCCAGGGAGTACATGTTCAGTGCCTTCAACCTCTCCTTGTATGCCTTACCCTGCTGACCAGCTATCATTTTTGAGCCCTCCTCTGGACCTTCTCCAGCAGGTTAATGTCCTTTTTGAGGTGTGGGCACCAGTACTGAACTCCATACTCTAAATGAGGCCTTACCAGTGACCTGTACAAGGGCGGTATAACCTCCTGTCTCCTACTATTGATCCCCCGAAATATGCCTCCCAGCATCTTGTTTGCCTTTGCTGCTGTTTTCTTGCACTGCGTGGAATGCTTCGGGTCACTAGTGATCATTACTCCCAGGTCCTTCTCCTCCTCTGATGCAGATATTCGGACTCCACCCAGGTAGTACTCTGTCCTAGGATTCTTGGCTCCAATATGCATAACTTTGCGTTTGTTGGCATTGAAGCCAAACTGCCAGATCCTGAACCACCTCCCAAGCTTTACCAAATCTTTCTGTAGGTCCTGTATCCCTTCAGCTATGTCCACTCTCCATGTAACTATGGAATAAGTTATTATGTTCACTAAATAAAAAGTAACAGTAGTTACAATGTAATATCCTACTTATGACATGGATGTTACATGGGCATACCAATAGTTGTATGTTTATTATACAGCTCCTACCATATAACTACTGCACTATGTAACCTGTGCCCTAAAACAAAAGTAATATCAGCCAAAGTCATGTATGTGTCCACAACAGGTACAACGTGTGTGGCTGCAGTGCAAGTTTCTCCACATACTGCCCCACCACGTATGCCTCATTCAGACCGGAGGTGGGGGCGGACCATCTCCACCCTCCAGACTCTCTCTTACCAAATTTCATAGCTACTGGGTAAAGAAGGTTACAGTTTTCATGACATCAATCTCCACCTGTACTATGACCCACTTTACTGAAAGACGCTGACAAGAGCAAGAAAGAAAAACAGAACATCTCTCGCCTCCAAATCAAAAAAGAGTTATACCTATCCCGCCCAGCATAAAACAACACACCAAAGTATCGCTGTGCCCTTGATACTACAATAACTTAGAGGAATTATGTCTGAAGGTTCTGTTTCCTATGCCCCCTCTCGCCCTCAAGGTAACAACTGGGTGCTTTCACACGCAGTCTGGTCCTTGTCTTCTTTGTTCACTTACCTCATCATCTGAGAGGCACTGCTCAGGAGGAGGAGCTGGGGCATACTCATACTCCCAACCAGATTTCTTTTCCACAGCAGTCTCCCCAGCTTCCCCTTCTTGAGGTGGGGTTTCTGTTTGGGGTTCACGGTGTTTCTTCTTCCGTTTCCTTCGGGCACTGCGCCAGACTGATGGGATGTTCTTCCCCGGACCAAAGAGACGAAGAAACCTCAAGACCTGTAAGAACAAGACATGAATCAATATCCAGTACCATGTTTCTGTTCTGCAGCGGATGTAGTTCATGTGGGGCACTCAACAAGTCAGCAGCTCTAGTCCTCCAGATGGGCATGAGCCTGTCACAGGTCTGCCAATACAAGAGACAAAGCAAACACTAGGGACTGAATGTACAGAACACCCAAGAGTTGACAAGGAATGGCTTGTTGGCACAGCGGTAGCACTATCACTCACTATGCCAGCAACCTGGATTCAGGACCGAGCTTGGGTCATCTGAGGGCCAGCCAGGAAGAGGGAGATGGAGCATCCCACAGGATGCTTTCCTCCTCTGGGTGCATGGGGGGGGAATGTTCTGCCGCACATACGCCACCTGGGTGACCATGAGTAGTGGTGCAGGCAGGTGTACACTCAGCTGGGGGGAGAGAGACGCTGACTGACTAGAGTGGGCAGTGATGCAGTACATGCACAAGCCCCACTGTTAGCCAGCATCTCTACTGTGTAGAAGAAAGTATCTTAACAGCCCTGTACTGCCCACAGACCCCACACCCACCAACCTGTGCTGCTTCCTGGCAAATAACAAGCCTGATTGAAACGGACCTGGCCCAGCCCAGTGGCCCACATTGTGGGAAGGGGTACCACAAGCACACTGGCCCGGGAGTAAGGTCAGTCCTGGGAGATGGCAGGATGAAAAGGTTGGGACAATGCAGGGTCCTGAGACTGGCCAAGAGCCAGCCAGAGATCACGCACATATTTTGCATTTGTATGTCTGACTCTCTCTCGCACAAGCATTGCTGCTCTTTTTAGAAGTCTGTGCCTGGGAAACTCAAGAAAACAACATGTTTCTCACACAATGTTCTTGCAGGTGCAGCAAAACAGTACATGATGACCCAGAATGGACCTCTTGTTACCAGCATCTCAGAGGGTTTGCAAATTAGCTTCTCAGGTTAACCCCTTGAGTTCCAAATAGCTCTGCAATCATTTCAACAGTTTAACTACATGCATTTTTAAACAAAGTGATCTCAGTATGTTACATTTCCACAAAATGATTCACATATATTTTTATACCAACAGATGTGAAAGGAGGGGGAAAATGGACAGAAACAGCAAGTGAAGGCAGAGAGCTAACGAGAGGTGGAGAATCGCAAGAACAGAGTGATCCATTCCTAGGTCTCACAGGAACAGTTGGTTGCACAACCAGACAGAGAAGAGACAGAAAAGGAGAGGACAGAACAGAGCCTTGCATTTTAAACTCTTTCTGCATAACAACTGGGACAGGGCCTTATTCAACCCTGTCACATACCCCACCTCTTTAAAAGGGAACCTGTTTTACAAAAACAGGTTTCCAAAACTTTCTTTTAATCATCTTCTAGCATTAGCTTATAACCTTTACAGTTCAGAGCATATGCAGAACGGCAAACACAGAAGTTTCAACTCACATTTTTTCAACCTTCGGAATTCTCAATTCCTGATTCATATCTTGACAGAAAATTGACAGTATTGACATTCTCTTTCCCAAATTTCTGCATCACTTTAAATTTAAATGGCTGTACCACCAGGCACCACCGTGTGATTCTAGAATTTCTACCCTTCATTTGGTTAAGCCAACAGAGAGGATTGTGATCTGTTACAAGTACAAAGTCAGCTCCTCGTAAGTAAAACTTAAGGGACTCCATGGCCCACTTTGCCACAAGGCATTCCTTTTCAATGGTGGAGTACCTTTTCTCTCAGTCGTGTAATTTCCTACATATGTACAGAATAGGATGTTCTTTCCCATCTATATGCCGACTCAAGACTGCACCTAGGCCTACTTCTGATGCATCAGTCTGTAACAGAAATTGTTTCTCAAAGTCAGGGCTTCTTAAAACAGGGGCTGAACATAATGCAGACTTAATGGTCCGAAAAGCTTTGTCACACTCTGGGGTCCATTTCACATTATTCAGGAACCGCTTCTTTATGAGTTCAGTGAGGGGAGTAGCTAACTTGGCAAAACTGGGAACAAATATCTGATTATAACCAGCTAGCCCTAAAAATGACCCAACATATTTCTTGGTTTTGGGGACAGGGCTGTTAGCTACAGCTTCTATCTTTGAAACCTCTGGCTTCACTTCTCCATTTCCCAAAACACAGCCCACATATCTGGTTTCCTACATGCCCAATGCACACTTGGTAGGATTAATCATCAGACCTGCCATTTTGATCAACTGGATAACTGCTCGTAGGTGTTCCAGGTGGCTTTTCCAGTCTGGTCTGTACACCACAACGTCATCCAGGTACACTGCGCAATAACCAGTGTAAGGGGATAAAATTACGTCCATGTACCACTGGAATGTAGCTGGTGCACCATGTAAACCAAACGGCATGGTGGTGAACTGATAGAATCCTATATGAGTGGCAAATGCAGTTTTGCCTCTGGATTCTTTAGCTATGGGAATTTGCCAGTAACCCTTGGTGAGATTGAGGGTACTGATATACTTGGCACTCCCCAGTCTGTCCACCAAAGCATCTATCCTGGGCATAGGATAACTGTCAAATTCTGACACTTGATTAAGTTTCCTAAAATCAAGGCAGATTCTTACACCCCTTTCTTTTTTCTTTACAACCACCACTGGTAATGACCAAGCACTTGTCAACTCTTCTGTGATACCCAATTCTTTCATTTTTTGTATTTCCTTAACCACGTCAGCTCTTAACCACTCTGGTAATCTGTATGTCTTTTGTCTAATAGGGCGAGCATTCCTTGTCACTGTTATATGCTTGACCCAATTTTGCTCGGCCTGGTACTGTGGTAAAAGTACTGTTAAATGTCTTTAGCAAGTTACAAATGGCTGCGGTTTGTTCAGAGGTTAAGGAAACATTAACCTTTAAAGCATTAGCAGTTCCAGTTTGTTCCAGTCTATCATAAGCTACATCAATATCTTCTTTTATCAGTTTCTGGTAAAACCAGCGAAACAGCTTTTGGTGTTTTTTCAACCCATTCTTGAGGAGGTTAGCACGGTATATCTTAGTAGGATTTTTCCCATCGGGGTCTCAATCTAATAGTTAACTGTGCCAGTATTTCTAAGTAACTTATAAGTCCCTTGCCACTTCATTAACAGTTTATTTTCTGTAGTGGGTAACAATGTCAATACCTTTTCACCTGGTAACCACAAAAAGTTTCTAGCACACTAACTTGTAAGAAGGACACCACATCAAAAAAAAGTTATAAAGGCATTTATTCAAACCAAACCAGGCTCCAGCCTGTCATGTTTCGGACCATTTGTCCTTCTTCAAAGGCATACTCCTTAGCAGCCTTGACCTTTTCACCTGGCTCAAAAACATTTTCTTTTACCCCATGGTCATAATACACCTTCTGCCGGTTTTGGGCCTCTTTCTGATTACTAGGGATGATTTCAACATATTTTGCCTGCTTCTTTCTCAGGGCACACATACAGTATAAGATGTAAGATTGTTTCTGATGAGGGTTATCTTCCCATGTTTCTTTTATTACTTCTAGTGGCCCTCTAGGTTGTCTACCATATAGCATTTCAAATCGTGAAAAACCTGTTGATGAGCTGACCGAGTTGCGCTGAAGGCTGAGGTGCTGGACACCTTACCTTGAGTTACGCCAGTGACCCGGGTTTGGAAATGACCTTGGGTCAATGGGGTGCCAGCGCACGGTGGGAAGGGAGGAGGAGAAGGATTGAGCAAGCCAGTAGGCAGCTCTCCTCTCCTGGGGGTGGTGGGTTGTCGCCCCCACAGTTCCGCTCCCATTGGGTGGAGGTCCAGTGGGTAGCGTAGGCGGGAGGGAAGCCATCGTTATGGGTGGGTGAAAGGGGCTGAGCTAGCACCACAGTGTGCGTGCCTCCACACGCACGCACGGACGGCCATGTGCCAGGGCCTCAGGCCAGGAACGGGAGAAAAGCTACAAAAAAACCAAAACCCGTTGATGCCTGTATCACTTCTCTGTAAGCAAAAAGCAGGTAAGGTAATTATTGGTCTCAGTCTTTCACTTCCCTTTTTACAAACTTTTTTAACATGCAGTTTAGGGTTAGATTAAAATGCTCAACAAGACCATATGTCTGAGAGTGATAGGGGGAGGTTCTTATGGCAATGATACCTAGTAGTCTGTACAGCTCCTTCAGTAGTGCAGCACAAAAATTACTACCCTGATCAGTAATAATCTCGTTAGGTATGCCCACCCTGCTGAAAATTTTGGCAAGCTCAGCTGCCACTTTTGGAGCGGTGACAGTACGCATAGAAACTGCCTCTGGGTATCAAGTAGCATAGTCTAATTCTACCCAAATGAACCAATTACCTTGTTTACGTTTGTCTAAGGGGTCAACCACATCCATTGCAAGTCTCTCAAAAAGCACATCTATCAAGGGTAGGGGCACCTTGTCTTTTTTAGTCACTGGGGCTACTTTCTGACACTCAGCACAGGAACTGCAATAGGTAGCAACATCTTCATGAATTGCAGGCCAGTAAAATTTGTAAAGCAATTTGGCAAGGGTGCGATCCCTCTGCAAGTGACCAGCCACAGAACTATCATGTGCTATCTATAACAACAATTGTTCTATCTGTCTTGTGTCTGAGGTTTAACCAAAACTCTGTACAGTAGCTCCTTACATTTTTTAAACATAGGTTCACCCTGTTTTGGTTTCACCTCCAGCTGCTTAAAATAACCCTGGAGAGAAACATTGTTAGCGTGTTCTGAAAGAAAATTACAATCAGTGATCAGTTTAGTTTCAGCATTTTCATATGTTAACCCCATATGGCCATCAGTTTTTTGTTGTCACAGTTTCTTCAGGCGTCGTCTTTCTTTCATGGACTTCAGATCTTGGAGCTGTGCTCAAACAAGTCCGAATCAAAATTAGCAAAAGGAAAACAGTTCCCACCATCTGAGAGTTCTTGTCACCACAGCTGCTGAAACATCAGGATTTACTCCCTCTTTGATTAACTCAGTAAATCTTGGCATTTCCAATAATCACAGGCACAGGTAACTTGGGTACTATGCCCACTTTCATTGGATCCAACACTCCATTAATAGTCAAAGTCACTTGGCTGGTGGGATAGTATCGAGTGTCCCCACAGATGCAGATAACACCAACACCTGGTCCTTTTGGATACTGTTTTCCCAGCATGTCAACATGCACTAGGGTCTGTCTGCTTCCTGAATCTAGAAGTCTCTTCACAGTCTTACCTCCCACCTTCACATCTGTTAAGTACTTGTCCCAGTTTGCTAAGGACAAATCTGCTCCAATGTCACTCTTCTTACTATATCAATTTCTTGCAATATGTCCTGGCTTATTACAATTATAGCAAATAAAGTCTTTGGGTGCAGATTTGTTACCCCCACCAGAGTTCTTATCAGACCTGGAGTTTAAAATGGAAAAAGAGTTCTTACTTGGCTGTTACCTCGTTGCAGTGGCGTCTGTCTGGCCATTTGGTAGTCTTCAGCCAAAGAAATACAGGTTACTCACCTGTAACAGGAGTTCTAGGAGTGGTATATGTTGTTCATCCACACTTACTGGCAGATTCCTTGCTGCTTTAAATCTTGACGTAAGGTCTTCAAGCTGGCTCCTCCCACCAACCCGGTGGTAAAACTCGGCTCTGCCCCATAGCATGAATCTAGCCGCTGGAAGCAGGTTCGCGCGTCGGCGAGAAGCTGGGGGGTGGTGGGTTGTATTGGATGGTAACCACTCCTAGAACTCCTGTTACAGGTGAGTAACCTGTATTTCTAGGATGGGATATGCTGTTCAATCCACACTTACTGGCAGACTCCTGGCAGTTCTCCGGGAGGAGGGAGGCAAGGCGTACACCCCCTACTTAGGAAATAAGAACTGGAGAACCAAGGTCCCAAAACCAGCATCCCGGTGTGACTCAAGGTCGATGTGGTAGTGGGTAATGAAGGTGTGTGCTGACTTCTAGGTAGCAGCCCTGCAGATTTCCTGGATAGGGACGTCCCTGGAAGCAGCCACTGAAGCAGCGGTATGGCGGGTAGAATGAGCTCTTATCCCTTTGGAAGGCTTCATGCCCACCAACCTACAGCAGAGATCTATGCAGGAGGTGACCCACCTGCCTATCGTCCACTTGGCTGCAGGTCTGCCAGGTGCGGCTTCAGCGTAGGTGACAAACAGCTGGCGAACCTCTCCCCGAACTTCAGCCGTCCACTCCTTATAATAAGAGAGAGCTCTTCTAGGGTCCAGAGTATGGAGCCTATATTCGGCCTCCGAGGTGCGATTGGGGTAGAACACCAGCAGAGTCAACATCTGGTTAAGGTGAAACTCCGACACCACCTTTGGAAGGAATTTCAGGTGGGGGAGCAGGACAACCTCGTCCCTGTGGAAGACCAGATAAGGAGACTCGATGGAAAGCACCTGGAGCTCTCCCATCCTTCTGGCTGACGTGATAGCCATCAAGAAGGCGGTCTTCCACGACAGGTGAGAGATGTCACATCTGTGCATCGGTTCGAATGGCTTGCCCATGAGCTTAGCCAATACCAGCAGTAGATCCCACAGAGGTGGAGGTTCTCACACCGGAGGGGATATGTGATCAAGGCCTTTGAAAAAGCGGCAGACCACCTTCTCCAGCACCACCGACTGCTTACTGGCCCACGCCCGGTAAGCAGAGATGGCTGCCAGGTGCACCTTAAGGGTCGTTGACCAACGCCCTAGCTGAGAAAGGGACCACAGGTAGTCCAAAATGCTAGCAAAAGAACAGGTGGAAGGGTCCAACCCCTTACCCTGACACCAAATGGAGAATCTCTTCCATTTGAAGGCATAGCATTTTCTGGTCGACTCCTTACTGGATGCCTCAACGATGTTGAGGACCTCGTCAGAAAGACCTAAGGCCTGGAACTCTAGCCGCTCAGAAACCAGGCTGTCAAGTGCAGGGACTGAAGGTCCGGGTGGAGTACCTAACCCTTGTTGACTGAGATCAGGTCCGGGTGGGCTGGAAGCCACCTCAGGAGCCTGGAGCGGAGGCTGAGGAGATCTGGAAACCAGAACTGGCGGGGCCAGTCTGGGGCTACCAGAATCACCTGCGCCTTGTCCCTCTTCGCCTTGAGAAGCACCTTGTGGATCAAGGGAAATGGAGGGAAGGCGTAGAAGAGGCCTGGGGTCCATGGCCTCGAGAAGGCATCCCCCTGCAGCGAGCCCTGCTGAGGGGGGTGGGCATGGAACAGCCTCAGCTTCGCATTCTCCCTGGAGGCAAACAGGTCCACCTGAGGGGTGCTCCAGAGGGAGAACAGATCTTGTACTATCTCCGGCAGGAGAGACCACTCGTGAGATGCAGCGCCCATCCAGCTTAGGGCATCGTCCAGACTGTTGGAGGCTCCTGCCACATGGATGGCTAGGAGATCTGCTTCCAGGCTGATCACAAGAGACCAAGTGCAGAGAGCCTCCTTGCACAGAGGTAAGGAGAGCGTCCTGCCCTGTCAGTTGAGGTAGTACATGGTCATGGTGTTGTCCGTCTGGACCTGGATCACTTGACCCCGTACAAACGGAGCAAAGGCGGTGAGGGTTAGTCGGACCGCTTGAAGCTCCAGCAGGTTGATGTGGAACCGAGACTCCCGGGGGGACCAGAGGCCGTGAGCTCTGAGCTCCCCCAGATAGGCACCCCAACCCATCAGAGAGGCGTCTGTCATCAGAGTGACCATCGGCTCAGGGCAGACAAATGGGATACCCTCCTGCAGATGAGCTGGAATGAGCCACCACTGGAGGTCGCTCCACATCTCCTGGGTCACTGTCACTGGCTGATCCAGAGGACTGGAGCACTGTGACCATTGGCGGGCCAGCCCCCATTGCAGGGGAAGCATATGCTACTGGGCCCAATGGATCACGCTGGTGCAGGCCGCCATGAGGACCAGAAGGTGCAGGAAGTCCCGGGCAGGGCGCAATTGCCCAAACAGAAATGACTGGGCAAAGGAGGAAAGGACCTTGGCCCTGTCCGCCAGGAGCCATGCTCTGGCTCGAAGAGAGTCGAGCTCTGCCCCGATGAACTGAATCACCTGCGATGGCACGAGTTCCGATTTGGCCTCGTTGATGAGAAGGCCAATCTGAGAGCAGACCTGGAGGGCCAGATCCCTGGACCGCTCCACCTCCAACCTGGAGGGGGCTGCAATCAGACAATCGTCCAGGTAAGGGTACACCCGGACCCCTCTGTGCTGCAGGAATGCTGTCACCACTGCCATGCATTTGGTAAAGACCCTGGGAGCTGGACATAGGCCGAAGAGCATGGCCCGGAACTTGTAAAGGGATCCCTCTGCTCTGAAGCGGAGGAATTGCTGGTAAGATGGACGGATTGGGACGTGAAAGAACGCATCCTGAAGGTCCAGAGAACAGAACCACATGCCTCGTTCCAAGGATGGAATGATCTGAGCCAGAGTGACCATCCTGAAGATGCCAGACCTTAGGAACTTGTTCAGGTCGTGTAGGTCGAGAATGGGGCGCCAGCCCCCCAGTCCGTTTTGGGACCAGGAAGTACCTGGACACAAACCTGGGGTCTGGAGGAGGGTCCGCCACCTCCCTGATCACCTCCATCTGGAGGAGCAGGGCAATGTCAGCTCGACAAGATGACAGAGAGGCGGAACGTGTAGCCCCCCCATGGGGTGACGGATCAATAGGATGGGGACTGCTCGACTTCCAGAGGCAGGCCCCTGCCTACCACTTCCAACACCCAGTGATCCGTGGTGATATTGGACCAGGCGGAAAGGAAGTGGCGGAGCCATCCCCCCATGGGGAGGAACCTGGGGAGGTGTGACAAGGTTGGGGGTGACACCCTTCAAACCGTCACTGGTCAGGCTTGGAGGAAGGGCCAGCCGAGGAGCTGCCTGGACCGTTCCCTTCCAGCTTCCTGCTGGAGGAAGCAGCAGGTTTGGCTTTGGGGTGCCAAGTGCAAGCCTGCTGGCCCTGATGCTGGTATTGCTGGGCCGGACTTGCCACAGGGGCTGAAGGATGAAAGGGCTTACGCTGCTGCTGGTGGCCTTTGTCCTTCTGGGCAGACGTGACCAAGTCCAAGGTGGCGCTGGACTTCTCGATCCATTGGAGGTGGCCCTCCACCGCGGGACTGAACAAGTCGGTACCCAGGAAGGGGACATCTGCCAGCTTGTGCTGGGTATCCGCTGTAAAGGTGGAGATCCGCAGCCAAGCTCTGCGGTGCATGGCCACTGTGGCCGCTACTGACCGGGCACATGAGTCAGCGATGTCCAAAGAAGTCTGGAGCTGCTGTTTGGCCACCGCCCTTCCCTGGTCCCACACCTGCTTGACCGTTGTTTGAAGGTCAGCCGGGAGATGAGGAATCACCTCATCCAGGGAGCCCAAAAGGACATGTGAAAAGCGTGCCATCAGGACGGCCTAGCTAGCCTGATGAAGGCCTAGGGAGGAAGCAGCATATACTTTCCGCCTGGAGTAGTCCAATTTCTTGGACTCCTTATCGGGTGGCTTGTCCACATCCCGAGCGTTCCCAGAACACCGGAAAACGCTGTCAGTCACTAACCCCTCCGCAGAGAGGTGCTCCGAGAAACCGGAGAGTGAACCTGTAGGGACAGCATACTTCCAAGCCATCCTGGCCGAAGGTGCTGGACAAGAAGCTGGCCGCTCCCACAGCTCCAGGGCCGGGCCAACAATGGCTCTCGGGCGACCGAAGGCTCTGGAATCCTCTGTCCAGCATCTCTGTGAGGGAATACCTGGCCAGTTTTGAAACGGGTTCGAGCTTCATCCCAGTGGCTTCTGAGATGAGCCGAAGCATACCTAAGAACGATGATGGGCTCTCGTCCACCGACTGACCCCCAGTGGACTCCAGGTCAAGCGGCCTGAAGAACAAGGAGTCGTCATCAGACTCCGAAGAGTCTCCGAACAACTGCCGAGCGCCTGAGCCACCCTCTACATGCCGAGGTCGATCGGGAGTGAGGGTGACCGACAACCTACGGGGCAAACCCTGACCAGACCGAGAATTCTTGGTCGGGGCCCCAGTCTTCGGTTGTGGAGGCAGAGGTTCCACCACAATGGGTGGTGCAGCTGGTTTCGGCCAAACAACCGGTGCCGGTTTTGGCTCCTGTAGTAGAAATTTCTGAGTTCATGCTAGTATATGCTGTTACAGGGTTACAGAATGTCACTGAGGTTACTTGAGGTACATTTGTAGAAGCAGAAAGCAAGATAAAACTGGATAGAACTGGTTGTAACAGCCTAAAAAAGAGGAACTAACTGCCAGGAAACCAAAACCATATTAGGAAGTTGTTGACAGCAGTTCTTGGAATTAGATAGCAGTTTCTTGGAATTAGATACTCCTTACAACGCCCTAATAATAAATGTATATAAGTGATTGACTGATGAAACTCAGAGAGCCTTGCATGTTGTTGGAAGCAGACTCCCATATGCATATGTATTAAACTTTTCTTTTTACTACATGCAGTATTCCTGAGCCTGATTTTAAAACTAAAGTGTAAGAAGAATATATTTTTCCACGACACTCCTCGACCACTACGAGGGGTTATTTCGGCCACTCCGTTGACAGCCACTTAATGGCTGGAGAAGGCAATGGAGTCGGCTTATTCCCGGACAATAAGAGCTGCTGCCACATTAAATCCTCGTAGCACCGATGCAACTTGTGCCGGAGCCTATCCTCCGAAGAGGATGACGAAGATGAGCAGCGCCGCCGCTCTCCATGGTGCCGAGACCGAGACCACCGAGTTTGGTAGAACCGGGTGAACCTGAAAGAAGTCCGAGACCGAGACCTTCGGGGATTCTGAGGGTGGGTCAGAGAGGGAAGGGGGAAACCCGCTCCTCCCTCAGTTCAGGGACCTTAACTGGGGACTCCGGCACAGGAGGCACAGGCAAGTCCTCGGTTTCCACTGGGGGAACCGGTGAAGAAGGGTTGTCGGCTTCTCCAGTCGACAAACCATCCAACGAGTCGAGAAAAATCTCGACTGCGTCGATGGGGGCCTCGGCTGGCTGATCTGACAGGGACACCGTGAAGCCAGTGGTCTTAGCCGCAACCTCAACCGAAGTCGAAAGTCGACTATCCAGAGAAGGGGATCTCTCCCGCTCCTACGAACATCGACGGTGGGACTAACCTTTGGAGTCCTTCTTTATGGACCGATTGTAATGTCCTGATGGTCCTTCTCTCTTGGTAAAGAGGGATTGGCAAAGCTCCTTAAAAGAAGCTGTATAAAAGGAGCCCAAGGAGAGCGAGATAAATGCCGTGACCGAGAAAGATTAAGATGCGGCCTGGGCAGCCTCCTCCTTGAGGGCAATCATCTGCTCCAGCTGGTCTGCGGAGCCCGCCACCACACACCGCCCAATGGGCCTCCTTTAACTTAACTGGAGGATAATTTTTTTCAGGGCGCCCCAAAAGCAGTCGGGCAGCGTGGGCCTCCAAGACCAAAGCCGAAAAGGATTTGCATAATTCGGACGCCTGCTAGTCATGTCAGAGTCCTAGGCAGTAAACGCACGTGGAGTGCGGGTGGGTCCAGGACATCTTCTGCCCACAGGGACACTGACGAAATTCGGGAGTCAATTTGTCCATCGCAGTCATGAGGGAAAAAGACGACCGAAGTCTTTTAAATTTTAGAATAAGTTTCGGATTAACTGAAGAGTGTGGATCCAGGCCTAAAACGCAGAGCGCTATGGAGGGAACCTGAGCTTCTAAGCAGTAAGGAAGATCCAGCGTCATGGGGCGGAGCCAAGAGTTTTACCACCCGGGTGGGTGGGAGGAGCCAGCTTGAAGACCTTCCAGCAAGATTTAAAGCGGCAAGGAACCTGCCAGCAAGTGTGGATTGAACAACATATCCATGTCCCTAGAAAGTACAGTTATGTAAAAACTTACTGTAACAGTAGATCTTCAAGAGGAGCACTTGCAGCAAGCAACTCCGGAAAGACTAAGCTACCAGGCGCTAGGACCACACAGAAATCTTCTAGTTAGAAGTCTACAGTGGGGGCATGTCGATGTTCGTCCTTTGTCATGAAAGGGGCGGTCTCCCAGACCTACCTCAGTTCTCCCACTAGAGACCCCAGTGCCCAAGGCAAACAAATGGAGAATCGAGGCAGTTCCTCAAAGCAGAGAAAAGGCAGCATAGCTGCAAAGGGAGGAGAAGAAGCGAGGGAAGCAGCGCCTGCTACAAGAGCTCCTCTCAAAGGTCTATTTTTATGGTAAGTTCTTTCATATCTGTACCATCTTACTTCAAGGGGGCTCTTGCAGCAGGCAACACCAGTAGGACTGAGTCCAAAGCAGTACCAGAACTGACCGCAAGTTAGCCGGGAGGAGACAAAAAGGTACAAAAGAAGGTCGGTCATGACAGGAATCCCTGAAGGACTGCAAGCCTGAAACTGGCTCTGTGTCTGGAGGCAATGTCCAAACTGTAGTGTCCAGTGGTCCAGTTAAAGGGCATATCGGTGTATTTTATGCCCATTTTTGTCTTTTTTATACCCTGTGTTGAGTCCTGGGTAGTATCACGACCAGGTGTTTCCATGGACTTCGCACATTCATACTTCAGTCCACCAGAAGAGTATGACCGCATCGCAAAATACTACATGGCATACTGAAATACTACCATCTTGCAAAAACTAGGAAGGTTTTACTTCACAGCCTAAAAAGTTATCCAGGACACTGGTAGTGCCTGACAAAGGTGTGAACCAAACTCCAAGTGGCAGCTGCACAACTATCCACAAGAGACACGTTTAGGAAACAGGCGGTACAGGCTGCCATACTTCTTTTTTTTTTTTGGGGGCTCTTGTGGTATCCACCGTGGTCACGGCCCCGGTCTTCTAAAGTGTCACCTGGGCCCCGATCACCCCGGCTATTCCCGGAGGGCGGGACCTTGAGCTGGGACCCCTATCCAGCCCCGCAGAACCAGTAACTAGTTGGGGAGACCCCAGTGGCAGTGGCTTATTGAAGCCCCGAGGAAGGCTTCATAGAGGTGGAGGTGCCCATTTTTCCCTCTTTAATTCTTCTGAACAGTCGGACATGCAATGACGCCATCGCACTAACGTGCACACGTCCGCCGACTCTTCTCCCCAGTGTAGATGCCCACGGTCTGCTGAACACCCAGCCCCCACTGGGTGTCAGTACAGTGCGGTGCATGACCCTTGCCCACCCCGAAGGAAGGACAGCTGTCGCAGGACGCTCAATCCTCCCTTCCCCCTGCCAACCCCAAGTAACCAGAGTCCGTTCCTGAACCCGGGTCGCCAGCATGACACGAGGTGTGGCGTCCAGCACCTCAATCCTCAATGCCACCGGGCCGGTGGCTGCCATACCTCTAGTAGACTGGCCCATGCAAGGGCTTGTGGTACTTATGGTAACAGTACACAAAGTAATTTGCCAACCATTTAGACAAACATGGTTTTGAAATGGGTGCCCCTTCCCTCTTGGGGCAAACAAACACAACTGATCTGTCTTACAAGCATGTTGGGTGTGGTTAGTATAATAGCGTAGCACCCTGTGAACATCTAGAGTATGCAGCAAGGCCTCCCCCCGATTAGAATATTCAAGAGAAGGCTGCCAAGCAGGTCAGTGTGCCCGCTCAGGGGCAGAGAGCTTTAAACTTAAATCCTCCGTTCTGGTGGGTTTCTTTCAAGGTGGGAGGCGGGTGGCAGTGGCTGAGATCAGGAGCCATGCTACAGGCTGCCGAGCAGGTCAGTGTCACGGAGGCCTGCTGCTGAGGCTATGGAGATTTGGATACCAAAAACTGTCTGATCCTGTGGCCACGATGGCTCAAGGTATCCCAGGAAGAGCCAGGTGACAGGGCTGGTAGATAGGGGCCGCCGAGGGGAGGAAGGTGCAGAAAAGTACAGATAAAAAGGAAACATTGGCCAGCTTGTGCTAAGTATCCACTGTGAAGGTGGAAGGCCTCAGCCAGGCCCCACGATGCATCATGACAGCTGCTGCCATAGCCCAGGCCCAAGAGTCGCCCATGTCCATAGCTGTCTAGAGCTGGTGTTTAGCTAGCATCTGAATCTGGTCACCGACCAACTTCATCAGCAACTGCTTGTCAGCAAGGAGGTGAGGAAGGATTTCATCCAGCACTTCCAACAGGAAGCGACCAAAGATGGTCATCAGGACAGCATAACTGGCCTGACGAAGACCCAGAGAGTAATCAGGCGAGACCTTCTTAGCCACATGATCAAGCTTCTTTAACTCTTTGTTGGGGGGGGAAGGGGCATGTCCACATCCCCTTAGCCTCCAGACTTCTGGAAAGCAGAGTCCAAGACTAAACCCTCGGCCAAGGGGTCTTCCATGAACCACAAAAGGGACCCATGGGGACCGTGTGCTTGTGAACTATACTGGCGGAAGGTGATGGGCAGGATGCTGGATGCTGCCACAGCTCCAGAGCCGATCCCAGAATGGCTTCAGCCATGGGAAAGGCAACCCCTAGGGAATCGCCCTTGGCCAGTATGTTAGTAAACGGGAATTCAGCCCGCTTCTGAACTGGTTCTGAGGGCAGAGGAGAGCCCCAAAACATATTGGCCCATGGTTGATGGACAGTTCCTCGACTGAAACAAAGTCGAATGTGCGAGTCCTCAAGGACAACATGGACGACCCATGTGAGTCATCCGAGGGCTCCTCGAAAATTACCGTCAACTGTTTGCCACCATGCTCTACCTTACTGCCTTCTGACTGAGGCATTTCCACTGACAGCCAGCCAGGCAAGCCAGCTGCAGCACAGGAGTCCTTAGTTGGGACTCCCACCAAGGGCTGTAGTGGAGATGGCTCCACCCAAAAGGGCAGAGAGGCAGATGCTGGTGATACCTGTCAAGGATGGACCAGCAAGGGCATGACTGGTGGCTACCAGGTGACTGATGGTCCAGAGGGTAAAGCCCTACCCCACCCCGCAATGGTCCACTGTTGCCAGTGCAGCTCCTTGTAGCACCTCTGCATCCAGCAGTGGTGTTTCTCATCGCCAGAGGACAAGCAGCATCGATGGTGGTGCCTCACAGTTAAGCAGGATCGAGAGCACGAATGGCACTTCAACCCTGACTGATGACCCTACAGTCAACATCAAGGGGAAGCATCCGGAGGGTCGTGGTAGACCACATGCCGAGCCATACTGACAAGCATCACGGAGGCTGATCCAGAGTGCAACCGGTCAGGGACCCGGAGAACCAGGGTCTGGGACACTAACCCCTCATCGATCTCCTACGATAACTGTTCAACAGGTTCAAGAAAAATCTTTACAGCCTACTCAATGAGTGCAGAGGCTGACAAGCCCAACAGGACCAGCGAAGAGCTGTGAGGAGCTGTCGACCAAACCCTCATCCGAGGAGAGCTTGACCGGAGTTGAGCACTCAACACAAGTCGAGCAGTTGGGAGAGTACCATGGTGTGAAAGGCTCGACATTTCATGGAACCTCTCTGTGAAGGGCCCATCCGACTCCATCACCTACCAGCAGCAATAACAGAAACATAGACTTTGACGGCAGACAAGGACCACTTGGCCTACCCAGTCTGCCCATTTCCCTACCTACTAGATAAGCTGCAGATTCTAGTTAACCAACAGCCTACTTCCTGCCACCCCCCACTACAATTGCCTTATGTCTGTTCCATGCATGTTTGAATTCCCCCCACTGTTTTAGACCCAACAACCTCCCCAGGAAGGCAGTTCCATGCATCCACCACTCTCTCTGTGAAAAAAAATTTCCTCACATTACCCCTGAGCCATCCCCCTGTCTTTAAATTGTGCCCCCTTGTTTTTACACATCTCTTTTTCCGAAAGATGCTACCCTCCTAGAATTTGTTGATTCCCTTCAGGTACTTGAACATTTCTATCATGTCCCCCCTGTCCCTCCTTTCATCAAGGGTATACATATTAAGCTCTCTCAGTCTCTCTTCATATGATTTCTGATGCAGACCCTGCACCATTTTAGTTGCCCTCCTCTGGACTGCTTCCATCCTATCTATGTCTTTGCGTAGATGAGATCCCCAAAACTGCACACAGTACTCCAGATGGGGTCTCACTAACTGTCTGTACAGAGAGATAACCACTTCCCTTTTTCTACTTGTGATGCCCTTTCCTATGCATCCCAGTATCCCCTTGGCTCTCCTTATTGACTTCTCACATTGCTTACCAACCTTTAGATCATCTGATATGACTACCCCCAGGTCCCTTTCCATTTTGTTGTTGTTAGTACCTCCCTGCTATTGTGTACTCTTCTCCTGGTTTTGTTTCCCAGGTGCATTACTTTGCACTTCTTTGCATTGAATCTAAGTTGTCATATGTCTGACCATTCCTCCCAGCTTTGCCAAGTCCCTTCTCATCCTTTCTATCCCCCCTTGTGTATCAACTCTGTTACAGATCTTTGTGTCATCTGCAAAGAAGCATATCTTTCCTTCCAGACCCTCTGCAATGTCACCTATAAACATGTTAAAGAGGACTGGACCAGTACTGAGCCCTGAGGTACTCCACTAGTGACCCCCCCTTTCTTTGGAATGTGTTCCTTTCACTATTACCTTCTGTGTTCTGTTTTGCAGCCAAATTGCTACCCAGGCTACCACCCTGGGACCCACTCCCAGGCTGGCTAACTTGATTATTAATCGTTTGTGCGGGACTGTGTCAAATACCTTGCTAAAGTCTAGGTAGGCCATATCCACAGCCCCTTCCTGGTCTATTACTTTGGTCACCCAGTCAAAGAAATCAATTAGATTCGTCTGACATGACCTTCCTGCTGTAAATCCATGCTGCTTTGGGTCCTGTACCCCGCTGGCCTCTAGGTACTCAACAATTCTTTCTTTCAGAAGTGATTCCATCATTTTCCCTACCACTGAGGTCAAACTTACAGGTCTGTAGTTTCCTGCTTCTGCCTTGCTCCTACTTTTGTGAAGGGGAATCACATCTGCCCTCCTCCAGTCCTCAGGTACCACGCCATCCTCCCATGATTTGTTAAAAAGTGTGGTCAGTGGTGTCACTGGGTCCTCCCTTAGTTCTTTTAGGATTCTGGGGTGAATCCTGTCAGGCCCCATTGCTTTGTCCACCTTGAGTTTTAGGAATTCTTTCAGGACTCTTTCTTCTGTAAATGGACTGGTGTCAACCTCTACCCAGAGTGCTTCTATTGTCTGGTTTAGGTAACTCCTCCTCATCTTCTTTGTGAATACTGAGCAAAAGTATTCATTCAGTATCTCTGCCTTTTCACTGTCTCCCTCTGCCCACCTCCCCTCTCCCTTATTAATATTCACTATTCCTCCCTTAACCTTTCTATGCTCCCTAATGTACCTATAAAAGGTTTTATCCCCTTCTTAACTGAATTGGCTGTTTTTCCCTCGGTTTGGGCTTTTGCTATTCTGACTGCCTTCCCCACTTCTTTCTGCTTTAATTGATACAGTTCCCTGTCGTGATCCTTCTGTGATTCCTTATACTTTCTGAATGCAACCTTTTTCTCCTTAACCTTCCCTGCCACCTCTTTGTGGCTAATGAGGTACTCACAGCAACAGCCGCTGACACCTCCTCCTCCTCAAAAGCGTAAGGAAAGATCTAAGTCATGTGGTGGAGCCAGAGGATATACCACCCACATGGTGGAAGGAGCTTAGCTTTAAGATGTTCGTCTGATTGGCGTTCCAGTAAAACTGCCAGAGTGTGAATGTGAACTGTATCCACATCCTTAGAAGCAGATTTTGCCGTGGCAGTCTGAATGCATCCTGACAGAAAATGCCATATCCTAGATTTCTGAAGAAAAATCAAGGCAGTCTGGTGTTGAATGGGGAAGGAAAACGGTCCATATCTCGGGTGCCCCACTCATCGAACTGCGATCTCATGATGTCTAGTGCTAGTGATCACTCATGTGGATCTGCCTCTGTTCAACTTCATTAATCTGCCCGAGTGTTCTGGACCCCTGTCAGATAGATTACTTGGAGCAGGATCTCCTGCTGCAGACACCATTCCCACACACTCACTGCCTCCCTGTAGAGGGGGTAAGAGTATGCTATTTCTTGTTTGCTGACATCATACAAGACAGACTTGTCTGCCTGGAGTACAGCTGTCTTTTGGCTCACCAAGTCCACTTCAGCTTTCAGACCATACAGAACTGCACGCATCTCCAGCAGACTGATGGAGAGATTTTTTTTTTTTAATTTATTTATTTATTTTTATTTCAAAGTTTTTTCCACACAGTTACATTTCAGGTAGTACTTAATATCGAAAATGGTTACATTAAAAATGTTGTTTATAAGACTGCATCAGATTCAGGTAACCAACTATTACAGTTTTTGATGACAGTTTATGATCCTCGCTTTGCAGAGTGTACAGGCCTGGACCAATCTTCCCATTCAGTTCTCTCAGGTAGGAGAAACCAGATTTTGTATCAAGGGCTTCTAATAAAAATTTTAATCCCACTCGAGTACATTTGAAACCCTCAGAATTCCCAAAAAGTAATCTAACCCTTCAATATCAAATTGTTATCTAGGATCATTATTTGAATTAATTAAAGAATTATTAATTGTCCAGGCCTGCCACTTCAAAGCAAGGGATGGGACTTGTCACTGCATCGCAGCGTTAAAGATTTCTGATGTATATATGTCAGACATTATCCCCTCCCAAGCCTGTATTGTTGGTGTTTTGTTGGACATTCAACATCTAGTTATAGCTTTCTTAACTGCAATAAAACAGATTGGTAATAGGGTATATCTCCACTGAGGAGTGTGGTCTGGGTAGATTCCCATTAAAAATTGTTCAGCTGTGAGTTCTATGGGTTCTGAGAATAATCTTGTAAATTCGTTCTGAAATGACAGCCAGAACGGCATTATCTGGGACACAACCAGAACACATGTCCTAATGTTGCAACCGTGCAGCCACAGTTCTTCCAGCACCTCCTGTACTCCTCTGGAAGATATTTAAGAAGGACCACTGGAGCAGCAGAGATGTGTTTCTGATGGGTCCCGGACATCCTGTGTATGGAGACTCTGGCAGTGGGCTCCCCACCCCAACAAGGAGGCATCTAAGGTGAGTCTCACCTCTAGCTCCAGTGAAGAGAAGGGGAAGTCCTGGAGGAGACTGTCCCTCCACTGACCACCCCATCAGGGACCTCACTAGAGGTTTGGTCACCTGAATGGGATAGTTTTGAGAGTGTGATACCTGTGGCCACGGAGTACTGAGCATCCACTGAGCTTTCCTCATGTGCAGCCTTGCCAGACGCACTGTGAACACTGAGGAGGCTATTAGGCCCAGCATGCATTGCATGGAGTGGGCTAGAACAGTTTTAAGTTCCATGATGCAGCATGCCATCTGCAACATTGTCCGAAGTCTGCTGTCCTGGAGGAAAGCCTGAACCGGAGCCAGGGCTGTGTCCAGAACAGCTTCTATAAACAGCAGCTCCTGGGAGGGCGCCAGCTGAGATTTTGAGGGGTTCAGCAGGACTCCCATGGATGCTGAGAAGTGAGAGGCAGTGGCTACTGCCTCCTCTGTCTTCTTTCTGGTAGGGCATCGGATTAGCCAGTCACCCAGATACGGGAAAACTTGGAATCTTAGTCTTCTGAGGTGTGCTGCGAGCACTGCAAAGCACTCTGTAAAGACTTGTTGCACCCAGAAAAACCCATCTGGTAGTGTTGATCTGCCATGCAAAACCAGAGTTACTTGTGATGGTTGAGGTGCACCAGTAAGTGCTGGTATGCGTCCAGCACATCCAGTGATGTTAGTCAATTTTTATGTTTCAGGTAAGGTAGCAAGGATGCCAGAGAAATAATTCTAAATTTTTCTCAATCCATGTATTTGTTCAGATTTCTCAGGTCAAGAATGGGGTGCATGCCCCCTGATTTCTTTGGTATCAGGAAGGAGTGAAAGTAGAAAGTACAGTTACATAAGAATTCACTGCAACAGTCAGTAGATAATAATCTTGAGGACTTCGCCCCTGGCGTCAGGACCACACAGAAACTTTAGCTAACAGAGTCTGACGGGGGACCGCCCACCTGACGTCATGTGACCGACATCAGTGTGACACTATATAGTGGACGGTCCCCATGCTAGTCTTCCAGTTCTCCCACCAGATACCTCCCAAGGGAGTGACAGAAGAATGGAAAAAGAAGCTCCTGAAGCCAACATAAAGTGGAAGAAAAAGAGCAGCAGAAGGTGGGGGAAGGAGGGAGGGGGAAAAAGGCTACCTACTACAAAAGCCTCTTTTGAAGATCTACTGTTAAGGTAAGTTCTTATGTAACTGAACTATCTTACTTCAAGAGGGCTCCTGCAGTAGGTAATAACCTTGAGGACTGAGTCCCAAGCAGTGTGAATCAGAAGGAATTGAAACATGGCAGGCAGGAATGGTCTGCAGAAAGGCAGAGAGTTTGGGACAGAAGGCCTTGGAGGACAGCTAGACCAAAGCCACCCTGCACCCAGAGGTAATGTCCAGACTGTAATGCTTGGTAAAAGTGTGGACAGAACTCCAAGTAGCCGCTGCACAAATGTCAGCGGCTGAAACATTCCTGAAGCAAGCAGCAGAAGCAGCCATGCCTCTGGTAGAATGCCCCTTAACCTCTCCCGGGAGGATTTTACCATACTTCTAGTAACAGAAAACAATACAGTTTGCCAACCATTTGGACAGACACTGTTTGGAAACTGCTGCACCTCCTCTCTTGGGTGCAAATGAAACAAAAAATTGGTCCGTTTTCTAGACAGATTTGGTTTGGTCAGTATAACAACACAAGATTCTGTGAACATCTAAGGTATGCAGAATAACCTCCCCCTGATTGGAATGCTCAGGATAGTATACTGGAAGTTGAACAGACTGGTTCAATGTGAACTCAGAAACCACCTTCGGTAAAAACTGGAGGACTGGTACGCAGAGCCGCCTGGTCTCTATGAAAAATTAAATAAGACTCCTTACACATCATGGACTGAAGCTCAGAAATTCTTCGTGCAGAAGTAACTGCAACTAAAAAGAGCGCTTTCCATGACAATAGCACATATCACAACTACCAGCCAGTTCAAAGGGAGGCAAGGTCAGTTTTTCCAAAATAAAATTAAGATGACAAGGTGGTGCAGGACTGCGCACCGGGGGTTTCAGGTTGAGGATCCCTTTTAGGAAGATTTTGGAGACCTCTAGCTGAGCCACAGCTTTGCCCTCCATGAAGGTATGGTAGGCAGAAATAGCAGACAGGTGAACCTTCAGCAAAGAGTAACTCAGGACCAGGTCAGAGAGGTATAGTAGATACTCCATAACCTGAGGAACGGGGCACGAAAGAGAGTCCCAACCCTTTGAGGTGGCCCAAACAGAGAAACACTTCCATTCCATGCCATATGTAGTCATCATAGAAGGCTTTCTGGCCTCTACAAGGACCTGAGCCACTCTGGAGGAAACTCCATAACATGAAGCAGCTATGTCATGAGGTGCCACGTGTGAAGGTAAAGGGACTTCAGCCCTGGATGGACCAGCGTGCCCCTCTCCTGAGTCAGAAGATTGTGGCAGAGGCAGAGGAACCGGAGGCTCTACTGCAAGCTGCTGAAGAAGCGGAAACTATACCTGGCGGGGCCAATATGGGGCGATCAAGATCATGCGAGCTCCTTCTGCCTGAAGTTTGAGAGAACCCTCTGCAGAACTGGAAATGGAGGGCAGGCGTACAAAAACATCCCTGTCTAGCAGAGAAATAGTGCGCCTCACCAGAAAACACAGGTTACACACCTGTAACGGTAGTTTCTAGGGATGTGGATATGTTGTTCTATCCACACTTTCCGGCAGACTCCTAGCAGTTCTCCAGAAGGAGAGAGGCAAGGCACACACACCCTACTTAGGGAACAGAGACTGGAGAACTGAGGCCCCAAAACAAGCATCCCGGCATGACTCTAGGTCAATGTGGTAATGGGAAATGAAGGTGTTTGCTGACTTCCAGGTAGCAGCCCTGCAGATTCTGGATAGGGACGTCCCTAGAAGCAGCCACCGACGCAGCAGTATGGAAGGTGGAAAGATCCCTTAGCCCTACGGGAGGCTCCCTACCGCCAGCCTATAGCAGAGATCGATGCAAGACGTAATCCATCTGCCAGTCGTATACTTGGCTGCAGGTCTGCCAGGTGCAGCTTCAGCGTAGGTGACAAGCAGCTGGGGAAACTCTCCCCAAACTCCGGCTGCGCGCTCTTTATACTAAAAGAATGCTCTTCTCAGGTTCAAAGTGTACAGCCTGTATTCGGCCTCCGAGGTGTGACTGGGATAATACACCTGCACAGTCATCTCCCAATTCAGGTGAAACTCCGGCACATCCTTCGGGAGGAACTACAGGTTGGGGAGCAGGACAACCTTGTCCCTGTGGAAGACCAGACAGAGAGACTCAATAGAGGGCACCTGGAGCTCCCAATCCTTCTGGCTGATGTGATAGCCACCAGTAATGCGGTCTTCCACGACAGGTGGGATATCTCACTCTTGTGCAACAGCTCGAATGACTTGCCCATGAGCTTTGCCAGTACCAGCAGTAGATCCCACGGTGATGGTGCTTCACGCACCGGAGGGGAAATATGGTCGAGGCCTTTAAAGAAACACCAGACCACCTTCTCCTGTGCCACCATATCTTGACCAGCCCACATCTGTTAAGCAGAGATGATTGCCAGGTGCATCTTTTTTTTTTTTTCCTTCTCCCTATCATAATTGTTATTTATTTTTCCTTTCTTTCATTACAACAACGAAAAACATAAAGACAGTATACTATTCAGGCATGTATAAGTTTACAAAATGAGACAACTAGTTAAATTTAAGTCCATAACTAAAAGCTAAATAAAAAAAGAGGAAATACAAACCAGTTAGCTAATAACTAACAAAAAGTATTTCAGCAGTAAAAAAGATATAATAGACATCAGTATATAAATATCTTAACAGGAAGTAACGACTTATTATGTTAAACTAATTAAGTAAATCAGAGCATGGAGGGTTAATCTTTGACATAAAGGGTCCCCATGTATCACAAAAACGGTCCAGCCTATCAGCAAGCAAAAAAAATATATTTTCTCATTATTTGCATCTTAAGGGTCGTAGACCATAGATCCCTTTGGAGAGAGACCAAAGGTAGTCAAGAATGCTAGCTACCGGACAGGACAAAGGGTCCAGGCCCTTGACCCGATACCAAATGGAGAATCTCTTCCACTTGAAGGCGTAGCACTTTCTAGTCGATTCCTTCCTGGATGCCTCAACTACAGTGAGTACATCTTTGGAGTGACCCAAAGCATGGAACTCTAGCCACTCGGGAACCAGGTGTAGGGATTGAAGGTCCAGGTGGAGGACCTTCCCCTGATTGACTGAGAGCAGGCCTAAGCATGCTGGAAGATGCCTTGGGAGCCTGATGTTGAGGCTGAGGAGATAGGGGTACCAAAACTGATGGAACCAGTCTGGAGCCACCAGGATCACCTGTGCTTTGCTAACAGGTCCACCTGGGGGAGGGAGGTGACCCACTGGGACAACAGGCGGTGTACTACCGCTGCACAGAGAAACCACTCATGGGATACCTCGCCCACATGGCTGAGGGCATCCGCCAGCTGATTTGAGGCTCCTGCCACATGAATGGCTAGCAGATCCACCTCCAGTCGGCTTACGAGGGTCCAGATGCAGAGAGCTTCCCAGTACAGAGGCCAGGAGTGCGTGCCACCCTGTTTGTTGCGATAGTACATGGTCATGGTGTTGTCCATCTGGACTTGAACCACTTGACCCCGAAGGAACTAAGCGAATGCAGTCAGCGCCAGTCAAACTGCTTGAAGCTCCAGCAGGTTGATGTTGCACCGGGATTCCTCGGGGGTCCAGAACCCGTGGACTCTGTGATCCTCCATGTGAGCACCCCAGACAGTGAGAGATGCGTCGATCATCAGGATGACCATCAGCCTGGGGCAGATAAACAGGATACCTTCCTGCAGATGCTCTAGGACGGCCCACCACTGGAGAGCGTCCCACATCTTCTTGGTCACCGTGACCAGCTGGTCGAAATGACCTAGTCGCTGAGTCCACTTGCTATCTGTCTCCCACTGAAGGGGACACATATGTCATTGGACCCATCGGACCACAGAGGTGCAGGCCATCATGTAACCCAGAAGTTGCAGAAGTCCCGGGCAGGGCGCAAGTGCCCAACCAGAAATGATCAGGCAAAGGAGGATAGACCCTCCACCCTGTCCGCTGGGAACCTTGCTCTGGCTCGGCAAGAGTTGAGCTCTCCCCTGATGAAGCAGATCACCTGCGAAGGCATGAGTTCTGACTTGACCTTGCTGATCAAGAGGCCAAGTTTGATGCAGGTCTGCAGGGCCAGATCCCTGGACCCTCCAATCTGGAGGGACGCACTATAAGCCACTCATCCAGATAGGGGTACAAACTGACCCCTCAACACTGACGATGGGCCGCCACCACTGCAATGCATTTGGTGAAGAACCTGGGGTCCAATGACAGGCCGAACGGTATGGCTTGGAACTTGTATAGGGTTCCCTCTGCCCTGAAGCAGAGGAACCTTCAGTGTGACGAATAGATCGAGACATTGAAGAATGCATCTTGCAGATCCAGGAGGCAAAACCACATGTTCTGCTCGAGAGATGGTATGATCTGAGACAAAGTTAACATCCTGAAGGTGCGAGACCCAAGAAACTGGCTCAGGTCATGCAGATCTAGAGTGGGGCACCAAACCCCTATCTATTTTGGGACCAAGAAGTACCTGGAAACAAACCCTAGGTTGAAAGGGGACCTGCAACTCTGACCACTACCTCCTTGCAGAGGAGTTAGGCGATGTCATCTTGGAAAGCCGACTGAGTGTGCATGGATATCTTCCCCCCATGGGGCATGGGCTCAGCTTCGTGGTTACTGCTTGAATTCCAGAGGCAGACCCTGGCTGACCACTTCCAAGACCCACCTGTCCATTGTGACAGCAGACCAGGTGGAAAGAAAGTGGTGGAGCTGACCCCCCATGGCAAGACCCAGAGTGGGCATGATGGGTATAGGGGTTGGCAACCCCCATCCAGTCACTGTGCAGGCTTGGAGGAGGAGGATCCATCCGAGGGACCGCCGGGACCTTTCCCTCCAGGCTTACAGGCCACTGAAGCCCCCGACTTGGCCCAAGGGCACCAAGATTGAGCCTGCTGCTGCTGCCCCTGGTACTGGGGCTGCTTGGCCGCAGGAGCAGAAGACCAAAAGGGCTTACGCTTCTGCTTTTTGGAACCCCGAGATTCCTTCTGGGTGGAAGCAACGGAGTCCAAGATGGCACTGGACTTCTCAATGCGTTGAAGGTGACCATCAACTCCTGGACCAAACAAGTCGGTGCCTAGGAAGGGAATGTCTGGAGTTTGTGCTGGGTGTTTGCCGTGACATTCGAGTCCCTCAGCCAGGCCCTGCAGCCGCCACTGAATGGGCACAGGAATCCCCAATGTTCAGAGATGTCTGGAGTTGCTGCTTAGCAACAGCCCGACCTTGGTCACGGACCTACTTGACCGTAGCCTGAAGGTCCTCGGGGAGATGAGGAAGGACCTCATTTAGAGAGCCCAGGAGGGCATGGGAGAAGTGTGCCATGATGACAGCCAAACTTGCCTGACAGAGACCAAGCAAAGAGGCAACATAGACTTTTCTGGCAGAGTGGTCCAGTTTTTTGGACTCTTTGTCCAGAGGTCTGTCAGTGTCTCCTGAATTGCCCAAGCACCAAAACACAAATGCGGTCACCAATCCCTCAGCCAGGGGGTGTTCTGTGAACCTAAAAAGAGAGTCAATGTGAACCGCATACTTGCGGGTCATTGGGGCTGATGGCACAAGGCAAGAGGCAGTATGCTGCCAAAGCTCCAGGGCCAGGCCAACAATGACTTCGGCCACTGGGAAGGCCACTGTCAGAGAATCCCATTTTGTTAGTATGTCTGTCAGGGGATATTGAGCTTGTTTCTGAACAGGTTCTAAAGGCATCACTGTGGATTCAGAGATGAGACGAAGAATGCCCATGGAGGATGTAGGACCTTCCTCCATCGAGAGATCCTCAAGCAAATCGTCGTCAAATGGATGAGAATGCAAGTCAGAGTCCTCGGACTTCGAGGAGTCCAAATAAATCGGACGACCACCCGAGTCACCTTCGACCCGCTGGACGGTCGGAAGTGAGGGTGACCAGCAGCCTGTGCAGGAGGCACCTAGTGAGCAAAGACTCCTTAGGCACCCTGGAGGGAGGTTGTTTAGGTGGTGGCTACACCATGATCGGTGGAGAGGCCGGTTCTGGCTGAGCTGGGAGGGTTTTCACTGGCTCTGTGGGTGGAGGGACCGTGTCGACCGGCTCCGGAGGAGTTAGCATCAGTCTAGATGGTGACAGCCATGTGATGGCTGATGTGGAAGCTGGGGTCGACTTCAGACTTGCCAACACCAACTGTTGCCACGAGATCCTCATAGTATTGACGAAACTTGCGCTGAAGCCTCTCCTCTTCCGAGGAGGATGAAGATGAATAGCGGCAGCACCATTTATTGGAATGTCCAGAGTGGCGTTTGCGAGATCTCCTCGACCGGTGTTCGAGATCTAGACCTCGACCGTCGGGGGTGCTCAGAAGGAGCTGGGAAAACCCGCAGCACCTCCAGGTCAGGGACAGGGACTGTGAAGAGTTTTCCAGCAGGTTGGGTCTCCTTTTCAGTAGGTCCAGGCAGGACTGGAGTCCTGAACAAGGAACTTCCGGCCTCATCAAGCGATAACGGGTCAATGGAGTTGTTAATTATTTTGAGTGGGTTGTCGTCCCATGTCTTAGCCAGCTGGCCTGACGGGGAGCACCGTGAAGCCAGTGGCCGAGGCTGCAATTCTGACTGAGGTCAAAACTAGAGATTCCTGGGAACAAGACCACTCTCGATCGCAAGAACATAGTCGACAAGACTTCTCCTCTCTCGGCTCCTTGGAATCCTTCTTACAGGAGCAGGAGATGTGCACACCCAAGAGGCCCTCCCCTTTAGTCGGGAGAGACTGGCACAACTCCTTGAAGGAGCCCAAAAAGACAGAGCCCAGTTTGAGCGGGACGAAGACTGAACCTGAAGAGGACCTATCAACAACCTGAGCCACCGCCTCCTCGAAAGCCTTCATTTGCTCGAGTCATTCAGTGGACCCCACAGCCGCGGAGACCACCCAACGAGCCTCTTTAGATTTGATTGGCGGGTTCCATTTTTCTGGTTGGCCGAGCTGTAAATGTGCAAGACGATCGTCCAACACGTTTGACTGGAACGAGTGACAAAAGTCGTAGGCCTGGGTATCGTGGTCATGGCCCAGGCAATAGATGCATATGGCGTGCAGATCGGTGCAAGACATCTTCTATCTGCAAGGGCACTGGCGGAAACGGGGTGAGGACTTGTCCTCCATAGCGGTCGAAATCACAAAATGATGCAGTGAAACTTGAACGAGTTTGAGTTTTGGCAAAGAATCCCAAGATTTATGCGCCAGGGCCTACTCAACGCAGAAGCAATAAGGAGGGAACCTGAATCTTCCAGCGGAAAGGAAGATCTGGCGTCAAGGGGCAGAGCCGAGGATTATACCACGCGGGTGGGAGGAGGAGCCAGCTTTTAGACCTTTCAGCAACAATCTTAAAGGGAAAGGACATGCCAGAAAGTGTGGATAGAACAACATATCCACATCCCTAGAAACACCATGCAAGCAACCTGGGTAGTTTTGTGTTGTATGAGGAGGTGAACAGATCCTGATCTGGACATCCCCATATGTCAAAAATGCATTCGACCACTGCTTGCTTGAGCTCCCATTTGTGGGCTCTTACTCTGGTGTGGCTGAGAGACTGTCCGCTAAGACGTTCTACATATCCAGAACGGAAACTGCTGAGAGGTGTATTCGATGCAGAACTGCCCAATTCCACACCCACATCACCTTTCTGCAGAGGGGATATGAGCAAGTGCCCCCTTGTTTGCTGAGGTACCAGACCACACACATATTGTCCAACTGGACTAACAGTGGGCCATGGCAAAGCAAGTGCTGGAAGGCTTGTAGGGCATACAACACTGCCCTCATCTCCAACACATTTATGTGTAAGGAGAGCTCCAACTGGGATCACAGATCTTGAGTTCTGTGGATTTCCAGACAAGCCCTCCAGCTTGTCCCTGACACATCTGTAGTCAGGGACTGGATGGGGGAACACTGAAAAGGGACCCCTTTGGTAAGGTTGTTGAGATCCTGCCCCCACAGGAGATCCCGCTGCATCAAATCGGAGACCATGACCTTGTGGTCTAGGCTGTCCAACCTCTGGTCCCACTGCATTCTTAGCATCCACTGTGAGATACGCATGTGGAGTCTGGCCAGAGGAACAGTGGAGATGGCTGCTGCCATAAGGTCAAGGAACCAGAGAACCAACCTGGCCGAAACACACCTGATGGAGACTATTAGACAAGTCTGCCCCATAAGGTTTCCGCCCTGTCCTGAGGGAGGAAAGCCATGCCCTGGGCCATATCCCGCACTGCTCCAATGAACTGGAGACACTGGGAATGGGGCAAGGTGGGACTTGGAGTACCTGACCGCAATCTCCACTTGAGCAAAGAGGGCCAGGATAGCAGAAAGAGAGAGTTCCAGTTGTTCCCTCGACGGGGCTGACAGAAGCCAGTCATCGTCGAGGTAGGGGAACACATAGTGGCCCTGGTGTCTCAGGGCTGCTGCCACCACCACCAGGCACTTGGTGAAAACCTGAGATGCTGCGGACAGTCCCAAGGGGAGGGCTCTGAACTGGTAATGCCCCCCCCCCCGGAAGGAGAACCTGAGGTAGTGGCAGTGGGCTGGAAACAGCAGGATATGCAGGCAGGCATCCTGCATGTACAGAGCACAGAGCCACTGAGCCACTGTCCCTTGTGCAGGAGGGGCAGCAAACCTGGGAAAGTCAGCATTTGAAACAGTTTGTACAGGATGTATTGGTTTAGAGTACTGAGGTCCAAAACTGGACACAGTACAGTTATGTAAGAACCTACCATAACAGTAGGATCTTTGAGAGAGGTTTCTGCAGTAGGTCATAACATATAGGACTGCACCCCCTGGTCATCAGGACCCCATGGCAAACTTTTGCTAGCAATGTCTTGCGGGGGACCGCTCACCCAATGTCACGTGACAGAAGTCAGCATGACCCTATACAGTGGGCGGTCCTCACGCCTGCCTTCCAGTTCTCTCGCCGAAGACCCAAAAAGGTATGACAGGAGAAAGGATGTATATCCTGGGGTGGCCCCCTTTTGCCCAACACCCCGAAGGCAAAACATGGAAAATGACCACTACAGCGACAGTCACTGTAATGATCCATTTCCGTGTTTCGCCTTCCCCCAGTGTCCAGCCCCCTTCCCGGACCAACTCCGACCTGGAGTTGGAATCCTAAAGTCCGGGGGGGTGCAAGCATGGGAGGTGTGGTGGACGCAGCCCCCCCACAGAAAACACTGGGGGCTTGGGCGGCACAATACCTGCGTCAGTATTGTGCCATCGCTGAGCGGGAGGTCAACAGGTTTACTGTCGACCTCACTTGGTGCTTCTGATATCCTGGAGCCCAGTCCAGAACAGCCTGTAAGAACACGCAGAAGGCTGGGGGAAGGACGGAACGGAAGTGAGACCTACTGCAGGAACCTCTCTCAAAGATCTACTGTTATGGTAAGTTCTTACATAACTCTGCTATCTTACTTTGAGAGGGTTCCTGCAGTAGGACATAACATATAGGACTGAATCCCAAGTAGTCACTCTCAGTGAATTCACTGAAACAAAGGAGGAGGAAAGATAACGGATTGACCAAAGCAGGTCTAAGACAGCAGACCCTGCAGAACGGCTAGGCCAAATCCAGCCCTACACCTAGAGGCAATGTCCAAACTGTAATAGCTCTCTTTCTGTGTAAATCCATTTATTAATTAAGATACTTGGATTTAATGTACTTAGCATGAGCCCATAAAGGGACTAATATACTATAATTTAGAGGGTGTTTTTGTAGATAATAGATTTTAGTTCTCTTCCTTATGACAGCATATAATGTATGTATGTTTTTAAATAACTATAAGACTATTTAAGATTTAGTATTTTTTCTTCTTTTGGTTCTATCTAGAAATAAAAATGTTGACATAAATATATTAAATATTGAAACAGAATAGATTACAACTACACAAAAAAATGTTTTAAAAAACACAAAAAAGTAAGAAATATGTACTGTAATTAGGAGACTATTTTGTAAGGCATAGCTGTTCCTTTAAATTCTAAGTGTATTGCTCATGAATATGTAGTTACTGAGAGCTTTAAATGATTCGCTCTATCCAGTCATGTTACCCCCGTGAAGACTCGTTGAGAGTCGAGGCACTAGGAGCAAGCATTGCACCACTGTTACTTGCTGCTCCTTGGTAGTTACAGCATTAAACCAATTGGTTTGGATTCATACTTCTGTCTCCTTGTTTTCCTTTTTGAGTGCACACCTTGCTTTTGGACTGGCTAAGTGCGTGGGAGGTGAGCCACGTCTGTTGGTTCGTGCACCGGATCCAATACCCTGCTCGCATATTTTCTCTGGAGTGTGTTTACTACTGGTGCTACTAAGCTGCTGAACAGAAGAGTCACAGGGGCTGACGTTCGGTTTCTAAAAAAGGATACCAACAGGCTCTTTCAGTGACAACTGCGACCTTTATACGTGAGTGCTCCATAAAAGAAACGTTGAAACTTTGAACTTTAAAATTCAAATAATGAGAGAGACAAATGAACAAGAAAGTTCAAATGGAGCAGCCAGTCAAGATTAGGAGGACGCCAGCTTTGATGTCAGATGCCGAAAAGCGAGAGAACGATTACACAGCACCGAGGTAAATGAATCTCATTACTCTGATACAAAAGATGCATTTTTCAAATTTGAGAAGCCACTAACTAAAGAAATAGAAATTCCTTATAACATATCAAGATTAGAATATCTAGAAAGAAAAAGAGCACCCAGAGGTCTTCAATTGTGCATACAGTGGATTAGAGGATTTTCAGTTCAAAAAGGAGTGGCTTCAAGCTGCACAAGAGTGTTCAAAAATCTTCATACAGCTCCTAATTAAAGATGACTTACAAAAATAGGAAGAACTGAATAAAGAATCACAGTTAGCTAAGAACGCTGTTGTAAGTCTGAAAACGAATGCACAATATAAAAATGTACATGAGAAACTTCAAACAAAGTTAAAAAAAAATACGAGGCCAAAGTAACTGATGGAAAACTAACAAAGTTGCAAAGAGACAAAACAGACTGTGAAAAGGGCAATATTCTAAGCTGGCCAAAGAACAGATCTCAGAGCAGAGGGTGCCCTTGAGTACGTTTTGCAAGAAAAAAAAACAGTAAACAACCTTCTAAAAAAACTGCTCAGGAACAAACTACAGGAAGGGGTCCTTTTTTATATCAAAAATGACTGCAGCAAAGCGCAGAAAAAACAGACAAGGAAAGAGAGGGGGCAGGAACACCAACTGGAATAGATTGTGCACTTCGGGAGAGGAAGAAAGATGTCCGTTACACATAATTAATGAATCTAAAGTGCATTTGGATTCTAATCCTGAATCAGCCTTGCAAAAAGGCTTAAGCTTCATTCCAACACCAATTAATGATTTTCAAATCTTCGTGGACTTAGACACGTCTTTTTAGGAAACTGAGGCTTAAACTTCACTTCCTTAGGACAAGGGGCAAGATATTAGAGAAGAAACAATTCCAAAGGAAGAGCTTGAGGACTTGGACATTTTGTTACAAGAAATAATGAACGCCGATGGCGTCCCATCTACTGAGCTGGGTGGCGGAGCAACGCTGGGGACTTGTATTTCTGGGGAATTCACTGAGGAGAATGTTATACATACACAGAACATTGACTTGGAAGCACTGGAATCACTACGGCTGGAAAATGACGGGACTGACAACTTGGGTGACCTTTTGACCTCCCATGTGGACGGGAGTACAGGTGTTCTGTCAGCTAAGAAGAATATAAAAAAATTGAGACAAAATATATACAGGGTGAATTCTTTATTTTGTCCTAAAGTGTACAACACTACTATGGACTCACTTGAAAAAATAGTGAGCCAGCAAGTTAAAGATTTGTTATATCAGGATTCCCAGACTCCCCACAGGAAGAACTTATCTTTTAAACAGTGGTCTGCCCTAGATCAGCTATCCAAAGATAAAACAATAGTGATCAAACAGGCAGACAAGGGAAGGAATGCGGTTAATTTAGACATAGATCATTACAGAGACATTGTTAATACACTTTTGAGTGATACAAGTAAGTATAAAAAACACTACCCTTGAATCCAGCTCATGCTTACAAAAAGGAACTCATTGTCTACTTTCAGACGCATTAACAAAAAGAGACAATACAGAAGCAGAATACAAATTTATTTGGCAGGACTACCCAGTGAAGCCTGTTTTTTATGTAATTCCCGAAATACACAAAAATAAAAAAAAAATACCCCTGGGAGACCCATAGTGTCGGGGTGCGTTCCATTACATAGAAATTAGGCAAGTTTATCTATTTTTTTTTATGCAATTCAGTGTAACAGGGCTGGACTCGTATGTAAAAGACATTACTGATCTTTTCAGAAAACTAGAAAAATTTGACCTGGAATGAGAGTTTTATGTGGCTGGGTATTGATGCAGAGGCCCTTTACTCCTCAATTCCCCATGATAAAGGGGTTATTGCAACAAAGTTTTTCTTAGAAAAACATCAGGATGTGGAAGACGTACCAGTGACTAGTGTACTTTATTCTTAAGTCATTAGAATTTATTTTGTCCCATAACTATTTTGAATTTGATGGAATTAACTATTTACAAATGTGTGGAACAGCAATGGGTGCCTCCATGGCACCCAGTTATGCAAATTTATTCTTGGGACTTTGGGAATAAGAAATTATTTTCAACATAAGATAAATCCTTACTACAAAAATACTGCCCACTGGTTTCGTTTTATTGATATTTTATGCATTTGGCATGGTAGTGAAGAAGAAATATTGGAATTCACGAACTGGACCAATACTAATGATCTGAATCTGAATTTTACACATGTAATGAATGCTAACACTTTAGATTTTTTAGATCTAACATTAAATATCGAAGAAGATAATTGCATCATTAATATCAAAACATATACTCAGAAAGTGCTTACCACCCCACCCCCAGTCTTAAGCGGTCAGTCCCTTACAGCCAGTTACTCAGACTTAACAGGAATTGCTCCAATGATGTTTCTTACAACAATCGAGCCTTTGAACTCATTGATAGTTTTTTAACCAGAGGCTATAAGAAACTACTAATAAAATCAAAACATAAAGTGGACTTAATTTCAAGGGAGTCCCTGTTAAAGTATCAGAAACCAGAGGCAATAGAAAATGTCCCATGCACATTCATAACAGAATGTAATTATATGGCTGGGCAGATTGACAACATAATACATAAAAATTGGCCAATCCTGCTAACTGATGAAGAAGTTAAACGTGCAGTGGGACTCAAACCCAGAGTTACATTTAGCAGGGCTCACAATTTGTAAGATAAATTAGCCCACAGTAGAATGCAGAAAACTATGGTTTCCTCCTATTGGCTACAGGCACAACCTAAAGGTTTTTTCAAATGCCATTGGTGCAACATCTAAGTTTGCAAAACCAGGAGGATACTGCATTCAGCCCTAAAAAGTGGAAACTGAGCAAGCTGACAAAGAAGGAAACCAAACTCAATAGTGACATATTCTTCCTCTCAACCTGCAAGAGAAGGAATATTACTCCAAGAGGTCTTTTCATCAAGAACCCACTACACACAACTCATCTTATGCACAACGACTCTGCAAGCATACCAGTGAAAGACTGCAAAATGGACTTATACACCAACTGTACAGAAAAAAGAAAATGATAAAATCACAAACTAGCCTAATACTTCAAAACCTACGACAGCAAAATAGAAGAACAGAAGAATTAGAAAAGGAACTCCAGTGCCTCTACAACAGAGAACAACGAACTCCAATTAAAAGGAAATAAAGGAAACTACAGATTCTCCTACAGAAGGAGCATGATGGTTTCATGTCTCACAATGACAGTGACATAGAAACTGAGGACCTTACCTTCCTGTGGACTGCTTCCAATACAACACAGACTAGAGGGGAGCCCAGCACACAGTGCACACAACAGTCAGCCTCAGAGGAAACCTTATTCAGCCTCCTGGAATTAAAAATATACAGCACACAGAGGACCCTACCTTGCCACACACGTTACCAAATAGAAGTGAATATACATCCCCGATATGGGTCCAAATCAAACACTGAATCAGACCTCACTAGGACTGGCAATTGGATGACCATGTCCAATGGAGTAATTAAGCTCTCTAACCATCGGCTATCACAGCCAGAAATGTCAATTCTCTCTAATGGTCGGACATTCTATCCCTCTTCAAAACTTGATGAAATACAACTATATTCAGACCTAGAGGAATTCTTTAGAAGGCTACGACTGAGAGAATTCTTTCACGATCAAGAGGGCTCATCTGATAGGAGTTATAACCACAAAAAGAAGCACTCCCACTTCACTCCAAAGAGTGGACGTAAACCTAAACTGGACAACTATATAGACAGCTTTAGACACAGGGTACAATCACAAATCTCCAGCAAACAGATGAAAATTCAACACAACCACTCACCTTTGGAAAGAAAAGCAACTGATAAGCAGCAGGAAAATCCCAGCCTCCCCCTACAAAACAGGGTACTAAATGAGAAAAAGACCAAGGTAGAAAGGTCAGTGGGGGATGCTGCTACAGAAGGTAAAGCCATCATAAAATGGAGAGCAATGAGTACCAATGCCCGTAGTCTGGGTAACAAGCCTCCTGAATTAGTGGCTTTGATGGAGGAGGAACATCTGGATATTGTGGCAGTCACAGAAACATGGTACACACAGAACCATGACTGGGACGTAACCCTACCAGGATACACTATCTACAGGAGGGACAGGAAGGGTAAGAGAGGAGGAGGAGTAGCTCTCTACATAAGGGAAGGAATCAAAGCAACAGAAAAAAAGGGTAAACAGGGAGGAGAAAAAGCACTGTGGGTCAATTTGGAGATGGCCAATGGCACCACAGTCCGCACAGGGGTTGTATACAGACCCCCCCCCTCTCAGGGGGAGGAAATGGACAAAGAAATGATAGAAAGTATACTTAGAATGGCAGAAAAAGGGGAGATATTGCTGATGGGTGATCTGAATATGCCAGATGTTAACTGGAGTGCAGTTGCAGCAGCCACTTCTAAGAGTGGGGTTATTCTAGATGCCCTACAGGGGGCATGCCTTAGACAACTAGTATGGAGAGAGGATCATAGATGTAGAAGTGGGTAGCCATCTGGGAACTAGCGACCATCTAACAGTATGGTTCACAATAAACACAGCAATAGAGTCAAGCCATACAAAGGCAAAAGTACTGGACTTCAGGAGGGCTGACTTTGCCAAAATGGGTGAGTGCATAAGGAATGCACTAGCAAATGGGCAGGAAGGAGGGGTGGAAGAACAGCGGAGAATAATAAAAACTGCCATCACAGAGGTAACAAGCCTGTGTGTGAACCAAATAAACACAACAAAACAATGTAAGAAACCACTATGGTTCTCAAAGGAGGTGGCAGTGAAGGTTAGAGAGTCAACAAAAACTAAATAAAATAAATAAATAAATAAAGCATTCAGAAAGTACAGGGAATCACAGAAGGAGCAGGACAGAGAACTGTATCAGTTAAAGAAAAAGGAAGCTGATAAGGCAGTCAGAACAGCAAGAGCCCGAACCGAGGAAAAGATACCTAACCTAGTTAAGAAGGGGGATAACACCTTTTTTAGGTACATCAGGGAGCGAAGGAAGACCAAGGGAGGGATAGTAAGGCTTAATAAAGGGGAGGGGGGGAGTGGGCAGAGGGTGACGGTGAAAAGGCAGAGATACTAAACAAATATTTTTGCTCAGTATTTACAAATGAAGAGGGGGCGGTACCTAAAACAAACAACAGAAACACTCTGGATACAGAAGTTGATACCAGCCCATTTACAGAAGAAAGGGTTCTGAAAGAACTCTTAGAACTGAAGGTGGACAAAGCAATGGGGTCTGATGGGATTCTAAAAGAACTAAGGGTAGAACTAGTGACACCACTGACTACCCTCTTTAACAAATCATGGGAAGATGGGGTGGTACCCGAGGACTGGAGGAGGGCAGATGTGATTCCCCTTCACAAAAGTGGGAGCAGGGCAGAAGCAGGAAACTACAGACCTGTTAGTTTAACCTCAGTGATAGGGAAAATGATGGAATCACTTCTGAAGGAAAGAATTGTCGAGTACCTAGAGGCCAGAGGGGCACAGGACCCAAGGCAGCATGGATTCACAGTGAGAAGGTCATGCCAGACGAATCTAATAGATTTCACTGACTGGGTGACCAAAGTAGTAGATCAGGGAGGGGCTGTGGACATGGCCTACCTAAACTTTAGCAAGGCATTTGACACAGTCCCACACAAAAGATTAATATACAAGTTAGCCAGCCTGGGAGTGGGTCCCAAGATGATAGCCTGGGTAAATTGGCTGGAGAATAGGACACAGAGGTAATAGTAAATGGGTCACGCTGAAGAAGGGGGTTACTAGTGGGAGGTACATGAGGGGTTCAGTATTAGGACGGTCCTCTTCAATGTCTTTATAAGCGACATTGCAGAGGGACTGGAAGGAAAAGTATGTCTCTTTGCAGATGGCACAAAGATCTGCAACAGAGTTGATGCACAAGGTGGGGTGGAAAGGATGAGAAGGGACTTGGCAAGGTTAGAGGAATGGTCACATGTATGGCAGCTTAGATTCAATGCTAAGAAGTGCAAGGTAATGCACCTGGGAAACAAAAACCCAGGGGTAGAGTACACAATGGGGGGTGAGATACTAACAACAACAAAAATGGAAAGGGACCTGGGAGTAGTCATATTGGATGACTTAAAGGTGGGCAAGCAATGTGAGAGGGTAGTAAGGAGGGCTTGGGGGATACTGGGATGCAGAGGCATCACCAGTAGAAAACAGGAAGCTGTTATTCCTCTGTACAGACAGCTGGTGAGACCCCATCTGGAGTACTGTGTGCAGTTGTGGAGACCCAATCTCCGCAAGGACATAGACAGGATGGAAGCTGTCCAGAGGAGGGCATCTAAAATGGTGCAGGGTCTGCACCGGAAGACATATGAAGAGAGACTATGCAAGGGACAGTCATAAGGCAATTCTAGGGCGTGGGGGTAGAAAGAAGTAGGCTGCTGGTTAACTAGGATCTGCAGCTTATCCATTAGGTAGGGAAATGGGCAGACTGGGTGGGCCAAGCGGTCCTTATCTGCTGTCAAATTCTATGTTTGATAGCCTACAAAACATCACAATTAAACCTGCTGATAAGGGGGGTGCAGTTGTGATCATGGATACAACCAACTACATACAGGAAGGCTACAGACAACTTTTGGACAACACCTACTACAGGAAGCTAACCGCAGACCCCACAAAGAAATTCATTAAAGAATTGAAACAACTAATCAGCACATTTCCAGAACATACACACATAGAACTGGAAAATCCGATACCGAGATAGCCAGCACTAGGAACCCTCGACACATTACCAAAAATTCACAAATCTGGAAATACTGGCAGACCAATTACACCTGGAATTGACACATTAACTGAGGGGATTTCTGGACTCACAGAAGGTGCACTCAAACCACTGGTGCAAAACACAAACAGCTTCATACAGGATACTACAAACTTTCTGAACAAACTGCACAGTATTGACTAGTTACCACCTGACACTGTTTTGGTCATAATGGATGTTGAATCCTTATACAGCAACATCCCTCACAGAGATGGCATAATGGCATGTTATGAATACCTGTAAAAAGCCACCACAGAGAGCAAATATCTGCCACATGTGATAGCCACACTTATGGAATACATCCTTACACACAATTATTTCAGCTTCAACACCGACATTTACCTTCAAAATATGGGAACAGCCATGGGCACCAGGATGGCACCACAGTACGCCAATCTGTTCACGGCAGATCTAGAAGAAAAATTCCTCAGCATGCAACATCATAAGCCATTAAAATACTATCGAAATATTGATGATATCTATCATATGGACAGCAGGAGAAGAAAACAAAACAATTTTCTGACAGCTTCAATAACTTCCATCCTTCCATTAAATTCCAAATAAATTACTCTAAGTGTGTGCATTTCCTGGATACCAGAGTCACGCTGAAAAATGGAACACTGCAAATATCTGTGTACAGAAAACCTACAGACAGATGCAGTTACCCGCACAGCTCGAGCTACCATCCCTCTCATAACATACTAACATACTATTTGCCAGCAGATTAGGCCTTACGGTCTATCGAGTCTGCTCGAACCTAGATCCTAAGTTGGATGCCGAGACCCTCCCATCCCTTGATCTCCAGAAACCCCTATCATCCATCCCCACCCCCCCGGGACAGGCCATCATCTGATACATCCACTTTCTGTGTCTGTCCCACCCTCTCTTGAAGCCCTCCACTGTGGATCTCTGAACCAGCTCACCAGGCAGTGCATTCCAAGGGTCCACCACCCTCTCGGTGAAAAACCTCCTCCTCTTTTCCCCCCTCACCCTTCCACCTTCCAACTTCAAACCATGCCCTCTGGTGATACCTCCCTGCTTTAGTCTAAAGATCCCCTCCATGTTTACCCTATTTATTCCCTTGAGGTACTTGAAGACCTCAATCATGTCCCCCTGTCTCTCTCCTCTCCTCCAATGAAAACAGGCAGAGCTCCTCAAGTCTGTCCTCATACGTCAAATCCCCTAGCCCTCGTATCATCTTTGTTGCCCTCCTCTGTACCCTCTCCAGGAGCTGTATGTCCCTCTTCAAGGTGGTCTCCAGTACTGTACACAGTACTCAAGGTGTGGTCTAACCAGTCCATTGTACAGTGGCAGAATCACTTCCTTGCTCCTAGAGGTGATCCCCTTATGATGCATCCCAACATCCTGTTTGCCTTGCTAGCTGCTCTCCTGCACTGCTCAGAGTTATTCATACATGTATCCACCATGACCCCAGGTCTTTTTTCCCTATTGAGGCCTCCAGCCTCCCTCCCAGGGTGTACCTGTGTTTAGAGTTTCCCACCAAGATGCAACACCTTGCACTTGGTGATATTGAAATTAATTTCCATGTGTGAGCCCAGCTTTCCAGGGTGTCCAGGTCCTTGCAGGGCCACCCTCCCCTCTTCTCCCTCAACTACTGCTCCCATCTTGGAGTCATCCGCGAAGAGACTCATTTCACACCCTATACCCTCCCTGATGTCCAATATGTATGCATTAAACAGGATCGGACCCAGGACCGAGCCCTGTGGTACCCCACTACCAACCTCTCTAGGGTTCGAGAGCTCCCCACAGACCACTACTCTCTGAGTGCGTCCAGCTAGCCAGTTTTCAATCCATCTGACCATCAAAGGGCCTACTCCTAACCCCATCAGTTTCTCCACCAGACCATTGTGGGGGACAGAGTCAAACGCCTTTGTTGAAGTCCAAGAATAATACATCCACAGGCTTACCCTGTCCAGTTCTGATGTTACCCATTCATAGAACTCCACAAGGTTAGTTTGACATGATCTACCTGGCACAAACCCATGTTGCCGACTGTCCAGACCTCCCACCTCCTCCAAGTACACCCCAACCTGTCCTTTAGTATACTCTCCATTAATTTTCCCACCACGAGGTCAAACTGATGGGTCTATAGTTACCTGGTACTTCCTCGACCCCCCTTTATGGATTGGTACCACATGTGCCTCTCGCCAATCCCTTGCTGCCTCCCTGTCTCAAGTGACCTGCTGAAAAGCTCCGCCAGGGGTGCAGCCAGTATGTCCGCCAATTCCTATAGTACTCTCGGATGAATGCCATCCGCCCAGGAGATTTGTTTTAGGGCCTTGAGGGCTAACCACACCCTTTGGTGGAGATAGCATCATCCGTCCTCCCCTTACTGGTCTTTTATCCTTATCCAGATGTGACACCCTGGGGTACCTTTCCCTCCTCTTGCTCCATTTCTGTTGCTCCCTGATCCCACTCCTTCCGCCTATCCCCTTCATGCCTTGCTTTGTACATATCCCATCCCTCCCTAGTGAACACAGAGGCAAAGTACTCAGTTAAATACCTCTGCCTGGTCCCTCGCCTCTTCCACCCACCCTCCTTCTGATCTCAATCTGCTGAGATGGCCCTTAGTTTTCTCCGCTCCCCAATGTACCGGAAGAACCCTTTTCCTCCATGTATCTCTGTGCCAGCCGCTGCTCTTTACTGGACTTTGCTCCCCTCACCATAATGGTGACTTTTCTAGATGCAAGCTGTAGCATTTCCTTATCCCTATCCTCTTGTTGTTTTATATTTTTTGTAGGCCGCCTTCTTTTCTCTGACTGCTACCTGTACCTCACTGGACCACCAGCATGGTTTACGTGACCTTGCTCCCTGACGTTTCAACTTAGCGCAGATCCTGACTGCCCCATGAAGTCCCGTTTGCTGACCTCCATCTCCTTTTCACACTTGTCGCTGAGGTAATCCCCTTCAAGTGATCCTTGAGAATATTTCCCATGCCCATAAAGTCTGCCCCCCTGAAGTCCACTGCCAGTGTCCTAGATCTCACCCCATTCCCCCATGCTTATTTGAAACCAGACAGTATTGTGGTCACTCCCAGTCAGGGGGTCCTGTACAACTATGTCTCTTACCAGATCCCCATCTGCCAGAACCACATCCAGGACATGCCCCTCCCTTGTGGGCTCCATCACATGCTGTGTTAAGAACACATCCTGGAAGCCATCCAGCAGCTTCTGCTCCTTGGCCACCTGTAGGACATGGTTCCCCAGTTTGTACCTGGCATATTAAGGTCCCCATCAACACCACTCCTTCCCCTTGGACCACACTGGGCAATGATGTTGTCCAGCAAACCATCCTCTAGAACATCACTCATCCCTGGGGCCTATATGCTACTCCCAGCTTGACCTTATCTCCTGCTGGGGATCAAGGTGACCCATAAGGCCTCCACGCTTTCCTCTGCCTCTTCTACCATAGCAATTTCTATATCATCTCTAATGAACATAGCCACTCCACCCCCTCTGACCTCCTTTCTATCCTTCCTAAGCATAGTGTACCCCTGTACATTTAGGTCCCAGTCATGGTTTTTGTTGGCCCACGTCTCCGTGACCGCCGCCACATCCACCCCTCCTCGAACAGCATGGCCTGGAACTCCGGCAACTTGTTTCCCAAGCTCCTGGCATTTACTAACACCAACCCCCACCCCTTATCCCTGATCCTCTTTGTCGAACCCCACCCAGATTCCTTATACTTCCATCCTCCCCTGCTCCTCCTGAAACCTCCACCTCCAGTCTGTTTTCCTCCCTCTTGGGCTTGACGGCTACTCCCCTCATCTAGAGGAGAGGGCTTCTGGTCAGCCCCTCCCTCATCCCTTCCCCCCCTTACAAGTCATACCAAAACATTTATTATATGCAGCCAGGCCATCTGGTACCACCGCATTTGCTCAAATCAAGACGACAGGGACAGACATCTTATTACACTAAAAGAAGCTTTCAGACAGAAGGGATATAAAACCAGCTCCATTGACAGGAATATCCATTCTGCACTCTGTAGACCTAGGGAAGAACTACTACGGTACAAGCCACAGAGAACATCTGATCGCACACCTCTGGTAGTAACCTACAAACCAGAACTGGAAAAACTATGGAAAATAATTAAAGATCTACAGCCACTACTGTCTGAAGATGAAACTCTAAAAAATATATTTCCCACTCCACCAGTGCTTGCTTTCCGCCAACCACTAAACCTGAAGCAGAAACTGGTGCGAAGCAAACTTCCCTCTGTGCTCCAACTAGGTGACAAAGGTACAAAACCATGCAAAGCACCTCGCTGCAAACTATGTACACATATCTCTTGAGACATGTGTCAGTCATAATGGAAAAACATTTACAATCCAAAATTCGTATACCTGTTCTTCTAGCAACGTAGTATGCATGATACAATGCAGAACATGTGAGGAAGGCTGCTATATTGGTGAAACCGCACATGAACTTAAAACATGGATGAATCGCCACAGATTCAGTTACCCATAAAAATGAAAATATACCAGTAGGGGAATATTTTTCAAGACCAGATCACTCCACCAGTGATTTTACTGTCAGAGTGTTAAAAGGTAACTTCAAAAACAGCCAGGAACAGCAAACATTTGAAATAAAAATGATACACTACTTTGACACTAAAGAAAAAGGACTTAATAAAGATGTTGTTTTTTAATACACTACCAGTGATTATGCTTAAAGCAGTGCTTCACATTTTTTTTTGCAGTTAATTTTTTTAATGTTATTATTGAAGTATACATACAAATGCACTTCATCCTCCAATATACAACTGCATGAAGTAATAATGCAAGAAAAGAAACATCATAATATCTGAATCATTGTACAATGATAGTACAGAAGGAAATATATGTTGAAAAGCAGTACATGGCAATACAAGCTGTGTGATTAAGCAGAGTTTCTTTTTTAAACCCTCACATCAGCACCCTCTGGCTCTTTTAACAGGTACCTTCTTAAGACAATGGAATGTGTTTTTTTTCTATTTTGCCTTTTTAGAAATGTTAATTCATGGTCCAGAGTCAGAGTAAAATTAAGCAGTCCTTTGATCTCACAAGTTGCTCTCTCCAACAGACACACTCCAGTGATAATTAGTCTTCCTGTTTGTAAGAGGTGCAAACTGACTGCAATGCTTTGATCTGTAAACTGCTAGTCTATGTTTTGAATCCACATCCCATCTTTATATCTGTCATATTGCTCAGCTGTTTCCACTGTGACCTAAGGAAGAGCATTTAATCTCTCGAAAGCTAGTCTTAGAAATAATTTTGTTAGTCCAATAAAAGGCATCACCTGCAACATATTTATTTATTTTTCCCCTCTACATAACCAGGTAAAAAATTTGAGCATCCACTAACATACGAAAAAAACATGGGTGGTCACGTGACCGCTTAATGGCATGAGGACGTGTCTTTGCCGAGCTCTGCTCCCCGGGCTGATACAAATTAGCTAATCCACCGAAATCTCTCGTTCGAGACAGAAATAAAGGGGTCTAAACTGAGTATTCAAAGTATGGATGAGTACGTCGTGCTGGCAGAAAGCAAATCGCAGCGGGTGAGAGCAAAAAGTACTGTAGCAAGAAGCCGCCAGCGGTGGGACAGACTGGCTCTGTGGGCCGTATCTCTATCTCGGCCGCAGAAATGGCTGCGATAGTCCGGGAATTGAAGGAGCAGCTGATGGATGCTCTGTCCCCCCTCCGGCTCAAAAGGCTGGAAGGAAAAATCGACCGCAGATTGGCTACGATTGACTCCGAATTAGAACAGCAGCAGGAACGGCTGGAGGAGGCGGAGGGCCGCATCTCAGCAGCAGAGGATACTCTGGCCCCGATACCAAAACGCATGGAGGACTTGGAGAAAGAAGTGCAGGACCTCAGGGAGGCCCTGGACTATCAGGAGAATTACCATCAAAGGTCTAATCTGCGTCTCCGGGGCCTCCCTGAAGGTAAAGGAGGGCTCTGACATTCTGGAATTCTGTGGAAGGAAACTGCCTGCTTTACTGGGACTGAGCTCGAAAGGGGGCTGCTATAAGCTGGAACGAGCACACAGGGCAGTGCAGCCGTGGCCCCAGGAGGTGTAACTCCCAAGACAGATAGTCTTTCGCTTTCATAATTTTCAAGATAGGCAAGAGATGTGGAAAGCCTACAGGAATGCTGCTGAGTTAAAATATGAAGGGGCACGCTTGTTTATTTCACAAGATCACTCTCTGAGAATTGGGAAAAAGAGGCAGGAGTTTAATGACGTGATCTCCGAGTGCCAGCGATTAAAAATAGAGTGGTACATGATTTTCCCGGCTACAATGAAAATCCGTCATGAAGGAGCCACCTATAGCTTTTGGGAAGTGGACAAAACAATGGGCAGCTAAGTTTGTGTCAGAGCTGAAGAAAAAGGTAGGATGACTTTCCAAGAGGGGAGAGAGTTTACTCTGGGAGAAGACGAGAAGACGTCCAGTTCTGTTTGAATTGTTTGGAGTTTTGCAGCTAAAGCCTGTTACAGCATTTGGATGGGACTAAGGATGAGCGCTTGTTCCAATTCTTGCACTAATAACCCTGAGGAATGATAGAGACTGGTTAACTCCCCTTTGAAAGAGCCAGGGCCTGGGATGTACAATCCCCTCCTGCACTGATTATGAGGAATGTTGGACTGAGGACTGATCAGAGAGAGCGTGCCCTGGATGGAGTACCGAGCGTGAGGTGGCTGGTTAAGGCCCTGCTGGAGGTGAGCCCTAGACAACAAGGGACAGCAAGTGTGGATCGCATCCTTTCAGCCCCTGCACCAATGCAATGAGAATTGTGGATGACACTCTGGAGTGCAGATGCTGTGACCCGACTCGCGAGGAGGGCCTGCGTGTTGAAATTGATTAGTGTGGCCTAGCCTCGTGGGAGATCAGGTACGCAGCTACTTTGGTCCTTTGGGCGGGGCGGGATTCGATGTAAATGCCTGAATTTTTATGTGAGGGGGGCGGAGTAAAAGGAAAAGAAGGGCAAGTGTAACGGGGAAGGGGTTAATGGTCTGAACGGATATGGGAATTATAAATGAGCGCCTAAGGAGGGGGGTTGTACTGTACATAGTTTTTGGTGGGAAGGTATTGTTCAAATGTTACGTGTTATGGTTTAGATCTGTTTGTTAGGTCCATACTGCACTGTAAGACAGCAGACAAAATGATGACCACCTTGGTTGATGCAGCTGGGGACTCTGGTGCAAGGGGGGGGGATATGAATATACCTATACAGCTCATAAGAAGAAGATGAATATTGTCTCATGGAATGTGAGGGGATTCTCCTCTCCAATTAAATGTACCAGAATTTTAACGGCTCTTAGGAGGGTGCGTGTCCATGTTGCCTTACTACAGGAAACACACTTGATGCCCGCAGAGCATCAAAAATTGGTACGGAATTGGGTAGGGACGTGCTATGCTGCCTCCTTTTCCTCGCATAAGAGGGGGGTGGCGGTGCTTATACATAGGCACCTTCCCTTCAAGTCAATGAGAGTGGTGCAAGATAGCAGCGAAGGGAGGTATGTGTTTGTGGAAGGAACGCTGCATGGGTCATGGGTTACATCTGGGAGTGTATATGTACCTGCTATTTTTGAGCCTTCGTTTTATCGCTCCATTATGGACTTGCTTGTAAGGGAACAATTTCAGGGGCTGATAATGGGAGGGGACTTCAACTATACCCCGGATCCAAAGTTGGATCACTCGGAGGGCAGGGTTACAGGAGGAAGTTGTATGAAGAAGCGTCGGGAAGGCTTAGTGGACTTGGATGTCCTGGATGCCTGGAGAACGGCCAACCCCACACTCAGGGAATACACTTTCTTCTCCAATCTTTACAAGACGTGGTCCAGGTTGGACCATATTTATATAGAGGGGGGTTGGTATCATAAGCTGGCAGAGATTAAGCTTGGCCCCATACACATATCAGATCATGCCATGGTATTATTGGCAATAGAATTCGATGCAAAAGGGCTGAGAACTGCTTCATGGAGATTCCCACTGTATCTGATGGGGTCGGAGGAGTTTAAGACCTTTTTAAAGGAACAGCTAGCGAGATACGTGGAGCTTAATAAAGACATAGCACCATCTAAACAGGTGTTCTGGGGTGCGGGGAAGGTGTATTTGAGAGGGGCCATTATAGGGTACATGGCAAGATACAAAAAAGAGCAGCTAAGGCGACAGGAGGAGCTTCACCTGAAGGTTAGAGAATTGGAGAGTAGGGCAGCCAGGGGAGGGGGAGAGGAGGTACTACATATACTGGCAACAGCAAGGGGGGGCCCTGAATAATATGCTGGCTGGGCAGGCAAGAACCCAGTTATTTTTGCTAAAACATAAATTCTACAAATGGGGTAACAAACCAGGACCCTTGCTGATGAACCTCAGAAGGGGCAGTGCGAGAATTCAGGAGATACAAGGGGAAGGAGGTACCCTAGTTAGAGAACCTCAAGCTATTGGGAATAGGTTTAAGCAGTTTTATCAGGCCCTATATAAGGCAGAATGCGAAGGCACAATGGACAAGGCAAAGTAATTTTTGGACAAGGTCAAAATTCCAGGAATCACTGAGACACAACGGGCAGAGTTAAATACGGAAATCTCCAAGGAGAAATCAGAGTGGCCATACAGTGCATGAAGCCGGGTACGGCATCTGGCCCAGACGGCCTCCCGGATGAATTTTATAAAGGAGTGGGATAGGGGGTAGTGGACCTACTGTGGGAAATATTCCAGGAAGTTAAGGAAGGGAACCCACTCCCACCCACTATGGAGGCTGCGACGATATGTGTTATCCTGAAACCTGGGAAGGACCCCCAAGAATGTGCCTCTTACAGGTCTATCTCCTTGCTGAACATGGACGCTAAGATCTATGACAAGGTCCTAGCTGCCCGTCTGGATGTGCTGCTCCCAACATTAATACACCCAGAACAAACACGCTTTATTCAAGGAAGGCATTCTTTTCATAATGTGAGGAAGGCTCTGAATGTGGTGTATTGCTCTTCTCGGCGTCAAGGCATGACAGCAGGTTTGTCCCTGGACGCCAAGAAGACATTTGACCGAATTGAGTGGGGATACTTATTCGAGGTGTTGGAAAGATTCAGTCTGGGAGAGAAATTCATTGGTATGGTGAAGGCTTTGTATGACTCCTCGGGCTTCGATACTGACCAATGGGGTGCTTTCGGAGTGGTTTCCCTTGTTTAGGGGTACGAGACAGTGGTGTCCGCTCTCCCTACTACCTTTTGATTTGACGATTGAACCCCTGGCCATGGCCATTAGGCAGAACCCTCATGTCAAGGGAGCTGGGGGTAAGGGAGATAAATACCACAAAATGTCATTATACACGGACGACATGATTCTGTATCTAAGGGGCCCAGAATACTCCATACCTCCCTTACTGGAACTTATTAAGGGGTTTGCCAGCTTTTTGGGGTACAGGATAAACCTGGACAAGTCAGAGATATTGTATCTGGGGAAGGGGGGGTGACACCTGGGAAAGGTAAGTGGGGTCTGAAAGAGGTTCACACCTCCTTTAGATATTTGGGGATAAATGTTGGGAGGAGTATATTAGACCTTTATGGTCTGAACTATACCCCCTTGATCAAAATCTTGGTGGCTGAAATGAGAAGGTGGAGAGCATTGCCACTGTCCGGGATAGGACGAAAGAATCTGATCAAAATGAATATCTTGCCAAGGATCATCTACTTGTTCCAGGTGCTCCCAATAGGCCTTAACAAGAGGGATGTTAAGAAATTGGAAAGGGGTTTCTCTGTATTCTTGTGGCAGGGTAAAAGGGCCAGGTTAAAGGCAAGCTCAAGGGGTGGAGGGCTAAGTTTCCCTGACATGAGTTACTACCTGGCTACACAAATCAGAATCATAAAAGATTGGATTTCTAGACCTGAGGCTGCTAGCTGGAATAAACTTGGAAGAAATGGAGGCCTCTCAGCATACCTTGCTAAAGGGGGGAGGAGAGCTTATGCCTCCAGGACCGATTCAACCTTTATGCTGATGATACTTGATAGCTGGATAGAGATTAAAAAGGCACTTGGTGGATAGGGGGAGACGCTACTCCTGCCATTCTCAGGGAATCCCTTTTTTAGGACGGGACTGGAGGACCCAGGGTTTGGGGAACGGGAAATTAGGGGGGGTGCAATGTATACGAGACATGTTCAGGGGAAAGGATATATGCTCTTTCCAGGAGCTTAGAGAGGCCAGAGGGTTGCCAAGTGATAATCACCTGTTTCGGTTCTTTCAGGCCAGGGACTATTGTAAACAGATAAGGAAAGAGGGGAGCCAGGCAGTACTACTGGAAAAGGCAGAGGCCCTGATCTGCAAGGCTAGGAGGGACCTTAAGGGCATGGCTGGGGCTATGGTTCATATTATATGAGGTAACATTCAAGATCTGACACACAATACGAGGAGATTAAGGGAAAAGGATTTGGGGTTACCAATCTCTGATTACAATTGGGGTCTTCTGTTAAAAATACACATGGGCCTACTCCTCTCAAAGAAATATAAGGAATCAGTTTGTAAATTTGTACATAGTAGGCTCTACTGCCCAACGGTGGTACTTCATCAGTATCAACCAGAGATGTCTGAGATTTGTAGTAGATGTAAGGAGCAGAGAGGTACATACTTCCACTGTTTCTGGGCCTGCCCAAGATTACAAGTGTTTTGGAAGATGATAGCACAGAGCTTGAGTGGTATGCTAAGATCAGAAGTGCCTATTACCCCTATTGGCCTACTGTTTGGCATGGATGTGGGAGAGGGAGAGGAGTGGTCCCCACAGGGAAAATGGTTCAGAGTGCTGCTTCTACAGGCCAGGCAGGCCATATTGAACACTTGGGTATTGGCAGAGAATCCTACCACTGAGCAATGGCGTTCTTTGATTATACGGGCTTTGGTAATGGAAAGGAGATCTTACCAGATAAAAGATAAATTAGATACCTTTCTTTCCATCTGGAGCCCCTTTTTAGCAACATTGACCATGGAGGAAGCATTGGTTATACAGGCTGGGAGCTGAGGCCCAGATAGATCAATAACCTAAAAAAAGGGGAAAGATATCAAGAGGCATATAAATCTCTGAATGGATGAAAGAAGTATAGTAATAGAAAGAAGAAAAATGAATTGTGTGGTATATGTTGACCTTTGTAAATAGTTCATAGTTATGGCTGAATGTAGTATGTCTGTCTTGACAATGTTTATAAATGTTTTTATATGCAAAATCTTAATAAACATTTTTAAGCAAAAAAAAAAAAAACATGACTATAGGAGAATTTATTACTTGTGACACTGAGTACGTTATCTATGTGCTATGGTGCAACTGTGGACTAATTTATGTAGGTAAAACAACTTGACCGTTAAAACAAAGAATTCAGGAGCATATCAGATCTATAATTAATAATATATCTGATACCCCTGTTGGAATACATTTTTCACAATAACACAATTCCGCAGCTGAATATCTCCAGTTCATGGGAATGGAGTGGGTTCCTCCACCTAAATCAGGTGGTGAGTGTCCTAGCACTTTACTCCATAAAGAGTGTAAGTGGATTTTCACATTAAATAGTGTGAAGCCTAAGGGACTCAGTCACCAATGGGACTTAAAACCCTTTCTGAAAGTGAAAAAATAAATTATGGATTTAAAATTGCTTAAGACTAACTTCTCCTACTGTTATATCTTATGACCACCGTCTTCTAAGCAGACTGCTTATTACTTCCAGAATTAGTTTCTCTTGTTTTTAGGTTTACTTGGTTTAAGGGCTCCCTTTGGACTGACTGACACCTCCCACCTACCCGGTATTATAAGTTTGGGGAGTACAGAGCTACTTGGCCTTGACACACACATATCTGTCCACAGTCCAAAAGTGCCAAAAGACAAAGTTTCCCTCTTGCCTTGTACAATTTCATGTTGTTATATAGCCCTCTGTTTGCATAAATCCATTTACTAATTAAGATACTTGGATTTAATGTACTTAGAATGAGCCCATTAAGGGACTAATATACTATAATTTAGAGGGTGTTTTTGTAGACAATAGACTTTAGTTCTGTTCCTTATGACAGCATGTAATGTACGTATGTTTCTGAATACCTATGAGACTATTTAATATTTAGTATTTTTTCTTCTTTTAGTTCTATCTAGAAATATGAATTTTGACAAATATATTAAATATTGAAACAGAACACATTAAAACTACACAAAAAAATGTTACAAATGTTTTAAAACTACACAAAAAATGTTTCAAATGTTTTAAAAAACACAAAAAAGTAAGAAATATGTACTGTAATCAGGAGACTATTTTGTAAGGCAAAGCTGTTCCTTTAAATTCTAAGTGTATTGCTCATGAATATGTACTTAATGAGAGATTTAAATGATTCGCTCTATCCAGTCATGTTACCCCCTTGAAGATTCATTGAGAGTCGAAGCACTAGGGACAAGCATTGCACCACTGTTACCTGTTGTAACTACCAAGGAGCAACATTAAACCATTTGGTTTGGATTCATAATTCTGTCTCCTTGTTTTCCTTTTTGAGTGCACACCTTACTTTTGGATTGGCTAAGACAGCAGATCCTGCAGAACAGCTAGGCTAAATCCAGCCCTACGCCTAGAGGCGATGTCCGAAATGTAATGCTTCGTGAAAGTGTGGACTGAACTCTATGTTGCTGTGGCACAAACCTCAGCTGCAGAAATATTTTTTAGGAAAGCTACGGAAGCAGCCATCCCCCTAGTGGAGTGACCTCTGACCTCCCCGGAATGGGCTTATCGTACTTCTGATAACAGAAACAAATGCAGTTAGCCAACCATTTGGACAAGCACTGCTTAGAAACTGCTGACCCCAGAGTTCTGGGGTAAAGGAAACGAACAACTGATCTGATTTGTGGGTATCTTTGGTCCTCTGGACGTAGCAATGCAAAATCCTGTGTACATCCAATGTATGTAGAACAGCCTCACCCTTATTTGAATGAATAGGTACCACACCGGTAGCTCAATGGTCTGGTTCAAGGTAAACCACCTTGGGAAGAAACTTAGAATTTGTTCTCAGGACCGCCCGGTCTCTGTGAAAAATTAAATAAGACTCCTTACATCAGGGCTTGAAGCTCAGAAATCCTTAAAGCAGAAGTAACCACAACTAAAAAGAGCACTTTCCAAGACAGGTAGTGCATCTCACAGCTTACCGCCAGTTCAAAAGGAGGCAGCCTAAGCTTTTCTAAAATAAAATTAAAATCCCATGGTGGGGTAGGGTTATGGATAGGGGGCTTCAAGTGGAGGATCCCTTTCAAAAAGGTTTTAGAGATCTCCAGTTGTGCCACAGTTTTCCTGTCCCCCAAAGCATGATAGGCAGAAAAAGCAGACAGGTGGACTTTCAGTGAGGAATAGCTTAGGCCAGAGTCAGACAGCTGCAAAAGGTACTCCATAACCTGGGGCACAGAGCAGGGAAGAGGGGTCCCAACCATTGGCAGCTGCCCAAATGGAAAAACGCTTCCTTTTCATAGCGTAGGTAGCCCTAGTTGAAGGTTTTCTGGCTTCTACTAGGACTTGAGCAACCCTCTGAAAGACTCCGAAACATGACTCAATTATGTCTGAAGGAGCCACCCATGAAGATGTAGGGACCCAAGTCCTGCGTCAACAGATCGTTTTAAAGCGGAGGGGTACTGGGGGTTCCACGGTCAGCTGTTGCAGGAGTGGAAACCAAATCTGCCTGGGCCAGAGGGGGGCTATCAGTAGCATCTGAGCACCCACTGCCTGAAGTTTCAATAGTACAGGCTGTAGAATGGGAAAGGGAAGGAAAGCGTACAAGTACTTCACTGTCCAGCACAGAGACAACGCATCTTGCCAGATAACACCCGGCCCTTGAACAAGCGAGCAAAAACTGGGTAGTTCTGCATTGGATCGGGAGGCAAAGAAATCTATCTCTGGCCTTCCCCAAAGATGGAACAGAAGTTCTGCTACATCCTGATGAAGTTCCCATTAGTGAGCTTGTGTCATTGTTCGACTAAGGCTGCCCACCAGGACGTTGTGGGCACCTGGGATGTGTACAGCCGTGAGAAACAGGTTATGTTGGGCTGCCCAGTACCACACCCACATAGTCTCCCAGCAAAGCGGGTATGACCGGGTGCCTACCTGCTTGCTGATGTACCAGACCACTGACATGGTGTCTGTCTGCACTAGCAGTGTTCCCGCAGACAGAAGGGGCTGGAAGGCCCGAAAGGTGTAAAGAACCGCCCTCATCTCCAGGATATTTATATGGAGAGATGCTTCCAGCTAGGATCACATCCCTTGTGTCTGATGATCCCCCAGGTGGGCCCCCAACCCAGACCCGAGGCGTCTGTGGTGAGGGTCCCAGAGGGAGGGGATGTTCTGAAAAGCAACCCCCCGAGACAGGTTTTGAGGATCCTGCCACCATAAGAGGTCTTTCTTGAGTGCGCTGGACACCAAGACAGGACGATTCAGATTGTCTGAACGCTGATCCCTCTGGACTCAAAGTCCACTGTGCAACCCTCACATGTAACCTGGCCAAGGGGACCATACAAATTGTCGCTGCCATCAAACCAAGAAGATGTAAGAATGCCCTGGAGGAAACTAGCAGTTTGACTTGCTCCAGTAGAGTATCGTCTCTGTCCAAGGGTAAGAAGGCCCCCTCCTGGACCATGTCCAATACCGCCCCAACAGAGACGCTGAGAGGGAACCAGGGACGACTTGGGGTAGTTGACAGTAATCCCCACTCGAGTAAAAAGATCCAGGGTGAAGGACAGGGATTCCTCTAGGCTGCTCCTGGACGGAGCTGCCAAGAGCCAATCGTCCAAATATGGAAATACTGCAATGCCCCGACAGCGAAGAGCCGCTGCCACCACCGGGAGGCACTTGGCGAAGACCCTGGGTGCTGAGGAAAGGCCAAAGGGAAGGACTCTGAATTGGAAGTGCTCCCCCTGGAAAAGGAAATGGCGGTGGCTGGGGAACACTGGGATGTGCAGGTAGGCATCCTGCATGTCAACTGCACAGAACCAATGGCCTGTCTGAAGCAAGGGCAGAAGGCCATGTACTGTCAGCATGCGGAACCTTTTGTATTCCATGAAAAGGTTCAGCTGATGGAGGTCCAGAATGGGCCCAAGGTCACCCATCTTTTTGGGGATGAGAAAGACATGTGAGTAAAACCCTTTCCCCCTCTGAGTCCAAGGGACTAGCTCTATGGCTGACTTTTGAAGCAGGGCCAGTAACTCTTCCTTGATCAGACACGCCTGATTCGGGGAATACCGGGATCGACCTGGAGGCCTTTTCAGAAACTCGACGGTGTGGCCTCCTGACACTAGCTGCAAGACCCATGAATCTGACATTCCTCTAAGTGAAGGGCAAACCTTCCTCCCATCTGCTGCATGGTGCTGGGAAAGGTCAGAACGAGTAAGAAGGCGGAGGGACAGGAGGAGAGGGATTCCCCCAGCTGTCCTCCGGGTTTTGGAGGCAGGGGGAGAGGTGATGGCTAACCCCAATGCTCTCCTTTTGTTCCGACATCTAGCAAAGGGTTGCTTACCTTGCCACTTGTTCTGGCACAGAAAGGGCTGTTTTGGTTTGAAGCCCGCCTTGTACAAGGATTTTACGGATCGTAGGGCTTGCCCATTGTCCTGAAGGCCTGTAATGATGTCCTTAGTGTCCCCTCCGAAGAGGACTGAACCTTGAAAGGGGGCATCCTGGAGGGCTGCCTGTACATCTGTGGAAAGCCTGGAGATACGCAGTCAAGCATGATGCTGGAGGCATACGGTCGTGGTGGAGGAACGAGCCACTGCATCCACTGAGTCAAAAGTGGCTCTAAGCGCATGCCTGCAAGATATCTTGGACAAACGCAGGTCCTTAGTAAGTTCTGCCTTGAGGTCAGAGTCCTCCACAGTCTGAAGACGAGCTTCCAGTTTAGCCACCGTGGCCTTCTGGAAGGAAACCATGTGTGCTATGTAGCTGAGCGAACGAAGAGTACAGGTGGTGGACGTGTACAGTTTTCACCCAAACTGGTCTTGTTGCCTAGATTCTTTATCGGGTGGGGGGAGGTACTCATGTGATTTGGCTTGGCAGTAAGGTCATGAGCTGCAGCTATTACGATGGAATCTGCCTTGGGTTGGGAATCTACAAAGGAAACACCCTTCGGTGTATGGCAAATCCAGTCTGCCTTTCTCAGGACAGCCAGAATAGACTGGGGCAACTGCCAAACGGTAAAAGTGAGATCCTCATGGAGAGTGGTCCATGGAGGAATAGGAACTGGAAATACCGCTTTTAAGTCTAAATGTTCAGCTAGACACTTACATTTGGGGTCTTGTTCTTCCGCGTTCCATCCATTAGCGTGCTGGATGATGTGGAGAAGTTCTGTAAAGAAGGGTTCTTCGGGAGGTGATTTTGGCGACTCCCTGCCCTAAGCTCTTGTAGTTCTGGACAGTCCAGAAGAAGAATCAGAAGAATCCTCTTCTGAGTCTGAAGACTCTTCTTTGTCAAAGATTCTAACACCAGGTAAGGTGACCTCCTGAGTGGCACCTCCGGATATGTGCACCGTGGTCAACTGAAAAGAACCCACGGGTGACAAGGAGCAGGGGTCAGTATAGCCACCGGTGCCGGCATCCTTTTCTTCAGGTCGGAAACCAGCTGAGATCTGGCTTCCTGCCACCAGGACTGAATCACGGACTGAAAGTCCTGTTGTGGTGGAGGAGGCGGAGGAGGAGGCTGATAGTAGTGGGTGCCCATCCCTGGGTACTGAGAGTGCAGGTATCCGGCTGGTTGGTAAAAGGGTGGGGTATAGCCTTGATACCCAGGATAATACCCCTGGGAGAAAGGGGCCATCGTCGGACCCAATGGCAGAAAACCGGATGTTGGAAAACTCAAGGGCAGTAGCCTGATGGATGGCCTTGATCCAAAGAAGGCCTGGAAGGGCCTGGAAGATGATCTGGCGCTGGGAAAGTCGATGTCAGAGGGTTTGGCAACAGGAGCAGTTGTAAGGGCCCTGACGGTAGATTAGTGAAAGGGTCCGGCAGCACAGTGGGCATTAGGTGCTCGGTGCCAGACAGAGGGACCTCTGGCGGGGCTAACAAAAGGCCGGTTGGAAGTAAGAGGTTCTTTGCAGCCGGTGTCAGAACCAGTTCCGACATCAGAGTCCCAGGGAGAGTATCCGAGGGAGTGACGGGGGGGGGGCTATCACCACTGGAGTGGAAGAAAGTGAAGCCACATCCAGGGGACCCTCTTCCCCCTCCATCCCAGTCGTAATGTCTGGGGCTGGACGATCCACCATGGGGGGCGGAGGGGAAGACACCTGCCTAGGAGGGCCTGGGAGGAGGGCTGACCAACAGAGATCAGCGAGCTCGACCGGGCATCAGGTGAGACCCCAGCGGCTGAACTACCGGTTGATGTGTTTATCCTCCTACCTGTTGCTCGTACTGGACCCACTCTTCGGGGCTCCTATGGTACCCTGCATCAGAGCTTCTCCAAGGGCCATCGGCGCATATGGGTGCCCCACTCAGTGAACCTTGATGTCTGGATGACCCCCCATCAGGATGGAGGCGTCTTCCCCTCTGACTCCTCCAGACCTGTGATAGAGTGTGCACCTTGCGTCCTAGGTCCACGGATTCCCCCGATCGACGGCTCCTGGAGCCAGTCTACCAGCCCCAGTGCTGGCAGTTTTTCCTCTGTGGTTTTCTCCCTGCCCCCTTGGGTGTCAGCGCGCTAGGAAGGCAAGGAGTTGAAGGCACACTAAGACATGCCTTCTGCTCCAGTCCTCGGCTGACATCCACCCAACCACAGTGCTGCTACCTCTTTACTGCACCTTCCATCCAAGTTCCCCAAGGTGATGGTAAAGCAGAGAGGTCTGCAGATCTCCCACCCCAGAGAAAGAGAACAGCTGTCAGGTGCTCAATCCTTCTCCTCCCCGGCCTACCCCTAGCCCATTCCCGAACGCGGGTCGCCGGTGTGGTTCAAGGTAAGACACCAGCGCCTCAGCCCTCTGAGCCACCGGGCCGGCCAGCCCCCAACTGGCTTATCAGCAGGCATCATGCGGATTCCCTGTTGGTGGGAATCTGTCTTACCAACCACCAGGCAGGCTCTGGAGGACCCGGAGTCCGACTTACTGGTAATAACCGGGCACTCACCAGAGGAACCGGCGGGGGCGGCTTATCGGTTGAAGTGCCAGGTTTGGGGCCTGTTTTAATGGGCCTAAAAGAAGAAGATGTACCTGAAGGAGACTTGGAAGCAGCCTGTACAATCACCAGGGAAGGCAGTGGGGAAATGGTCTTGCTCAACGTGAGGGCCATGGTCTTTGGCCCGGCGACCTTAATGGAGGAAACCTGCTCCCGGCCCTCCAAACATTCACTCTCCTTATGCTTCTCTTTATCTTTCTTTTTCTTCTTGAGCTCCAAAGAAGGAGAAGAAGTGGATTCCCTCAATTTTTGCATTTCTTTTTCCAGCTCCAAAATGAGCTGAGCCTTGGTCTCTGACCACCAAGACTGGAGGATAGCCCGGAAGTCCGCCTGAGGCTGAGGAGGCGGAGGAGGCTGGTAGACCGGTAGATATCCTGGAGAGAACCCCGGTGTCAGGTAGCCCGGCGTATAGTACGTATGCGCTGGGTAACCTGGTAAAGAGTAAGTGGGCATATACCCTGGCGTCTGACAGCCTGACAGTGGGTAGCCCGGAGGAATGTAGACTGGTAGACAATGTGGCGTCGGGTCACCTGACAGAGAAGCTCGACAGGGCTCCCCCTCCCCCCGACAGTGGTGCAGTGGGAACCAAAGGAGGACCCTGAGGAGGCTTGAAACCTGGCCCAAAGGAAACCAGGTTGGGTGCCGGACTGGCGGGAGGCAAGCCCGGCGTCAATGCTGGTGTCCCCGCAGAAGGATCTGGTGGGAATGGGCCCAGAGGGTTACTTGGGAGATCCAACATCAGGTCCAGAGGTGAACTAGGAAAGGTGTCACCTGATGGACGACCCCCATCCTCCGCACCTCGCTGATCTAGGGAGGGCAGAGGAGAGGAGGTGAACAGATGGGGAGACCCAACCAGTGAAAGCTGTGATAAATCCAGGAACTGGATATCATTGGTGCCCACGCCAGACCCCGATGTGTGCTGCTCGGTTGGGGTGGACGGGTGGTCCAACGTCTGGCTTGTCGACCATGGCCGGGCAGGCGCCAGAGACCCGGAGCCCAGCTTAACAGTCTGGGCTGGGTGCTCGTCAGAGGACCAGATGAGTAACTTATTGGCCCCACCAGAGTGCTCTAGTAGAAAGGGGCCTAAGAGCAGCAGAAGCCTCCGACTCTGCCAAGGCACCCGCGTCCACTATAACTAGTGGCAGCGGGAGACCCAAGGGCTGCTCCTGGGAGGGTGGGGTAGGCTTGGAGGCAGCAGCAGATGTCCCGAAGGAAGGGGGCTGCTGGTCACCCGAGTGGCATGTGTTTATGGGAGTTCGTAGGAAAGAACGAAGTGCTTTTAAGTTTCTGGAGCTCTTTTTCTATTGTGGCCATTTTCTGCTTCAGTAAAGGGGCCTCGAGGGCCTGCTGGCAACGACGATTCTGTGTGGCCTGGTTGAAGCTGGAACAGGCCTCACAATCCTCGACCTTGTGCTCCGGGCCTAAGCAGAAGGGGCAGAGGGAGTGAGAGTCTTTGTGCAGTAGCTGCATGCCGCAAAGCACTTATTTTTATGCGACTCGATGGAAGGTGGCGAAGATATGCACAAAAAAGATTTTAACACCAAGAAAGAAAAAAAAATCCAAAGAAAAGGCAGTCAAACTGCAGCAACGATCTCCGCAAGGTTTGACGTGCTCAGGTCAATGGCAGGAAAGAACTGGAAGGTGGGTGTGGGGACTGCTCACTATACAGTGTCACGCTGACGTTGGGTGGGCGGTCCCCCTCGTCAGACACTGCTAAAGTTTCCATGTGGTTCTGATGCCAGGGGGTGCAGTCCTCAAGGTTATTACCTACTGCAAGAACCCTCTCAAAGTAAGATCCTTGTGTTCCGTTCTGATTCTGGCACTATTTCCACTGTCCTGTTTCTCAGAAGGCAAGTAATCACCTGTGCCAGCAGCTCTGATATGTCAGCTGACAAATGGGAGTTGCCTTCTGGGAGGATTGTCAGAGGGGTTTCCAACAAATCCAGCAAATACCCACTTCAGATGATCCTGAGAACCTACTTGTCTGTCCACATTGATGCCCAGTGCCAACCCATCAGTGCAGCAGTAGCGCTACCATGGCGACCCAGGTTTGGAAGCGAACTTGGGGGTCAGTGGGCTGGTCGGGGGTAGGAGAACTGAGCATCCGGAGGAATGCTTGTCTCCTCCAGGGGAGGGCTTAAAGAGCCCAGTGTCTGCCTGAACCTAGTGAAAGTTAGGGGAAAGGTGTCCTGGACTACCTAGGAAGACAGGAGGGGCGGGGCAGACGCCAAGGTGCAGGACATAGAACTGTGCAGCACGTGTCATGGTGTCACCCCATGCCACTAGGGGAGAAAAATGGATAAAAGCTACCAGTGGCAGGAAGGTGCCTGGACACTCACAGGCCCCGCACTTGACCTGCTGAGTTCACGAGACTAGAGATTGGATCCGGTTCCCAACAATCAATCAATCAAGTCTTTATCCAGGCAAACACCATTGAGCAGGCTCATGTACAAGGTGGACTTGTGTTACACAAGGTCAAGAATAACACTTTTATGTACAGATAATAAATAGACATAATTATACAGAAGTAGATTAAAAAAAAATACACAGAGCAATAACAAGTATTTCAGGTATAGGGTTAACAAGGTTAGGGAGAATGGTATGAGATGGGGAATTAAAACATTCTGAAACAGCCAGCATATTAAAACATTTTCAAACAGCACGGTATATCATTGGTCAGGACATATACAAACTTAAGGGGCAGATATGGAGGGGAAGGGTACAGGACTGCAGCTGTTCTAGGAGGGGTGCTATGGTAGATGGGCTGGGGACATATACGATAGGAGTCTGAGGCTAAGAAAGGTAGTGGATTAGCAGAAAAAAAGGGGGGTATAGGTGGAGACAATCAAGGGGCCGGGTTAGGTGGAGATGTAGTGGGCAGGTAAGCAGTAGGCACCCTAGCATGCTAAGCGTGCTGGAAACAGCTGCATAGCTCCTTAACAGCCTTGGCATACAAGGTCTTAAAGGAGGTAAGACTAAAAGGGAGACTCAGTTTCATAGATTTCTGTAGTTTGTTCCAGAGTGAGGGCAACACAAAGCCTATGGCCGCTCTCCCAAAGCATGTATTGACCCTAAGTACCTTCAGTAGAAGCAGAGAATAGCTTCTCAGTGCGTAGTTGCCTACCATGTATAATGGCAAACAGTTGGAAATGTACTGGGGTAATTTGTTGCTATTAGCTCTGTAAATCCAGAGAGCCGCATTTCTATTTCTTCTGTACTGAAGGGAGGTCCACCCTACAGCTGCATACAAGGAGCAGTGGTGGGTGGTGACAGGTAGGCCAGTTATGAATCTCAAGGCTCTGTGGTATAAGGTATCCAGTTTAGTAAGACAGAAGGCATTACACCAACTATAAATGAAATCGGAATAATCAATTAGAGATAGCAACGTGGATTGAACTAACTGCATCTTGAGTTAGGAGGCGGTTTATTCTAAAGAAGAGACCAAACCTCTGCCTCAACTTTTTCAGCAGATCCTTGACATGCTCCACGAAGGAGAGTCTGTGGTCTAGCCAAACCCCTAGGTACTTGAATTTTGTAACAAATTCCAACCTCGCTCCCAGTAAAGTGTTTATGGGAGGTAAGGAGCCAGAGATAGCAGGGTTTGCAAAATGAGTAGCTAGAGAGAACAGCATAGCTTTTGTTTTTTTGGCATTGAGTAAGAGTTTTTTATTCAGGAGCTGATTCTACAACAAGTTGAATTCTGTTTGTAAATCTCCACAGGTGGCTTTCTGAGCTGGGCAACTTAGGTACAACACCGTATCATCAGCGTAAAGGTGAATATTGGCCTCCTTGATGCCAACATCAATATTATTTATATAAATGGCAAACAATAGAGGCCCCAAGATGGATTCCTGTGGAACGTCCCTTTTTAGTGGTTTGAGTGGAGAGAACTCCCCTTCAGCCTTGACCTGTTCAAGCCTATTTGTAAGGTAATTATTGAACCAGCACAGAGAGGTCGGGTCCTTACCTATCACTTTTAGGGTGGAAAGAAGCAGGCAGTGGTCGACAGTGTCGAAGGCCTTGCTAAGGTCCAGGAACATGGCATACACAAATTTTGTTTTCTAGCTCTCGTTGCCAGTCATCAGTCACTTTGGCCAGAGCCATAATGGTACTGTGCTTGGCTCTGAAACCAGACTGCATAGGGTTTAGAAGGTTCTTGTTATCTAGGTAGGTTCTCATCTGAGCATTCACAATTTTTTTCCAGCAGTTTAGACAATATTGGTAGGAGAGATATCTGCCTGCAATTATTTAGGTCGCAGGGATCCCCTGATTTAAACACAGGAATGACACGGGCAATTTTCCATAGGTGTGGATGAGTCCCCTGGGACAAGGACAAGTTAAATAGGTGTGTGATTGGTACAGCTAGGACGTGGTATGCAATCTTTAAGAAGTAGGGGTCGAGAGAGTCAGCACCAGCACTTTTCTTGGTTTCCACCTGTAGAAGGAGGTCTTCGACCTCTTTCAATGAAGCAGGAAGGAGTGAGAAGACCACATTAGTGGTGCTAGGTTCAGGAATCTGTGCACTAACCTGAGAACATAACACGGTTGCTGGTGAATTGTCAAATGCTAGGCCTGATGTAGCAAAGTGGTTGTTGAAGGCCTGGAGAATCTCCTTGTTATCGTTGATAGTAACATTGTCAGAGATGATTTTCGAGGGAAGTACATTTCCAGCTGTATGACCAGACAGCTCTTTGATTGTGGACCAAAATTTAGCTGGGCACCTTGAGGCAGAGTCACGCTCAGTACGGTAGAAGTTGGCCTTAGCCTCTCTAACTAATTTGGTACAGGAGTTCCTAGCCTTCCTGAAGTGGCACCAATCCTTGGCAGTTTTTGATTTACGTGTTTTTTTCCAGAGTTTATCTCTCGCTACTAATGCAGCCTTGAGTTCAGCAGAGAACCAACAGTAAGTTCTGGTCTTTACGCAGACTTTTACCAAGGGAGCATGTTTATTTATGACACAAGACACTATTTCATGAAAAATGTCATATGCCACACTGACCGATTTGGCTATGTAAAAGTTCTGCCAGTGTACAGATGATTTTAGCTCAACGATGTAGGCAAATAGGTCAAAGTTGTGTCTGGACCTTCTGGTGCAGAAGTTAGCTGTGGAGGGGGGCTGGAGTCAAATCTTACACCGGCGATGAAGCAGTGATCGCTGACATCCGAGAAAAAGATTCCAGCGTAGGAAAAGGACTGTGGCTTGCTTGTAAGAAAGACATCCAATAGGGTGCTATTCCTGGGGTTTTTCCTGTTAGGACGCGTAGGTTCTTCAATGAGTTGTATGAGCCCAAGAGAGTCACAGAGGGATTTGAGGGGTAAGGAAGCCTTGGATAACCAGTTGTAATTGAGATCCCCTAGAATAATAGTTTCAAGGGTCTCATGTCCCATAGTAGTCGATAGGTGAGACAGGAGCTGGAACCCAGCAGATGGAGGCCTGTAACACCCTATAACCCTGATAGCAATTGAGCAGGATGTTTCAACCTTAAGGGACAGACATTCGAAGCCATTTGCAATAGAGAAGGAGTCAATGGTAGCGACCGTATATTTGTCCTTGACATAAATGGCTACCACACCACCACTAGTCTGCCTGTCGGCTCTGAACAGCAAATAGTTAGGGATGTTAACCTCCCTGTCAGAAGTAGAAGATCTGAGCCAGGATTCTAAGAATACCAGCACATCTGGTTCAGCATGAATGACTCAAGTCTGGATCGATATAATCTTTTTTAAGAGACTGCAAACATTAACATGCATAAATACTGGTTACTCACCTGTAACAGGAGTTCTAGGAATGGTATATGTTGTTCATCCACACTTTCTGGCAGGTATCCTTGCCGCTTTAAATCTTGCCGGAAGGTCTTCAAGCTGGCTCCTCCCACCCACCCGGGTGATAAAACTCTTGGCTCCGCCCCATGACGCCAGATCTGGCCCGCTGGAAGCTCAGGTTGTGCGTCGGGCCGGGAGGTCGGAGAAAATGTGGATGAACAACATACACCATTCCTAGAACTCCTGTTACAGGTGAGTAACCTGTATTTCTAGGGACATGGATATGTTGTTCATCCACACTTTCTGGCAGACTCCTAGCAGTTCTCCGGGAGGAGGGAGGCAAGGCGTGCACCCCCTACTTAGGAAATAGAGACTGGAGAACCGAGGCCCCAAAACCAGCATCCCGGCGTGACTCAAGGTCGATGTGGTAGTGGGTTATAAAGGTATGTGCCGACTTCCAGGTAGCAGCCCTGCAGATATCCTGGATAGGGACGTCCCTGGAAGCAGCTACCGATGCAGCGGTATGGCGGGTAGAATGAGCTCTTATCCTCTGAGGCCCCCATGCCCGCCAACCTATAGCAGAGATCTATGGTGAGGTGACCCACCTGCTTATCGTCCGCTTGGCTGCAGGTCTGCCAGGTGCGGCTTCAGCGTAGGTGACAAACAGCTGGCGAACCTCTCCCCGAACTTCAGCCGTGCGCTCCTTATAGTAAGCGAGTGCCCTTCTAGGGTCCAGAGCATGGAGCCTATATTCGGCCTCCGAGGTGTGATTGGGGTAGAACACCGGCAGAGTCAACACCTGGTTAAGGTGCAGGTTAAGGCGGGCATGGAGCCTCCCAGAGGGATAAGAGCTCATTCAACTAAAATGGTGCAGGGTCTGCACCGGAAGACATATGAAGAGAGACTTAAAGAGCTTAATATGTATAGCCTCAAGGAAAGGAGGGAGAGAGGGGACATGACAGAAACTTTCAAGTACCTCAAGGGAATCAACAAAGTCCAAGAGGGTAGCATCTTTCAAAACAAGAGGTGTGAAAGAACAAGGGGGCACAATTTAAAGATAGAGGGGGTCGGCTCAGAGGTAATTTAAGGAAGTATTTTTTCACAGAGAGGGTTGTGGATGCATGGAACGGCCTTCCGGAGGAGGCTGTGGAGTCAAAAAAAGTGGTGGAATTCAAGCATGCATGGGACAGTCATAAGGCAATTCTAGGGGGTGAGGGCAGAAAGAACTAGGCTGCTGGTTAACTAGGATCTGCAGCTTATCCATTAGGTAGGGAAATGGGCAGACTGGGTGGGCCAAGCGGTCCTTATCTGCCGTCAAATTCTATGTTTCTATGTAACTCTGACACCACCTTCGGAAGGAATTTCGGGTTGGGGCGCAGGACAACCTTGTCCCTGTGGAAGACCAGGTAAGAAGACTCGATGGAAAGCACCTGGAGTTCTCCCATCCTTCTGGCTGACGTGATAGCCACCAAGAAGGCGGTCTTCCACGACAGGTGAGAGATGTCACACCTGTGCATTGGTTCGAATGGCTTGCCCATGAGCTTTGCCAATACCAGCAGTAGATCCCACGGAGGTGGAGGTTCACGCACCGGAGGGGATATGTGATCCAGGCCTTTGAAAAAGCGCCTGACCACCGACTCCTGCGCCACCGACTGCTTCCCGGCCCGTGCCCGGTAAACAGAGATGGCTGCCAGGTGCACCTTTAGGGTCGTTGACCTAAGCCCTTGCTGAGAAAGAGACCATAGGTAGTCCAAGATGCTTGCCAAGGAACAGGAGGAAGGGTCCAGGCCCTTGCCCTGACACCAAATGGAGAATCTCTTCCATTTGAAGGCATTGCATTTTCTGGTCGACTCCTTATGGGACGCCTCAACTACACTGAGGACCTCGTCGGAAAGACCCAAGGCCTGGAACTCTAGCCGCTCAGGAACCAGGCCGTCAGGTGCAGGGATTGAAGGTCCGGATGGAACACCTTCCCCTGACTGACTGATAACAGGTCCGGGCGAGCTGGAAGCTGCCTCGGGAGCCTGGAGCTGAGGCTGAGGAGATCTGGATACCAGCATTGGCGGGGCCAGTCTGGGGCTACCAGAATCACCTGCGCCTTGTCCCTCCTCGCCTTGAGAAGCACCTTGTGGATCAAGGGAAATGGGGGAAAGGCGTAGAAGAGGCCCGGGTCCACGGCCTTGAGAAGGCATCCCCCTGCAGCGAACCCTGCTGAGGGGGGCGGGCATGAAACAGCCTCAGCTTCGCATTCTCCCTGGAGGCAAACAGGTCCACCTGAGGTGTGCCCCAGTGGGAGAACAGATCTTGTATTACCTCCGGCAGGAGAGACGACTCATGGGACACAGCCCCTATCCAGCTTAGGGCATCGGCCAGAGTATTGGAGGCTCCTGCCACATGGATGGCTAGGAGATCCACCTCCAGGCTGCGCACGAGTGACCAAACGCGGAGAGCTTCCTTGCACAGAGGCATGGAGCGCGTCCCGCCCTGGCGGTTTAGGTAGTACATGGTCGTGGTATTGTCCGTCTGGACCTGAACCACCTGACCCCGTAGAAACGGAGCAAAGGTGGTGAGTGCTAGACGAACCGCCCGAAGCTCCAGCAGGTTGATATGGCATCCGGACTCCCGAGGGGACCAGAGGCCATGCGCTCTGTGCTCCCCCAGATGGGCACCCCAACCCATCAGAGAGGCATCGGTCGATAGAGAGACCGTCTGCTCAGGGCGGACAAACGGGATGCCCTGCTTCAAATGGACTGGAACGGTCCACCACTGGAGAGCGTTCCACACACCCTGGGTCACCGTCACAAGCTGGTCCAATGGATCGCAGTGCTGTGACCTCTGGCTGGCCAATCCCCACTGAAGGGGACGCATGCTCCAGCGGGCCCAATGGACCACGCTGGTACAGGCTGCCATGAGACCCAGGAGGCGCAGTAAGTCCCGGGCAGGGCGCGATTGCCCAACCAGAAATGACTGGGCAAAGGAGGAAAGAACCTCGGCCCTGTCCGCCAGGAGTCGTGCTCTGGCTCGAAGAGAGTCGAGCTCTGCCCGATGAAATGTATCACCTGCTTCGCCCGGAGTTCCGACTTGGCCTCATTGATGAGAAGGCCAATCTGAGAGCAAACCTGGAGGGCCAGATCTCTGGACCGCTCCACCTCTGGTCTGGAGGGGGCTGCTATCAGCCAATCGTCCAGGTAAGGGTACACCCGGACCCCTCGGCGCCGCAGGAATGCTGTCACCACTGCCATGCATTTGGTGAAGACCCTGGGAGCAAGAGAAAGGTCAAGGGCATGGCTCAGAATCAGACAGGGATCCCTCCGCCGAAAGCTAAGGAATCTCTGTGAGACGGACGGATATGAACGTGGAAAGAATGCGCCCTGTAGTCCAGAGAACAGAACCACACACCTCGTTCCAGGGATGGTATTATCTGAGCCAGAGTGACCATCCTGAAGGTCCGAGACCTTAGGAACCTGTTCAGGTTGTGCAGGTCGAGAATGGGGCGCCAGCCCCCCGTCCGTTTTGGGACCAGGAAGTACCTAGACACAAACCCCGGGTCCGAGGGAGGGTCCGCCACCTCTCTGATCACCTCCTTCTCGAAGAGCAGAGCAATGTCAGCTCAGCGAGCTGACAACGAGGCTGCGGAACCCGTGGCCCCCCGAGGGCGACAGCTCGAAGGGCGGGCCTGCCCGAACTCCAGAGACAGGCTTTTCTTCCTACCACTTCCAGCACCCACCGGTCCGTGGTGATAGCGGACCAGGCGGAAAGGAAGTGGCAGAGCTGTCCCCCCCACGGTGGGAACCCAGGGTGGAGTGACGAGGTTGGGGACGACACCCCTCAACCCTTCACTGGGCAGGCTTGGAGGAGGGACTGGCTGAGGGACCTCCTGGGCCTTTGCCTCCCTGCTTCCTGGAAGAGGAAGCCGCAAGCTTGGCTTTGGGATGCCAAGTGCGAGCCTGCTGGCCCTGATGCTGCTGGGCCGGACGTGCCGAGGGCGCAGACGGACGAAAGGGCTTGTTGCCGGTCTGCGCCCTTGTCCCTCTGGGCGGAGGAGACTGAGTCCAGAGTGGCATTGGACTAATCCTCTGGAGGTGACCCTCCACCCAGGGTCAAGAGGTCGGTCCCAGAAGGGGACATCCGCCAACTTGTGCTGGGTATCCGCTATGAAGGTGGATATCCTCAGCCATGCCCGACGGCGCATGGCCACTGCGGCCGCGACTGACCTGGCACATGAGTCGCCGATGTCCAGAGCAGTCTGAAGTTGCTGCTTGGCCACTGCCCTGCCCTGGTCCCGCACCTGCTTGACCATGGTCTGCAGGTCAGCCAGGAGATGAGGGACTACCTCATCCAGGGAGCCCAACAGGGCGTGAGAGAAGTGTGCCACCAGCACGGCTGAGCTGGCCTGACGAAGGCCAAGGGAGGACGCAGCGTAGACTTTGCGCCTGGCGTAGTCCAATTTCCTGGATTCCTTGTCGGGAGGCTTGTCCACGTCCCTGGCGCTTCCGGCACGCCGGAAGACGCTGTCGGTAACCAACCCCTCGGCTGAGGGGTGTCTCCAAAACCAGACAGGGAACCGGTAGGGACCGCGTACTTCCTCGCCATCCTGGCCGAAGGCGCAGGGCAGGAAGCAGGTCACTGCCAGAGCTCCAAGGCCGGGCCGACAATGGCCTCGGCCACCAGAAAGGTCTCCGTGGGTGAATCCCCTCGGTCCAATATCTCCGTTAGGGGATACTTGGCCCGCTTGGATACGGGCTCGAGCTGCATCCCGTTGGACTCCGAGATGAGCCTAAGCAAACCCATGAAGGACGATGGGCTATCGTCTAGCGACTGACCTCCGGAGGACTCCAGGTCGACCTGCCTGGAGAACAGGGAGGAACTGTCGTCGGACTCGGACGAGTCCGCAAAGAGCTGCCTTGGGCCTGAGCCACCCTCCACCTGCCGAGGACGGTCAGGAGTGAGGGTGACAGACAGCCTATGGGGCAGGCCCTGACCCGACCGAGAATTCTTGGTCGGGGCCCCAAATTTCGGCTGTGGAGGCGGAGGTTCCACCAGAATCAGTGGGGCAGCCAGTTTCGGTCGAGCAACAGGCCCAGAGGCAGGTGCCTCGACTAGGGCGAGGGGTTGCTTTGGCCGCTCCGGTGACAGCCACTTGATGGCCGGGGAAGGCGACGACATCAGCTTGCTCCCGGACAGAAGGAGCTGTTGCTCATGAGGTATCCGGAAGCGCCGACGCAACTTGCGCCGCTCTCCTCGGTCCGGTGAGGAAGATTTATATGAAGCGGCGAGCGCCGCCACTACGGTACCGGGACCGAGATCTGCTTATGCCAGCCGGATCGGCTGGACCATGAAGATGTCCGAGACCGAGACCGAGAACCTCGGTGTTTCCGAGGAGGGTTCTGGGGCAGGGTGGGGAGACCCGCTCTCCCCTCGGCTCGGCAGTTTTGACCGTGGACTCCGGAACCGAAGGCACAGGCAAGTCCTCGGCCACCTTGATCTCCGCCGGGGAAACCGGGGAGTGAGGGTTGTTGGCTTCACCAGTCGACAACCCGTCCGACGGGTCGAGAAAAATCTCGACTGTGTCGACGGGTGTCTCGGCCAACTGACCTGACGGGGACACTGTGAGGCCAGTGGCCGAAGCCAAAGGATCGACCGAAGTTGAGGGTTGACTACCCAGGGAGGGGGACCTCTCCCGCTCCCAAGAGTGTCGACGGAGAGAGACTTACCTTTAGAGTCCTTCTTCTTGGACTGAGAGGAAAGTCCTGATGGCCCCTCTCCCTTGGTGGAAAGGGACTGACAGAGCTCCTTAAAAGAAGCTGAATAGAAGGATCCCAAAGAGAGCGGGATAAAGGCTGCGACCGAGGAAGACGAAGATGCGGCCTGCGCCGCCTCCTCCTCGACGGCGATCATGTGCTCGAGCTGTTCCATAAGCCAGCTGCGCGGACACTGCTAGCAGCCTCCTTAGACTTCACCGCGGGTAACGCTTCTCGCCTAAGTTGTAAATGGGCAGCGTCCTCCAGGGACGAGGGCCGAAGGAAGAGCACAGATCGCGGCCTGCAGGTCGCGGCTCAAGGCCTAAGCAGTAGACGACGTGGAGTGCGGATCCGTCCGAGACATCTTCTGCCAAGCATGGGCACCTCCGAAACCGGAGTCGATTTGTCCAATGTGAGCCGCAAGGGAAATATTTAACCAAGTCTTGAAAACCTTAAACTTAATTTCGTAAACCAAGAATTAGGAACCAGTCTTATACGCAGAGCGTTAAGGAGGGAACCTGAGCTTCCAAGCGGCAAGGAAGAGCTGGCGTCATGGGGCGGAGCCGAGAGTTTTATCACCCGGGTGGGTGGGAGGAGCCAGCTTGAAGACCTTCCGGCAAGATTTAAAGCGGCAAGGATACCTGCCAGAAAGTGTGGATGAACAACATATCCATGTCCCTAGAAAGCTCATTCCTCTAAGCCTTGTAAGGTTGGATGGAGATGACAAGGCTTCTGCAGGACCAGGGTTAAGTTCAACATTGCCAGAGCACAATAGGAGGAGAAACACAGTTTTCTTTAGGGCAGCCAGAGATAATTTGAAAGCTCTAATTCTTCCATGACTGCTTGGAATGACAGAACGAGAGTGCTGGGCCCTGCTATTTACCCAGTGCTGTCCTAGGGATGCAGTTACTAAAACCCTTGCCACGTGACACCGAGTGGCATTATTACTGGGGATACAGGGGGACATACCCTATATGGGTAGGGAGGTGCAGGTCCCACCCCCAGAAGCTACCTCATACTGATGCAAGCATGGGAGCGCAGGGGTGCAACAAAAGCTAGGAGATGAGTTGCTGTACAAATAGCACTGTAACAAAGAGTCCGACTCCCCCTGTGAGTTATTTCAGCCTGGGTGATACACTACATGAGGCACCAGCCATAGGAAGATGAAGTGAGGGAGCCAGGTATCAGCACTCATGTTGATGCCTTATAGTGAAAAATAGTAAGCTATGACTACGGTAAAGTATTTTTATCTGTAGATGGCATAGCCAGATTACAGACTCCTGGAGAATCACCAGACAGAACAAGACAAGTTGGTGTGTGCAGGTATTTGGGAACTTCACAGGGCTGAGCAAGATAGCAGATGGCATCAAGCCTATATGATCACTGAAGATGTGCCGTCTCCCTCAGTAGCTGGTACTTTAAAAGGAGGTAGGATGCTGCCGAAGTAGGCTGCACCAATATGGTCTTACACCGCTATATGAAATGGTAATGTGCAGCGCTGTTAGCCTACGGAGAGCGTTGATGTGAGAGGTGTTTTAGATAGACTGAAAGGAGTAGACCAAAGAATGAGAGGGGGTGGGGGAAGGCTGTCTAAATATTAATGAGCCTAGAAGGGAGATGGGTGGGTGGGCAAACAAAAAAAAAATGCAGTTTTGCTGTACCTCTTTGCTGGAAGAGTCCGTGCTTGTGGTCTCTGGCAACCGCTAAGGAAGCGCCATCCGCCCCGTGGCCACGTGTCCCATGGCAGATGAGCTTGGAGCCCTGGAGGGATAAGTCTACTGATAAGTAATGAGAGCAGGGTAGATTAGAATTGGGCGGTACCCTTGGGGATTTAATAAAGGTCGAGGATGTGGTGGGAGGGCGTGGCTGGCAGTAGCCTGCAGGAGTGAGCTAGAAAGCCAGGGTGGGGTTTCAGTGTATTTAATCAGGACCGGGGGGGTGGGGTATGTGGGCCGAAAAATCAGGCAGCTAGGGCTCCCTTCCTGGAGGTAATCAGTCCCTGAGGGCAAGTCCATACCTGAGCTTCTGTGAGGGGCTGGTGGCTTCAGACCTAGACTGCAGATAGCAGTCTGACAGGTCAGGTTCGTCAGAGAACCACAGCTGTGGCTCTCAGACTACCTGAAAAAGGACAGAGGGAATTAAATAAGAAAGGCGGGAGGCTGCTCATGGAGCTAAAAGAGAAATGCAAAATGGCTTAAACGGGGGGTTGCAGACCAAAATGTTAGGCAAGGTGCCACAAAGTCTGAGAGAGCAAGAACAGGGCTATTTAAAACACAATACTAGAGTAAAAAGGTGAAGGGGGGTTCCAAGGCCTGAGGTGAGATCGCTATTGGGTCATATGAGGGAACACACGACAGGCATTTAGATTAAATCAGCAAACTTCAACTATAAAAGGCTAGCAAGACAGTTTTAACAGAAATTATAATCTAGTACAACATAATTGAAGCATTAACAGTGCAGAGCTATATGGAGCCAATCGGAGTGCTCCTGGGGCTGACTGCAGTCAGTGGGTCACAGCAGTAACAGACTCTGGATTTAAACCCAGAGACAACTGTCCTCATGTAAAAAAGAAAAAAAAAAAAATCAGACAGCTAGGGCTCCCTTCCCGAAGGTAATCAGTCCCTGAGGGAAAGTCCGTACCTTAGCTTCTATGAGGGGCTGGTGGCTTCAGACCTGGACTGCGGATGGCAGTCTGGCAGGTCTGGTTCGTCAGAGAACCATGGCCGAGTCTCTCAGACTACCTGAGCTTCTGTGAGGGGCTGGTGGCTTCAGACCTGGACTGCAGATGGCAGTCTGGCAGATCAGGTTCATCAAAGTACCACGGCTGTGGCTCTCAGACTACCTGAGCTTCTGTGAGGGGCTGGTGGCTTCAGACCTGGACTGCGGATGGCAGTCTGGCAGGTCAGGTTCATCAGAGAACCATGGCTGTGGCTCTCAACAGGGGATTTGGGGGGAACCCCACTGGCTCCACTGCGGTGGGGTAAGTCCTTGGGGTACAGACTGGCAGGTACGTCCTAGTGGATTGGGGTGACAGAGCTAGGGTGCCCAGCAGATGGGGCCATCTGGTGGTGGGTGGGGGCAAAAAAAAAAAAAAAAAAAAGATCCAGGGATCAACAAATCCCATAGCCTGACATCCCAGGCAACAAGTTTCTGCAGAGGGGCAAGCAGTTTTGCAGCACTAGGTTGTTGTCTTTTTTTTTTTTTTTTACTTTAGGTCCTCAACACTAGATGCTGCCAGCTGCTTCTTCCTCGGTCGGCCGGCCACATGACCAGCACACTGAAGGCTTCTGAAGCACTAAATGGGAGCCACAGGAAAGCATCGCTGGTGTGCATCAGAAGCGAGTGCAGAGCACAGCCGAACAGAGGAAGAAGTGCTGCAACCTCCAAACCTCCCCTTCCAGTCAGCCATCGTACCAGCATCAGCAGGACTGACAGGTGAGTCAGCAACTATCAACTTGGAGACTGCCTGTCAGTCCTGGCAAGTGGCCGCGATGGTTGGGGGGGGAGCTGGAAGCAGTGCAGAGTAGACACTAGCATTTGCTACCCGCCATTTTGGGGATGGATGCTCGTATAGCACTGGGCTCTGAAAGATAAAAAAGCATTTAAAACTAGCAAGAAAAAAATGTTCAAGGGAAAAGAAAAGAAATTAAGTCAGTTGGAAGGGGGGTGAGAGCATGAGGATTTGGGAATGACTTAAAGGCGGGTATAAAACAGGCCAGGGATTACATGGACGGCTGGTCTGATGCCAAACACAACGAAGTATCAAAAGAAAAAAAAAAAAAAAATCAAAAAAGCACTTAAAACTAGCACAAAAAAAAAGGCATTTAAGGGAAAAGAAAATAACTGAAGTCAATTGGGGGGTAAGATCATGGGGAACAACTTAAAGGCTATCCCAACCACATTACAAACAACAGACTAATTATTGTTTAAGACAAAAATTGAAGGAAAAAACTGCAAGAGTGTGGGTGTTGTGGGACGAGTTGTGTTGCAGATGGGAGGAGGAAGAGTGCTGTTACACAAAAAGTAAAGGATATAATAATTTATCAAAAAATGTGTTGCAGTTGGGGGCTAGAAAAGAACATAAACTCTGCTGTGTATGACTTTACTTCGTTAATTTAGATAGTTGCCAGCTGCCGCTAATAAAGCACTAAGAAAAGAGGCAAGACCTGTCCTATGGTTTTGTTTACCTCCTGTTGCTACCTCAAGTACCACCACATTATCTTCTGAGTGTCATGACCTCACAAGTATGAGTACAACAGCCACAACTGATTGAGCACAGTCGAATAAAGTTCAAACAACTGTTCTCTCTTCAGCTTGCCTTCAAGCAATTAGAAACTCAGTATATTTGCAGAATTCAGTCACTCACTGTTGTCTTTTTAGTGTCACACAGAGCATTTCTGTGTCTGTCACACCTTTACTACTGTGAAGTGTAAACATACTGAACTGGGGTTGGGGTGTGTGTGTGTGCGTGAATTTACAGAACTGGTGATAGGTCTCCTGAGTGAGTTGGTCATTAGGGCTGGAGCCTGGCATGAAATAATTGCTCAACACACAGATATAAAATATACTTTTATTTATTAGACAAAATATTGCACAATTTAACAGAGACAATATGCAGAAAAATAAGCAAAAGCAAACAACTCTCTTTTTCCCTTTGGACCTCCCCCGGGTCCTTCGTCTCCTCATCCTCATCTGGAATAGAACATAAAGTGCCTTCTCAAAGCCCTAATCGGGAAAATAACCAAAACACTGCTTCTGAATCTGTGGTATCAGACGTAACAGTTGATCAACCCTCCGCGTTCGTAGCAATTTCTAAAACATCCGAGACAGAATGACAGCAGCAGCTATTTGGTGGCATTACAGTAATCGCAGCTCCTTAATAAAAAGTGAGCTTTAGAGGAGGAAACCAACTTCAACATTGAGGGAAAAAAAGCAAAGATGAGAACTACAAGCAAGAGGCTAGAATGTTTCAGCCACACAGGCTAACTGAGTTCACCTGGTTAAGATATGATAAATATCATGTACTGCTCAGTGTGTGATAAACATCCTTCATTTGCAATTCCTGCGTATTCAAAAAAAAAAAAAAAAAAAAAAAACACGTCTTTGCCATTGGTTAAAATATTTTTAGAACCGAGTCAGTTCAAGTCCATAAGAAGTCCAGTCCACATATGATCTGTGAGAATCAGCACAATTATGACAGTGGCTAACATGCAGTCAACTTTAATGTTACTAAAACAGCATTATATCATGTATTTGCTCAAACGGAGGACTCCACAAAAAACAAATGAGACAGTCATTTAACACAGCATATTCCATAGCTAATAATTTACATCCTTTCTCCAATATGGAGTGGCTTTGTAAATTATAGGGAAAAACATGGATTAAACACGGTAGCAATTATGAAAATGACAAGTGAGCAAGAGACTTCTGCAGTGCAATATCAGTTATTATGACTAAAACCCAGATTCAGACAATCAAAAATACCAGATTTATTACTGTTCTTACAGATGGTAGTACTGATGCAAGTGTAATCGAGTGGGAAAATGCTTTCCTCCATTTTGTGGAAGGCACAACAAAACAGGTTGCAACTATTTTGATTAAAGCTGTACTACTAGAACATTATCATGCAGAAAGCATGTTTAAAGCAATAAACACTGCATTCGAGTCTATTGATAGTATAGTTACATAACAACTTATTGTAACAGTAAATCTTCGAGAGAATCTCTTGCATCAGGCCAAACCTATAACTGCCAGGCACTAAGACCGCACAGAAAAAAACTTTCCAGCTAGCATTCTACAAGGGGCCGCCCACGATGACGATGTCAGCGATGTGGGCGGCCCAGCTCCCTCCTCAGTTCCCCCACCGAAGACCATATACAGAGGATCTCCTCCTGGGGAACCTGTGGGGAGGGGGGGGACCAGAGGTTCCCACCACTGGACAGGTGAAAGAGAAGGTAAACCATTCTGGAGAAAGAGAGATACACAGGGAGAGAGAGAAGCTCTAATCCCAAGGGTGATAGAGGGTGGACAGCATGGCCTGCTGCAAGAGATTCTCTCAAAGATCTACTGTTATGGTAAGTTGCTATGTAACTGTAGTATCTTCACCGAGGATATCTCTTAGACAGTCTAGGTGGCTGAAGGCTAAAGGTCTAAGACCGGAGGTCTTGAAGCACAGCCAGGCCGCGAAGCCTGCCTTTCTCCTAGAGGCAATGTCCAGACTGTAGTGTCTAGTAAGTGTGGACAATACTCCAAGTGGCAGCAATACAGATGTCAGCAAATGACACATTCCTAAAACAGGCAACAGATGCGGTCATGCCTCTGGTGGAGTGACCACGCATCACCTCAGGAAGTTCCTTACTGTACTTCCTGTGACACTTGGACAGCTGGTTCTGGTCGCTCTATGCTTTTTGTAATATAAAAATGTGTAATTGAATGTCTCTCTTGAGACATGCTGTGTTGTGGGATAACACCCCCCTCCGGGTTCCACTACAAGATGTTATCCTACAAAGGCCAGGAGATAATTATAGGCTAGAAGAGACTTAAATTAAGGATCTCCTGTTTATCTAGCTTAATTGTAGCTGCCAGCTGCTAGGATAGAAATCATAAACTTTTATGATGTTTAGAGGAAGAATACAGGTTATGTCACTGGAGAGCGAAGTCATAAAAGTCCTTTGATGTCTGTGAAGAGCAGGATGCTGCTCATGGATGAAAGAAAGAACTTGGAAAATTACAGACTTGATTGGAAAGTCATGTGGGGACATGAGTTTTGCTGTCACCTATTTAATTTACCTTTTGACTGATAAGACATCCTGTTTGTATGATTTTTAATAAACAGAGAAGGAGCTGGGTGACATCATGGAGAAGGCAGGTTCAAGACAATGTTTTAATTATGCTGTGACTGACCTTTAGAGACACATTCATGTTTGGACTCTGAAGAAGAAACATTTACTTTAGATAGACAAGTCTAATTGTCTGGTGGTAGGAACTAATTTGCACTTTTTTAAAACCTTGTCCTTTTTAAGTGATGGTATGTTTTTGTGATATATTGTTTTGTATTTACATTTTACATATTTTTTTTAAAGTAAACTTCTATTTTAAAAGACTACTTGGTGTGCCTTTGACATTCTTTCTTTGACCAGTGAAGCCTCTATGGTTAAAGCGGACATTGTGCATAGCTTACTGGTAATACCAAACTGGGAAAAAGTAAGCATTTATCTGAGGTCTTTTCATAGAGTTTTAAGGGTTCATTTTGTAAACCTGGTTAGGTGCCCGTAGGCGAAAGATATCTGACCCCCCCCGAAGAGCAGAATTATCTGAGCCTGAACATTGGGTACGCTAACAACAGGTTCACAGTGTGAATCCCTCCAGAACTTGAGACCAAAGTTTGATTCGAACCTACAAAACAGACAGGAGGGTTACCCAGTTTCTGTTCCTGTTCACAGTACTGCGCTCGGAGGTTGACACTGTGGGAGCAGAGGACCTGACCTGCTGAGTGGGGCTGTGACACTTCCTATAATAGAAAATACTGTAGCTGGCCAACCATTTGGACAAGCACTACTAAGAAACCAGTAAGCCCTCTTTCCCGAGGCAAAAGAAACTAACAGCTCTAACAGCTGCGAGGACTTCCTGCAGTCCTTCGTACAATGAACATAATACCTGAATATTCTGTATACATCTAAAGTACGGAGTAATGCTTCCCCTGGATTGACATGCTCCGTAGGCAAGTGGATAGTGTGATTCAGAGTAAACTCAGCCACCACCTTGGGTAGAAACTTACGGTTGGTACACAGACACACCCTGTTTTGGTGGAAAAACAAATAAGGAGATTCACACATCAGTTCCTGAAGCTCGGAAATTTGTCAAGCAGAAATAACAGCAACTAAAAACAATGCTTTCCATGACAGGAAGCGGAGGTCACAACTTACAGCCAGCTCAAAAGGAGCCAAAGTAAGATTTCCTATCACATAATTTAAGTCCCAAGGCAGACTGGACTGCAGATGGGAGGCTTCAGATGAAGGATGCCTCTGAAAAATGTAGGGAATACTTCCAGTTATGCCACCGTACAGCCATCAATGGGCACATGGAAGGCTGAAATAGCAGCCAGGTGCACTTTAATGGAGGAGTATTGCAGACCATAGTCCAAGAGGGACAGCAAGTACTCCAAGATCTGGATCACTGGACAAGTGAAAGGATCCAACTGATAGGAAGCCATCCACAGAGTAAAGCACTTCCACTTCATGGAATAATTGGCCCTGGTAGAAGGCTTCCTAGCAGCCACCAGGACATCAGTCACCTTTTGGGATTCCCCAACTCTAGCCCTGGCTATGTCTTCAGGAACTAGACATGAAGTCGTAGAGACTTGAGGTCCAAATGGACCAGAGTGTCCTGCTCCTGTGAGAGCAAACCTTTGCGCCGTGGCAGGGGCACTGGCAGTTCCACCGCCAACTGCTGCAGTAAGGGGAACCATATTAGACGAGGCCAGAAGGGAGCAACAAGAATAATGGTCGCTCCCTCCATCTGGAGCTTGAGCGGCACTCTCCGGAGTAATGGAAAGGAAGAAAAGGCATACAGAAACCTCCACATCCAGGAGAGGGACAACACATCTCACCAGAAAACTCCAGCCCTGGAGAAAGCAAGCAGAATTTAGGCAGTTTTGCTTTGAGTGGGGATGCAAAAAGGTCCAACTGTGGATGACCCCACCTGTCACACAGGTCATCAGTTCCCATACATGCATTCTGGACTGTGGCTTGCTTAAGCAGTCTGCCAGGACGTTTTGGACCCCTGAAACATGACGGCCAGCTGTTCTAGAACCAAATACCAAACTCTCAGTGCTTCCCTGCACAGAGAATATGAATGGGTCCCCCTTGATTGTTTATGTAGTGGAGAACACTGATGTCCACCAGCACCAGTAGAGGCCCCCGGGACAGAAGGCCTGCAGGCCACACAGGACAGCTGTCATCTCCGGGATGCTGATGTGGAGGAACTCTCCACAGTGGTCCAAGTCCCTTGGGTCTGGTGAGATTCTAGATGCCCCCCGAGGAACGGGACCACCTTGAGCAAACTGGCGGGATCCATCCACCAGTGAAGAACCTTCTTCACAGGCAGGGTTACTAAAACCTTTGGGTCTAGATCACTGATATGTTGATCCCATTGGACTCGCAACAACTACTGTGGGATCAGCTTGTGCAGCCATGACAGGGGAACCATCACAACAGCTGTTGCCATCAGGCCAAGCAGTCTCAGGAATGCCCTGGCCATGACATACCCGGGCACTGTAAAACTCCTGGGCCTATGCTATCAGGCACTCTGCCCTGTCCTGAGGCAGAAAGGCTGAACCCTGAGCCATGTCCATTATAGCCCCTATGTACTGGAAGCACTGAGAAGGCATCGGAACTGACTTGGGCAGACTAACTGTAATCCCTAGAGCTTGGAATAGTTGCCTGGTATGCGCTAGGGTGTAAAAGAGTTGCTCCCTGGACCGAGCTTTAAGTAACCAGTTGTCCAGATAGGGGAAGATGTATAGTCCCTGCCTTCTGAGGGCTGCTGCTATCACTGCTAAGCATCTGGTAAAGACCCTTGGCACAGAAGATAAGCCAAAGGGCAATACCTGGAACTGGTAATGCGCTCCCTGGAACAGGAATCTGAGTTTTTTCCTGTGGGAAGCATAAATCATTACATGCAGGTATGCATCCAGCATGTCAAGGGAGCATATGCAGTCTCCCTGCTGCAGTAGCAGTAACAGACCTTGTAGGGTCACCATCCTCAACGTTTTGTACTGGATGTAGAAGTTCAGAGTTATGAGGTCCAGGATGGGCCATAAATCCTCTGTGGGTTTGGTAACTAGAAAGAATTGGGACTAGAACCCTCTGTTCCTCTGATCTTGGGGGACAGGCTCTAAGGCCCTTTTCTACAGCAACGTGTGAATGTCCTCCAGCAGCACTGGTATGTGGCCCAGAAGGTAACTTGAAGCAGAACTGGAGGCCACTCCAAAAGTTCTGGAGTATGACCGTGCTCTACGAGTTGTAGGACCCAAGCATCTGTTGTGATCTCCCTCCATCTGTCCAGGTAGAGGAAGAAGTGACCCTCTACCACCACTTCCTGCAGTACTGGGGGTGTCTGACAAGCAGTCAAACTGAGGTAGCACCGGTGGCTGTAGAGGCTCCTCCTCTCTTTGGGGGTTTTCCAGTGGTGGAGGTGGGGGCAGGGAGGGCTGCTCCTGCCCTGCTCTTGCAGAGTGTCGGGTACCCAGCTTTGGTCTGTGGGTGGTCCTATGAAAGGGCATCTTCTGGACACTCCTTGGCTAGGTGTGGTACAGGGAATGGACTGATCAAAGGTTCTCCTCACAGCCTGCAGGTCACAAAGGAGGTCTTGAACATCTGCCCCAAAAAGCTTATAGCCTCTGAAGGGGGAATTCAGGATGGACTGTTGCACAACAGTAGCAAAGTCAAACACCCATAGCCAAGAGTGCCGTCGTTAAGCAGATGCCCCTGTGGAGGCATTTGAGACATCACAGGCAGATCTCAAAAGGTGCTTACCCACATCTGCCCCAGACTGGAGGGGCTTTAAGCATCTCCTGCCTCTGAGGACCTTCTGAAGGGCCTGAGCTGCACCTCTGGCCTCATTCCAAAGAGTGCTCTGGAATTTAACCATATGGGCAATGTAGTTAATTATTCTAAGGGCCAACATGGAAGACGCATAGGTCCTCTTGCCCATAATATCCAGCTCTCTGGACTCCTTGTCCGGGGGAAGTGAGCTAAGGTCTCTTAAACCTATTATGGGCCACGTTGCTCACCACTGAATCTGCCTGCGGTTGCTCTGCAAGAAAAGACTTCCCAGAGGGAGCCTGGTATAATTTATCCACCTTTCTGGGCACTGCAGGGATCGTGCTTGGCTTGTACCAGGCAGCCATGATGGCATCCTCAAATGCAGCCACAAGAGGAGGAATGATCAGAGGGGGTAAATTTGATAGTTACAGATATTCAGTCAGCTTTCTCCTGGTAACGTCCTGCTCCTCAGCCTCAAACCCATCTCTATTTTGCCTGTTCTGTCAAGGCTTTTGGAAAAAAGTAGTTAATGCCTTGCTAAAGTAACACCTTTAAAACTCACACTTATTTAACCCATTGCAATCAGGTTTCAGGCAAAATCACAGTACGGCATCAGCACTGGGGTGAAGTGACAAATGACTGGTTCATCACCCTTGATAAACACTCCACCTGAGTAGTCTTCCTAGATCTAAGCAAAGCCTTTGATATGGTAAACCATGATCTGCTAGTTAAGCTCAAAGAACACGGCTTAAATAATCGCTCAGTAAACTGTTTCTCTAGCTATCTCTCAGGTAGACTCCAGCGCATTAAAGCAGGCGGGCTCCCATCCTCTCCATTACCGCTTACAAGAGGTGTACCCCAAAGATCTATCCTAGGACTGTTGCTGTTTTCAATCTACATTAACTCCCTAAGCAACAATATTCACAACTCTAAACTCCATTTCTTTGCAGACGACACTGTCCTGAACACATCGAAACCCTCCATGTCAAACGGTGGCACCAAACTACAGTCTGATTTTAACCAACTGTAACTCAACCTCTTAAACTCTAAACTGCAGTTAAATGCTAAGAAAACTAAAGCAAAGTTCTTTCTTCCCCCTCATCCCTCAACCTCACTATGTAAGAATGGAACTCCTGCACCTATTATAACTCTGCTAGGGGATTCACTTGTGGTCGTTGACAAATTTTAATATTTAGGAATCTGGCTAGATATCAACCTACCTTCGCTGTCCAAAACCGAAAACCCTTACAAAAAAACGAAAAGCTAGAGCAGGTTTTTTTCTTCAGGAATAAAACCCTATTTCCCATCGACATTAGGATAAGGTTAGTCCAAGCCACCTTCCTCCCCCTTCTCGATTATGGACATTACATACAACAGTAGCGCAGCTTCTAACCTGCACAAGTTGGATGTCCTTGTTCATCGTGCTATACATTTCATAACGAACGCACCACACAGAACCAATCATTGTGCCCTCTATTCTGCAGTGGGCTGGACGTCTCTTGCCACCAGAAGGATGATCCATACTTGCACCTGGGCCTACAAAACACTGTTTAACAAACTCCCTTTATATAGGACATCCCCATTTCACCATTCTCACAGCTGTTATTCCCTCAGGAAAAACACCATCATCTTGTTAGACGTGCCCAAATTCCGCATCCACTATGGCAGAGCAATAATCAGTTATGCCATTCCATCCGCCTGTAACAAACTGTGATCTTCACTCAAGTTCGATGAATTAGTCTCTACCAATTTCTTTAAATCCTGTCCAACAAGGCCCTCAAGGAAACTTGCCAATGTCACACTGGCTAGCACTTCTCATATGGTAATGTTACTACAAACAAGCACTTATGTCCCCTCATCTGTTTTTCCTTTCTTTAGCACCTGACAGAATGCTATACCTGCTATGTATACATCACAGCTATATTACCTGTAATCAAGCTTCCCGTTTGTATGCTTGTCTCTTTTATTTTGGAATTTGTGTTGTTTGCCATTTTATTGTACTGTTTCTTGTTGTAACACTTTGTCCTTGACAGGACCTCCTTGTAAATGAGCGTGCTCAATGGAACTTGGGGGAAAAAAAAAAAACAACCACTTGCAGCTGCCTCATCACTGTGATGAAGGAGGTGTCATTGTGGGGGACCTTGGGGTATACTTAGTGAACTCTTCTCCCGCTGAAGAACCAGTGGAGGTAGATGAAGGGCTCCTAGCACCCCCTTCCTCATCCTCCTATCAGGAAAGAGATCAGGACTGTACTCATCCTCATCCCCTGGTTCTGAACAGGGCACAGAAGATGGTGTCAACCAAGAGCGTGAAGGGCAAGTCGCCGTGGAAGACATCAATGCAGGAGAAGACCTGGTAGGCCCTGGCGTCGATGGTCCCAGAGGGGGAGCAATTTGGTGCATGAACTCTCAGAAGGAGGACAGCATGGTCTGGATGTTGATAGTAATCGGCAGTGTTGGAGCACCTAGTGGCATAGATGGGGGGGGGGGGCTGGTGCAGCCTGCAGCATCGATTAGAGAGGCTGAGGCCCCAGCATCAGCAGTATGACCTGCAGCACTGATGAAAGAGGCTGCAGCACCAGCACCAACAAGGCTGTCTGTGGCATTGATGAGGGAGGCTGGAGTCCCAGCTTCGACAACACGACCAAAGGTGTCAGGGAAGGCTGAATCCTCAGCATCAATGAGACAGTCAAAGAAGTCTATGGGGGGGGGGGGTGAGAAAATACTAGCATCCAGAGACCATCGCTGGCCAAGAGAGGTCCAGCAGAACACCCTGACGGATGTCCCTGAATCTGAATGGTCCCGAACGACAGGGGTTGAAGCATCACCGGGGGTGTCAGAAGGCCAGACATCAATGAGCCAGCACCAGCCAAGGAAAGACTGGCAGGCAACGTTGACAAAGTCAAACCTGTGAAGGCGAGGGTGCGGGCAGCAGTGGGAGCCGCCACCAAAGCAGTCAACGGACACAGCAGCAGTCGGCGCTCGAAGCAGCGACCAAGAGCGCCCGGAGGAGGCCTTGTCCCTAGGTCTGTCTTTATCTCAGTGCTTGTGTTTGTCAGCGGATTAGTCCTGGGCCTTGGAGGAGTGAGAGCCCATGGACAGAGCTGGCAAGGCAGCTTTTCCATGCAGGTGACCTTCTGTTCCAGGAGAAAGGTTTCTAATGCATTTTGATGGCACCGCCAAGTGGCCTGACTGAATCTACGGCAGACCTTGCAGGCCTGGCTGTCATGGTCAGCACCAAGACAGCAGACACAGGTGTTATGGTCATCCTTGTTGGTGATCTTCTTGCTGCACCCGCAAAGTTTGAAAAGTTTCTCGGAAGCGGTAAACATAAACAATGAGAGGAATCACTTGAAAAAATAATTACTAAATAGGGTGAGAAAAATGAAAGAAAGAAACAATTGAAAATTTGGTGGTTGACTGAAGTGGTGGTGTTCTCCATGGAGTCCGCTGTGTGATGTTCAACAGCAGGAAAAGAACAGAGGAGGACGTATGGCCGCCCACATTTATATGGGAGGGACTATGCCGGCAGACATCATTATCATGGGTGTCCCCTAGTAGTCTGCTAGCTACAGGGTTTTAAATAATTGATTAGCAGTTTTTTTCTTGGGACAATGCTAACCGTACAGAAAGTATTTATACAGGTTTTCTAGAAGTGTTACATTTTTTAAAGACAGTGAGGCAAGTGCTATGCATTTTCACAATGTTTTAGCACTTTTATGAGCAAAACGCTAATCAATTTTTGCAGTTAAATAAAACCCTGAGCTAGAATGTTTTCCATGTGGTCCTGGTGCCTGACGGCTATAATTCCATAGGTGTGGCCTGCTGTAACAGATATCCTTAATGAAGATGTGTACACAGTACTCAAGATGGATTCTTACCAGCATTTATACAAGGGCAGAACCAAATATCTCTTCCTACTGGAGATACCCCTGCCTACGCACCCCACCATCCCACTAGCTTTTCCAACTGCCTCATCACAGTGCCTGGCCACCTTTAGGTCATCCGTTATGATTACCCCTAGATGTCTTTCCTGTTTGGTCTTTGTCAGTTTCACTCCATCCACTTTGCACTCCTGGGTTCCTATGGCCTAGATGCATTATTCTGCACTTTTCTGCAGTAGTACAGATAACTTTTTAGGCCAGGAAGTAAAAACTTCCTAGTTTTCCAAGCTGGTAGATTTCGGTATGCCAGGCAGTATTTTGCGACGTGGTCACACTGTCCTGGTGAACTGAAGTGCAAATGTGCGAAGTCCGTGACAACATCTGGCCGTGATACTACTACCCAGGACTCTACACAGGGTGTAAAAAGTGCAAAACTGGGCATAAAATACTTCTGATACACCCCTTAACTGCCAGCTGCCATACCCTTGACCGCTCTTTCAGTTTCTAGATCCTTGCACATTCTATCTGCCCCCAAGGTGCGTCCACTCTGTTACAGATCTTGGTGTCATCTGCAAAGAGGCAGACTTTTCCTTCCAGTTCTTCTGCTATGTCACTTATAAAAGACATTGAAGAGGACCGGTCCCAACACTGATCCCTGAGGTACCCCACTGGTCACCCTCCCTTCCCTGGAGCACACTCCATTCACTACTACCATGTGTCCTTTCTGTGAACCAGTTTCTTATCCAGGTTACCACCTTATTATCTACCCACAAGTTATCCAACTTGCTTACTAGTCTCCTGTGTGGAACGGTGTTGAAAGCCTTACTGAAATCCAGGTAAGTCACGTCCACTGCTCCTACCTGATCGGGCTCACTGGTCACCCAGAGAAGTCTATCAGATTTGTTTGGCATGACCTTCCCTATGTGAAACCGTGCTGCTTTGGGTCCTGCAATCCGTTAGCCTCAAGATATTCCACAGTCCCTTCCTTCAGTAGTGCTTCCATCAGTTTATCCACCACTGATGTCAGGCTAACAGACCTATAGTTGCTAGCCACTTCCTTGCTACCAGTTTTGTGAAGTGGGACTACATTTGCCCTTCTCCAGTCCTCTGGAACCACATCGGTCTCCAGCGATCTGTTAAAAAGGTCGGTCAGAGGTGCAGCTAGTACCTCACTAAGTTCCCTCAGTATCCTTGGATGTACCTCTTCTGACCCCATAGCTTTGTCTACTTTCAGGTTGTCAAGTGCTTTCGGGACTCTCCCCACCGAAAACAGACTACTGACTATTTCTCACTCCTCAAAGCCTCTGGTGTCTTTTTGTAATCCCTCCCATTACCCTACTACCATGAAAACGGAGCAGAAGTATTTGTTCAAGATGTTTGCCTTTTCTTGATCCTCCTCTGTACAGTCCCCCACCCCTTAATCATACAATCCACCCCCCATCCTCACCTCTTGTCAGTTCTTTCATGAGGAATTCAGCATCCTAGTAAAATCAACCCTTCTGAAGTCCAGAACCCTCACCTTTGTATGGTTGGATTCTGCAGTTGTTCTAATGTTGAACTACACTGTACAATGATCACTGGTCCTCAGATGGCTCCACACCCTGGTGTCTTTAACAGTGTCCCTGTTAGTAAGCACCAGGTCCAGAAACTGCTCCATCACGAGTGGGTTCCCTGACTAATTGCCGAAGAAATGCCCCCTGCAGGGAGTCTAGGGTATCTCTGCTTCTAGCTGATATTGCAGCATGGAGTATCTCTTCTATATTCAGCAGACTGAAGTTCCCTACCAGTAACATCTCCCATTCCACCACTTTGCCAGCTTCTTCTAACATTTCCTTATCTAAGTCCTCCCCTTGCACTGGAGGCCTGTAGATCACACCTGTCTGAATGCGGACTCCCCCCACCCCCGACTCAAGGGTAACCCACAGCATCTCTGCCCCTTCCCGAGTTCTCTATTTCCACTGTTTTTATGCTGTTCTTTACATAAAGCAACACTCTTCCTCCTATCCTTCTTACACTGTCCCTTCTGAATAATGTGTACTCTGGTACGACTATGTCCCTATCATGGTTTTCAGTGCACCATGACTCGATAATGACCACACTATCTAGGTCAGCCTCCACCATGATGGTCTCTAGGTCCGAGATCTTATTTCCCAGACTCCTAGCATAAGCAACACGGCCTTCCAGGTTTTGTTTGCACCTTGCTTTGCCTTTTCCCTCTTTTTACGACTGCAGTGGGCTTAGCCCTGCAGACGTCTTGCAATCACTGTAGAGAAAAGGGAGCTTACCAGATACCGAACGGCCTTTTAAATAGTGAAGGTGAATGGCAATCACTGCGCATCCACCGCACTATTCTGTCCATCAGTACCAGCGGAACATGGCACTGTTCGCCGTGTCCAAGATGGCTGATGGAGCCCAATGCGCATGCACAAGTCGTCGTGCATACACAGAGAACTCCAGGTGCCATCTTGGACAAGGCAGACAGTGCCGTGTTCCGCCAGACATTGGCTGCAGCTATACTGGCTCTTGCTAGAACTTATTCCTTTTGTCTCCTCTTACTCCCTCTTTTCAACTGCCTGCTAAGTTTCCACCTGCACCATTTTCTAATCCCCAGCTTATTTGGTTTACTTTACCAATGTGGGGCTATCTTCCGCAGTACTCTCCACATACTCCATCTCTGCCTTTAGAGGAGGGGGCAGTTTCTTCTTCCACCCCCAGTTTAAACATTGATCAAAAAAAGTTTAAACTTTCCACAGAGAACAGTGGTCCCCTTTCCAGATGGATGCAGACTATCACCTCTGTATAAGCCGATATCCTCCAAAGTGGGCCCCCAGTCCCCAATGTAGCTATACCTCTCCTCGCTGCACCAGATCTTCAACCATAAATTAAAAGCCTTTGTGCAGACCTCCTTCTCCTTCCCCCTGTTGTAGACAGGCAATACCGCCACAAAGTTACAGAGCATGCTACCAGTTTAAGACTTTTTCCCAGCTCTCTAAATTCCCCCTGCACTGTTTTTGCCCCATCCCTAGCTAGGTCACTTGTCCCTAGGTGGACGATGACATCCAGCTCCCGTCCCTTCCTGTTGCCCTAGCTATCCTTAATAGTCACTTCTCACCCCTCCTGGCTGTGGTGCCTGGTAGGCACCTGACCTCCCTTCTCCACCTCCTCTCCTATTCCAATCAATCAATTATCTTTATTTTATCAGGAGAGGCACCGTTGAGACAAGCTCATTTACAAGGTGGAACTGCGACGGTCAACAGGACAAATATAACATACAAAATAATTACATAGAGATAAATAATATAGCACAAATAAAATAACCGGATGAACAGATATGGTAATCATTAGTACATACAATATGAGCATAAAATCGAGTAACAGTAAATCATCAGCAAGAACAAGTAAAGTAACAATACATTAGCACAGAAAACAAAAAACTTGGGCATCTACTAAATCATGACAGTGAGCAAAGGGAAGGGTAGCAAGTCAGTACAAGGCAGAAGTAGATGCAAATTCCATATTATGCACTGGATGCACAGTAAGAAGTATGATGAGAGGGGTAGAAAGATAAGGATTGTGGGACTGCTAGGGAAGAGAACTAGGGTGCCGTGATAAGAAGGGTAGGGGAGGGTAGAGACCTAGGCCAAGGGAAAGGTATGAGAGGAGGGAGTCTAGAAGAACTGTAGAAAGGAAGGATGGAAGAGCTATGGAGTGAAGGAGCACCTCCACGCAATACGACCAGGTTGCCGGGATTTAGGACGGTTTGCACTTAAATTTGGCATTCACATGTTTCGGGAGAGATTACGATGGAGTAATGACTTGAAATTCCCAAATCAATCCCCCTGAAAATAGAGTCCCCTCCCAGTACCTGCTTCCTTCTTCTAATTGGGCCCCCTTTCACCCTCCTTGGGACCTCCACTTATGAGGGCTCCCATTTCCTCCCCAGTCAGTACCACTGGTGCTTCCTCTTTGCTGTTTTACTCCACCAGAGCCGTGCAGGAATTCTGCAATGCTACTAGTTATGTTTGAGGAATATGCCTGTGATCCCACCCCTCCAACCTTCCTAATCCCATCACCCCTCCCTCCTCAAGACCACCATAGTACAGCTGCCCCTCCTAGCTGGCATCCTCCACATTTGAGATCATCTCGAAAGAAAGCTAGCAAAGCTACTCACCATCCAGCTTCCACCCCCAAACACTGTTATAATATTTTGCCTTCCCTCCTCCTGGTAAGAAGGGTTCTCATAATGATGCAACTCCTCAAAACAGGCCAATTTCGCCCAAAATCACTCACAGTCCCATACTGATGGCTCCAAGTATTTAAAGTCCCTTATTCTTTTCAGGTCAGCGATCCTTCCATGTCTTGTTCTGGCACAGTAAAGCTTGTGTTCTCCTCAACAAGGCCTACCAATTGCAGCATGGGCATGCTAGCGGAATCTCGATGCGTTCAGAGGGTGTCCCACATTCTGGAAGTGTCAGGTCGGTCGTGCAGCTCCTTCCTCTTTGTTCCTGCTCTCTGCCATGCTCTATCTACTAAGCGATCCCTCCAGTTTTTGGCCTGATCCGGAGGGAGCTCTAATTCCAAAGGAGAAAGAAAGTTCTTTGCTGCAATCAGGTCCAGAAATCTCTGTATCCCATTTTCGGTCGTAATTTTGAGTTTAGCAGGATACTCCACATAAGCCTTTACCCCCTTCTGTTGTAAGGTGCTAACTACCACCAAGACTTTCCTTCTCTGGGCTAACAGCTGCGGGGTGTAATCCTGCTCAAAGTATTGCCTTGTGTCCCCAAATGATGTTTCTTTTTTTGACCAGGTCAATTTTAAAACCTCCTCTTTAACAAGATAGTCCCAAAACGCTATAACTATGGAATGAGGGCGTGCTTTAGGATCTCTGGGCTTTGGTACTAAAGAAAGGTGTGCCTGAATGATATTTAGTGTCCTATCTGTTGGCCAGCCCAGGATTTCCACCAGAAATGAGTCCAGAAAGACAGGCATCGGGCTGGATTCCGTCTCCTCTGGCAATCTGTGGATTTGGATGTTGTTCCATCTATTGCGGTTTTCTAACTCTTCCATCTGGATTTCCAACTGTTGTTCTCTTTTATGCAGGTCTAACAGAGCTGCGTTGTGCACATCTACTGTAGTCGAGCATTCGGTAAGCCCTTCCTCAAGTTGTTTATGTTTAATTATCAGGGTGTTTATTTTTTTCCGATCTTCAGCTGCTCCTGTTTCTAACCTTTCTAGGGTAACGATCATCTTTTGAAGGGTCTCACATAGTTGTTTGGAGGTAACAGTGCAGTCTGGTTCCTCTAAATCCTCCGAGGCTGCTGGATTAGAATGGTGCAGGGCTGCAGCCATGCTAGCTGGTGTATGCTGCGTATAGTCTAATAGCGTTTTGTGCTGTTTAGATTGCTGACTGTTGTTCTTCTCCCTCATTTTATGTCTGGATGCCATCTCTAAGTTGTTCTCCTTTTTTGTAGCTGGATGGGTGAGATTCATGCCGGATGATGACAGATATGATTAAGGTAAGACAGAGCCTCCCAGCTAGGCTGCCATTTAATTGGTGCCCTCACCGGAAGTCGGAAAACCTTTTCCATTTGAAGGAGTAACATTTCCTGGTCGATTCCTTTCTGGATGCCTACACCATGGTGAGGACATCCTCGGAAAGACCCAAAGCCTGGAACTCTAGCTGCTCAGGAACCAGGATGTGAGGTGCAGGGATTGAAGGTCCGGATGGTATACCTTCCCCTGATTGAGTGATATCAGGTCCAGGCATGCTGGAAGCCACTCCGGGGGCCTGCAGCTGAGGTTGAGGAGATCTGGATACCAGAACTGGCGTGGACAGTCTGGGGCTACCAGAATCACCTTCACCTTGTCCCTCCTCACCTTGAGGAGCACCCCGTGGATCAAGGGAAATGGAGGGAATGCATAGAAGAGGACTGGGGTCCACGGCCTCAAGAAGGCATCCCCCTGCAGCGAGCCCTGCTGAGGAGGGCGGGCATAAAACAGCCTCAGATTGGTGTTTTCCCTTGAGGCAAACAGGTCCACCATCAGACTGCCCCAGCGGAAGAACAGGCTGTAAGCTACCTCTGGATGGAGAGACGACTCATGGGATGTCTCGCTTAAGCGGCTGAGAGCATCCACCAGATGGTTTGAGGCTTCTGCCACATGGATGGCTAGGAGATCCGCCTCCAAATGGCTGACGAGGGTCCAGATACGGAGCATCTCTCTACAAAGCACATGGGAGTGCATGCCGCCCTGTTTGTTGAGGTAGTACATGGTCATGGTATTGTCCATCTGGACTTGAACCACTTGACCCTGGAGCTGAGGAGTGAAAGCTGACAGTGCCGGTCTGACTGCTCTGAGCTCCAACAGGTTGATGTGGTATCGGGACTCCTCAGGGGTCCAGAACCCATGGGCCCTGTTGTCCCCCATGTGGGCTCCCCAGCCCATGAGAGAGGCATAGGCCATAAGGACGGCCATTGGTTCGACGTGAACAAACAGGATCCCTTCCTGCAATCAGTCTGGGGCAGTCCACCACTGGAGAGTGTCCCACATCTTCTGGGTTACAGTGATCAGCTGGTCGAAATGACCATGGCATTGAGTCCACTGGGTGGCCAGCTCCCATTGGAGGGGCACATGTGCAACCGGGCCCAACGGACCACTGAGGTGCACGCCGCCATGTAACCCAGAAGGTGCAGAAAGTCCGAGGCAGGGTGCAAGTGCCCAGCCAGAAATTATTGGGCAAAGGAGGAGAGAACCTCCACACCCTGTCCACCAGGAGCCGAGCTCTGGCTTGCGAGAGTCAAGCTCTGCCCCAATGAAGCACATCACCTGGGAAGGCATGAGTTCCGACTTGGCTAGGAGGAAGAGTTGGGAGCAGATCTGGAGGGCCAAGTCCCTGGACCTCTCCACCTCCTGCTGAGTGGAACCTGTTAAGAGCCAATCATCGAGGTAGGGGTAGATGCTGATGGCCCCCCCCCAAATGCCTGAGATGGGCTGCCACCACTGCAATGCATTTGGTGAAGACCTGTGGGGCCGATGACAGGAAGAACCGTATGGCTCGGAACTCGTACAGGTTCCCTTTGACCCTGAAGTGGAGGAACCGCCGATGAGATGGACGGATTGGGATGTGAAAGAATGCATCCTGCGGATCCAGTGAAAAGAACCACATGTTTCGCTCCCAGGATGGTATTATCTGGGACAGAGTGACCATCCAAAAGGTACATGACCTGAGATACTGATTCAGGTCATGCAGATCTAGAACGGGGCGCCAGTCCACCATCCACTTAGGCACCAGGAAGTACCTGGAGATAAAGCCTGGGTCTGCTGGAGGATCCGCCACTGGAGCTACTGCCTCCCTGAGAAGGAGCTGAGCAATGTCGTCTCGAAGAGCCGACTGAGTCTGGATGGATACTCTTTTCTCCCGAGGGGTGTGGGCTCAGCTTGGAGGATACTGCTCGACTTCCAGAGGCAGTCCCTGGCCGACCACTTCGAGAACCCACCTATCTGTGGAAATAGCGGACCAGGCAGAAAGGAAGTGGCGGAGACGGCCCCCAAGGGGGGACCCAGAGCTGGTGTGACGGGAGAGTGGGAGGCAGCCCCCGCCCAGTCACTGAGCAGGCTTGGAGGAGGAGAATCCAGGACCCGAACCTCAGCCTCCTTTACACACCTGGGAGGGCACAGGCTTGGGCCGGGGGCGCCAAGCTTGAGCCTGCTGGTGCTTTTGCTGCTGCCCTCCTTGAACCGAGGATTGCTGTACCACAGGGGAAGAGTGCCAAAAAGGCTTCTTCTTCTGCGGGTTCTTACCCAAGGAACCCTTAGCAGAAGTAGCGTCAAAGGTGGCACTGGACTGCTCAATTCGCTGAAGGTGAACAGCCACACCCAGGCCAAAAAGATTGGTGCCCAGGAAAGGCACATCAGCTAGTTTGTGCTGAGTATCTGCCAGAAAGGAGGAGAGTATCAGCCAAGCCCTGCGACGAGAGGTAACCGCGGCTGCCATTGAACAGGCACAAGAATCCCCAATGTCTAGGGCTGTCTGAAGCTGCTGTTTGGCAACAGCTCGGCCCTGATCCCGGACCTGCTTGACCGTGGTCTGCATGTCCGTGGGGAGGTGTGGGAGGACTTCATCCAAAGACCCCAGGAGGACATGGGAGAAGTGTGCGATGATGACGGCCGAACCTGCCTGATGAAGGCCTAAAGAAGAGGCCACCTAGCCCTTCCTGGCTGAATGATCCAAGAGTTTGAACTCTTTCTTGGGAGGTCAGTCCGTTCCTGCAGAAAGTACAGTTACGTAAGAACTTACCGTAACAGTAGATCTTCGAGAGGAGCTCTTGCAGCAGGCTATAACAATTAGGACTATGCCGCAGGCACAAGGACCACACGGAAAAAACTTCTGCCAGCAATACCAGCGGGGGACCGCCCCCAACGCCGGCCCCGCCCCGTCGGGCAGGGTACAAGAAGAGGCGGACCCAGCTCCACCTCAGTTCTCCTGCCAGTACCCAGCAGAAGGCCTGACAAGAGAAGGAGGCAAAGCCTACCATCAATAAGAAAAGAAAATAGACCTGCACACTCTGAGGGGGAAGGCAGGAGGGAAAACAGTACCTGCTGCAAGAGCTCCTCTCGAAGATCTACTGTTACGGTAAGTTCTTACGTAACTGTACTATCTTACTTCGAGATAGAGCTCTTGCAGCAGCTATAACAATTAGGACTGAGTCCCAAGCAGTCCCATAGTAAAGAGGTAGCCGACCCCGGGAGGAGGAATATGCTGACTCCAGAGACCTTCAGGACAAGAGTCCTTGCAAAACCACTAGGCCGAAGCCAGCACGGCATCTGGAGACGATATCCAAGCTGTAATGCTTGACAAAGGTATGCACCGAATTCCAGGTCGCGGCCGCACAGATGTCCTGAATGGCGACATTCTGCATCGCGGCAAAAGAAGCTGACACTTCCCTGGTGGAATGACCCCTAACCAGACCCGGCAGGGGTTTCTTGTGATGCTCGTAGCAAAACAAGACGCAATGGACTATCCATTTGGAGATAGTCTGCTTGGACACCGGTTGACCCAAGCGTTGTGGAGCAAAAGCCACAAAGAGTTCCTCCGATTTACGGTGTTGAACCATTCTATTGAGGTAATACCTCAGGGACCTGTGGACATCCAATGTGTGGAGACGAGCCTCCCCTCTATTGGAAGGGGAAGGAAAATAAAATGGAAGATCAACCGACTGGTTGAGGGTCAATTCCGAGACCACTTTGGGAAGAAACTTAGGATTAGTTCTGAGGGAAACCCTTTCCCTGTGAAAAACCAAATAGGGCTCTTTACACATTAGAGCCTGCAGCTTGGAAACTCTTCGAGCGGAAGTAACAGCAACCAGAAAACAAACTTTCCAAGACATGTATCGCAGCTCACAACTCGCTCCGGGTTCAAAAGGGGGAAGGGTGAGTTTCTCCAACACAAAAAGGAGGTCCCAGGGTGGGACAGGATCCCTGATGGGAGGTCTCATGTGAAGAATCCCCCTAAGGAACGCGCGGGCCACTTCCAACTGGGCCAATGCTCTCCCTCCCACGACAGCATGATAGGCCGAGATCGCCCACATGTGCACCTTGATAGAGAAATAGCTCAGGCCTTTCTCGTACAAGGAGAGGAGATACTGCAAAGCGGAGTTCACAGAGCAGGTGACCGGGTCTAAATGCTGTGGCAAGGCCCAAAGACAGAAACGCTTCCACTTCATAGCGTAAGTGGAGCAAGTAGAGGGCTTTCTTGCGGACGCTAAGACCTCAGCCACTTCCGGGGAAACCCTGTATCTGTTCCTAGCTACGTCTGGAGGAGCCAAGCATGAAGGTGCAGGGATCTGAGATCTGGGTGAACCAGAGAACCCTGATCCTGGGACAGCAGTTGCGAGCAAATGGGCAGTGGGATTGGAGGTTCCTGGGACAACCGCTGCAGGAGTGGGAACCAAATCTGTCGGGGCCAATTGGGGGCCACAAGAATCATGCGTACCCCCTCTGCCTGCAGTTTGAGCAGAACCCTTTGGATGAGAGGGAAGGGTGGAAAGGCATAAAGAAACCTACCTGCCCAACAAAGGGACAACGCGTCTGGCCAAAAAACGCCAGGCGCGTGCTCTCGCGAGCAAAATCGTGGCAGTTTGGCGTTGTGGTGGCCGCAAGAGATCTAGCTTAGGAAGGCCCCACCTTCCGAGAAGAGCTGATCCATTACTGTTGAAGCAATTCCCATTAGATAGCTCTGGCCACGACCTGCTGAGGTCGCCGGCCAGCGGTTTAGGATTCCTGGAACGTGCATAGCCGACAGATGAATGCCCCGTTCCAGTGCCCAGTACCAGACTCTCATCGCCTCCCGGCAAAGAGGATATGAATGGGTGCCTCCTTGCTTGTTGATGTAAAAGACAACCACCATGTTGTCCGTCTGAACCAGAAGAGAGCCGGGTACCAGGTCCTCTTGAAACGCCTGAAGAGCATAGAGGACCGCTCGCATTTCCCGGACATTGATGTGGAGGGACTGTTCCTCGGGTGACCAAACCCCTTGCGTTCGGTGAACACCGAGATGAGCCCCCCAACCCAGGTCTGATGCATCCATCATTAGAGTCTGACCTGGAGGCTCCAGACGAAAGCTGACCCCTTTCTCCAGATTGCTGGGGTCCACCCACCAAAGCAACGTTCTCCTGACTGGCTCCGAGATCCTAACTAAGGCGTCCAGGTCGTTGTAGCATTGATCCCACTGCACCCTGAGCATCCATTGTGGTATTCTCATGTGGAGGCGGGCCAAAGGTGTTACTGGGATGGCTGCCGCCATATGCCCCAGTAGACTGAGGAAGTTCCGAGCTGGAACTCGAGGCGCTATGGAGATCCATTCGGCCAAACTTCGGAGGCGAATTCCCCTGTCCTGTGGGAGAAAAGTCATGCCCTGGATGGAGTCCAGAGTCGCTCCAATGAAGCGAGGGTTTGGCTGGGCTCTGGGGATGACTTTTTCAAGTTCAGGGTGATCCCCAGCTCTCGGAATAGAGTATAGGCATCTTCCAGAGAGCGTAAGAGGCCGTCCCTTGACGGAGCTGTGAGAAGCCAGTCATCGAGGTAAGGGAAAACATAATGGCCTGATCGCCTTACTGCCGCAGCTACCACTGCTAGGCATTTGGTGAAGACTCACGGAGCGGAAGAGAGGCCTAACAGGAGCACCCGGAATTGATAATGCTCCCCTAGGAAGTGGAACCTCAAAAACTTCCTGTGGGGAGGAAAGACCCCGATATGCATGTATGCATCCTGCATGTCGAAAGAACAGAGCCAATCCCCTTGGTGCAGCAGAGGGAGGAGACCCCGAAGAGTCACCATCCTGAACTTTTTGTACTCTATAAAGAGATTTAGAGGATGAAGATCCAGAATGGGACGAAGGCCCCCCGGCTTTTTTGGGACCAGAAAAAAGTGGGAGTAGAACCCTTGACCCCACTGCTCCATGGGAACTCTTTCTATTGCTCTCTTTTGCAGGAGGGCCTGAATTTCTCCTTCCAAGAGTGGAATGTGAGAAGGAGGATAACTGGAGAGCTTTGGCGGAGTACGTGGAGGGAACTCTGAACTCCAACGTGTGTCCTCTCTGAATAACATCCAAGATTCATTGATCTGTGGTAACAGAGCTCCACCCTTCGAGATGAAGGGAGAAGCGGCCCCCAGCCGGTTCCCCCTGGACGTCTGACCATGGGGGGGGCCAGAAGGGAGTCATTGGGCAGAACCGGAGGTGGGGAGAGAGGCCTGGGAGGACTTGGGCCCACGGGCGGAAGATCCACCAGACTGCTGGTTTCCAGATCTCCAGTGGAAGCCACCTCTCTGCCCCTGCTGGGAACCTTGGGCTGAAGTCGGATTGCCTGAGGACTTGCGAAAAAGCCGACGGTGATGGGGACGTCGCTGGTCGCCACGGTACATCTGGCGGACCGACCAGATCGACTTACCCGATTCCTGAAGACGGGAGATCAAGGCCTCCGTCTCCTGCCCAAACAAAATGGTACCCTGAAACGGCAGGTCCCAGATACCAGACTGCAGATCCTGGTGAAAGCCCGAAAGCCTCAACCAGGCATGGCACCTGAGACAAATCCCAGAGGCGGCCGCTCTGGCTGCCGTATCTGCAGTATCATACGAGGCCCTCAGAACATGAGTGCCTACGTCTGAGCCCGACTGTAAGAGGGCCAGGAGCTCTGTCATCTTGTCAGAGTCTGGCATGTCCTGTGCCAGCTCAAGACTCCGTTCCCACAACGCATTCTGGAACTGCACCATATGCGTGAGGAAGTTCAGGGATCAAATGGAGCAGGTGGAAGCAGCGTAAACTTTCTTGCCCACCTGATCCAGGTAACGGGACTCCAAGTCGGGAGGCTGGGAGCTGAGGTGCCGCGGCTGTCGAGACTTGTCATGAGCAGCCGTGATCACAGTGGAATCTGCCTGAGGGTGTTCCGCCAAGAAGGGTTCAGCCCTCGGAGCCTTGTAAAGCCTGTCCGACTTTTTGGGAACCGCCGGGATGGAGGCTGGGCGCAGCCAGGTGGATCTAGTCAGGTCCTGAAAAGTATCCACCAGAGGAGGAATGACCAAAGACTTTGGCTCCTTCTGCCTCAGGTACTTGGCCAATCTCCGGCGTTCCGGGTCCAGGTCTTCCGTGTCCCACTCATTGGAAGCCTGGATATGCCTCATGACATCCATGAACGTGGGATCGTCTGGAGGCGAGCGAGGCATGTCCTTCTCCTCAGGGGAGAGCTTGAGGCTGAGGGAAGACAAAGAGGATGACGAGGAAGAGGAGGACCGACTATCCGACTTAGAGTAGTCTGGTTCTGCCTCATGTCCATGCCTATGCTGGTATGACAGGGGACCGGCGATGGTCCGAACCCGGCAGCGGAGGCGATGACCCGGCGTCGGTCAGAGACCCGACGCCGGGAACCGTCCCGCTGAGCCTGAGAGGAGCTCGAGCACGAGACGGACCGCGTCAGTCAGTCGGAACCAAATAGCGATGTCGGTGGTCCTCGGATCGGGAGCGGGAACGAGCCCTAGATGGGGGTGAAAAACCGCGCTCCGGGGACCTCAAAGGAGAGGTCTCGCCCTCTGGCTGTGGTTCACCAGCAGGATCCGGTACCAGTGTCTGGGCCGGCAACAGGGTGGTACGCTTGTGAACCTGCCCGCACCAAAACGAAAAAAGCTGTTTAAGCTCGTACAGGAGAAAATTTCAGTCGCCCGCTGCAGGAAAGGAGTCTCTGCGTGGTGGGTCGCAGCTGCGAGCTCTCCTGATGGCGCGGGAGGACTTGGGCGGAGGGGCGTCGGCAGGACGGCCGACCCCAGGTCCTTGCCCCTTCAACCAGCGTCGGTACGCGACCGATGGCCAGGGGTAGCGACAGAGGCGCCCGGAGGAGTCCTTAAGCTCCGGAGGCGCACCTTTAGCAAGGCGGCGCCCGGTGCCGTGGTCAGTGGGGCCCGAAGCAGGTACTGCCACGGACTTGGTGATGACTCTGGTGAGTCACCTTGCAGCTGGCTGCTCCCCGACGGGCCGCGGCTTAGCCTGAGGCAGCGGCGACTCACCCGAGCCGAAGGATGGGCTCCTTCGGAGAAGGTCGCGACCATGAGGCCGGACCAAGACCGGACTGGTGCCAGGACCGACACGCTCTTTACTATGACGCTTTTTCTCCTTCTTCTTCCCCTCGGACGAGTGCAGGTCCATCTTCTTCTCTAAAAGGTAGGCCTTCAGGCGTCGGATGCGAGTCCGGCTTGTAAAAGCCTTGCAGTCGGCGCAGTTAGTGGTGTCGTGGTCCGGGCCCAGGCAGAAAACGCACCGTCGATGACAGTCTTTGGCGGGAATTTGCCGCCTGCACTCGCACTTGTTGAGGTGTTCTGAGGAAACAGACTCCCAGGAAGACATCGAACCCGCAGGAAGGAATTTCGGTACTGACGTCGGTACGCAGGGCGGTAAACACCGAGGCAAAGTACGACGGACACTGGAAAAACCGAGCCCACTAGCGGAAACCATACAGGCGTCGGTCGTGGTGAAGAAAAAAACGGTAAAACCGTCGAAAAAAAACTTTCTTGTAGATCCTTTTCTCGCTGGTGAATCGCAGGCAGCAGCTATTCACGTGCATTGGTACACGGCGGGAAAGAACTGAGGTGGAGCTGGGTCCGCCCCTCTTGTACCCTGACCGACGTCAGGGGCGGGGCAGGCAGTGAGGGCGGTCCCCCGCTGGTATTGCTGGCAGACATTTTTTTCCCGTGTGGTCCTAGTGCCTGCAGCATAGTCCTAATTGTTATAGCCTGCTGCAAGAGCTCTATCTCGAAGTAAGATCCGCCAGTACACCTGAACAGAGAGACGGTCACTGGATCTTGGTGAAGGGTGCTTCTCAGAACCCTGGGCGGACCCGATGGGCACTGCATACTATGGCTGGTCAAGAGGGCAGATGGAGCTGGACAACAGGCAGGGCACTGCCTGAGTTGTAATGCTGGGCCAACAATGGCCTCGGCCACAGGAAAGGCCTCCGTCAGGGTATCCCCTCTCTTGAGGATGTCCGTGAGAGGGTAATCCGCCTTTTTCTGGATTGGCTACGGGGCATCCCTGTGGACTCAGAGATGAGGTGAAGAATGCCCTGGAAGGATGAAGGACCTTTCTCCATCTCTAACCCACCGGCCGATTCGTCATCCTCGGGATGAGAATGTAGGCTGGTTACATCCAAATCCGAGGAATCTGGATTCAGCGGTCGACCACCCAGGTCACCCTCGACCTGCCGAGGGCGGTGCGGGGTGACAGTGACCATAAGATGCCGGGGAAGCCTAGTGTTTGGCCTGTCTTCCTTAGAAGGAGCCCCTCCCATAGGCTGCTTGGGAGGTGGTTCCACCACTATCGGTGAAGGGACCAGTTTAGGCGAACCTGCGGTTTCGGCCGGTTCCCGAGGGGACTGAATTGATTGGCTCCAAGGAGCTGGGGGCTGGCCTATGAGGCGAAAGCTATGTAATGGCCAGGGCAGAAGCCAGAATCCGCTTGTGCCCGGTCAAAATCAGCTGTTGCCACATGAGGCCCTCGTAGCACCGCCGGAGTTTCTGCCAGAGCCTCTCCTCATCCGAGGAGGATGAGGACAACCGATGGCATCACCTCTTTTTAGAGTGCTTGTGATGCTTCCTCTGCCTTTTGGTTGAGTGGGTCCTGGACCTCGATCGAGATCAGACAAGCCAACTCAGTCGCTCAGGAGTCACCAGCAGGACCGGTGATTTCCCAGGATCAGAGAACACTTCCTCGATGGGATTTCCAGTGGGCTGGGTCTCCTCATCGGGGAAAGTAAGGACCAGAGTCCAATCCAGAGTCTCGTCGACCAGAGTCGGCGACAAGGGTCGATGACGATTTCAACATCGTTAATCGACACTTCGGTCGACTGGCCAGACGGCAAAGTTGAGAAGCCAGTGGCTGAAGAGGCAATTTCAAGCAAAGCCGAGACTGCTGGTCCCTGGGACCAAGATCTCTCCCGATCCCAAGAACATCTTCGCTGAGATGAAGACGATACCGGGTCCTTTTTCCACTTATGGGACAGAGAGGAGTGCGTGCCCGCAGGACTCTTCCCCCTTAGTCAGGAGAGACTGGCACAACTCTCGGAAAGATTCTGCGGCCCGAGCCACTTCCTCCTCGAAGGCTTGCATGCATTCCAATTGCTCGGCGGATCCCGTGGCCATGGAAACCACCCGAGTCTCCTTAGATTTCACTGGAGGGTTCCGCTTCTCCGGCCTCCCCAACTTCAGGCGTGCAAGACAGTCGTCGAGGACATTAGGATGAAAAGCGAGACAAAAATCGCACTTCGAGGTGTCATGGTCGACACCAAGGCAATAGACGCACATGGTGTGGGGATCGGTGCTCGACATCTTCTGGCCACATGATCACCGGGAAAATCTGGGGAAAAACCTGTTTTCCATAATCGAAGGTAAGTAGTCACGATCGCTAATGCAAACTAGACGAAGTATCGGAATAACAGAAGGTTTTGAAGCCAGGGCCTACAAAATGCAGGAGCACGAAGGAGGCAACCTGAATCTTCCAGCAGAAAGGAAGATCTGGCGTCATGGGGCGGAGCTGAGGGTTATACCACCCAGATGGGTGGGAGGAGCCAGCTTGAAGACTTCCAGCAAGATTTAAAGTGGAAAGAGACATGCCAAAGAGCGTGGATGAACAACATATGCAAGATCCTAGGAGTTAAACTTTTATGTGCCTCAATTTAGGAAGTGAAGGGATTGTATTTTGACTCTGTGGAGTCAAGAGCTCGATTCCCTTCCATTTCCTGGTCCTCAGCACTGCCCCCACGCTACAACATTTTGTAACATATGTATATGGAAAGGGCAGAGGCATGCTCCATAGAAAGCAATGGAGCTGTTTTTTTAACTTCCTTTTTTACAGTGTAGATTACCATTCCGAACAAATCAAGGCCACTGCTTGAAGCACATAAAATTTTAACTGTTGGCAGCATATGAACTTTGGGCAAGTAAGGGTCCTTCAGGGTTTCTGGGGGGAGTACCACAAAAGGCACTCTTTAAAACCAAAATTAATTGCTGAAAAGTTTTTTGTTTTTTTTTATACTTTAGCTTTATTGACTCTTATCACATTCCATACAAATCAATCTTTTCTGTATCACCATGTGCAATTCCATATATCAATACATACATTCAGCACTTAAGACATATTACTAAGAACAACAGTTCTACTCTATTCAAGTTAAAAAATACAAGGTTAAGCTTCAGCCTAGATTCAGTTTACTTGATATCACCAATCATATTTAGGATTAGGTAACTTAGAAACTAGTTCTTTTCCATTTTCATTATATTATTTTGTATTTCATTGGTCTGTTAGCCAGTTTCCGAAGCCCTCTAACTATTATTCTTTCTTTCTTTACAGGCATCATATATAGTCACAGACTACCCAGAGCTTCCTTTTCATTTCAACTGTGGGCCCTTCCCTTATCTTCTCTTCCTATCCAGAAGAGGGGTTAAAATGGGTGAGACGGCAGCAAAGAATCCCCATCATCTCCTTAGCACACTCTCCAACTCTGATTCAATAACTTAATACCCCTAACCTTCTTTTAATTGCATATTTCCTTCTCTATTTTACTTTTCCCCTTATAAAAATTCAGGGCTCTCCATTCCCTTCACTGTTACTCCAGGACAACTCCCATCTATTCCATCTATTTTCGAACTGTAGGCGATTTTGTCTGAGTGAGTAGGTGACCCTCTCAAGTGTTTTTAACCCCTCGACTAACTCTTTCCACTCATCCCATGTAGGGGCATTTGGGACAAACCATCTTCTGGTTATTGCCTTCCCCGCTGCAGCAATCAGTATGTTCCAGAGATACTTTGCTTCCCTTCCCTTAAGATTTTCAGGGTGTAACCCTAAAATCATATGTTCGGGTCCCAGTGGAGACTCTATACCCAACATTTCTCCTAAGTACTTTTGTATTTTCGTCCAGGATCCCTTTAACTCCGGGCATTGCCAAAAAATATGCGTCAAATTAGCCACCTCCGCATTGCAGTTTCTCCAACAACAAGTGGGAATAGATTTGTGCCACCCAACTGACAGATAGGGAGCCCTAAAGAAACGTACCCTTAACTTCCATAAAAATTCCCTCCACCCCGGAGATGATGATGTACTCCACGTATTTTTCCACACTCTCATCCAATCTTTAGTACTTAGTGTAATCCCCAGTTCTCATTCCCATTTCACTTTAATATATTCTGTTGTGTATTGGAGATCCTTTACACAGTTTTGATATAAAATAGAGATAGCGTTTTCTCCCCTACTCGAACTCCAAATTACTTCAAATGTGTTCGGTATTGGAGAACCACACCCTTTTTTAATTGAGATATTCATTTCTGTTGCTATATAATCTCTCATCTGATAATAGTAAAGTAAAGTAACTCTCCCTCTTTCCAACCAAATTTAGTCTGCGCTTCCCCAAACGAAATAACCTGGTCTCATCTGAGGAGCTGCCATGGAGCTACATAGCCCTGTCTCTCCTGTTTTTTATACCATGGGTCTGTAGTCGCCCTATTCTTCTCCGTAGTTATGGACCACCAGGTGTATTTCCACAGGTAAACCCTGGATAGTCCTCTCATAAGTCCTTGCCTATAGCCTTGTATAGCCGTCTCCGTCCCCAGATAAGGCGTTTGTCCCCACTTGGCCCCGATTTAATGTCGTGCACTGTGCCAGTAGAGAGGGAGACAGGCCTACAGCTAAGTCCAACTCCTTCCATCTGGCCCAGTAACCTGAGTGTTATAATAGCAAGACTAGTCTTGTCTGAGTTGCAATCCAATATCCCACCAAAAGGGGGACAGCCAGCCCTCCTGCATCTTTGGCTAGGTATAGGGTTTGCTTTCTAATCCTAGGCTTTCTGGCTGACCAGATGAAATTCCCTATAATTTTTTGCCATTCTCCTATCTGCTTAAGTGATACTGGAGCGGGTACACATTGAAATAAAAATAAAAAACGTGGCAGTACATTCATTTTTATTGCTTGTACCCTTGCCGAAATGGAGACTGGTAAGAGTCTCCACCTTCTCATATCCTCCTGTATCTGTTTCACCATTGGTGGATAATTTAGCTGAACTAGCTGAGTAGTTGTCATAGCTAATCTTACACCCAAGTATTTCATATGCGGCAACTCCCATTTCATAGGATACCTTGCTTTAAGCTCAGAGGTTGGTTGGAAATAAAGCTTCAGTACCTCTGTTTTATTTTCATTGAGGGTGTAACCGGAAAGGGTTGAAAACACCCTTAAGTGTTGAAATAAGTTTGGCAACGAAGATTCTGGTTGGGTTAAATACAGCAGGATGTCGTCTGCATGCAAAGCTAAATTTTGCTGGGTCTCCCCTATTTGTACACCCTGTATATCCTGATTTTCCCGAAGCCCCTGGGCCAAGGGTTCCAGGTATAGTGTAAATAAAAGTGGGGAAAGGGGGCATCCCTGTCTCGTTCCTCTTTCCAGTGTAAATACACCGGAATGATGTCCATTCACTCTTACGTATGCCTTGGGGGTAGCATATATCTTTGTAATCAGGGCCACAAACTGTGCCGGAAAGCCAAACCGCCCAAGCACCGCCTGAAGAAAGGTCCACAAGACTTTATCAAACGCCTTCTCGGCGCCTAAGCTGAGAAGGATGGCAGGCTGCTTAGTGCGGTTAAGATGGTCTAAAACATGAGCAGTCCTTCTTAGATTGTCCTGGGCTTGCCTACCCAGTATAAACCCCATCTGATCTGCTTGTATTAACTTTGGTAAAATTTGTTGTATTCTACGGGATATTATTGCCATAAATAGCTTATAATCTGTGTTAAGAAGAGAGCTAGGTCGATAAGAAGGGCACAATCTAGGGTCCTTACCCTCCTTGGGTATTACTAAGATGACCGCCTGTGACCAGGATTCTGGAGGGCAAGTTTCTGATGTAAGGGTTTCATTGAATACTTTTAACAATAGTGGGGTCAGCTGCTCCTGAAAGTGTTTATACATCTCAGCGGGGTATCCGTCTGTCCCTGGACATTTATTTGCTCTAAGTCTGACTATCTCCTGTCTCAATTCTTCACTGGATACCTGATTCATGAGTTGGCTTTGTGCCGATTCTGCGATTGTGGGGAAGGTGATCTTCTTCAAATATTGATCCACACTTAGCTCCTCTATGGGTGGAGGGGCCTTGTAGAGTTCTCTGTAATAGGATTTAAAAGTGTCTGCTATATCCGGTGCAGTTTGCTTAATATCCTTACTTTGTGGGTGTTCTACTTCAGCTATATGAGCCTTTGCTCTTTGGTTACGTAACCTAGCTGCTAGGATTCTAGTTGCCCTGGGGCCCCCTTCATAATATTTTTGTTTGATGTATAGCAGTTTCTGTTCGAGATGGTATTCCAGCTCACCATTTAATTCTTTCTTTAGTTTATTTAATCTTTGAAACACCTTTTTATTGTATTTCTCTTTTAATTTTGTTTCTCAAGCGTCTATTTAATTTCTCAGGGATTCTACCCTTCTCTCCCTCTGTTTCTTTTTATATGCCGCTATGGATATCAATTTTCCCCTCACTATGGCTTTTATCGTGTCCCATAGGAGTGCTGAGGTTATATCTGGGGATGCGTTTTCTTCTATGGCTTGTCTGATGGCGTCGTTCACCTGCTGCTTAACCCCCTCGTCCTGTAACAGGGAGACATTTAGTCTCCAGAACGTTTTTTTCTGAAAACCACCCAGGTCTACCTGAAGGAATAATGGGGCGTGGTCTGAGATCATCATATTCCCCATCCAGCTATCTTTTACTTTAGCCATCAGTTCCTTTGGCAGTAAAAAGTAATCTAACCTCGAGAAAGTCTTGTGTGGGGTGAGAAAAAAGTGTAATTCTTTTGTTTAGGGTGTCCTGCTCTCCAGGCATCCATGTACCCTATTTCCCCTAGGAGTTGCACTAATTTCTTTGCGACCCCTCTCTCCCTTTGCCCATTCGGTGCCGTGCTGTCCACCTTTGGATCAAATGTTATGTTTAAATCTCCCCCTAAAATAACTTGCCCCTTAGCCCATTCCTGCAATTTCAACAAAATATTTCTGTAGGTTTGAAAATTTGTGTTAGGCAGAGCATATACTGAAGCCGTTAGGATTTTCCCGATATTTGCCCTTCAAAAACACATATCTCCCCTCTCTGTCAGCATGCTTGTCTGTTACTTCAAATATTGTTTTCTTTGGTATTAATATTGAGACTCCTCTTCTTCTTCCCCGCCCATAAGATGCACTAACCTCGTAATTAAAACCCATTTTCCCCAGTTTGGAATGCTCTAGAGGGGAGAGATGCGTTTCCTGCATCAGAATAAAGTCAGGTTTCTCTTTTCTGAACCACGCTAATACTTTGCTCCTCTTGACCGGGTTCGTCAGCCCATTGACATTGATCGAACATATTACAGTAGTGTTATCCATTCTTATATCTTTTCCTGTTTCTCAATCTAGTATCAACTCCTTTATCCTTATTCCGTCGTGCTCTCTCATACAATGTTCTGAACCAGCAGTTTAGACAAGTCACTTTCATTCTGACATCATTTCCATGCCAATTAGGCTCACCCAGCTTTAAAGCGAACCCTAAACAGATATAAAGCGCAAACAGGATGCCTGTAACCCATTTTCTATGCATTTTCCCTTGTGGCCTCTCATGCCTCGTTCTAGACCAGCAGGATACAGCTAGTCTCTTCTTTCCAAAAATATCCTTATCCCTCTTAGGCTTACTTAATGCTAAAAAAAACCCTGAACAAATAAATAATGCTAACTGGGGTACATCTTAACCTGGATACCCCTTTAAACATTTTCAATCTAACACTAAAACTACTACTGAATTTGACTAAGTAACTAACTTTTGTTTTAACTTTTTAAACAAGTTCTTTGCTTCCAAGGTAGGGGCTCCCAACACTGTGGTGCCCTTATTCCGCCTTTTTCTAGCTCGAGGTTTGGGCAGCTACGAGGGATATTCGTCTCCTATACTTCGAGATCCCCCTCGCAAGACAGCCAAAGCTTGCGGTGGCTTCTTTATTATGTAATCCGACCACGTATGAGTGTTTGGTACACAATAAACTGAATTATACCCGTACTCCACCTCCCACCTCACTCTTCTCCTTTTTTTTTTTGATTGCTATATGACCCCCCCCCGTAACCTCTTACGTTTCCCCTCTTATTCACCTTGGTTTTTCTCTCAAAACAGACTAAGGCTCTCTAAGACCCGCCTCCACTTCAGCCATAATTATTCCCACTGTAATACTCTCACCGTTTCTAATTCACTATTGCCCTCCCCAAACCTCCCACGCCCCTCAGTTCGCTCCTCCACTCCCCTCCTCCAAACTCAGGCCTCTCCTTGAAGTCTACCCTCCAGTCACCCCGCCCCCCTCATTCGCCGATGCCACACTCCGCTCTCCCCCCTGTCCCACAGAAAGAAGGAGATGCAGGAGCACTTCGATTCCCCTCTACAAACCCCCCGCTAACCCTGGCAAAAATAGGAGGTATTCAAGATCTCATATTCTGAACATGTTTCCGGGGGAAAAGACAGAACACATATGGGTAAAGGGGAATGGGTTCGAATGCAGACTCAACACAAAGGACCAAACTACAGCAGGGAGGGAACAAGGAGGGCAAGGGGGAGACAAACCAGGGAATATATGTTTTTAATCAGGTTCATCCAAGGTGCAGTCATCCATGCAGCCTGACAGATCCCCAGGCTCATTTGGCATTACGAATACAAACTTTGGCAGTCCCGTGATGTTCATCTGCTATTCTCTACCAGTTCAGGGCTACTTCGCAGTACACCTTTCTTCATCATGGCCCTTATCTTCTCGAACGACTCCAGGAGTAATTTTGGTGAAGTTCCCCTCTGCTGTATCTCCGATTGGAACCAGTCCGAAAAGAATAACTGAATCCTGCCGATTCGATCCACATCTTCCACCGCCAGCTTAATTCCTCTCTGCTTCATGGCTTCCAGGGCTTTGTACGGTGAGCCATATGTTTGCGTGCCTTCCTGCCAAAAGATCCTTAATGTAGCCGGGAAGGGGGTCTGAAAACGTATCCCCTTCTCTCTCAGAGCTCGCAGCATCGGGGGTATATTGTTGCCTGGCCTGCTGTATCTCCATGGGGTAGTCGTGATCCAGCGTTATTTTCGGCGTGAGGTATGTAAGCTCTTTCTCTGCCCACGCTCTGCTAAGGATATCTTCTTTGGTTTGGTAACTCGCCACTAAAAAGATTATCGAGCGCGGGCGTGCTTTTGGATCCTGCGGCCTTGCACCCAGCACTCTGTGTGCCCTCTCAATCTTTAAATCGTAATTCGGAGGCAGCTCTAAAATGTCCCAAAGTAAATTTTCGATGAAGGCTGTTACCGGGGTCATCTCAGCACCCTCCGCTAGGCCGTAAAGCCTCAAGTTGTATCTTCGGGATCTGCTTTCCAGATCTATTGACTTAGCCTGTAATGCCATCGATTGTTGTAATAAGGCATTAACCGCTTGGCCCAGGCTGGCATTTACCTCTTCTACCCCCGCTATTCTAGTTTCTGCTTCCTTAAGTCTCTGGTCTATCTTCGATAGTTGTGTGGATAACCACCGAAGGTCTTTCTTCATTTCTAGTCGAGAGGCCCTTATTTCCTTTAAAATCATTTCAAAGCGTGACAGAGTCAGTTTATCTTGCTCCCCGTCAGTGTCATAGTCTGACCCTCGCATGCTGTTTGGCGAGCAGCTCCTACTGCGCGGCCTATGTCCCTCTGCACTAGGCTCTACTTCTGTCGGCTTCTTCGACAATCCGACCTTCGACGGACCCTGTTTATCTCTTTTGCAAGGATTCTTCGACATGATTGAGGGTTTTTCTTTCAATTAATGCCGTCCAAGTGGGGGTTTTAAACTTTATTTCTGCAAGCGAGGTGGAGAGCGTTCACGATGTGCTGTCTAGGGGTCCGTGGAGGAACCGGAAGTCTGCTGAAAAGTTTTGAGGGACAAAATACAACTGAAAACATAGAGTTCACCACTAACATAGATGGAACACCCCAAGATCCCTTAATAACAGCTAAACTGCTAAATTCTTAGTTTTGCACTTTACCATATGTGAAACTCCCTAAAATGGATGACATGGAAAACAAATCAGAACAACTGATCAAAGAAGTAACCCTCGAAAATGGACTCTCTTTTCATTTCAGAACCATTCAAAATGTAGAAGTTACAAAAGAAATAAAAAAGTAGAACTCAAATCAATCTCCCAGTCTGGATAGTATAGAAGGTGAATTTCTGAAGATGGTCACTGATTACCTCCACACTCCAATCTGCAAATTGTTTAACAGAAGTCTGAAGGAAGGAAAGTTTTCCTTGGAAGCATGCCAACGTTACTCCAATTTATAAAGGGGGGGGGAACCAACTGACCCATCACATTACTGTCCAATAGCCCTTTTATCAATCATGTTGAAAGTGTCCGAGAGGCTTGTATACAGCCAGTTGACAGAATAACTAGAAAAATATAATCTGTTGTCAACACACCAATGGAGATTTAGGGTGGGAAGGTTCAAGTCCACTGCTCTTGCGGACTTTGTAAGAGAAGCTGACACAGCATTGGATGCTGGGAAGTCCATGGAAGTGGTTTATGCAGACCTTGCAAAAGCTTCTGATATGGTTGACCATGAAATTTTATTGAACAATCGTGAAAGTCTAGGGATGAACAATGAGCCCAACAGATGGTTCAAACCCTACCTGTTTAATCGTAAACAATCAGTGTGTATAAACAACATCTTGTCCGAGCTGAGGTATCTGTCCAGGGGGGTGCCACAAGGCTCAGTTTTGGCATCACTTATGTTTTTGATCTATGTTAATGACCTCCCTGGACAGATATCCCATTAGACAATAAAACTGTATGCTGACGACACAGTATTAGTATCTAAGGCAAATGACCATATACAAATGACAAAAATTCTTCAGTCTGATTTCTGTACCCCACAAACCTGGTTCATTAAAGCTAAAATGATTTTTAGTGCTTTAGTTAGAATACAGTAAAAGATAAAACAGAGCCGATATCAAATATAACAATGTTAGAAGGTATAACAGTTAAAAATACAAAAACATGCAAGTACCTAGAAGTTGAACTTTATTTATTTAGTTTTTGTTTACCGGGTAAGTACCATAGCCAAGACATGACTATTTTCAGGCACGACCCGGGAGATTAAAATACCTAGGGATAATCAGGGAAATACATACATTTTGAATTCAGAGAAAGCAACAATGATACAAAGCAAATCAAGATTTCACAAATTGCAGGTGTAAGTGACAAAATAGGTCGGAGTGCATAGACAGCAACATACATTTTGTGACTAATCACTCTTAGCTAGCAAACAACTGGGTTAAGAGCAGCTTGAAACAAATACAAAATACAGCGTAAGTTCTTATAAGTCTGACTAGATGGGCTAAGCAGACATCAGTTTGTAGCAATTGGGGAAGTGAGAGAGAGAAAGTCTGAAAGCAGATTCAGGGGGGTTTGAAGCAGGCACAGGAGACCTGGCTAAAGAGAAAGGAGCGACAACTCCTTTTAAACTGGGCATGATTAGGGGCTAAGCGAACATCAAGAGGCAGGGAGTTCCAGAGTTTGGCAGCCGAGTGAGAAAAGGCAAGGGTTCCTTTGTTAGATTTACATCTATGTATTAGCAGCAGCACTTTTATCAGATAAGCAGAGGCCATGGGAGGAGGGCAAAGAAGTTAGTAGGGAGGCCAGCGAGACTGGGATTCTTGTTCTAATGACATCATCAGCCAAGGAGCCAAGAGTGAGAGTACGAGCATAAGTGAGGGGTAGCAAGTTTAGATCAGCATAGAGCTGACAACGGTGTTTTGACAAGGGAGAGGCCCGAGGCATACCTACAGATGCTGTTATAAGTAGTATCCCACTTCCTGAGGTGAGTTAAGGATGCACTGAGATAAGCGACTACCCCATAAGATAATGACGGGAGCAAGATCCCACAGGCTATGGCTAATCTGGCTGACTGTAGCTGGTTTTGTAGGCTACACCAATTTTAGCATTAACAGATTTACAGGTAGATGTTACATGCTTATCTAAGTTAAGATTTTTGTCTAGGAGTACTTCAAGATACTTAAAAGAGCTAACTGGTTCAAGAACCATCCCACCCTGACCTGAGACTTTAAAAAGATCCCGGTTGTTGTTTAATTTAGATGTAGAACCAGACAGCATAGTAAGCGTTTTATCAGCATTAAGGATTAGTTTAAGGTGGAAGAGCCATGACTGAATAGACTTAAAAGCAGTAGCAAGGGTCAGGTTGATGTGGTGTATATTCTTATCACTACAGTATAAGACCACGTCATCCGCGTAGAGGATAGCCGAGCAATCGGGGATATTTGACGAGATATTATTAATAAAAATAGAGAAGAGAAGGGGTCCTAATATTGATCCCTTGGTAACAGTCACAAGACTGGACACGGCAGAGTTGAATCTAACAAACTGAGTTCTATTATAAAGCTAGCTATTAAACCAGGCCACTGAGGTTGGAGAGAAACCAAGGACTAGGAGACTGTCTGGAAGAAGAGAATGATCAACAAGGTTAATCGCCTTAGTCAATAAAAACTGCCCCCGTGAGGTGGCCATTGTCCAAAGCTGTTAGAGTATCATTTACAAGGTGGAGCAATGCCATGGTGGTACTATGACTTTTGCGGAAGCCATACTGAATAGGCAAGAGACTGTTATATTTTGTCATGAATTCAGTGACCTGGAATGATACTGGCTTTTCCATTATTTTGCACAGAACTGATAGTATAGCTATCTGCCGATAATTAGTTATATCCCTATTATCACCTTTCTTAGAGACTGGTGTGATTCTGGCCATCTTCCAGATATCCGGGACAACTCCATTGCAAAGAGAGAGGGTGAAGATCCTTGCCTAAAGCTGGGCAATAAATGGTGCGTCCAGTTTAAGAAGTTTGGGTTCAATACAATCTGAGCCTACGCTAGTGTTGTCCAAAATGGTATTTAGCAGACCCAGGACATCCGATTTAGTTGCAGCCATAAAATAAGAAGGAGGGTGAAGTGCACTAGGAGTGGGTAGAGTGGGTGGAGAAAAAGACTGACCATGGAGGAAGACAGATATAAAGCTGGACAGGTCAGGGAATTGTTTATTAAATGCTTCCGCAATGGTCCTGGGATTGTTGCAGTGGACTCCTTTAATGATCAATTGAGTTTTCTTTGTGCCTAGGAATGACTTTGTGTGTGCCCAAAATTTCCTGGGGTCACCTGATGCTTCCAGCAGTAGCCCCTTCCAATATGTGCTTTTTGCTAGTCTGATCCGCTTTTTACAATCACTTCTCTGGGTCCCGTAGGTGTGGTAGTCAGCAATAAGTCCTGATTTTCTGAAGCGCTTCCAACTCTCATCCCTGACATGCAATGCAGCCAGAAGATCTTTGTGCAACCACTTTGTGGGTGTCCCACGCACACGTCGGTTCACAAGAGGTGTAACAGAGGATCACTTAAAATTTGAAACCCATATTAATACCATAGTTAAAAAGTAAATAGTTGACTCACGAGCACTGGGAAGAAATACCTATGCTATACCGAAGTAGTCCAAGGTCACTTTAGCTACCAAACTCCTTTTACCTGTTTTAGCATATTGGAGTGTGGCACACCAATTCGCAACCAAACACCTTTTAGAAACATTTGATGTCACTTACAATAGATGAGCAAGGTTGGTACTAAGGTGCCCCTATGACACCCATCATTGTAAGATGCTTGTTGATCTGTAATGGGAGTCACTAGAGTTACAAAGGTACAAGCTAGGAACTATAACTTATCATAGAAGCTTGACGGCAGAAAAGGACCATACCGGCCCATCTAGTCTGCCCTCCTCCTCCCAACACCGCCTCCTCCCTGCCAGCCTCTTACTACATAAAACATTTTAAACAGTATCATCCCTGGGTATGAGGACAAGCTACTCTTACCCCGCTGTTTTTTTTTTTTTTTTTTTTTAATCATTTAACAGTTTTTATCTGCAGCCACAGTCCTGCCTCATATCCATCCACCGCTCCTCCTTTCCACCGCCGAACCCGAAGCTTGACATGCCCAGCTGGCATACACAATTACACCTGCGAAAGGGGCCCCCCTTTAGCTCCTGCGCCCGGCGAGGATCCAATACCAGCACTTGCCTTTAAGGCATCATCGGTCGGTGAAACTGAGGCCATCAAGCTGCAGCGGACTTGTGCTGCCATTTTCCCCATTTTTTATTCCCCTAATGGAAGCACGACGGTAATGACATCCGTGCACTGACGGCAGACGCCTGCCATGCTCCCCCACTACACCCGCAACTGCAGTACCTCCGAGCATCCTCAGAGACCAACAGAGCGTGGCATGCATCCACCCCTTCTCCCCAGGACGAGGTAAGCTGTCGGATGCTCAGTCCTAGTTTTCCCCTGCCGACCCCCGACGACCCGGACTCATTCCCAAACCCAGGTCGCCAGCGTGGAGTGAGGTGTGGCATCCAGCGACTCAACCCTCAGTGCCACTGGGCCGCACCCCCACTGTTTAAATACGAAATGAGAGATGTTAAGAATAGAGGTTTAACACTTAAGACTGCAGACAGAATTAGAACGCATAGTAATTCTGGACTGGTATATCAGTCCACGGCACAGCAAGGGTTAAGAGCTCAAAAACCAGAACTAACTATGTAGTGGGTTCCACCGGCGTGGAAAAAGTTGTCCCACAAAACTAGGAAAATGAACAACTCTTCACAGCTCTAAATGTGCAATAGATAGGGAAGATGTGGCTACCTGTAAGTGTACTAGATAGATCAATCAAAATACAGTTAGCCGTCAGGTTTCAGTCAACTAAAGCTGGAAAACTAATATTATTATCTAAACTGTTTTGGATTATTTGTTTACTCTCCCAGCAAATTTAGATTTCAATTTTGGATTTGAATTTGAACTGAGATTCAGATCCAGATCTGGGTTTAGATGTAGATTTGGACTTGAACCTGAATTTAAATTTAAAATTTTAATATAATATCTTATTTGTCCAATACATAAGATTTTTCCAACTTATGCACAAATGCTTTGTAAGAATAACATTAATGAATAATCTACTGGTTCGGCTTGTTTGAAGACCGAAAACTCGAAAGTCAGACCTAGACTGGTATATGAAATTAATGATGTAAAGTCCTAAAGTATGAACTAAAATACCACTTCTTCTATCACAATAAATACTATACTTAAACATTTTTAAATAATTACATATTTTTGCATGCAATCATTGCATGTTTTATGTGGAAACCTAGAAATGTACACAGGACAACCTTGAAAACAGGACCGCATGGTTCTAAGGTTTTTTCATTCTGTCAAAATAAAGGTTTTTACTACTTACTAAAAAGCTAGCAATGCAAGATTAGGTGACAGATCTCATGACCAAGGCAAAAAAATACTCATTACCTACAAAATCAGGGCCTATTTCACGTGTTAAAAACAAGCATAACATGCCGGTACAGGACACAAAATGTATTTAGATTGTGAATGGAGAAGTCAACAACTTCCTTGTATGCTGCAAAAAGAGAAATTTATTTTAACTATCCTGCATGTCTACCCAGCACAAACCATTTTGCTATTACCAGTGTATTTAAACAAATGATTTTCTGTACCAAAAGAAACAAGAACCAACTAGATAACTATATTGCATCAAAACAATCAAAATTCTGTATACTACAATTAAATAGGAGATAATAATGGCCATTAGCCTTTTCAGCTCCTTGACCATTAGTGGCCAATGTTACACTTTAAATTTATTTATTTATTTAAGCGTTTAACCAGGAAGGCATGCTGAGCAGGCTACTGCTCGATTCCAGATGCGTCCTGGGGGACTTCGTAAGAGCAACGAGCCATTTTATAAGCATAATAAGCCACTCCAGGGTATGAACTGTAGGATCTGAATGCATTTCCCAGGGATGTAAGGACACTTGGCCTTTGGCCTCGTGCCTCACAACCCCGGGGCATGCTTTAAAATCCTTTAATGCACACACAAATGTGGCTTATTGTGTATGTGTTTACATTTAATAACCACAATGATGTTCTTTAAACAATGATCCTAGGAGTAGGACAGATTACCTTGCACCTAGGACTTGGGAAATGTCAGTAACATACTATTAACGTACCTCATGGTAAACAAAATGGAGTAAGTGACAGGATGGTCAAATGTCTCACCTTCCCCGGTCGGAATTCTGGAAACAGTTCTGTGACACTTGGCAACGGTTTATTGTAATCTCGCTGCTGCATGATTCCAGCGAGGGGCAGGGTCAGCTTGCCCTCCTGGGATTTCCGCGTCTCACCTTCCACGCCACCTCGCTCCATTTCAGACTCAGAGTCTGATGAGCTGCTGAAGTCCACCTTCTCCGCCACGGAGGATGAGGGAGCTATAATCGAGGGCAGAATAATCCCATCACCCTCATCTGATGCTGAAAAACAACAAGTATTGGATAAATTCCCAGCTTGCATTATTCGGGCAGTTTTACAAGTCAAGGTTTACCTCCAAGCTCTTCAAACTTACTGATCTGGGGACAGATATTCCAATTTTTCACCTGGTAGGCAAAGTGATTATGCCCTTTTTGCCTGGAGTTTGCACCACTGTGCAATATTCAAAGGGGGCCTATGTGTGCACTAACAGGGTTAGTGCATGCAAAAAACAATGTATGCAGTGGGCAAAGGGAGGAGCAGGGACAGGAATACTGGCACAGCGTGATATTCAGAATATCTGCACTGCACAAAGGGGCTAGCACAGGCCATTTTGTGCAGCACAAACACCGACGATTGAAACCTCGACTTACTCTAGGCAATCCTAGCAGCTGCCGGAGCCACTGCAGTCAACAAGCAAGTTGGTGGTTGGGGGAGCACACCTGCCCCCTGATGTCTAGTGGCAGCCCTGTCCACCGATCGCCATCCCTGGTAATGTAAAATCCTGTCCCCACCCTCCAAACATCATCCCTGGTAATGTGAAATCCTATCCCTGGTGTTTAGTGGTTCCCCTGGACCTCCAATCGCTGTCCCCGGTAATGTGAAATCCTGTCCCTGGTGTCTAGTGGTTCCCCCACCTTCCGATCACCAGCCCCATAAAGTACAGTATTTTTCCCTGGTGTCCAGTGGTCTCCCCCCACCCTCTGACTGCCAGCCCTGGTGTTAATTTCAATTATCCCTGGTGTCCAGTGGTACCTAGCACCCAGCAGCCCCATAGCTGTAAAAGCATTCCCTGGTGTCCAGTGCTCCTCTCCACCCTCTGATTGCCAGCTCCATACATGGAATTCATTTCCTGATGTCTAGTGCCCCCAACCCCCACTCTGCAGGCAATGAGAAACCCACCCACCTTATGTGCCAGTGCCATGGGTCCTGTCCTATACGGCTAATGGTACGGCCCTCCTCTCACCTCCTTGGCCAGCCACCATATGGACAGACAGAGGGTGTGCATCCTGTGCATTTGTACAGGGAGGGCGGCCTATGTACTGTATAGGGAGAGTGGCCAGTGTACTGTACAGGGAGCGCGCAGCCTCTATACTGTACAGAGAATGTGCGGCCTCTACAGTGCACAGGCTGCACACTCCCTGCACAGTACACAGGCTGCACTCCCTGTACAATACAGAGGGTGCACACCCTCATATGGCAGCCGGCCAAGGAGGTGAGAGGAAGGATGTGCCAGTCACCATATGGGACCCACGGCATCGATGCATAAGGTAAAAGGTTTGCAGGGTGGGTTTGTCGGTGCCTGTGGAGTGGGGGAGTGGACCACCAGATGCCATGGACAGGACTGCACATTACCGGAGATGGCAATCTGAGGGCGGGGGGAACACTAGACATCAGTGTCAGGCTTTTGCATTACCAGGGACGGCAGCTGGAGGGTGTGGGGACCACCAGTGCCAGGGCATGTGTTTACATATGTAGGACTGGCGATCAGTGGGTGGGGGATGCAACAGACACAAGGGAATACATGTTTTGTACAGTAGCAGGCAATTGGGGTGAGGGCAGAGCCAGTCACAGGGACAAAAACCTGCCGCCACTGTCCATGCACATGTGCCCATAATGGGCAGACCCTTAGCGCCCTGCATGCCCAATAGGTTCATTTGCATGGAGTTGTCTGAAAATCATGCCCGAAGCTATCAGATCTGGTAGCACCATTCCTACACTAGCAGCATCTATGTTGGGGCAGTGCTACTCAGCTTAGCGCTGCGCAGACATGCCCCTATGTTCAATCAGATGGCACTGGTGAACTATTTGAATACAGTATCCTCAGGGTCGTGGACACTGGTCAAGAGCAGCACAAAAATACAGGTTACTCACCTGTAACAGGAGTTCTAGGAATGGTATATGTTGTTCATCCACACTTTCTGGCAGGTATCCTTGCCGCTTTAAATCTTGCCGGAAGGTCTTCAAGCTGGCTCCTCCCACCCACTCGGGTGGTAAAACTCTCGGCTCCGCCCCATGACGCCAGATCTGCCCGCTGAGAAAGCTCAGGTTGTGCGGCCAAAGCCGGGAGGTCGGTGGAACAGAGGGATGAACAAATATATACCATTCCTAGAACTCCTGTTACAGGTGAGTAACCTGTATTTCTAGGGACATGGATATGTTGTTCATCCACACTTTCTGGCAGACTCCTAGCAGTTCTTCAGGAGGAGGGAGGCAAGGCGCACACCCCCTACTTAGGGAATAGAGACTGGAGAACCGAGGCCCCAAAACCAGCATCCCGGCGTGACTCAAGGTCGATGTGGTAGTGGGTAATAAAGGTATGCGCCGACTTCCAGGTAGCAGCCCTGCAAATATCCTGGATAGGGACGTCCCTGGAAGCAGCTACCAAAGCAGCGGTATGGCGGGTAGAATGAGCTCTTATCCCTCTGGGAGGCTCCATGCCCGCCAACCTATAGCAGAGATCTACGCAAGAGGTAACCACCTGCTTATCGTCCGCTTGGCTGCAGGTCTGCCAGGTGCAGCTTCAGCGTAGGTGACAAACAGCTGGCGAACCTCTCCCCGAACTTCAGCCATGCGCTCCTTATAGTAAGCAAGCGCCCTTCTAGGGTCCAGAGTATGGAGCCTATATTCGTCCTCCGAGGTGTGACTGGGGTAGAACACCGCAGAGTCAACACCTGGTTAAGGTGAAACTCCGACACCACCTTCGGAAGGAATTTCGGGTGGGGAAGAGGACAACCTTGTCCCTGTGGAAGACCAGGTAAGGAGACTCGATGGAAAGCACCTGGAGCTCTCCCATCCTTCTGGCTGACGTGATAGCCACCAAGAAGGCGGTCTTCCACGACAGGTGAGAGATGTCACACCTGTGCACTGGTTCGAATGGCTTGCCCATGAGCTTTGCCAATACCAGCAGTAGATCCCACGGAGGTGAAGGTTCACGCACCGGAGGGGATATGTGATCCAGGCCTTTGGAAAAGCGCCCAACCACTTTCTCCTGCGCCATCGACTGCTTCGCCCGCGTCGTAAGCAGAAATGGCTGCCAGGTGCACCTTTAGGGTTGTCGACCTAAGCCCTTGCTGAGAAAGGGACCATAGGTAGTCCAAGATGCTTGCCAAGGAACAGGAGGAAGGGTCCAGGCCCTTGCCCTGACACCAAATGGAGAATCTCTTCCATTTGAAGGCACAGCATTTTCTGGTCAACTCCTTACGGGACGCCTCAACAACACTGAGGACCTCGTCGGAAAGACCCAAGGCCTGGAACTCTAGCCGCTCAGGAACCAGGCGGTCAGGTGCAGGGATTGAAGGTCCTGATGGAACACCTTCCCTTGATTGACTGATAGCAGGTCCGAGCGAGCTGGAAGCCGCCTCAGGAGCCTGGAGCTGAGGCTGAGGAGATCTGGATACCAGCATTGGTGGGGCCAGTCTGGGGCTACCAGAATCACCTGCGCCTTGTCCCTCCTCGCCTTGAGAAGCACCTTGTGGATCAAGGGAAATGGGGGAAAGGCATAGAAGAGGCCCGGGGTCCACGGCCTCGAGAAGGCATCCCCCTGCAGCGAACCCTGCTGAGGGGGGCGGGCATGAAACAGCCTCAGCTTCGTTCTCACTGGAGGCAAACAGGTCCACCTGAGGTGTGTCCCAGTGGGAGAACAGATCTTGTACTACCTCCGGCAGGAGAGACCACTCGTGGGACACAGCCCCTATCCGGCTTAGGGCATCGGCCAAAGTGTTGGAGGCTCCTGCCACGGGGATGGCTAGGAGATCCGCCTCCAGGCTGCGCACGAGTGACCAAACACGGAGAGCTTCCTTGCACAGAGGCATGGAGCGTGTCCCGCCCTGGAGGTTTAGGTAGTACATGGTCGGGGTATTGTCCATCTGGACCTGAACCACTTGACCCCGTAGAAACGGAGCAAAGGAGGTGAGGGCAAGACAAACCGCCCGAAGCTCCAGCAGGTTGATATGGCATCGGGACTCCCGAGGGGACCAGAGGCCGTGTGCTCTGTGCTCCCCCAGATGGGCACCCCAACCCATCAGAGAGGCATCGGTCGATAGAGAGACCGTCGGCTCGGGGCAGACAAACAGAATGCCCTCCTGCAAATGGGCTGGAACGGTCCACCACTGGAGAGCGTTCCACATCCCCTGGGTCACCATCACTAGCTGGTCCAATGGATCGCAGCACTGTGACCACTGGCTGGCCAATCCCCACTGAAGGGGACGCATGTGCCAGTGGGCCCAACAGACCACACTGGTGCAGGCCGCCATGAGACCCAGGAGGCACAGGAAGTCCCAGGCAGGACGCGACTGCCCAACCAGAAATGATTGGGCAAAGGAGGAAAGAACCTCGGGCCCTGTCCGCCGGGAGCCGTGCTCTGGCTCGAAGAGAGTCGAGCTCTGCCCTGATGAAATGAATCACCTGCTTCGGTCCAAGTTCCGACTTGGCCTCGTTGATGAGAAGGCCGATCTGAGAGCAAACCTGGAGGGCCAGATCTCTGGACCATTCCATCTCCTGTCTGGAGGGGGCTGCTATCAGCCAATCGTCCAGATAAGGGTACACCCGGACCCCTCGGCGCCACGGGAATGCTGTCACCACTGCCATGCATTTGGTGGAGACCCTGGGAGCAAGAGAAAGGCCGAAGGGCATGGCTCGGAACTCGTAACGGGATCCCTCCGCTCGAAAGCGAAAAGGAATCTCTGGTGAGACGGACGGATAGGGACGTGAAAGAACGCGTCCTGTAGGTCCAGAGAACAGAACCACATGCCTGGTTCCAGGGATGGTATTATCTGAGCCAGAGTGACCATCCTGAAGGTCCGAGGCAGGCGATGTCGGCTCGGCGAGCCGACAGCGAGGCTGCGGACCCCGAGGCCCCGGAGGCGGCTCGGAGGCGGGGCCTGCTCAAACTCCAGAGGCAGGCCCTTTCCTACCATTTCCAGCACCCACCAGTCTGTGGTGATAGCAGACCAGGCGGAAAGGAAGTGGCAGAGCCGTCCCCCCACTGGGGAACCCGGGGTGGAGTGACGAGGTTAGGGGCGACACCCCTCAACCCGTCACTGGGCAGGCTTTGAGGAGGGACCGGCCGAGGGGCCTCCTGGGCCTTTGCCTCCCTGCTTCCTGGAAGAGGAAGCCGCAGGCTTGGCTTTGGGATGCCAAGTGCGAGCCTGCTGGCCCTGGTGCTGCTGGGCCAGACATGCTGTGGGCGCAGACGGACGGAAGGGCTTGGGTTGCGGTCCTTGTCCCTCTGGGCGAAGGAGACCGAGTCCAGAGTGGCATTGGACTTTTCGATCCTCTGGAGGTGACCCTCCACTCCAGGGCCGAAGAGGTCGGTCCCCAGGAAGGGGACATCCGCCAACTTGTGCTGGGTATCCGCTGTGAAGGTGCATAGCCACTGCGGCCGTGACTGACCTGGCACATGAGTCGCCGATGTCCAGAGCAGTCTGAAGTTGCTGCTTGGCCACTGCCCTGCCCTGGTCCCGCACCTGCTTGACCGTGGTCTGCAGGTCAGCCGGGAGATAGGGACTACCTCGTCCAGGGAGCCCAACAGGGCATGACAGAAGTGTGCCATCAGCACGGCCGAGCTCTTGAAAACCTTAAAACTTTATTTCGGCTAAACCGAAGAATTAGGAACCAATCTTGTACGCAGAGCGTTAAAGAGGGAACCTGAGCTTCCAAGCGGTAAGGAAGATCTGGTGTCATGGGGCCGAGCCGAGAGTTTTACCACCCAGGTGGGTGGGAGAAGCCAGCTTGAAGACCTTCCGGCAAGATTTAAAGCGGCAAGGATACCCGCCAGAAAGTGTGGATGAACAACATATCCATGTCCCTAGAACTTTGTGTTCCGCTATGGGCATTTTTGAATATCGGGCCCCTGATGTTTTCCCAGCCCAGCAGTAGATGAGGAGTCTATAAATGGCAGGTCTCACAGAAAGATCAAGTTTAATTTAACCAAGTGACACTACACCAGGCAAATCAATCCAAGTCCACAGCCACTCATTCTTCTGTCTGACGCATGTCATTCTATTGCTCCAAGGACACACATACCAAGGTTGTAAGGAATGGGGCATACTGTGTCTGCAGCTCCATGCAGCATTTTTATCAGAAGTACTGTTCATTAATATGTGAGACACTCTTATTTTGTGATGTGCCTCTTGCGCCAACTTATGGTTGGCTTAGTGGCCAAAACACTAAAGCAGACAACACTGCCAGTGTTAAAATAAAACAATTTTTTTTTTTTTTTTTTTTTTTAATAAGCACTTGATGGAAATATACTGTGGCTATCAAAACCACGAGAGCAAAGCTTGAGTAATGTATAGAATAACAGAAAACCATAAATAGCAAGACAGCATTCCCATCAAGGAATTTTGCTATCAACAGAACCATGAGAGCTAAGCTCGAGTGGCTCCAAGATGGCATCAGAATCCTAAAATGGGAAGTTAGGCTTGTTATGCATGGAGTTTCCTAGCTGTTATTTATGTTTTTTTTGTTTTTTTTTAATAGTATACAGTCCACTACCACCGAGTTGCGCAAATACCAACACAGCTCCACAAACAAAACTCAAAATGTATGTCTTATTTTTGGATTTTATTTTAATTGAAATAAAAAAAAGGCTGTGTTCAATGTTTTTAAAAAGGCTTTTTTCATTTAAATGGCTAGTAGAACCAAAAATTGCAGATGGGAAAAGATCACACATGTGGAACTTCTTATTTCTGAAGTGTTTTTTTTCCTTCTGCCTATTAGAACATTTTCTACGTGATAGTATCATGCTGGATGTGTAGACTAGCACTCTGCCAGGCAGCTGACATCTAGCTCTGTTCCTCCCACCACATCTTCATCACCATGAGCTCACTGACAGTGACATCACAGATGACTGATCTGGCAGCTACTCAGTGGCTCTTCCCGAAAAGCTGTGATGTCACAGTCAGTAAAGTCACACTGCTGACGCTGTAGGGGGAGGAACAGAGCTAGCCATGTGAGCTGCTTGGCAGAGTGCCGTTTAATAAATCACACTTTCTAACATCAAGTAAACAATATTCTAGTTAACCAAAGGGAAAAGAAAAAGTACCCGAGGTATAAAAGATAACAGCTGACTGCTTTTTAAAAACTAATATTAGTCTTAGACAGTGCATTAGCTCTTTAGTTTTATCTTTATAATGACTAGACTATCAGTGCTTTTCATATAAGAATACCAATCAAATGTGACATATGTACTATTACAGAAATACTTTCTAGTATACAATTTCTGGTATTGAGAATACCTCACAGGTGACAGTCTAATGGTTTCAAATAAAGTCAAGACAGAAAAAAATTGCGATGTCGCAAGAAGGGGATTATGTCCTCAGGTAGGGAATACACACCAGGAACAGCTAAAACTTACGTAACTAGTTATTTTTCCTTTTTTTAGTTATTTTTTTATTTACTGTCACTTTGTCCACCTTTTCTTCCCCTTTTTTGTTTACTACCGTATGATTCCGTATTTCCTGGGTATTTTATGATTTTGGTTCTACCATTCACTGCTGTTTGCTGAGCAGTGAGAAACATCTAACTGACATCGTAGAGTTTCCTGAGACCATAGAAAAGGACAGCAGTAAGCAGTGAAGAGACAGAACGTTAGCCAGACAAAAAACAAAACAAAAAACAAACAGCCACCACATATCTGAAAAGTAGATACCACCAAAAGAAATAAACAAATGTATTTTAAAGGTGCACAGTCAGAACAGTTCCCTATTAAAGCTTTGCAGCTGGTTAAGAAACCAACTAGACAGGATGCCCTTCTCGATGTGGTGCTCACCAGCTCGGAAATGGTAGGAGGAGTGACAGTAGGGGAGCCACTAGGGTCCAGAGACCATAACTCTGTGAGGTTCGACCTGGCCCTTGGGACAAGTAAGCCCTCATCAAAGGCTGAAGTCCTAGATTTCAGAAGGGTAGACTTCAACCGGATGAGGAAGCTGGTCCGGGACAAATTAACTGGAGCAGTCAGCATCAGGGATGTGGAGGAAAAATGAGGAGCAACCATGTGGGCCATTCTCAAGGCAACAAATTCTTCTATAAGAACAGTAATAAATAAAAAAAATTAAAAAAAGGTACAAGAGACCAGTATGGTTCTCTGGAAAGGTCAGGGAAGCAGTGAGAGCCAAAAGAAGGCTTTTATCAGGTACTAGGAAAAACAAGAGATAGAAGAACAGGTAGAATACCAAATCAGAACAAAGGAAACCAAGAGGGTGGTTAGACAAACAAAGGCAGACACAGAGCTGCATACTGTGGAGGAGGTCATTGGGGGAACAGTTCTTTAGACACAGTAGGGAAAAACAAAAGGGGGGAATTATTAGGTTGACAGAGGAAGGTAGGATAACTGAGGACGGGGTAGAAAGTAACCGTCCTTGAAGACTACTACTGCTCTGCAGTTACAACCGAAGACAGAGGGCCTCTGCCAGACAGCAATATTAAGATGGCTATAAGGGGGAGCCCTGATATAAGGCAATTATTTACCAGTGAAAGGGTTCAGAAAAGGCTAGCAGCCCTAAAGACAGATAAGGCCCCAGAGCAAGATGGGATGCATCTGAGGGTGCTCAAGGAACTGGCAATGGAACTAACTGAACTGCTGTTAGGTTTGTTTAATAGCTCAGTTGAGACAGGGTAGTTCCAAAAGACTGGAGTGTAGTCGACACAGTCCCGCTCCATGGGGGGGAAGGGGCGACGGACAAGGAGTAACTACAGACCTGTCATTCTTACCTCTATTGTGGGTAAACTGATAGAGACATTAGTTGATGTGGACCTGATGGACTACCTGGAGAGCAATAAACTCCAGGATAGTGAACACCACATGTTAATGGCAGGGAGGTCTTGTCAGACCAACCTGATGGTATTCTTTGGGTAACAAGGGTAGTGGATAAGGACTATGCTGTGGATTTACTCTACTTTAATTTCAGCAAGTCTTTCCACTCAGTGCCTCACAGAAGGTTGCTAAAGAAGCTAGAGAATCTGGGTGCAGTGAAGGACACAGATGGTAGCATGTAATGTGGGCAACTCTGGAATGGCGAAAGGAGAAGATGGTGAGGGAATTACAGCAAGGATCAAATGGCGACGTAGGTATTACCTACACCCCCAGGTGCTGGGACCTCAGAGTTAGTTATTTCAGTAAGGGGGATGTGGGGGGAGGCACAGCCCCCCCCCCCACAAAAAAAGAAAAGTCACCGTTTGCGTCCTTGCTGTAATTCCTTCACGATTCCAGACTCGCCATTCCAGAGTCGCTGTTATCACATAAAACCACCCCAATGGGTGAGAAACTGATTGGAAGGGAGACAGCAGAGGGTTGTGGTTAACGGAGTCAAATAAGAAATGAAGAAGTACACAAGTTGGATGTCGCAAGGATCAGTCCTGGGTCCAGACCTTTTCAATATGTCCATCAGCGACATGGGAGAAGGAACACAGGGTAAGATGCATCTCATCACAGACAACACTAAGCTCTGTAGCAGGGTAGACAGCGAGGAGGGAGTCAGGGGTGTGCAAAGAGACTTGCAAAGGCTAGAGAGGTGGCCAAAGGTTTGGCAGTTGAAATTCAACACCAGAAATTGCAAGGTGATGCACAGAGAGAACAAGAACTGCAGGACAGAGCAATGGATGGGGGAATAAAGTTGTGACAACCTTGGGGGAAACAGACCTAGGGGTCATCATCGGTGACTCACTAAAACAATCAAGCCAGTGTAGCAAGGCCTACAGCAAAGCAAACAGGATGCTGGGGTGTATAAGATGGGGTAACGGCAGCAGAAGGAAGGAGATACTACTACCTCCCTACATATCACTGGTAAGGCCCCATGTGGAGTACTGTGCTCATTTCTGGAGTTCTTACCTACATAAAGATAAGGACAGGCTGGAGACAGTAAAATGTAGAGTGACCACAATGATTCAGGGCCAGCAGGGCAGATCTTATGAAGATCAGCTCAAGGCACTGAACATGTACTTGCTGGAGGCCAGACGAGAGAGAGGAGATATGACAGAGACCTTCACGTTCCTGAAAAGAATAAACAAGGTAAACTGTGAGGAACTCCTTAGCATAAGTACTGGAAAAAGAACACAGAGGCATGAGTGAAAACTGATGGGAGAGGTTCAAGACGGAAGTAAGAACGTTTTATTTTACAGAAAGGGTGGTGAAACCATGAAACAATTTGCTAGCCAATGTGGTGGGTGCAAACACTCTCAATGGTTTCAAACATGGCTGGGACAGAGTGAAGGGCTTAGTGGTTGCTCAGGATGGCAGCAGTAAGGCAGGCAGTTGGGGGGGGAAGATAGTGTGGGTTAGAACCATTTATGAATAGTAGGTTCTGGTTTTGTTAGGGTTTTTATGGGCAGACTGGATGGACCAATGGTCCTTTTCTGCAGCTTACATTTCTTCAGTTTACACAATTTCTCTTTTCTTTATTCTTTTTTATTTGTTCTTTGTTCTCTCTCACACCTCTTGTCTCCAGTGTTCTAGTTTAGGAGACCTTCCAGCCCCAACACCATCCGATTTATTCATTTATTCCTTTCTTTCTTTAACTAATATCAGATTGTTTCCAGATACGTCCTGGGGAGAGGGGAAAGAAGGGAACAGAACACATCCAAAGCACAATGTACAAAAATGTACAATAATATGGAAATAAGTATAACAAAATATACAAGAAAATGCTTCAAGAACAAAACTGTCAGAGTTAATTACCATACTGTAAACTTCAAGAAAAGACAAGAGAACATTAAACAGCGAGCAACAGAACAATATTAAACATGAAGGAGTAGTGATTGATGAACCTGGGGAGAGGAGCAAATTGATGACAGTGAAGAGTATAAGACAAGTGACAGAAATCCTCCCCAATATCAGTAACAAGCACAGGAGTAAATACAGAAACCACAGGTAAAGCATCCCTGGGGTCCTTTGCTCACCTTGTGGCAAGGTGTGGGAAGATAATTGAACATCCCAGGAGATACCCTCCGAGGGAAACTGCCTCCACAACACTACTGCCACCTGGGTAATCACCTATGGTGGCGTTACAAGCAGGAAAGTGAACAATGACTTGCTGGGCATCAGTACGTATCTGTGTGTATGCACCCTTAAGCCCTTGCCACTGGCACCTTATGTAGGGCAAAGCAGAAGAATATCCTGCCCAGTAGGATAAAGTGACACAGGAAGTAGTCCAGAATGTTTGTCCACAGCGGCCACTTGCTGAGCTCTGAACCATCTAAGCAAAGACGTAAATCTAAACTGTGGCATTTCCCCCTCCCTAGCGACCACCTCGGGTGGGGGGCACGTAAACAAGTATTTTGGGGTCTGTGTGTAAGGTGGGGGGGGGGGCATGAACCAAGGTTTTGTGCAACTGTTGCATGGGTATTCAGCTACTGAAATCAATAATACCCACCACTATACAGATCGAAGGAACCAGACTCAATGGACCTAGACTGGTGTAACATGTTATCAGTAAAACCCAACCCTGTCTGGATACAGTAGGTCAGTAATACCCAATCCCATCCAGATCCAGAGGACAGGACTTACCAGGCCCAGACTGAAGTTTCTCGTCCTCCTTTTTCAAAGGGAGGGGAGGTGGTGGAGGGGGTGGCATAAGCTTTGAGTCGATATCTTCAACATCAGCATCATAATCATCATCGTCATCATCTGGAGGAGAGTAAATAAGAGAAACAGCATTTAGTCTGCCACCTCTTCACTGATCCCGTACAGACTGGCCTCCCAAAACTTAAGAAAACGTAAGGTGCAGGTCTTTAAATGGATTCAAGGACATTATTTAAGTAGAAATATATTTTATTCATTTTCATGAATAAAGAGAGCCCCATTGAGCCAAAGTTCATTTTCCGTGAGTTCCATTACATAAAGATATTAAGTGTCAACAACATATTAACAGTTCACGCCAACCTTTTTCATAATTAAGGCAGCAGGCAAGGGGCTTTACAGCTTTGGAAATCCACCAACAGTTCATGCCACAAGCAATAAATAACATCTTTTTAAAATGCTTCGTAATTTTAACCTTTTTCACAATTAGGGGAGGGGCTTTACAGCTTTGGACTTACAATTACCAGACCCAAAACAGGCCTTATGAACAGGAGCACAAAATTCCATGTATAAATCCCTGGTAGGCAAAAGATGCTCTGCTACTGTTACTTTTCATATTGGGCATACTATGTATCTTCAATACCCCCAGCCGATCTTAGTCCTGGTTTGACTACACTCATTGTCAAATTGCTGGATGTGTATTCAGGTACTGTTCCCTTGTGACACCTATACATAAAAGTTAATACGTGCAAGTGCCTTCGGTCCTCCAGACTTAGCCAATTAATTTCCTGGTACATTAAACAATGATATATAAATCAGTATGTGGGCTTCTGCTGACCTCGAACTTTACACTTCTGCGCTTACCTTTTACTAAATACAGCTAAAATGTAAAAGTTAAGTCCTGTAGCTAATCTTAAAATAAAATAAATAAATAAGATCATGGATATAATGTATTGCGTAACAACTGCTATCGTACAACACTTAAACAACTGTGCAACTAAACTGGGCCAAAAATGTGACCCTACTTTTTTTTTTTTTTTCCCTTTATTCCAGGCATCTTCCAGTTATATTTGGTGGTAAAATGTTCTACTGCCACTAAAATTTTGGTATTTTTTATAAATATTTAAATTTCGTTTTTTTCTCAAGAGAAAAAAAAAAAGACAGCCACTACAGTTGGTTTAGAAATAGCACTGTCCAGAACTTCTGGTGCCAACCGGTGAGGTGGGGTTCTGGTATCTATCTGGATGCCTCCTGCCTCAGGGAGGCAGGGCATCTCCTTCCACTGCACGACTGCCCCCCTGGTGTACCGGGGGAGGGCATGTCATGCAGGAAGGAAAATGTGGTCCCCGGGAAAGCCTTACGTTGGCATTCACCAGCTTGCCTGGCAAGTGATGCCAAGGCATTACACGCCTGGAGTGGGCATTCCAGAGGTAGGGCAGGGCTCACCAGCCCTTCTGACAGTCCTGACAGGCGCTTTGCCAGGTTACTTTTCAGAAGCATGCCCTGGGGAGGGATAAGCGAGGGCTTAGCAGAGGAAAAATACATCAACAGCATCAGGCAGATGAAGCAACCCGGCCCACCACACAACAGTAGGGTCCTTCCAACTCCTCCCGTGACTCACCAGCTCCTCACAGGCCTCAACTGTTGAGTGGAGTATCCACCTCTTGGCCTGGAGAATTGGTGGGCGGTCGCACCACAGGGAACAATCTGCAGGTTACAGTTGGTGGGGTCCAGAGAGGATGTCAAGCACAGACTGTTGGCAGGTTGAATACTAGAGGACTCATACAGTGAGCAGAAGGGTTTGGGCAGGTGGAAGGAGAACTCTGCAGCTGGCAAGTAGAAATGGGGACAAAAATAGAAAGTGCAAAAACAACAAAAAAATTAAAAAGGAAAAATAGAAATAGCAGTATAGACCTGGCAAGGGTTAGGATCAAGAAAATTAACAAAAAAACACACACACACACACACACACACACACACACACACACACACACACATACATCATGCGTAGCATAGAAGTTACCTAAAAAAGCAGATCTGACAGGTATGCTAACAGTTTTATTAATTGTAGCTCAAACTAGCTTTCTTGAAAAATATCTTTCATGCTTGCTCCATGGTGCCGGGCGGTGAGGCGCCCGCTCAGCACACTGGGGACTTGGATTTGCATCCCCCACCAGGGACAACTAGGAAGCGGAGACCCGCAAGGAGGGTAAAGCATGTCCGCTCTCCTTTCTGGAAGGGAGGAAATGGCTTGCACCCTCCTTGAATGGCTCCTGGTGGTAGGCTGGTGGAGCTGCACTTGGTGGCGTGGATGATCACATGCTGCCGTACATCTTTCCCAGGATGCAGTGACATGCGGCCATGAAGTGGGGAAGGAAGGGAGAAAATGGAAATGGCCCACCCTGGTGCGTCAGATGGCAACTCATTGTGTGTCCCCGCCACAAGACTACCCCGTGCACCATCCTTACCCCCTCCCCAACCGTCAGCCCTTACATCTGAGGTGCTTTATCCCTGGTGGCAGCAGGCCCCAGACAAGCCAGAACTAAAAGGCATCAGAGGATAACAGGGAGCCTGGAGGTAAGTGACGGCAGCGTGAGTAGAATCCAGCAGGCAGCAGGGAAAACACATGTGAAGCCTAAAGGAGAGGGACACCAGGGGGTCAGGGAAGGAGCACCAAAAAAAATATATTTTTCATTGCACTTCTGCTTTAAATTGAATAGCTGTAGGAAAAAAAAAAAAAAATGTGTAGCGTTAAGGCAAACCTGAACAAATGTCTGCCTGCCAAGGAAATCACCAGGTACCCCAAGAAGTACAGTGGGTAGTGAACCCCCTAAATATTGTCACATGTTTGCAAAGCATACTTATTGATACCTTCCTGTGAAGCAGGGGTGACAATATGCACCTAGAGTCTCTTCCAGTTACTATGTTACACTTTGCAGATAACCTTGCGTGAAGCACCTGTACCGCCATTTTTCAGTGCAATCAGAGAAAAGACAAGTGACTGCCATAATACAGCACCAGCTCTGTGTAGCAATTAATTACAAACTGCGTCCTTAGGCAGAACAATGTGCTGGCACCTCCGGTTCAAAAGCAGACTTGGGTCGCTGCATTGACAGACAGGCCAAGCTGGGGTAGCTTGCCACACGGCACTATGTCTTAGCAGGGGAGGGGGTGACAGGGAGTACCGCCAGCACAGCCACCCATGCAAATGAGCCAGAGACCCTGCACCCGCAGTAGGGACATGTGAGTGAGGCCACAAGGACAGCTACACTCACATTCGGGGCAAAAAGGAGGGAAAGAATCCCATGTACCATTTATATGACAGCATGGGTTCTTGGATTCCTCCAGGTGGGTCCTAGTGCTGACCAGTACTGGAGACCCTATTCTTCACAGAGGACTGACTTAGGGAAGAGAAAAGGATGCCCCTCCTCCTCCTCCTCCCTGCCATGGAGGGGAAGCCATTGGGAATTCAGGGTGGCAATGGACTTTGGTTTAGGGAGGAGAAGGGATGGCAGTCGACAAGCCTGTACTGGGTATACCACTGAGATGAACACAACCAGAGACAGAAAGCCCAATAGAATAAAAAAAAATGAATCCTTTGTTTTGTTCAATATGCCAGGTACTGTACAACTTTAGAAACAGAAAATGCCAGTAGAGAGCCAAAAAAAAATAAAAAGACCATTGGTCATCCAGTCTGCACTGTTTTACTTCTTCCTACCTCAGGACCTACTGTCTTGTCAGGGTTATTGCCTGCTTCTCCCCGCCCACTGCTTCCCCTGTGTAACTTTTAAGCCTTTATTCAATCCCAGCTGTGTTTGAAACCATTAATTCCTACACCCCTCCCCACCTCTGTTGGTAGGCTGTTCCCTGGCTCATACACTCTCTCAGTTTAGTCCCTCCTGCATCTCCCCATACCAGCTTCTACTCGTCCCCGTGTTCTTGATCCGCTATTCCTGCTGAATATTTCCTCACAATCTACCATGTTCACACCTTACAGGAACTTAAAGGTCTCTATCATATCTCTCCTCCCCCCGCCTTGGCTGGTCCCCAGTGAGTCCATGTTCAGTGCCTTAAACCGATTCTTGCAGGATCTACCCCGCTGGCCCTCAGTCATTCTGGTTATCCTGTGCTGCACCATCTCAAGTATGTCTCTTTTCTTAGGTGGGACTCCAGAACTGAGCACAGTATTCCAGATGTGGCCTCACCAGTAACTCTGAAATAGGTACTTGACTAAAGGATCTTTTGTGGAATAAAAATTAAAACTAACTAAACCTTCTGTGTGGCACAGAGTCGAATGCCTTGCTGAAGTCCAAGTTGAGTAAATCCACTACCTGTCCCTTACCCACTTCCCCATTTTTTCCTCAGGATCTGTGTTACGGCATACAAACAGTTATCTCTCTGTGCCAGTCGCTACGCTGCATGATGTATGCCTACACCAACCGCTGTCATGGTACACTAGGGTTTCAGCACATGCTTCTTTATTACCTGGTTTCCTGATGGGTTGCAGGTTGCCCATAGCCAGCCTGTATTTTCGGGTTTCATCTTCGGCCACCTCTGTGATATCCGAATAATCCACAGCATCATCTGTGCTTTTGATCCAGCCTGTAGGAGATTCAGTCATTCAGTGAGTCATTCAATATTGTATTCACTGGGACAGCCTACGGAGATGTGACATCTGGTATTTATGAGGGTCCTGGAGTACTGCAGGCATACAGTGTAACACTTACACTGGTAACAGTAGGTTGCACAGCAGTCCCTGGGGCAGAAAGACAGTCATGGGTTCTAGTCCTACACTGGGAATGTGGGCTAATACCAAATACTGACACTGTAGTGCGGCACTGCAGGGGAGGAGGTGCTGTCATTTGGATGAAATGTTAACTGATGTCACTTCTGCCTATTTCTGTTAAGGATTCCACTGCACTTACTATAGGAGCAGGGGAGTTTACCCGGTGTCCTGGACAACATTCTCCCAGCCATTTCAACAGGTCCATGACACGCTGGCAACCTGGGATGAAGCCCTGAGCCCAAGACGTCAGGAGCAGAGGTCAGCAGGGAGGGTGACAGAGCATCCCTGCAGACAATCTCCTCCTGGAGGAGACTGCTGCAGAGCATCGTTTGGACAGCCACTTGGTGGTGTGCAGAGCCTTGCCGGTGTAGGTGACCACACATAAGCTAGCTCTACCTCTAGGGTGTCACAGTGGTGTATGCCATTGAGGAGTGGGGAAGGGCCCTGAAAATGGAAATTACCACTCCTCTCAGCCTACCAGATGACTGCCTAGTCCCCCAATGCAACAGTTCCCTAACACGCCGTTTCTGCCCTTCCCCCAGCACTGTATACCTTGGAGGACTCACCCAGGAATGCTACCCCTCCTCCCCCCAACCCCCGTCAGGGATAATCTGAACTCTCTGAGGATGCAGGGACAGCATGGGGAGCCAGGTGGCAGGAAGCAGTAGTGAAATGTGAGACTGGCAGGCAGACAGGAACGCTAAGCAGTCCAGAGTGAAATATCAGGAGTGCAGGTGAAGGCGCTGAAAAACTGGTCCACGTAACCCCTTCCTGATGCATCAAGAAATGAGCTGTCCTGGCCAAAAATACAAAACAAGGAGGTGACAGAGGCCACCACCTTTCTTCCCCTCTCCTGACATCACTCAAAATTATTACTGGGAGAATCCAAAATGAACTACCCACCCACTCCAAAGCCCTGTGCATACACACTTTTCAAAGTTGTACAATCAGCCTGACCCACTGGTGTAGCAGTAGTGCTATCACTCATGATGCCTGCAACCAGGGTTCGAAAGCAAACTTTGATCGTTGGGGAGCCAGCCACAGAGAGGAAGACTGAGTGTTCCAGGGAATATTCTCTTCCTCGGGGGCAGGAGGATAGCTGCCTAAGCTACAACACTGATAACTGGGTGACCACAGGTGGTAATACAGTGGAGGTATAGTGGAAATGGGAAGGGGGGGGGAGTTGGCCAGGTTCCACTCTGCAGGGTTAGGAGCCCCTAGCATGCCAATGTTCCGAAGGGTAGAGAGCACCAAAACAAGGAAAACACTTGCTCATGCGGGTTGATCTTGAACATGCTGGAGCCACAACCCCTGCCACTGGACACTCTTCACACTCAAGGTGCTGATCCGTACTCTGGAGGCATTAGGAGGCTTGTGTCTGGATCAGTCAGACCCCAACAACCGGGATTAAGCCAGTGGGGTTGGAAGCTGAAGAGAGGCAAGCATCAGAGGTGCATCAAATATGGAGAAATACGTGGCAGATTTCATCGTCCCCCATTTGGAAGGAATTTGGTTGGAAACTTAGAATAAGATACTTCCTAGTGCCTGTGCAGGTTTCGAAGTGGGACTCTTGTGCGTCTCTCTCCCCCCCATGCTGGAGAGGGTGTGGTGAGGCTGAGGCCACACAGGCGCATGTTTTCTGGAGCTGCCCAATGATTGCTCCATTCTGGAGAGAGGTGCAGCAAGGTATACTTGGGATTCAAGCAGGGCTGGGACTGAAGAATATGATTCTGGGCATCTATCCAGGGGAGGTGAAAGGTAGAGGTCAGACACCTGTGGGCTATTTTAACAACAGCAGCCACAAAAACGGTTACCAAACGATGACTGCAACTGGATCCCCCAAGGGTTGAGGACTGGGTACAAGTGGCTTCACATGTACGAAGATTAGAGAAACTTACATTTGCACTCATACAACAAATGACTAAGTACCAGAATAAGTGGACCAGATGAGCTCTCTCTGTTGACCTCTCATCCCAAACGCAACCTTAAGGTTAGAATATGGAGCACACATACTGACATTCCAGATCCAAGATTACTTTTTCTTTTTCTTGTGTATGCTTCAATGGACTTTGGTTCTTGATCAAGTGTACTGTTTGATCTCTGTACTGGGTAATCAAATAAGGGAACTAATAAGACACACTGCTGACAATAAGTGAATATCTCAATAGACTACTGATTATCAGACCCTTTGTATCTTTTTTATTTTTCCTTTTTGTAGTTTTATTAACTCATTTCCTAGTTCTTAGAAACCAGTAATTGTTAATGGTCTTTACTGAATTTCTCTTTGTATTGGATCTTTATGTGGTTAAAATGAAATGGATGTACAGTATGTTCTGTATGATATGACAGCAGTGTCAGTGGCTCAGTAGGCAGCACACTCGCCTCTGAGGCCGGGAGATCAGAGGGCTGTGGGTTCAGTTCCCACATCTAGCACTTGGGTTAATATCCTAGTACTGACACTGTAGTGCAGCATGAGAGGGGTGCTGCACTTCTGAGGTGCCGTCTTTCGGATGAGACGTTAAACTGAGGTCCCATCTGCTTGGATTGGTGGTAGTTCAGGTGGATGTTAAAGATCCCATGGCACCTATCGAAAAGAGTAGGGGAATTTCCCCGGTGTCCTGGCCAAATTTCCCTCATTCACTAAATATACCAACAGCTTAATCTGGTTCAAGGTCAGTTGGCATTCATCTGTATCCCCCTCCCCCGGGTCGTGCCTGAAAATAGGCAGGATTTGTCTAGTGCACTTACCCAGTCAACAACAAAAAAATAAAATTAATAAACTTTATGGCTTTTCAATAAAAAAAAAAGTATAAAAAAGTATCAAAGAGGCAATGGGACAGGACTGAGCACATTACAAAGGCACAAATGAAGCACACATCAACCTCCTTAAAGGTACTCCAGCAAAACAGGTAAACCAAGCAAAGAATGAAGCTGGGCACACACCAGAAGTGTGAGACCGAGCCCAGCAAAGACAGTGAGGGAAGAGTAAACAATGAATCTGAAAACAAATGCAATGTCCGTTCTGATGCAGGGCAGCACACTTTGCACAAACTATGCAATGCTGGTGTTGCATAGGCACAGCTGCACCTCTAAAGATTCAGCATCGGTCTGAAACTGAACTGCTGAAGCAGACTCACTCCTGAGCAATCAATGGCAAATGCCACAGGATGCAAACCCTACAATTCTAAAAACAGCACACCCGGGTCCCCCCCCCCCAACAATTCACCATAAAGGTACCCCTGGGACCCCGCACAACCGCATTCACCATATAGGTACCACTGAGGTGTCCCAATAACCACCATTCGTCATACAGGGACCACTGTATGACTGCATGACATGGCAGCGGTGGCGATCCCTCAAATCAAGGATGATCTCCACCATGGTTCACTGATGGGTCCTGAGGTGGCTCAGTAATCCAATCCTAGAGCCACAAATTCATCTGCAGAAACTGCAGCCGTTTCCATGTGGGAGAGCTGCTCGCTAGCTAGGGTTCCTTTCCCTTTCCTTCCTACGCTCTCTCTTTTTGGCTTCAAGGGCAAGGAGTTTCTCTTCGAAGCAGGCCCCTGCTTGATAGAGGTTCTGGCGCCACTGAGATTGGTTGGTGGCCAGCTCCTCCCAGCTCGGGATGTCCATATCTGTTTCCTTGAGGTATGCCTTCAGTGTGTCTTTGTAGCATTTCCTTTGACCACCACAGGATCTCTGGCTGTGACAGAGCTGGGAGTATAAAATTTGTTTGGAGAGTCGGGCATCTGTACACAATGTCCAGTCCAGCGGAACTGATGTCACCAGCATTGAGGCAATGATCCTCAGACATTGGCTTCAGCAAGAACACTGACATTAATGCGGTGGTCTTCCCACTTGATGCGGAGGATTTTCCAGATACATCATTTGTGGTACCTCTCCAGGCTCTTTAGATGATGTCAGTAAGTCACCCTAGTTTCACATCCATAAAGCAGGGTAGGGATGATAACCAAACTGTATACCTGCATCTTGATGTCCTTTCTTATGTCACAGTCAGTGAAGAGGCACCGAAGCAGTTTCCCAAATGAGGTACTAGTGCAATGGACCCTGTGCTGAATCTCATTGTCGATGTTCGCTGTTAGGGAGAGGTGGCTACCGAGGAAAGGGAAGTGCTCAATTGTCTCCAGGGTCTGTCCCTCGATGGTGAAGTGTGGAGGGTCATTTAAAGGCCTTGAGCAGGCTGACAGAGCACCTTGGTCTTCTTGATGTTAAGTGAGAGTCCCAGACTTCGGTAAGCTTCCGCAAAGAGATCTAGCACACACTGGAGGTCGCTCTTGGTGTGTGCAAGGATGATACAGTCATCAGCGTACTACAAGTCAACGACGGATGCCTTGCAAACTTTGGTCTTTGAATGGAGACATCCAAGATTAAAGACCCATCCATCCATTCTGTATTCGATGTCAATTCCAGTGGGAAGGCGGCCTTTGATGACAGCTAGGAAGACAGAGAACAAGGTTGGAGCGATGACACACCCTTGCTTGGCCCCAGTTTGGATGATGAACAGGTCTGTCTTTGAACCATTATGGAGAACACTGGCAGTCATCTGGTCATGCAGAAGCCTCAGGACCTTGATGAATTTTGTAGGGCAGCCACATCTGGCCAGCACCTTCCACAAGGCTTCATGACTGATGGGAGTCAAAGGCCTTTGTCAGGTCGATGAAAGCCATGTACAGGTCCTGATGTTGTTCCCGACACTTTTCTTGGATCTGCCTGGCAGTGAAGATCATGTCCGTTGTCTCGCGAGATGGTCTGAATCCACACTGAGATTCCGGCAGGACTTCTTCGATGGGAAGGAGACGGTTCAGAAGAATACGGGCAAGGATTTTCCCTGTGGTGGAGAGTAAAGCAATGCCTCAATTTCCACACACCGACTTGTCTCCCTTCTTGAAGATGGTAACAATGTTGGCATTCCTCAAGTCCTCTGGAATCTCCTCATTCTTCCAAATTCGGAGAATGAGTTTGTGGAGCTTTAGTACCAGTTCCTCGCCCCCAGCCCTGTAGACTTCAGCCAGTATTTATTTATTTAACTTTTGTTAACCAAGTAAGTACACTAGACAAAAATATATGCCTATTTTCAGGTATGACCCAGGACAGTACAGAAGAATAAAAGAACATACATAGTATATACATTGATGCAAATAAGGTACAGACATATGCTGAATTCAGGAAACGTAACATACATAGCGGGATAGCTCAGATTAGAGCAGTGGCCACCATAAAATGCAAACACATAACACTACAATTTCAACAACAATATACCTAGCAAGAATATATACAAATATACACAGGGCCACACCCAGGCAGGCATGAAACAACAGTAGGGCCAGAGCTGGGTACAAGAGATATTGTGCTCGAGTACAGAGCAGAGACTCAGGAAGGTTTGGAACAACTGCATACTGAGGACAGCTTCAACTGCTTCCATAGGGAGGCTCAAAGATACACCTGGGTAGAGGGAGATCTAACCTGGACAGGAAAAGAGTTTCAAAGCTTCTGGGCACAGGATGCAAAGTCCCTATCCCCCATTTGGGTGCGCGTCACTGGAACCTTGAGAATAGCAGGACCCGGAGATCTTAAGGAGTCGGGAGGGGAGGGAGCCGGCACAAGAAGCTCCACCAATCGGGAGTCCAGAACCTTGTCCGTGAAGCAGCCCAGGACAAAGTTCATGTAATTGGATGGGGAAAGCCAGTTCAGCCTACTGTACAGATCGCAGTAGTGGGTTAGACGAGCGGCTGCAAGAGCAAAGCGGCAGATATTACTGTAGGCTACGGTCCACCTAGTGAGGTGAATTTTAGTAGTACAGGCAAACAAGGGAAGCCCATAGGATAGAGATGGAACGAGCACTCCTCTGACCAGTGCAAGTCGAGCAACCATGGTAAGATAATTCCTTGCCCTGTAGACCAGACCCAATTTCCAGTTAACAGCCCAACACACATTTTGGATGTGTTGACCAAGGTTGAGCTGAGGGTCAAGTGTCACTCCAAGGTATTTGACAGAGTTGGTGATGAGCATTGGAACACCATCAGTCCCCAAGATGCATAGAGGGACCGAAGTGGCCCTTAACTTAGCCTGGGACCCAAACAGCATGGCCTGAGCCTTTCCAAGATTTAGGACCAGCTTGTTAGACGCTATCCAGGATTGGACGCTCATGAAGTCTTCACTCAGTTGGTGATTAATGACCCCGATATCCCGGGCATGAGTGAAGATAACGAGGTCATCAGCATACAGAATGGCCTTACAAGAGGCAGCTGAGGAGGGAAGGTCATTGACAAATATGGAGAAGAGCAGGGGAACAATGACTGACCCCTGGGGAACCCAAGGGCACAGCAGCAGAGTAAGAGAGCATCTTACTACATTTGGTAAGTTGCTGCCTGCCCTGGAGATAATTGTGAAACCATCTAAGTGCAGGCGGGGACAATCACAGTGTCCTAAGCTGCGAGCATAGTAAGGTATGGTCAACTAGGTCAAAGGCCTTAGAAAGATCGATAAAGATGGCCCCAGAAAGTCTGCCCTGGTCCACAGCAGCCCTTATCCCAGAAGTGACAGTGATAAAAGTAGAAGTTGTGCTATGACCTTTATGGAAGCCACGGTGTGAGGAATACAATAGCTCACGAGACTGGATATAGTCTGTGAGTTGCCCTGCCGCCACTCTCTCAAGAAGCTTACTGATAGCGGGCAGGACGGCAAATGGCCGATAGTTATCTAGGATCCTAGGGATGTCCTGTTTGAGTATAAGGACAACCCTCGCCACCTTCCACAGGTCAGTAATAACCCCAGTGACTAGGGATAGGTGGACCATGTGGGCCACAGGAGAGGCAACGTAGGTAGCCGCAAGGCAGTGAAGCTTTGGTTCCATACCATCATGACCTGCACGGATAAAGGGTGAGAGACCAGAGAGCAATCTCTGCAACTCATGCACCATTACAGCCTTGAGTTAGAACAGAGGATAAGGAGAAGGAGACGACTGAGATGATGGGGCCTGGACAGGTCTGTCACTACCACTGGAGGAGGATGAGGAGGTGAAGGTGGACAGGTCCAAGAAATGCGAGTTAAATGCATTTGCTATGGTCAGGGGATTATTGCAGCTGGCACCCCCAATAAGCATTTCAGAGGCTTCGAGGGTGGAGGAGCCACTCACAATATTTTTAATATTCCTCCAGAAGCTCCTGGGGTCCTTTGCTGAGGTCCGTAATGTGGCTTTGCAAAATTCACTTTTTTGCAGCCCTGATAGACTTTTTACAATTGTTCCTAAGTCTCCTGTGTTGCTGGAAAATGGTATGGTCCATCGTGGTCTTGAAATTGGCCCAACATTTGTCCCTATGCCTCATAAGGGCAAGGAGGCTCCCATGTAGCCATTTCACAGCTGTCTCCCTTACTCTTCATCTGACAAGAGGGGCATGCTTGTCTTGTAGCACCCCAAATATGCTGAGAAAGTCACCGACAGCTGAGGTAGCACACTGGGCCTCCATCACAGGAGACCAGTCTGTGATCATAAGATCCTCCTGAAAAGCACCAAGGTCAAACCTGGAGAAATCCCTAACATGAATTATCTTAGAGGGGATCTTAGGGACCGAAACCTTCCATATGCAATATATAGGGGCATGGTCAGAGATGGAGTCTGGGAGGGTACCTTAGGAGCTGATCCTCTCTATGCCATCTGGTCTTGCAGCTTTGTTGTTTTTGGCCAGCTTGATGGCATGTCTTACTTCTTTGACAGTAGAAGGGTTGGCGAGAGATTCTCTTTCAGGGCGTTGAGGGACAGAATTGATGGTGGCATCTGTCACAGATGACTCACGGTTCAGAAGTGTCTCAAAATGCTCCTTCCATCTAGCTTGAATGCCTTCATTTCCCTTTAGGAGCGTTAAGCCATCTTGAGATCGGAGGGGAGTGAAACCATGGAAGCTTGGACCATAAATGGCCCTTGTAGCCTGGAAGAAGCTCTGCATGTCATGTTTGTCAATACAGAGCTGGATCTCCTTGGCCTCGTCTTGCCACCATTTGTTTTTGATGTCTCAGATCTTCCTTTGAGTTTCTGCCTTGAGCTGCTGGTATGACTCTCTCTTTTGCTGGCATGAGATATCATCTTGCCATGTGCAGTGAGCTCTTCTTTTCCGGTTGAGCAGGTCTTGAATCTCAAAATCATTTTTGTCAAACCAGTCCTGGTGATGCCGGGTGACATAGCCAACAGATTCAGCACATGCAGAGTGGATGGCAATCTTGAATTCCTTCCAGCAGCTCTCAATGTTATCATCAGCTGCGGGCATGGCAGAGAACCTTGCTTGGAGATGTTGCTGGAAGTCCTCTTGAACCACTGGGTCTTGAAGGGACTTGGTGTTGAATTTCCTTTGCACTGATTTTGGCTGCCTTCAATGTTTCTGAGTGAGCAGGATGTTCATGACAGATCTGACAAGATGATGGTCTGTCCAGCAGTCATCAACTCCTCTCATGGCGTTCGTGATGTAGACATCTTTTTGATCACGGGTTCTGACAATGACGTAGTCAAGGAGGTGCCAGTGCTTGGATTGAGGGCGTCTCCAAGTAGTGTCATACTTGTCGCTCTGTCTGAAGATGGTGTTCGTGATGACCAGGCCATGCTCCGCACATTTGTTCAGGAGTAGGATGCCATTGGAGTTTGTCTTTCCTACCCCTCCTTTCCGATGATACTATTCCAGAGATCTGAATCACACCTGACTCTGGCATTGAAGTCACCAAGGAGAATGATCTTGTCTTCCTTAGGGGTGTTGGTCAGGACTCTGTCAAGGTTGGAGTAGAAGGTCAGGACTCTGTCGAGGTTGGAGTAGAACTGTTCCCTGACATCCTCGTCAGCATTAAGTGTCAGGGCGTATGCACGGAGGACAGTGGCATGCTGATTGTTGCGGAGCTTAAGACGAAGGGTCATGAGGCATTCGTTGATGCCAATTGAGAGCTCTGTAAGCTGGTTGATGAGCTTGTTCTTGATGGCAAGGCCAATGCCGTGAATGCGTCTGTCTTCAGCAGGCTTCCCTTTCCAGAAGAAGGTGAAACTTCCATCCTCTTCTCTCAACTGACCTTCATCTGGTCATCTTGTCTCGCTTAGGGCAGCCATACCGATGTTCATCTTGCAAGTCCCCTGGCAATAATAGCAGTTCTTCTTTCTGGTCGTTCACTATACTGGTTGTCCAGAGTACGAACGTTCCATGTTACAAAAATCACTGTCTGTTTCTTGTTTCGACCGCAGAGAGCGTGATCGCGCTGGACGCGTCTATTCAGCCAGGAGAAGGTGAGACAGCCTAGGTTTAGGGCACCTTTTCTGCTTGACTGCATGACATGTAATACAGTCGTGGCCAAAAATAGTGGCGCCCTTGCACTTTTTCAAATAACTCACAATTTCCTCTAAACATAAGTTGAAATTAACAACAGTACAGTATTTGGTCTCCACAATTCTTTATGTCTCTGTTAATATTACAGAACCTTTGTTTTTGTTCAGAATTTAATACATCCTTTTAAATCAGAAAATGAAAAGAAATGGCATTGACAAAATTATTGACACCTAGACTTAATATTTGTTAGCACAGCCTTTGGTCAAAATAACTGCAATCAACCGCTTCCTATACCATATGGATGAGCTTCCTGCACCTCTCTACTGGCAGTTTGGCCCTCTTCTTGTGCAAACTGCTCCAGTTCTCCCAGATTTGAAGGGTGCCTTCTCCCAACTGCTGTTTTCAGATCTCTCCACAGGTTTTCAATGGGATTTAGATCTGGACTCATTGCTGGCCACTTCAGAACAGTCCAGCGTCTTGTCTTGAACCATTCCTGGGTGCTTTTTTAAATGTGCTTGGGGTCATTATCCTGCTGGAAGACCCATGACCTTCGACAGAGACCCAGCTTTCTGACACTGGGTTCAACACTGCATGCCAAAATAGCCTAGTAATCTTCAGATTTCATGATGCCATGCACACATTCAAGGCACCCGGTGCCAGAGGCAGCAAAGCAACCCCAAAACATCACTGAACCTTCTCCAAGTTTGACTGTAGAGAAGGTGTTCTTTTCTTTAAAGGCCTCATTTTGTTTTCTGTAAACACAGAGATGATGTGCTTTACCAAAAAGCTCTAATTTGGTCTCATCTGCCCACAGGACATTCTCCCAGAAGGATTTTGGCTTGTTCAGGTGTGTTTTGGCAAACCCCAGTTGGGCTTTCTTATGTCTCTCTCAGCAGTGGGGTCCTCCTGGGCCTCCTAATAACCCCCTTTCATTGAGTTGGCGGCGGGCAGTGCGAGTTAAAACTGATCGTACCTTGTGTTTGAAGGTCAGTTTGAATCTGTTTGGCAGTTGATCGAGGTGCTTTCTCCACCATTGAACAATCCCTGCGCTGCAATCTTTGATCAAGTTCTCTCTGCCGCCACGTCCAGGGCGTTGGCTACAATGCCATGGGCCTAAACATCCTGATAACATATGTCTACGGTGAAACAGGAACATCAAGGTCTCTGGAGATTGATTTGTAGCCTTGAGATTGTCCATGCTTGGCTACAATCTTCTGTCTGACCTCCTCAGACAATTCTCTGGCTGTCTTTCTTTTCTTCATGCTCACTGCAGTACACACAGTGACACAAAACAGGAGAATGAGTCCTTTCTCTATTCAAACTGGTTGAATGAGTGATTTTATATCATGAGCACCTGCAACTCACCACAGGTGAGTTCAATTCAAAGTGAAGGAGAATCACCTGCTTGAAATCTAATTATTTCTAACTACTTCTAAAGAGTGCCAATAATTTTGTCCGGGCCATTTAAGGTTTCTGTGTGGAATAAGCTAAGACTTAGTAAATTTTCTGCTTTTTGTGTTTTATTCCACTGCAAAGCAAAGACATACATATGTGGATACCAAAATATATTTTAAATTTCAACAATTTTCTGGAAGGAATGGTGTATTATTAGAAAAAACTGCAAGGGCGCCAATATTTTTGCCCATGACTGTAAATCAGGTAATGGTAGCCTATGCTAGCCACCAGGCTGGGCATCCTGTAAGGTAGCTTTGTGTGAGCTAGTATGCTTTTAATTATACTGTGTCAATTTCAGCACCCTACAGCTCTTTTAAAGCCCTACAAGGGTTAGGTTAGGCAGCTTCTAGTATTTTCGCTTTCTACAGTTACATTAGGGCTTTTAGTGAGGAAGGCAGTCCGTTTTTAAAACAATAGACTTTTCCTTAAAGTACAGGTTCTAATTTTGGTTTGTTGCCACTTGATTACTGTAATACCTGTGAGTGCACCTCTTTTTTCCCCAGTGGAGTCATGCCGACATTTTTTCCTGGCAGCATACTGGGGGGCGTTTATATGGTTTCCTTGCAGTCTGGTGAAATCTTTTCAACCGGTCTTCTGGCAGTTGCAAACTGTGACTTCTGCTCTGGCCGGCTGCTGGTCTTGGTGCCAGCTGGTGCTCAACTGTCCTGTTTGGAGCAGAGGGTAGTGGCGGTTTGGAGCCATTTGACGCAAGTGGTGGAAGAAGCTGTTGTCTGACTGGGACTACATTGAGGAGCTTTGCATTCATCTGCACTACCGGGATAGAGATTTGACCACTGAGACGCATGGCTTTTTAAAAGACTCACCCAAGTTTTCACTTAGTCGTCCGAGGTGACTGGGTGTTGCGGTTGGCCCAGGGGGAAGGCTAAATTTTCTGCCTGAAGGGTTGATCAATATCCTGCCATGAGTGGAGTGGAGTTCCCGAGGGTCCTGTTCAGTGACTAAGGGAAGTACTTTTTATTCGAGTATTTCTGCATTTGGTGGGGGGGGGTGACAAATCTGGACTTGCTGCCTTCCTGTGTGTGGAGTCTGTGATCCTTACTCACTGTGGTGTTTCCTGGCCCAAGTCCATTTGGTTTGCGGTTAGGCTGGTGGGAATCCTGGTCATTATACCAGGGCTCAGTGTGTCTCCATTACAAGGCTGAAGCCAGTTATTGATCAGCCACCCATTCACTGAGGGAGAGTGCTTTGGGGCTGATAGGCACCTGTTGAGCATGGTGTCACCCCCTACCCATGTGTACTTTGTTGGACTCATTATTTTACTCTAGTCTGATGAGAGTGGACTGGTGCTGGACCATTACCTTTTTGGATTTGTTGTGTCATTCAGCTGTGTCTCTGCTGGTTGGCTGTTAATTATATTGACAACTGCCGGCACCGTGGTGAGGAGGGCTGAGGCATCACTGCCTTACCTCCTGCCATGCTGGTGACCCGTGTTCGCGGTGCAAGTGGGTCACTGTGGGTCAGCTGGGGAGGGAGAGGATCAAGTATCCGAAGCACAGCTCTCCTCTCCTGGGGAGGGGTGGGACCAGAGACCGGTGCACACCTGGCCCATAGTGGCGGCTGGCACACCAACTCTAAAATAGGGGGAAGAGACAGAGCAGATGCCCAGCGTGCCACATACAGAAGCGTGCACGGCTCGGCCATTGGTATCATTGCATGCATACGGCTTTGCATTCGGGGGATGGGACAAAATGGAGGCTGAAAAATTCTCTGACTGGTGGGATAAGGTGGCACCTCAACATGCCAAAGATCTAAGTACCAGTGGACGCCGGGTGACAGGGCTGGCAGGGCGGTCAGAGGCGGCGAGAAAGAAATGGGGGAAAAAAAAATATATTGACAACTTCTCCCAGCATAGTGGCAGCATACTATGAGGAACCACTAACCTGTGATGAACTATAAACTGCATTTCGAAATACAATCCAATGGCAACAGTTTTGCTTTGTTATTTCACTCATCTTTCCCCTCCCCTCTTTTATTTTACTGTGTTTTATTGAAGTATGAGTTAGGAGTTTGAATGATCAGGGAGTTAAATTTGTATTTACTGAACAAATCGGGATTTATCTGTGGGTTTAGGGAGGCTGGGGTGGTTTTAATTTAGTACTGGTTTCGAGATGTGTAGAGGCGTGAGTGAGGTTAGGCATATCTGCACTGGTGGCCACTTGCAGCAGTTCCATCCTTTCAGGGGAACCCATTAGTCCTAAAGAGGTTCCCAGCTGCTGTAGGGGACTGGGGATTCTCCGAAGGAGAAGCAAAAACTGTACTGGTCAAGCTGGCCCGGTGGTGCTGAGGGTTGAGGCGCTGGATGCCACACCTCGTGCCACGCTGGCGACCTGGGTTCGGACATGAGCCCGGGGTTAGTAGGGGTTGTCAGGGGAGCGACAGGACTGAGTGTCTGGAGGACTGCTCTCCTATCCGGGGAGGGTTGAGGGCTCTCACCACTCTGCAGCGGCCCCTGGTGACAATCAGGGGCACTGTCAGAGTCAGTGCAATCAGGGGTGGAGTGCAGCGGATGTCGGCACATCGTGCCTCAGACTTCATTGTACGTCTGCACTCCAGGGGGGACTTAAGGAAAATGGCAGCATCTGACCGTAGCAGCTTGATGGCCGCAACTTCCTTGCCTGGCGGGGCCCACAGTGCATGGTCGCTCGCCGGCATTGGTTCCCGGCCCGACGCAGAGATTAGGGGACGTCCCTTTCAAAGGTACAGCAGCATATGCCAGCCGGTGTGGATGTGCCCCCAAGGTCGCTCGGGGGGAAATAGAGCGGTGGCTGGATGATCGCAGGTCAGGCTGCTGGAGGAGAAAGAGAAATACGATTAAAAAAAAATAAATTGCCGTGGAGGTCCTAAGTAGAATGGTCAGTGTGGGGGTGAGGGCAGGATCGGTGGTCAGGACCAGAATCAGGAAATGCTCGGAGAGAATTTGGAATCAAGACTGGGGCCCGCCATACCAGATTCCTCTCCCCAGGGTGCTGCCCAACATCACCAAGCATGGCAGTAGTCTATGTGGCCAGAATTACTCTGCCTTTTCGTGCCATTCTTTGTAACACACAGTCAATGAAAATAAGACAGTGATGAAGGAGGGTTTCCCCACTAATACCTCAGCTGACCTTGTTTCTATCATGGAGACCTGATTGGGTGATGACTCTGGACCTGTTTTGGAAGCATCTGTCCTGCCTATTTCTTTTCTAGGAGCACTGCCCCAGGAGGGACTGCAGAAGAGATGAGGTGGTCATTTGTTTTAAATCCACCCTGAGACTCTCAGCACTCCCCATGGGAATTTTAAGGTCCTCTGAATATGTGAGAGCTAGATGCAGTAAAGGTTTCGGTGGCAGGATCATTCTCATATACCGACCTCCAGGTTGTGGGAGTGATTTCTTGCAGGAGTTTGCAGACATCTTGGCTGAAACGGTGTTGGATGACCCCAGACTGCTGTTGCTGGGGGATTTCAATGCTAGGGTCAATGACTCCTCGCATTCTGGACAAACTCCTCTAGTGGATGTCAGTGGGACGAACATAGGCAGTTGCCTCTGGTACTCATCAACGTGGCCACACTTTGGACCTGATCTTCTCAATGGGACTGGACATTAGTGCAGTCAAGGTTGATCCGGTCTTCTGGTCAGATCATCATGCAGTGTCATGGGGTTCCTTGTTTGGTTACTTCCTTTGCAGAAATCATCCAGTAACATCCAAAACATAATTTGGAGCCTCGCAAGCAACATGACGTGCTGGATGTCTCAAGCAGGTTGCTTGCTTGTGCACAGAGTTCTGAGAAGGCCATGGAGCACTATAATACAGTACTAATGGCTGCCTTAGAGAGACTATTGCAATCTACCACTTTCATCCCTTGATGTCCCATCATAGCGCACTGTGACACGGTGATGAGCTACTGTACGTCGGTAGAAGACTGAGTGATGAGAAGGACAAGCTGGCACTGAGAAGTCATTATGACGAGTATCGACAGGCAATCAATCTGAGAAAGACAGACTTCCTGTCACAGTAATTTGCTGCAGGGAAAAAAAATCATCCAGTTCAGCTCTGTCGTGCAGTTGACAGGTTGTTAAATCCTTCCTGTATTTGTTCAGTGAGAGCTTTTTCAGTAGAAAAGCGCGGGGAGTTTGGGCATTTTTTTCTCTAACATGGTGTCCTCTATTAAATCAGGTATCTCTGTCATTTATTTATTTATTTTAGATAGTTTTTGTTGACCGGCTAAGTACACTAGACAAATTCTTGCCCATTTTCAGGCACGACCCAGGGGAGGGGGATACGGATCATTATCAACTGACCGTGAACCAGATTAAGCTGTTGGTGGTATTTTGAGTGAATGGGGGAAATTTGGCCAGGGCACCAGAGAAATTCCCCTACTGTTTTCGAGAAGTGCCATGGGATCTTTAACATCCACCTCAACTACCACCGGAACAGGCAGATGGGACCTCGGTTTAACGTCTCATCTGAAGGATGCCATCTCCGGAGTGCAGCACCCCCCTCATGCTGCACTGCAGTGTCAGCATTGGGATATTAACCCAAGTGCCTCATGTGGGGATAAAACCCACAGCTTTCTGATCTCCCGACCTCAGAGGTGAGAGTGCTACCTGCTGAGCCACTGACACTGCATCATACGCCAGTAGTGGGCGTTCCTTTGATGATGTACAGCTGCCTGGCTGGGATGAGTTTTAGCTAGTTCCTGAGGATGAGGTGCTACAGGTAGTCTCTAGTTCGTGCCTCACCAGCTGTATTCTGGACCTGGGACCAACCTTGGCTGCTTCTGAGCTGCGGTGAGTCCTTGGGTCCAGTGTTCGCTGAGATTAGTGTTTCCCTGAGGAAGGGCATTGTTCCATCTACCGTGAGAAAGGCTACGGTTAGACCCCTCTTAAAAAAAAAAAAAAAAAAAACTTCCTTGGACCCTGACATTCTGGCGAATTACGGACCTGTATCTAACCTTCCCATTTTGGGGAACGTTATTGGGAAGGTGGTGGTGGAGCAACTTGTGGACCACCTGGAGACTTCTGCCATCTATGAAACGCTCCAGTCGGGTTTTCAGCCCTGTCATAGTGTCAGGGTGACTCATGATCTCCTCGTTAGCGAGGGACTGATGCCTTTGTTACATCTTGGTCCTCTTGGATCTCGTTTCAACATCTGACACATTTGACTATGGGCTGCTGTTGGACTGCCTAAGGAACCATGTGGGTCTTACCAACAGTTTTATGCTGGCTCAAGTCCTACATAACTGGGAGAATGAAGCAGGTATCCCTAGGTAATTTCATCTCAGGGACCTCTACACTATCTTGGGCAGTTCCTCAAGGCTCAGTCATTGCCCCTGTGTTGTTCTCTGTGTACGTGTTGTCCTTAGGGGAGATCAGCAGGTGGTACAGTGTTGAGCTTCACTGTTATGCAAATCATACTCAGCTGCACGTGTCCTGCTCTCCTAGTATGGATTATGTGGTTTTGGTACTGGGACAATGTCTTGCTGGGATAAATGACTGGATGGCTTCAAAACTGGCAATGTCTCAACCCAGCAAAAACAGAGGTTGGTGATCGAGTCAGGCCACTGGGGCTCAGCGGTGGGAGGTCTGGCTCTTCTTTCAGTGGGTGGCCAATCTCTCATAGCAGTTGATGCAGTTAAGGACCATGTGGTCATTCTGGACTGCTAGCTGACACCAGAACAACACGTGTCGGTGGTGGTCCAATCTTATCTTCTATCATCTCCGAAACATCACTAGGATCAAAATGCATCTGGCTCGTGAACCTGGTGACGATCCTCCAAGCTTTCATCACCTCTAGGTTAGACTACTGTAACACTCTTTACTTAGGGCTATCTGGTGGTTTGACGGGACACCTGCAGCTGGTCCAGAATGCTGCAGCCTGGCTGGCAGTGGACTTTTCTCAGAGTGACCACATCACACTAGTCTTGCAGGTGCTGCACTGGCTGTCTTTGGGGTGGCACATCACCTTCAAGATATGCTTGTTAACATACAAGGCCCTACATGGTTTGGGACCAAACTACTTGAAAATCTCCTGGCCCCTTACCATCTAGTCCGACCCATCCTCTCAACCAATGTGGGCATGCTCGTCCCCCTTCCTGTCTTGAGACTCTTGGGAGACAAAGCTTTTGGAGCAGCAGCTTCAATGCTGTGGAATTTGCTTTCTGGGAACATTTATATGGCCAGCACAATGGAGGCTTTCAAAGCCTCTCTGAAGATCAATTTATTTGAACAAGTTCTTCCCAGCTAGTTATTTTTATCAAGTCTGTATTTTGATAGTCATATTTGGCTATATTTTAAATCTGATATTATGTTTTGCTTGCTTGGCACTTTTGATTTGTTGTACGTACAGCGCACCAAGCCCCCAGGATAGGGTGCTTTTTGTAAAGATTTCCTTACCTTGCACTGGGGACCCCCTACAACCACTATTCACTACACAGGTAGCAATGGAGCCCCCCCACAACAACCACTCACCATTCAGGTACCACTGAGCCCCGACCACAACCTTCACCAGACAGGTACCACTGGGCCTCCCCCCCCCAACCACCATTCACCATACAGATAAGATAACCCTGGGGCCTCCCACAACTGCCATCCACCATACAGGTATTACTAGGCCACCCCCACAACCACCACTCGCCATACAGGTACCACTGGGGCCCCCTCACAATCACCATTCACTATGCAGATACCCTTGGGGCCCCTCACAACCACCATCCACCATAAAAGTACCCTTGGGCCCCCACAACCATCATTCATCATACAAGCACCCTTGAGTACCCCCAACCACCATCCACCATAGATGTGACCCCCCCCCTCAAAACCACCATTCGCCATACAAGCACCCACGGGGCCCCTCACAACCACCAACCACCACACAGGTACCACTGGGGCCCCCTACAACCACAATCCAACCATACAGGAACAGAAATATGCACTCTTGGGGTGGAACAGGTGTCAACTGTATAAAAAAACAAAAAAAAAAAAAACCGACAAGAAGCACAGAAAGTCGCAGTCTGCAATGCTTAAAGTAAAAAGTTCCACTCACATGTGTGTAGTTAGAGGCACGGATTTATTTCCAGACCCTGAAGTGAAATTGCAGCATTCTTACCCCAGTGCTTTGTGAAGCTTCAGGGTCTGGAAATAAATCGATGACTTTAACTACACACACGTGAGTGTAACTTTTTACTTTAAGCACTGCAGAGTGCTACTTTCTAACCATACAGGTACACCTGCCCCCCCAACAACTACCATTCACCATACAGGTACCCCTGCTGCCCTCCACAGCCACCATCCATAATACATGGACCCTGAACCCCCCCCAAACCCCCATTTGCCATATTTAATTTTATTTAAAATTTGGTAACTGGGAAAGGCACACTGAGCCGGGGCTCATTTCCAGGTGCGACTAGGGGGAGGGAACATGATTGTACAGTTAATACAATCAATGATACAGGTACCCTTGGATCCCGCACAACCACCGTTCACCATATAGGTACCCTGGGCCCCCCCCCCACAATCACCACTCACCATTCAAGTACACCTGGAGCCCCCACAACCACATCAGCCATACAAGTACACTTGGGGAACCCTCCCACAACCCCCATTTGCCATACAGGTACCCTTGGGGCCCCCTACAACCACCATTTACCATACAGGTAACCTGGGGCACCCACAACCACATTAACCATATAGGTCCCCCTGGGGAACCCATAACAACCTCCATTTGCCATACGGGTACCCTTGGCGTCCCTACAACCACCATGCACCATACAGGTACCACTGAGGCCCCCCCCACAACAAGATTAGCCATAAGGTACCCCTGTGGGGCCTTTCCACAACCACCACTCAACATTAAGATACCACTATGGTACCCCCACAACCACCATTTGCCATACATGCACCCTGGGGGGCCCATAATCATCTGCCACACAGGTATCCCTGGGGCACCCCAAATCACTATCTGTCATACAGGTACCCCTGGTGGGGCCCCACAACCACAATTTGCCATACAGGCACCACTGGATGTCCTCACAAACACCATTCACCACACAGGTATCCCTGTGTCCCCCACAACTACCAATCCCCAAGAAAGTACCACTGTGGCACCCCATAACCACCATTCACAATACAGGTACCACTGGATCCCACCAGAGCCACTAACTGCCATTCAGGCACCCCCTGGCACACTAAAATCATTAGGTGTTAAGTGACATTGCCAAAATGAAGTTATTAAATTGGGTAGAACCAGATACTGCATCTCAGGCTACACATGGGAAATGAAGTGTATTAATATCTAATGCTAGGGGCTGTTGTTAAAATGACTGCAGCCATTTACAGTATGTAGCTAATGTAGCAGTTATGTTTTTTTTTTACATGTAATGCACTTTTCACTGACCATAGCACACTTGGAAGGTTTATGTGCCAACAAAAACTGTGCCCTGAGTTTTATGGTACCTCATCACTGTAGCATGTCAGTAGGCATCCAAAAAAAGACTAGAATAATTAGCATTTACTGTATATAGAGAATTGTGTATGAGCAAGCAAGGCTGTGTTTCAGTCAAGAGGTCTCTTGTTACCATGGAAACCTTGAGATTGAAAAACAGCCTTGTATGTGTCTGGCTGCTCATGTGTATGGGCAACCATCAGTACAAGGCAAGCCTGTGTCCAGCATGTATTAAAAAAAGTACCCCCATGCTCTGCTAATGCCCTTACTCTACAGGTTCTTCCAGACGCCGCTAACCTCTAGGTCCAGCTCTCACCACCATGGCTGCTTCATCGGGTGTTGTGGTTTGAATAAGGCCGCCACACAAAGGTGTTCTATGTTTTTGTGCTGTAGTAGTGACATCCTCAGTGCAGCACAAGCCTATACTAGGGATGTAATTCCATCCTCAACTGTGTTCTACCACACACTATATAGCAATGATAAACACATAGTGGCCAGCTTATAAACTCCCACACACAGCCTTGGACAATTGCCTGAACCAGCTGAACTGGGGGCACCACCGGTGTTCTGTGTTTTTCCTAATGCATTTATGAATGGAGGTAACATTAAAAGGCATGTCTTCTCCAGAAGGGTGGTGAATCTGTGGAACTGCCTACCATTTGAGACAGTGGAAAGGAAGACAGTACAGGCTTTCAGGATAAGCCAGGATACATTTCTGCTTAGCAAGGTAATCACAGGGCACAGTAGTTGGGGGAGTTGGGAATCCCTATAAATTAGTACACATTTACAAAGCTTACTTATTAATCCCTACTTATGAAGGTGGGCAAATACTGACCAAGAATTCCTTCCAACCTTAAAATTACATAAGGTATACAGATGATTTTGTTCTGAGCCCCCATGCTTCTCTCCATGTTTGAAGTAAAGCCCTGGTCCCAAGAAATTTCATTACAGATTTGAGCAGACAACAGAAAGGAAAACAAGTAAAAGAAAGGAGACACAGAGAGAACATGTTGTTGCATGTCGATACAGAGGGGAGCATTCATGGTGCCGGCAGATTTTAAGCACAGCAGTGCCATGGTGAGTATTATATTTTCTATACTTGCATTTAAAATGGACAGACTGGGTGGGCCAAGCAGTCCTTATCTGCCGTCAAATTCTATGTTTCAATGCTATGCACATTATTTAATGAGTTTATCAGCGGTTACTCGGAGTGTGCATAACCTTTTTCGCTTCAGGAAGAAAAGTGTTAACACAGAAAAAGGCAAGGACTAAGTATCAAAATAATGAAACAGGGAAGGGGTACTTTGTATCATGTCTGTGTTACTCAGGAAATGACCGTATTCTTCAGCTGTTTTTCTGTGGGAAACACTGGATTCTTGTAGCCAATCTGCCACTCTCCAACAAGAAAGTAATGGTGAAGACTTTGACAATGACAAGGGTGTGCGGTACTGCAGATTACTGGGTTATGTTTCAGAACAGCAACACCACCAACCCTTAGCTATGTGTACACTGAGCAAATACCTATTCAGCTTCAAAGACTAACACCAGCACATAATGAGAATCCTTACCCTCAGAATCGACACTGGCCACCTCATCTGACTCCGCACCCTGATCTTCATTGGCTGTGATTTCAGTGATGAGGTTGCCCAATCCCAGCGCTCCCAAGCCAGCCAGGTGCTTCTTCGACTCCTTCAGAAAATGTTGAGATCAAAGCAAACAAAAAGTTATAACTTGGTTTGTATCAAGCAATATGACTGGTTAATTAGCTAGTGTACTGCCTGGAATTAACAGTAATTTTCAGATGCAGTCAGCTATCACTTCCTATATCTGAAGTATTTGTTCATTTCTGTTTGCTAATTAGAAGATTTTCCACCTGGCAGTACTGGACTGCTGTGTGGAGCAGCAGTCTGGAGGCTTGAAAAAGTCAGTTCTGTTCCTCCCACCACATCATCTGAACTATGTGACCAAACACATTGAGGCACCACAACTCTTTCTGCCTTGGCAGTGACTTTCACAAGTTACCAATCAAAATGCAGCGAAATGAGACAAAACTAATAACCAAGAAGAGCCAATCCCTGCTGCTTCATGTGAAAGAGAATAATCTAGCAGTGAAAAATGGTTCTTCTTAGTTACTAGTGATGTGACGGTCAATGTGGTCTCAGTTTTGATAACCTAGTGAGAGGAACAGAACTGCCTGTTTTTTACCCTCCAGACAGACTGCTGCTCCACACATCACCCCAGTACTTCCAGGTGGAAAATCTTCTAATTAGCAAACAGAAAAGAAAAAATACTTCAGAAATACCAAGTGATAGCTGACCACATCTGAAAGTTACTATTAATTCCAGGCAGTACACCAGCTCTTTAAATCTGATCGCAGGGGGGGGTGTGTTGTTGAGTGGAGCTGCCAACCAGACATGCATTGTAGGAGTTACTGCCAAAGCATACAATATATAGTTTAACAGTTACAACATTTAAAAATCAGCTTTTTGTGTGAAGATTCTTCTGTTTTTCTGTGATATGAACTGCTGGGTTCAGTGCTACATAGGCCTAATACGATGTTATTTGCACTGTGAAAACTGCTTTCTGATTCTCTTCTATCATGTAAAGGTCAAAGAAAGTGATTCCGACATATCAAACCTCTAAAGAAACGTTTATCTGGAGGTTAGATAACGTGATAAATTTAGCAGGGAAAATTCATCACCACTGGTATTGTATTAATACATTTATCAGGGAAGTTTATCACCACCAGTGTTGTACAAACATATATTATAGTGGTGCAGTAGCACCACTATAGTTAGGGTTGAGCAGGGGTTTCTATGTTATACCCCAAACTTTGCACTTTAATAGTTTTGCTACCATTCAACGGATTTGCATGAAAATTTGCATGCACAGTCTCATAGGGAAGATCTCTTGATGTGCCAATTTGTTTTCCAGTCAGATGTGTGTATTCAGAGACACAGAGTGAAACAAAGTAGGGACGAAAACTTTTTTTTGCTGTGTTTTGTTATCGCCCAGCAGGTCTGGAATTCTGCTCTGAAATTTTCAGGGTACAAAGGGCTTGGCCCACAGTGGTGCCTTTTGCTGGTTTGGTGAAAAAAAACAAAAAAACATTAATCGTTCCAAAGTTAAAAGATTTTAACATTTTTTTTTTCTTCAATTGTTTAACCAGGTGAGACACACTAAGCTGAAAGCTTGTTTACAGGTGCAACCTGGGAGCACAGAGAAGTTAAGTGACTTGCTCAGGATCACAAAGTATGCAAGTGGGGGCTGTGGTATTCAAACCCAGGTCTCCAGATTTGCAGCTCAGAGCCTTAAACCACTGTGCTACAGTCTTTTGGATAGCTGCATGGAACAAAAAAAGAAGTTGGTCCATATGAAAAAGGATCCTTTTTCATATGGGGTAACCCTTTTTTGCGAGGAAAAAATTCCTTTTTTGTAATTTTGGTTATGAGCATGCCCAGTACAGTCTTCTGGATAGCTACATGGAACAAAAAAAAAAAAAAAAAAAAAAAATTGGTCCGTATGAAAAAAGGATCCTTTTTCATATGGGGTAATCCTATTTTATGAGGAAAAATACAGGTTACTCACCTGTAACAGGAGTTCTAGGAATGGTATATGTTGTTCATCCACACTCATTGGCAGTATCCTTGCCGCTTTAAATCTTGCCGGAAGGTCTTCAAGCTTGCTCCTCCCACCCACCCGGGTGGTATAACTCTCGGCTCCGCCCCATGACGCCAGATCTGGCCCGCTGGAAGCTCAGGTTGTGCGTCGAAGCCGGGGAGGTCGGGTGGGTCGTGTGGATGAACAACATATACCATTCCTAGAACTCCTGTTACAGGTGAGTAACCTGTATTTCTAGGGACATGGATATGTTGTTCATCCACACTCATTGGCAGACTCCTAGCAGTTCTCCGGGAGGAGGGAGGCAAGACGCACACCCCCAATACTTACTTGGGAAAGAGAGACTGGAGAACCGAGGCCCCAAAACCAGCATCCCGGCGTGACTCAAGGTCGATGTGGTAGTGGGTAATGAAGGTGTTTGCTGACTTCCAGGTAGCAGCCCTGCAGATTTCCTGGATAAGGGCGTCCCTGGAAGCAGCCACCGTTGACAGCAGTATAAGCGGGTAGAATGAGCTCTTATCCCTCTGGGAGCTCCATGCCGCTAATAGCAGAGATCTATGCAGGAGGTTACCCACCTGCTTATCGCCCGCTTGGCTGCAGGTCTGCCAGATGCGGCTTCAGCGTAGGTGACAAACAGCTGGCGAACCTCTCCCAATTTCAGCCGTCGCTCCTTATAATAAGCGGCGCCCTTCTAGGATCCAGAGTATGGAGCCTATATTGACCTCGAGGTGTGATTGGGGTAGAACACGGCAGAGTCAACACCTGGTTAAGGTGAAACTCCACACCACCTTCGGAAGGAATTTCGGGTGGGGCGCAGGACAACTTGTCCCTGTGGAAGACCAGGTAAGGAGACTCGATGGAAGCGCCTGGAGCTCTCCCATCCTTCTGGCTGACGTGATAGCCACCAAGAAGGCGGTCTTCCACGACAGGTGAGAGAGAGCACACCTGTGCATAGGTTCGAATAGCTTGCCCATGAGCTTTGCCAGTACCAGCAGTAGATCCCACGGAGGTGGGGGGTTCTCCGACTGAGGGGAATGTGATCAAGGCCTTGAAAAAGCGCCAGACCACCTTTCTCCTGCGCCACATCGACTCGCTTCCCGGCCCGCGCCGGCAAGCAGAGATGGCTGCCAGGTGCACCCTTAGGTCGTCGACCCAAGCCCTTGACTAGAAAGGGACCATAAATAGTCCAAGATGCTTGCCAAGGAACAGGAGGAAGGTCCAAGCCCTTGCTCTGACACCAAATGGAAAACCTTTTCCATTTGAAGGCATAGCATTTTCTGGTCGACTCTACGGGCGCCCAACTACATTGAGGACCTCGTCGGAAAGACCCAAAGCCTGGAACTCTAGCGCCAGGAACCAGGCCGTCAGGTGCAGGGATTGAAGGTCCGGATGGAACACCTTCTGATTGACTGAGAGCAGGTCCGGGCGAGCTGGAAGCTGCATGAGTCCTGGAGCTGAGACTGAGGAGATCTGGTACCAGAACTGGCGAGGCCAGTCTGGGGCTATCAGAATCACCTGCGCCTTGTCCCTCCTCGCCTTGAGAAGCACCTTGTGGATCAAGGGAAATGGAGAAAGGCGTAAAAGAACCGGGGTCCATTGCCTCGAAGGCATCCCCTGCAGCGAGCCCTGCTGAGGGCGGGCATGGAACAGACTCAGCTTGCGTTCTCCGTGGAGGCAAACAGGTCCACCTGAGGTGCCCCAAAGGGAGAACAGATGCTGTACTACCTCCGGCAGGAGAGACCACTCGTGGGATGCAGCCCCTATCCGGCTCAGGGCATCGGCCAGGGTGTTGGAGGCTCCTGCCACGTGAATGGCTGAGGAGATCCGCCTCCAGGCTGCGACGAGTGACCAAATGCGGAGAGCTTCCTTGCATAGAAGCATGGGCGCCCGCCCTGGCGGTTTAGATAGTACATGGTCGTGGTATTGTCCGTCTGGACTCGGACCACTTGACCCGGAGGAACGGGCAAAGGCGGTGAGAGCTGGGCGGACCGCCGGAGCTCCAGCAGGTTGATGGCGCCGGGACTCCCGCGGGGACCAGAGGCCATGAGCCGGTGTTCCCCAGATGGGCACCCCAACCCATCAGAGAGGCATCGGTCGACAGAGACCGTCGGCTCGAGAGGACGAGCACGGATGCCCTCCTGCAATTGATCTGGAGCGGTCCACCACTGGAGAGCATTCCACATCCCCTGTGTCACCGACACAAGCTGGTCAAGGGATCGTAGCGTTGTGACCACTGGCTGGCCAGTCCCCACTGAAGGACGCATGTTCAGCCAGGGCCCAACGGACCACGCTGGTACAGGCCGCCATGAGACCCAGGAGGCGCAGGAAGTCCCGGGCAGAGGCGCAATTGCCCAACCAGAAATGATCGGGCAAAGGAGGAAAGAACCTCGGCCCTGTCCGCGGGAGCCGCTCTGGCTCGAAGAAGTCGAGCTGCGCCCGATGAATAAAATCACCTGCTTGGCTCGAGTTCCGACTTGGCCTCGTTGACAAGGAGGCCCAGTTGAGAGCAGACCTGGAGGGCCAGATCTCTGGACCACTCCGCCTCCTTCCTGGAGGGAGCTGCTATCAGCCAGTCGTCCAGGTAAGGGTACACCCGGACCCCTCGGCGCCGCAGGAATGCTGTCACCACTGCCATGCATTTGGTGAAGACCCTGGGAGCTGGAGACAAGCCGAAGGGCATGGCTTGGAACTCGAAGAGAGATCCTTCCGCTCGGAAGCGAAGGAATCTCTGGTGAGACGGACGGATAGGGACGTGAAAAAACGCGTCCTGCAAGTCCAGAGAGCAGAACCACACGCCGCGTTCCAAGGATGGTATTATCTGAGCCAAGTGACCATCCTGAAGGTTCGAGACCTTAGGAACTTGTTTAGAGTCGTGTAGGTCGAGAATGGGCGCCAGCCCCGTCCGTTCGAACCAGGAAGTACCTGGACACAAACCCTGGGTCTGAAGGAGGGTCCACCCTCTCTTACCACCTCCTTCTGGAGGAGGAGATGATGTCGGCACGGCCGCCAGTGAAGCTGGGATCCCGAAGCCCCCGAGGCGGCGGCTCTGAAGGGTGGTGCCTGCTCGAATTCCGAGAGGCAGGCCTCCACCACCTCCAAGACCCACCTGTCCGTGGTAACAGCGGACCAGGCGGAACGGAGTGCGGAGCCGTCCCCACGGGGACCCAGGAGTAAGGTGACGGGGATGGAAGCGACACCCTCAGCCCGTCACTGGGCAGGCTTGGAGGAGGGACGCCGAGGGACCTCCTGGGCCTCTTCTCCCTGCCTCCTGTTAGAGGAAGCGGCGCTTGGGTTTGGGATGCCAAGGCCGAGCCTGCTGGCCCTGAGCGTTACTGGGCGGGCGGCGAGGCACAGAGGGACGAAAGGGCTTAGGCTGTGGTTTCGGCCTTTGTCCTTCTGAGCGGAAGAGACCGAGTCAAGGTGGCATTGGACTTCTCGATCCTCTGCAGGTGACCTTCCACCCCAGGGTCGAAGAGGTCAGTCCCAAAAGGGAACATCCGCCAACTTGTGCTGGGTATCCAAGTAAAGGTGGATATCCTCAGCCAAGCCATCGACGATAGCCACTGCGGCCGCCACCGATCTAGCACATGAGTCCCCACATCCAAAGCAGTCTGGAGCTGCTGTTTGGCCACTGCCCTGCCCTGGTCCCGCACCTGCTAACCGTAGTCTGCAGATCGGCGGGAAGATGAGGATGACCTCATCCAGGGAGCAACAGGGCATGAGAAAATGTGCCATGAGGACGGCCGAACTGGCCTGGCGAAACCCGAGAGAGGAGCATGACTTCGCCCGACATAGTCAATTTCTTGGACTCCTTGTCAGGAGGTTTGTCCACATCCTGGCGTTGCGGGCGCGAAACGCTGTCGGTAACCAACCCTCAGCAGAGGGTGTTCAAAAACCGGACAAGGAACCGGTAGGGACCATGTATACTGGCCATCCTGGCGGCGCGCAGGGCAGGAAGCAGGGCGCTGCCAAAGTTCCAGTGCTGGACCCACTATGGCCTCGACCGGAAAGGCCTCCGTCGAGAATCCTCTGGTCCAGAATCTCCGTGAGGGGATACCTGGCCCGTTTGGAAACGGGTTCGAGCTCCATCCCGGTAGACTCCGAGATGAGCCGAAGCAGTCCTAGGAAGGACAACGGGCTATCGTCCATTGACTGACCTCCTGAAGACTCCAAGTCCAGTCGCTTGGAGAAGAAGGAGGAATCATCTTCGACTCGGAAGAGTCCTCGAAGAACTGCCTCTGGCCTGAGCCACCCTTCACCTGCCGGTCGGTCGGGAGTGAGGGTAACTGACAGCCGATGGGGTAAACCCTTAGCCGACCGAGAATCCTTGGTCGGAGCCCCAATTGGTGGCTGTGGAGGCGGAGGTTCCACCGCAATCGGTGGAGCAGCTGGTTTTGGCCGAACAACCGGCCTGGGTATAGGCTCCTCGGGCAAGTCGAGGGGTTGTGTCGGCCGTTCCGGTGACAGCCACTTAATGGCCGGGGAAGGCGCCGGAGTCGGCTTATTCCCGGCCAGGAGGAGCTGTTGCAACATAAGGTCCTCGTACCGTCGACGTAATTTACGCCGAAGCCTCCCCTCATCCGAGGAGGAGGGCGAGGGCGAGCGGCGGCGCCGCCCCATGATGCGCGGCCGAGACCGCCTGACGGTGGGAACGGCTGGACCGCGAAGAGGTCCGAGACCGAGACCGAGAGTCCCGGAATTTCGGGTCGGTGCAAGGAGGTGTCGGCCGAACCGACCTCCCTTCGCTCGGAAGGTCCATCCAGGGCTCCGGAACCGAGGCACAGGCGAGCCCACGGATCTCCAACTCCTCCCGGGAACCGGGAGAGGGGAATCTCGGCTGCTAAGGCGACAGCCCGTCAATGGGTCGAGAAAATCTCGACTTCATCAGTGGAGTCTCGGTCAACTGACCTGGACGAGGACACCGTGAGGCCAGTGGCCGGCAAGCCGGTCTGATCGAAGCCGACGGTCGACGCCCGGAGAGGGACCTTTCCCGCTCCCAAGAGCCGACGGAGGGGATCTACCTGTCCCTCTTTTGGACCGAAAAAGGTCCAGCAGGCGCAGAGCCCTTCTCCTTTAGTGGAGAGGGACAGACAAAGCTCCTTAAAGGAAGCCGTAGGAAGAACCCAGAGAAGCGGGATAAATGCGCGGCGAGGAAGATCTGACCAGCGCGCCTCCTCTTGAGGCGACCATCGCTCGAGCTGATCCCGCCCGAAACCGCCGCCCGCGGACACCGCCAACCGGGGCCTCCTTGGACTTCACGGAGAAGCGCTTCTGGGGCCAGCCAGTTGCAATCGGGCAGCCGCAGTGTTCGAGGACGTGGGCCGAGAAAGATGAGCACAGGTCGCAAGCCCGCGGTCGTGCTCAAGGCCTAAGCAGTAGACACCGTGGAGTGTGGATCCGTCCGAGACATCTTCTGCCGCATGGGCATCTCGAAATCCAGGTCGATTTGTCGCCGCGGCTTGAGGGGATCGAACTGAGTCTTTTGCAAAATATTATTTTTAAATCCGCAAACGGAGAAATAGGAACCAGTCACAAACGCAGAGCGTTAAGGAGGGAACCTGAGCTTCCAAGCGGTAAGGAAGATCTGGCGTCATGGGGCGGAGCCGAGAGTTATACCACCCGGGTGGGTGGGAGGAGCAAGCTTGAAGACCTTCCGGCAAGATTTAAAGCGGCAAGGATACTGCCAATGAGTGTGGATGAACAACATATCCATGTCCCTAGAAATTCCTTTTTCGTACAGCTGCCATCTTGTTTCTGTTTTTCAAAAATTGTTTTAGAAAACTCTTAAAAATTAGATCCTGCAGGGAGACACCAACACGTGTATCTTGCTAATTAGGATCCCGTTAGGTGGATTCTGCAGTTTCTTTTTGAAAAAGTGAATCAGAAATGTCTTTTTTATACATTTTAAAATGTATTTTGTTACTCGAGTTCCTATTTTCGTATGGCCATACATAAATGGAATTGGGCCAAACGAAAAAGGATGCCTTTATATGAAAAAAAGAATACGGGCTTCGTTTTTTCCCCCCACATTCAACTTCAACAAGCCACAACTCCCTCAGTATTTGCACTTAAGGGAAAATCTATATATCAGAACAAGGTCAAAAAGAACTAGTGTATTTGTATATTTTCATGTCATTTTACTCGCTGAAGTACTGTATTGGTGTAGTTGCTTAGTGATTTGTAAAGTTAAATATTAAACTAGGACTGCAAGCATCCCGTCACTAGAAACAGCTTTGAGATGAGAATCACATGCACAGGTTTAGTTTATGGAAGTGACACAGCGGGGAGAAGGTTTCTAGCACTCTGACATTTTGAACAGGCAGAACCACTGAAGGAAAGACATTTTCTGACCACTACATCACATTATTTTAAAATACTGTGCCCTAAAACATTTGTATTCATTCATGTGTTCTTCATTACACTTTATTTTAATATTACTTTTGTTTAATTTTCTTTCAAGAGCTGCACAACACAATCTAAAGCTACTGATGGAAAAAGCCGCACTTTGTATTAGTGGTATGAACATAGTGTGCTGAATTAAGTGTGCTTGTGTGATTTCTGTTGAACATTAGGTAGTGGCAGTTCAAATGCTTGCTCTGTGTTTTGGTTCGTTTCAATTTTTTTTCTACTGTTAATGTTTGGTGCCCCCCCCACACACAATTTATGAATGAGCAGCTGTCACTTGTGTCCCAGTGTGATGTGATACCTTGTTCTAATCTGCAATTATATTGCTTGTCTGCGTGCAAAAGTTAAAAAGGATCAAAACACTGACAGTATAAAAACTGAAACATCAGAACACAAAGCAAGCACTGGAAGTGCCACTACCAAATGTTCAACAGAAAGCACATCAGCACACCCAACTTGGCATGCTTTGTTCACACTACTAATGCAAAGTGTGGCTTTTTAAACCAGTAACGTTACAGTGTTGTGAAGCTTGTCTTAAAAGAAAATTTAACAAACATTTAAAAAAGGTGTTGGAGTACATTAAATTATCTTATTGTTCTGCACTGTGGACAGGAAAGGAGAGAGTGCCACTTTCCAACTTTTCACCAACGGCTGCAATGCCGACGAATATGAGAGAGAGAGAGAGAGAGAGAGAAACAAACACTACTGAAAATAAACTGTACATGGAATTTGCAGTCAGAAGGATAATTTGACTGACTTGTGGGGCAGAGGCGGTGGACTGAGGACAGACTAAGGATAGGTTTCATTTTAAACTGCTGTTACGGATTGCCCAATCGCTCCCTGCCTGCCCGATCAGATCCCATATCATGCAGTTCACCTGTCAGTACAAGACCAAGAGAAGTAAAGTGAAGAAGGATGCTTTTCTTCACAAACTTAATCTCTTTATGCCTTGGTTTGTGATCACAATGTTACCTTCAGACCACTCCACACATCTCTGCCTGTCTGTCTACCTTGAGGGCGGGAGGGTGGATAGATGAAAAGTAAGGCAGACCGCATACTTTTAGCAGTAACAGGCAATATTCTTTCCTCCCACAGCATCACTTCCGGTTCTTTCTGAGAGGGATGGCGACCAGCACAGCAGGAGGAAATGCCAATTTGGCAAAATGGAAAAAATATATAGATATCAATGATTTGTCCTGAACATGTTTAAAAAAGTTGCCCACGAGTTGATAATTATCTGGGAAAAAAACTCCTGACTGTTTAAATTGCTTGTCCAATCCCCTAGCTCTCTAATGAAAACTGCAGAAATAACACATAATAACCCCTCAAAAAAATTCAAGGGCCATATAAAAAAAAAAACACACACATAAAAATTAAAACATAAAAATTCACACTGGATAACATTACAAGTTTAACAAGCCATACAGTGAAGCAAATAAATTGCTTTTTGGGAGAAATGGAAGTGCAGGGCCCAGAAGGCCCTGTGCTTTCACACCAACATGGATGTTTGTATCTATGGAGGGATGGAAGTGCAGGTAGAAAAATGGATATGTTTGCACAGGTCCCAAACGGACCTGCATGAATGAAGATACGATTATACTGTCTCAAAAAGTGAGGAAATTCTTTGAAAAAAAAAACCGTTAATGCACCAGTTAGGGTGCAGATTAAAAGCATAGCAAAAATATGAAATATGAGTATTAGGACTCCATCCTAATTCCCTAACACCGCACTAACCTGCAGGTAGCAAAGGAAACACCATTACGGTTTCACCTCTCCTAAGTCTTCAACAAATCAGGCCTGAAGTATTGTTCCTGGAGGTTGTCAACCCTAACACTCACTCTATTCTCATAAAGTCTGCACATCTCAGCTTCTTTTCTGATGGAATGAGGTGAGCGTTAGGGTTGAAACCCAAAGGAACACTCAGGCCGGCCTGATTTGTGAACACTCAAAAGAGGTGAAACCGTAATGGTTTTTCCTGTTGCCACTCATGGGGGAGGGGGTGATAGGCTGGGATACCTAACACCACATTTCCCTACTTTTGTCACCTTTAATCTGAACTCTATCTGGTGCATTAACAAAGCTTTTTGCAAAGAATATCTATACACACACACACACACACACACACATACCTGCTTTAAACCAGTGGAAAAATCATAAAAAATGTAAAGAGTATAGAAAAATGTTTTCCTCCGTGGACGTCATGTCCTATTTTAGTACTCAATTTTTAATCCACTTATTGAATCTAACATACTAAAAATGGACCAAGAAATCCAAAAACAGCTTATGGGGCAATTACAGCCACTCAGAGAAGTCTCATACATAAATCTTACAGGGAAAACAAGACATCATATTTTCTATGTTTAAAAAAATTGGTAAACTAATACATTTATAATAAGGCACACTACTTTTCTAAACTGGTTTTGACTTATCAAGTAGAAATAATATTAGAACTTGAATTTATAAAGATTCTTGAGAACAAATAATTAAGGTTAGGATGGGGTAAGCAGAAAAAATATATACGCGTTTCTTTTTTTATTTTATTAGTTAAAAGTCTCAGAGACAGCTTTATATACAATGCTAGCATTCTCGGAAGTCTAGAAGTGCTCCATTTTCTTTTTCTTTATTTTTAGAGAGATGCCTGCTGCATATTCGATTTATACCAAGGGTGTAAGATTTCTAGTGGAAACCGTTCTTCAGCAACTGCTGTTAGTGCCATAAAAAATGTAAAAACGTTCAGGAGTTTTTTTACCTTTTCAGTTTTCTCTCCAGTATTTTTTGAATGTGAATGCTTCTAGTGTTTTAGTTAGTTAGCTGTAGTGAGTGCTGACTGGGTAGAATTGACTAAAGCCTGACTGGCTGAGATATCAGTAAGCTGTTTCCAATTATATAATGTTGACTGAAATGGGCGGTGCTTTCTGCGTGGCATGGACACGAGCAGTTCAGTTGAGAGATGTGCTGCATCATGGAACCGTTGAGCTGTGAGCCTAATAAAGGCAAGGCCACAGCATCAAAGTAGAGGTAGAAGCGGGCCACCAGAGGTGTTGAATGAAGTATTGGATTGCAGGTATAGCAGGGCTCGGTCAGGGGCTTGAGTGGGTGAGGAGGGGTTATTGCTGGAAAGTTTGTGCCATGGAGAGTATATTAAGTGTTTAACTGTCACAGTAGCACCAAACTAGTAAATGGCTTACAGTTTGCAAATTTTTGTTTGTTTTTAACTGGAAAGTTGTATAATCAGTTTTCTGTTTCAAATTGTAAAAATGCAAGGTTTTGCATTTTGTAAATATGTACACTTTAATTTACATGCAGAACAGCCCAGTGGACTGTTCAAGTGGACATGGCAGGGACACAAATGCAGGATCATCAGAGCAACTTTACTGGTGCCGACCGGAGATAGCAATGTTACTGCCTCATGTCATTTAGATCAGCAGTTGGTCGCTGTTAGGTTGAGCAACTATGGGCAAAGACAAAATAATAAATAAATAAGAGGCAATAGAGAAGGCATTTTTTTTTCTTTTAAAATGTAGAAGAATTGCATTCAGTGGGTCATTGCTGCTCTGTGGGTGGCTTTCACTTATAGAGCAAGGGCGACTTTCACTTTCACTGCTATCAGATCATTGTAAAGCAGCTGGCTTCATTTAAAAGTAAGTGAGAGATGGTTTGAAGCCAGCTGCAGCTCATGCTCATCACTGAATGGCAAAAAAAATAACCCAGTAGGGCTTGCTGTGATGGTGAATCCATGCCACAAATAAACAAGAATGATGTATCCCAAATGAGAAATAAACGTTGATTTGTAGCTTGGATAAGAAACAATGTAAATGCATTTTTTTAATACTCTTTATCCCCCAACTCTGACAGCTCCCTATCTATCCAACCTCAGCCCCAGCCATGTCACCCTGGCATCCACTGGGACTTACCGTGACTCACCATTCATTCCCCAGAGTTTTTGGAGACAGTATTGTGTAGTGGTTAAGGGCACCGAGATGCAAACCTGGAGACCTAGGTTTGAATCCCATCAGCCCCCACTTGCATACTGTGGGACTCTGAGCAAGTCACTTAATTTCCTTGTGCCCCCAGATCGCACCTGGAGACAAGCTCTGGCTTAGTGTGCGTTTCCCGGTTAAACAATTTCCCCCTTTCCCCCTCTTAGGGGGGCATCAGAGCCCCCCCCTTACCTCAAGGCAGACAGAGCTGGTGCACAGATCGCATCTAGGTAGCCAGGTATGAAGCCTGCAAGCGTCATCCTGTCGCTCGGAATGATTTTCTTCCCATGTTCCTCTCATCCCCAGGACACCGTCGTCAAGGGCATGCCAAACACAGACCCACAAAAGCATGCAGCATCTGCCAACATCCTCCCTTGGAGCTCCTTGCGTGCGGATGCCCTCAAGGGAAACAGAGCACAGGAAACTACCACTTAAGCCATACATGATGGCAAGCCCCCAGTGCAGAGTAAGACCCGACCCTGGACGTGGCCGACAGCCTGACAGGATAGTTCAAGTAGGGGAGAGTAGGGGGTCCTCTCTCCTTCCCTGCCCGGGTGGGGGGGGGGCAAATGAGGCAAGACAGAGTATAGGCCGCCGGCACCGCAGGGACACTGAAGGGCAGGCTGGCTGCGTTAAAGTAGGTGGGTATAAACAGATTTAAAAAAAAAAGTATGTAAGATAAGTTGATGTTAAGCTGTAAGGAAAAGCTGGTTGTAATTCACCATTATAACCAGCACATACTGCTTTTCCTATGAGAAAACCACAAGCCACACAGCAGTTTGCACTACACTGTCTTTCAATAGAGGCCTAAGGAAAAAATCATGTACCGGTTCTCCTTTTCGTGCCTGACAAAGCATTTCCTGGACAACCAAACTCTTTACAAAATCACCAGATACGCCTAAAACAAAACTTTCTGCCATACATCACTCACATTGCATTCTAGCACCTCTGTAGAAAAGAACCTACAGTGTAAGCCGCTTACTGTGGACTGTTTCTTGCGCCTTGTTTGAGTCCGCCAAAACTGATGTCCGCAGTGAGCGGCATGCGGTGATGAAATTATGTTTGTTAAATTCATTGTCCTGCATAGTGCTCAGGAGTTAACCGGAGGTGCCTAAATACTGTACCTGTAGTGTATACAGTATTTGTTTGTGACTTGAGGGGCTTATATTTATGTTTAGTTGCCTTTATTGTTCAGGGCTTCTCAGTCAGTGCTTGGTACGAGGGGCGTGTTATGGTGTGGAGGTGTGGGTGATTTAAAAACATTGATTACTGTACTGTAATTCCAGCGATCACTTAAAAACGACATTGCCAGATGTAGCACATTTAAACCCTGTCTCACATCACTGGCAGACACAGTCAGATTTTCTCTCTCCTCATCCAAGGTTGACGGCAAGAAGCTATGCAGGTTGAGCGAGAGAAGCCAAGGGTGAGAATGGGTCAGAATGGCTGTTAATGGTGGTGACTGCAGTTATAAGCGCATCGTTAATTGCTTAGTTGTTTACAGCTTACAAATGAATGGCTTACCTGAAAGGCCAGTGAAAAAGCCGTATTTCAAGTCATTTTGTGTCCGCAGTAGGCGGCAAGCATAGTCCGTTTTAACAGTTGAAGTTTGCATTGTGCATATGTATTTTGGTTTCGGCAGACAGATTATGTACGCAGAAAGCGATTGTCTGGGTAAACCAAGTCCGCATAAAGTGGAGCCGACTGTATTATAATTGCTCTGGCAAAAAAACATGACCTCAGCAATTATACAAAATAAAACATGGGGAGGTGTGTAAAACTCATATTTTACACACACCCTCAGTGTTGGATGCAAGGATAAACCCAGAGAGCTTTGCTCTTGAGGTTTATGTAGCATCCAACACCTCGGGTGAGTGTAAAATTACCGCTATAATACACCACCCCACGATATCTAAATGTGTGTGTGTGTATATATGTATATAAATACACACACACACACACACACACACACACATATATATATATATATATATATATATATATATCATTCAAAAAAAAACTGCGTTAATGCATCATTTAGGGTTAAAACAAAAAGTAAGGAAACGAAAAATCTTTAGGGTTGCCCTTCCCCCACCATGCAATTATCCCCAGATTGACAGATGATGGGTGTGTCAATGGGGTTGTGAGACCTAAATGTCACCCCATTCCATGTGTAATCATATTGAGAAGGGACAGTGAAAAGAATGGGGTGACATTTAGGCCTCACAACCCCAATGACACACCCCGTCATCTGTCAATCGGGGGATGATTGGCGGGTTGGGGGAGGGGCAACCCTAAAGATTTTTCACCTCCCAACTTTTTTTGTTTTAACCCTAAATGATGCATTAATGCAGTTTTTTTGCACAGAACTTCCTTACTTTTCGAGAAAGAATATAAAACTAAAAGATTGAGGAAGTTGGTGGGAGCGCGGGCCCCCACCAACTTGTAAACGTGTGCTAACCATCAACACCCTCCAACTTTCAATGTAAAAGACCAAACCGTGTCCAAGATATAACATGTTAAAATTTGAGATTTTTATTCGGAGTTGCACAATTCCATATCTGTTAACATTTTACAGACACAACGACTGAAAAGTGCATCCATGACACTAAGAATAGGTACCCTATCAATTTCAAGCCACCACGACAATGCAAAACACTGTCCGTAAAGCGTAAAGTGCGCCACGCAATATCTCTGCAAAACATATATTGTCCGATACGTAAACACCGTAATTGACATCTACAGCACATGCTGTAAACACCCTCCAAATTTCAAGTAAAAAGACCAAACCCTTTCCGAACTATATAATGTTAAAGATTAGTAAAATTGGCCTATCTAATGCATTATAAAATCTGGCCATCTCGTCCCTCACTCGCGATCAAAGATCGCGATCAAAGAATCTCACAATCAAAGAATTTGCAGGCTCATGACCAGAGAATAAAAAATGCTGAAAATCAAAATTGAGGCAAATCCAGCAAACCGCCACCATGGTGCGACAGAACGAAGCCCCCTGAGCAGAACCCACCCTCATTTGTCTTCAGAGGCCACCCCTGAGCCTAGAAATTGGCATTTTTCAAAGGGCCATCTCGTCCCTCGCTCGTGATGCAAAATCGCAATCAAAGAATCTTGCGATCAAAGAATGAAAAATGGTGAAAAGCGAGGTTTCTGGTGATTTCGATGAAACCACCGCCATGCCTCAATGGAACAGAGCCCCCTGATCAAAACCCACCCTCATTTGTGTTCCTAGGCCACCCCTGAGCTGAGAAAATGTTATTTTTTAGTTCGCGATGTAAGATCGCGACCAAAGAATCTCGCGATCCAATAATTTGCAGGCTCGCGATCAAAGATCGTTAGCGAGCCGCAATAAAAGAATTTAAAAGCTTATAACTCTATTTTTTGACCATTTTACACCAAACCAAAGGGATGGCTCAATAGAGCGAAGCCCCCGGGTAAAACCCATGTAAGTTTTACTTCAGGAGTGACCCGAGATCCGAGATATTTAATTTTTTACGATCGGATTTTAAAAACAAGATGGCAGACCTCGCGATCAAATAATTCTCGGGGACAAAGATTCTTTGACCGCGAGGCTGCAAATTCTTGAACCATGAGACTAGACCAGATATCCAGAACCCCATTCTTTGTTCGCAAAATAATCATATAAATTTTCCCATTGACTTATAATGGGAACTTAAAAGTGCTATAACTTTTGAATGCCTCAATATTTTTTCACGGAACGAAAAGCGGCATGTTCGTCCAGCGAAGCTCTTTCAAAACGAGCCACATCACAGAGTGGTACACCACACGACGGCCACGTAGCACCACAGACAATATCCCAAAAACTGTCTTCAAAACTGGATAATTTTGCATTTTTCAGCGTTTAAATGCGTAGAAACCGTAAGTCCAACCAAAACGAAATTTGGCAAATCAAGAGCCCTACCATGCCTCACCATGCATACCAAATTTCATGCAAATCCACTGAACAGGTCCAAAGTTATTAACACCCAAAATCTTGACTTTAACATAGCTGCCTTCATAACCCTAAATATAGTGGCGCGGTAATGTGTATTAATTGCAAAAAACTTTGTTAATGTATCAGTTAGGGTTGTTACTAAAGTGACAAAAGCAGGGAAATATGGCGTTAGGGTTTTCAATCCTAACACCCCACCCTGCAGACGCTGACAGGTGTTGGGGGTGAGCCTTGCGGTCGTCAACCCTAACACTCACCACATTCCATAGGTAAATTAACTGGGATGGGTATGTGATGCTCTGCCCCTGCTTCTGGTTACCTACACGATATTTATCTTATAAATAAACAGTCTGTGTATGAAATGTCAGTATGTGAGAGATTTGGCCTCTAACTTTCAAGGTCAGTAGCTGAAACCAAAGGATGTTGTAAAACAGACCAGAAGAACCAGTTAATGAAGACTTCCTTACAGAAGGATATTTTATTACCTTTTTATGACCTGCCCATGCTTCTGAAGTTGAAACTAAATGTGAGTTTTATGGTTCCTGCAGAAAAAAGGCAGGTTGACAGCAGAAGTGTGTTAAGAGTCATAAAATCCCTCAGATCACACTAGCACAGGAAATCAGCCTAAGGGACGTAAGTGTAGGATTGTTAAGTTCAAAGAGAAATGTTTAATTAAAGACTGTCATGTTTGGGAAATGGCTAGTTACAGATTTTTCAAAGCAATGACTCAAATCCTCAGAGACACTCTAAGGGATGTTCCAGCTGACCTCATGAAAAGGGAGTGGGGACAGATAGAGATAAAAATGAAACACTGTATATGGGATTGTGTGACATATGATTCTAGACTCTGGCTGGGAAAGCACTTAGAAAGGTAATAGAAAAAAATCAAGTCTTTGTGGTAGGAGTATTTTGTCTGTAACTTCCTTTTTGTTTTACAAGATTGTAAGCTGTATGATATACTGTTCTGTGCTTAATTTTACCATTTTTATCATATTTTAGTAAACAACCATTTCTTTGAAATACTGCCTGGGTGTCTTCTCAGTTTTTTTTTGCATGTGATGTATATGGGGTTACGTCTGACAGCTGTTAAAAGGATTGATGGTGTTACTAAGCTTGGAAAAGGTAAGAATAAACCTAAGGTCTCTTATACAGTTTTAAGGGTTCATTTTGGAGACCTGGCTGGGTGCCCCTGGCGAAAGATTGTACTGCAGTACTGAAGATGGTACATATCTGAGCCTGTAATTGGGTATGCTAGCATTAGGTTCACAGTTTGAATCCCTCCAGAACTTGAGGCTAACAGGTGATTCGGGCCCAAAGCAGACAGGAGGGTTACCCTGTCTGTTACCTGTTCACACTATTGCGCTCTGAGGTTGGCACTGTGGGAGCAGAGGGCCTGACCAGCGGAGTGCATCTATGACAAGGTACAGTATAGGAGAATGGAGTAATCATTAGGGCTGACAACCCCAAGGCCCACTCCGACAGCTGTCAGTGTCTGCAGGGTGGGGGTGGGCATTAAGGTTGGAAACCCTAAGCCATATTTCTCTACTTTAGTAACAACCCTAACCGATGCATAAACGAAGTTTTTTGCAATGAATTTCCTGACTTTTTCCAGGTTCATAGATTGATACAAGTTCAGAAGGCACATGTCCATTTTTGAACCACCAGCTAAATTAGCAGTGGAAGGAAAATTTCTTATCACCCATATATTTATCAAGGTTTCTCTTAAATTGTTCTATGTTTTCGCTGTTTATAATATTACTAGACAATGTATTCCAGATTGGAGGAATCCGGTGTGTAAAAAATCTAGATCGTTTATTGGTTTTACATAAGGATGATTTTAGTTTTGAATTGTGGGATCTAATGGGATTACTTATTGAAAACTTTTCCAATCCTATTGTGTTTAACAAGTAATCGTTATTGTATGCTAGTTTACTTGTATCCTTATTTCCCTGTGGAAGCGCAGGGCCCCTAGATAAATGTCATTATGTCACAGTGGGATGCTCTGTGATTTTTCTTATTTTACTAAGGAAGCGCAGGGTCCAAAAGAAAAAATTACTCACCTTAGTAATGTTGTTTCTTCTAATGGAGTCTTGCTATATTATGACAATTGCAGTTTGTCCCACCATTAGAACTGCTCCGGAGGTGAAAGAGTTAACTCCCATTCTAAGAATGGAACTTGGAGCGCGAGCTCGGTTGGAGAAGCTCTGTCTGGGTTATTTCAAACCTAAACTGTCAGATCTTTACAAGCAAAACTCACTAAGGTCTGTGTGGAAGCTGTAACCTACACTAGCCAACTGGCTACCTGACTATTAACACATATTCCTGGTCCCAACACAAAGACTCAAGTCAGGGGACCAGAAGTAATAATATAATATAAGCAATAATATGAGATAAAATAAAACATCACACCCCAAAACCCCAAGAAGGGGTGGAAAACATATAATGGGCATAACTAGCGCCCACACTAGGCTGCCCACCCCATACCCAAGTAGAAGTTCTGAGAGGGGCAGGCTGGGGGGGAGGTCATAATATAGCAAGACTCCATTAGAAGAAACAACATTACTAAGGTGAGTAATTTTTTCTTCAAACAACATGAAGTCTTGCTACATTATGACAATTGCAGACTACACAGCAGTACCTCCATGGAGGAGGGACAGAACCTACTTAGGGAATAGGCTCTGAAGCACAGCTGTGCCAAACCGAGCATCTCTCCTGGCCTGGACATCCAGGGAGTAATGCTTGGTGAAAGTGTGTACAGTTTTCCAGGTAGCTGCTTGACATATCTCTAAGATAGGGATGTCTCTGGCAGCAGCTAGAGACGCAGCTGTACCTCTGGTAGAATGAGCCCTCAGGCCAGAAGGGGAACTTTCCCCAGTTTCTGATAACAAAATTGGATACAAGAGACAATCCACCTGGCAATTGATCTCTTAGTGGCAGGTCTCCCTTTTCCGACCTCACCATAAGTGAGAAAAAGTTGGAGGGATTCGAACCTGTGACCCTTGGTACGTTCTATATAGTAACTTAGGGCCCTCTTAACATCTAAACTGTGAAATCTCCTCTCGCCAGAGGAGGAATGTTCAGTGAAAAACACTGGAAGGGAGATAGATTGATTAAGATGGAAATCTGAAACCACCTTAGGCAAAAACTTCCTGTTAGTCCTGAGGACTACCTTATCCCTGTGGAAAGAAATAAAGTCAGTTTCTACTGACAGGGCTTGCAACTCACTTATGCACCTGGCAGAAGTGATAGCCACTAGGAAAACAGTTTTCCAAGTTGAGTACTTAAGCTTTGCAGAAGACAGAGGTTCAAAAGGAGGTTGCATTAACTGGGCAATGCAAACATCAAGGTCCCAGGCAGGGGCCGGATCCCTAAAAGGTGGATTAGAATGAAGTAATCCTTTAAAAAACTTGGAAAATACAGGGTGAGCGGAAAGAGAGGAGGGCTTTCCTGCTGAAACAAAAGCAGAGACAGCTGCCAAATGTACTTTCAGGGTATCTGGTCTCAGTCCCAAGGAATTAAGATGGACCATATAGTCCAAAACAATGGGCAAATCAGCAGATTCCGGGGAAATATGTTTCTAGAACACCAAATGGAAAACCTTTCCACTTAGAATTGTAAGTAGCTCTAGTGGAAGGCTTCAGAAGCCTTTAGGATTTCAGGAACACCCTGAGAAAGGTGTAGGTCAGCAAATTCTAACTCAAGAGCCAGGCCTTGAGGTTGAGGGATTTGAGGTTCGATACAAACTCTCCTGTGCACAGGTTAACAGGTTGTGATTCCTGGGGAGGCACAGGGGAAGATGGACTGCTAGTGACAGAAGGAGTGGGTACCAGGGCTGCCTGGCCCAATCTGGGGCAATCAGAATCACCCTGCAAGGCTGGGATCTGATTTTGACTAGCACCTTGAATAGGAGAGGGAAGGGGGAAGGCATAAAGAAACTTCCCTTCCCAATCTAGGAGAAAGGCATCCAGGGGGATTGAGCCCAACACTGGGGCCTGCAACAGAACAGTGGAGTTGGTGATTGTCTGGGGCTGAAAAAGATCTATCTGAGGGGTGCCCCATCTGGCAAAAACTATCCCCAGTACTTGAGGATCCAGAGACCATTCGTGATGGCCCTAGGAAATCCTGCTGAGAGCATCTGCTAGGACATTGTCCTTTCCTGAAAGGTGAACTGCTATGAGGGAAGTGTTCAGGGAATAGGCCAGAGACCACAACTTCATTGCCTCGGTGCACAAGGCCGAAGACCGAGTGCCCCCCTGCTTGTTGATGTACCACATTGTTGTGGTGTTGTCTGTTCTGACTTGTACCACCTTTGTTCTGAACAGACGAGAAAACACTTGAAGTGCTAAAAGACAGCTCTGAGTTCCAGCAAGTTGATGTGGAGCAGAGATTCCTGAGGGGACCACACTCCTGAGTGGAGAGGTCGCCCATGTGGGCTCCCCCACCCCAGGAAGGAAGCATCCGTGAGGTGAGGGTCAAGGAGTGAGACAGAGGAATGAAGGGGACCCCAGTCTTAAATTGCTCTGATCCTGCCACCACTGGAGGGCCTGGATCAGGTTCGGGTCACTGGGACCAACTTGGAAAGGGGGTCTCTTCTCTGAGACCAAAAGGCTCTCAAGTGAAACTGAATGTCCCTCATCTGAACTCTTGCTCCTTGCACTACAGCTGTGGACGCAGCCATGTGCCCCAGGAGCTGCAAAAAGTGTCTTGCTGGTCGAGAGACCTGCAGAGTGAAGGAGGAGGCCAGAGCCACCAAGTTCCTTACCCTCTCTAAGGGTAGGAAGGCTCTGGCCTGCTTTGTGTCCAATTCTGCACCTATGAAGGTGATCACCTGAACTGGTTCCAGAACTGATTTTGGAAGATTGAGCAAGAAGCCCAGGGAGGTGAGCAGCTGCTGGGTAACTTGCAGGTGAGATCTTACCTGTTCTGGGGACTGGCCTACAATGAGCCAGCTGTCCAGATAGGGAAAGACAGCAATCCTTTGCCTTCTTAAATGAGCCACTGCTACTGCCAGACATTTTGTGAATACCCTTGGGGCAGAGGTGAGGCCGAAGGGCATTGCTCTGAACTGGTAGTGACCTGAGGGCAGTTCAATCTGAGGTACTTCCGTGGGAGCTTCTGATTAGGACGTGAAAATAGGCATCCTTGAGGTCCAGGGAGGCTAGCCAGTCCCCTGGCCTTAGAGAGGGTAAAATCATTGCCAGAGTTACCATTCTGAACTTTGGTTTCAAAAGGTATTTGTTCAGATATCTCAGGTCTAAAATGGGCCGCCATTCTCCTGTCTTTTTTGGGGTAAGAAAATATCTGGAGTACAGACCCTTGCCCTGGTATAGGGGAGAAACCCTTTCCACAGCTCTGAGAGCCAGGAGGGTTGAGACTTCTGATTCTAAAGTAAAGGTCTCTAAAGAGTTTGCAGGTGGGAAAGGTCTGATTCTCATCTTTGGGAACTTTTTGAAGCCGAGAACCAGACCCTGGCTTACTACTTCCAGGACCCACTTGTCTGAAGTTAGAGATACCCAGTTCTGAACAAAGTAAACCAACCTGCCCCCTACAGGTAAAGGAGAATCGGCCCTGGGCACCCCATCAGGGTGTCTGTTTGGCAGGTGCTTTAGGCTGAGGGGGTGGGAGCAGGCCTGCCCACACCCCATCTGCCTCTCCCTCTGAAGAACCCCCTCTGAGCATAAGCAGAGGAGGCCTGGGTTTGGTAAAAAGGCCTGTGAAAAGGCCTACCTCTACCCCTGGGGGCCTGCCTCTGAGGAGTGGCTTGCCGCTCCTTAGCCTGAGCACTCTTATAGGTAGTCCTATATTCATCCATTTCTTCATATAATTCTCTGTCTGCTCCCCAAACAGAGAATTCCAACCACAGGAAAATCCATAGCCTTAGTCTGGGTATCCTGTGACAAGCTAGTACACCTGAGCCAGGCCAACTCTGCGAAAAGCTACAGACGAGCCATGACTCTAGAGGATACATCATTAAAACCACAGCAGCATGAAACTGCACCTTAGATGCCTCAATGCCATCAGCAGCCACCTGTTCCAGCTCATTAGCAAGCTGGCCAGAGGCCTGTTTGGCCAAGGCCATGACAGTGTCCCATCTAGATTTTTGATACCTTGCTACATAAGCCATGTAATTTGCTTGCCTGAGTCCCAAGGAGCTGCCATGTATTGTTTTTTAGCCATGGCATCAATCTTCCTGAATCCTTGTCAGGAGGATGTGAAGCCAAAGGAATATTAGCTTTATCACAGGCTGCAGCCTGGACCACACCAACGTGACTGCATTGCTGTGAAAGGAATTCTGTGTCAGGACCTGACAGAGTGTACCTCCTGTCCATCTTTTTGTCCACAGGAGGCACAGAATTAGGAGTTTTTAAAATTTTTATTGTCTGTTTCCTAAATGATTTATGCAAGGGAATAGACAATCTCCTAGACTCTGGAATATCCATCATTTCTACAAAATCAGGTTCCTCTTGTTCATCCACAGCTTCCTCCAATGGAAGCTGGAGGGTTTCAGCAACTTTTTTGTAAAACATAAAGTGAGAGGAGGACTCAGAAAGCAAAGGGGAGATTCTAAAGGTCTGTCTGGGGAGATGTCCGGTTCAATGGGCACACCCAGACCCTCAAAGTCACATTCATACTGTTCATAATCATCCTCCCCCTCCTCTGGTTCATAAAACTCTTCAACAACATATTCCTGAACCGGTGGAACTGACCGAACCGACCTTTTACCAGACAGTGGCGGTTCGGACGGAACCGGAGAAAGTGACTGGAAAATCTGAATAGATCTGCTATCTCTGCAGCAGTTGGAGAAGGAATTTTGGGCTCCACACCTGCTGATTTTCTTGTTTTCTTTACTGAAACTGCCTCCGAGCCAGCTTTACGCTTGCCTGAGGAAGTCTCGCCCTGGTCAGAGGGCACTCCCTCCAGTTCGGTTGGCACCGAACCGGGCTGGCCATCCGGTCAGCGGACTTTTGGCCTCTCGCTCCTGAGCCTGCCAACTCTCTTATCCAGGGTGGCTGCAGGGAAATTTTACAAATCTGGCAGTCTGAATTGAGGTGGTCAAACTCAGACAATATACATGTGGTGTGTGGGTCAGCCTTGGCAAAGACTTCCCACAGCCATCACAGTGTTGAAACCCAGTGGGCCCGGTTTTTCTTTTGGGTTTTTCAGACATAATACCAGCCTAACCAAAAACTTGCCCTTTTAAAACGGCAGTGCCAGGCAAGACACCCTTATCGGTTCCTAACCGTGTCACGGGTCTTGGAAAAAAAGATAATGAAATCCGTTTATTTTAGAACCGATAAGAACCGGGAACCGCACTCTAAAACCTTCAATTCAAGTTTTAAAACAAGCTGATCGTTTCAAAACCGAACCGATAAACATTTACAAGTTCCACACAGAAAATAAACTGAAATTACTTACGATACCACAGACAGAGCTTGAACCGAACGGTTTTGAGGTTAAAATAATAATATTCTCGGTTGATTTGAACCGAGAAAACACTGTTGAAACTGGAGAAATGAACCGAGCAGTAGGAGAAATCTTCGGAGCGACTGTTCAGTGAGGCGGAGTAAAGAATCTGACAGTTTAGGTTTGAAATAACCCAGACAGAGCTTCTCCAACCAAGCTCGCGCTCCAAGTTCCATTCTTAGAATGGAAGTTAACTCTTTCACCTCCGGAGCAGTTCTAATGGTGGGACAAACTGCAATTGTCATAATATAGCAAGACTTCATGTTGTTTGAACCATCCCTCCATAGATGCATGCTCAAATTATCAGAATAGCCATCTTACCCCAGCACATGTACCCGGTACAGAAAATTTTCAAATCTCCACCAAAACATAATTCTATGCAACTGCAATGCCATTCCGCGCCACAGGTACGAAAACACATTTTATCCAGAGTTTGAAAAATGACAGCTGTGAGATACATGAGGTGGGGTAATAAGAAGTCTATGTTGAAAATTTAGGGTCAAAATATTTAAAATTTCAAGTTACGAACATGTGTAGCGGAACTGCAACAAATTGGCATAACGTTGCCATTTTTACATATTTTGAACCCACATTTTCAACAAAGCCTTCTTATGACCCCACCTCATGAACAATACAATTGCCATTATGCAAATCCCACCGAAAGGTGAATTCACCCAGTGACAGCAAAATCACCTTCCAGGCGGGAGCTGCGTAGTGACAGTCATATTGAAGTGGGGTCCCCAAAAGGCCATGTTGAAAATTTGGGGTCAAAATGTCAACAAATGGCCAAGTTATGCATAAAAGTTGAAATCCCCACTGAAATACACTGAACCGCATTTACCTTAGTTTCTCATATTGCATTCGCCATTTCCAACAAGACGTGTCTTCAATCGGAGAGCGGATCTCAAACCTGGGACCTGTTCAGGTGAGTGAGGGTGTGTGGGGTGCTGAGTGGGAGGTGGGGGGGCTGATCGGCAAGGGACTGTTATCTTTTTTGCAGTGAAAAAAAAAAACAGAGGGACTTTCTGTTTTTAAGCAGGACACAGACACTGATGGGAGTGGTGCCACTAGATATGAGAGAAATGAAGGGTAGCAAAGACAGTGATTGGAGAACAGGAGAGGGACCACTGGATCACCAATGAATTGTAAAGAATATGGAACATTGATTGGAGAATGGGGGAGATGGGAAGGACCACTGGACAACTACTGAAATTTCCATATCATATGGGGACAGCAAATGGAGAACGAGGCAGGGAGGAGGGACCATCAGACTACCAAGGAAATTTTATTTTGTAAGGGGATGGTGATCGGACATTGGGGTAGGGACCATTAGACTACAAGGGAAATGTTATTTTTATAACGGGATGGTGATCAGAGAACCAGGGAGGAGGGAGAGACCACTAGACTACCAGGGAATACAGTGGGGAACAAGAACTGGCAGGAGTCACATCGGGAAATACGGGATGAGGAAGAGTCGGCAGAAGTCTAGACTACATCTCAATTTGGAGGGGAGGAGAATCCTTAAGTTGAAAATAGAGGAGTTCATTGGTGAAAAGTGGGGTTTAAACTTGTGAAGGGGGGTGGGATGGGAGAAAAGGCAGTCAAGGGGATGCCGATAAAGGAGGGACTCTGTCTCCACCCCCCTGGGGACCAGGAGGATTGCAGGAAAAGACCAACTGGCAAAGTGCAGACCAGGAGAAAACAGAATCCCCAAGGGAACACGAGCAGGGAAATGAAACTATAGGAAAGGGTGGAAGGTAGTCCTGCTAAATGCCAGGAGCTTGGCAACAAAATGCCTGAGCTCCAGGCAATGTTAACTGAGGGAGCAGTGGATGTGGCAGCGGTCACTGAGACTTGGGCCACTGCAAGACATGACTGGGACCTGAACCTGGAGGTTACACTATGTTCAGGAAGGAGGGGGAGGGAAGGGAGGAGGGTAGCAATGATAGTAAAACTGCATTGGCATAGGGGAGTAGAGGAGGCGGAGGGAACCGTGGAGGCGATTGGGTCACCTTGATAACAAGGGGGCAAGAGAGTAAAATAGGTGGTGTACAGACCCCTGCCCAGCGGAGGAGCTGGAGGACAGTCTGGTGGCAGATGTTAGGAGACACTGCAGACTGGGCAGAGGAAAGGTGGTGGTGTTAGGGGACTTAAACATGCCAGGAACAGACTGGGAGACTATGACATCCTCTGTGACCAGAGGTTGTTGGATGTCTTTCAAGACGCATTCCTAACTCAGCAGGTGAGGGAACCGACCAGGGAGGCACGGGTACTGGATGTGGTCCTGGCAGACAGTGACCAGATTGGGGGCCTGGAGGTAAGGGACCCATTGGCGGGGAGTGACCATGCCACGGTCTGGTTCTGCCTGGACCTAGGAGGGGTAGAAGACTGCACAAAGACGGAAGTAACCGACTTCAGGGGGGTGGATTTTAAGGAAATGGGAAGGATCCTTAAGGAGCATTTGGATGGGATTGGGTCAGACATGGACGCTGATAGTAGGTGGGAAATCATCAGGAGAGGGGTGCAGGATGCACCAGCACCTGTGCAAGAGTAAGACGAAAATGCGGTAGGGCCCAAAAACCCTGTTGGTGGACCAGGGAGGTCCAGGAGGTGGTGCGGGGAAAGAAAGCAGCCTATAAGAAATTCAAGTGCTCAAGGAGTGAAAGGGATCGAGGGAGTATGAGCTGATGGCTAGAAGGGCCACTAGAGTGGTGAGGGGCGCTAAGGCAAGGAAGGAGCAGAACCTGGCCAGGGAAATTAGGGAGAGGGAAAAGGGGTTCTTTAGATACATTGGGAAAGACGAAGGGTGAAGGGCAGATTAGCAGGATTAAATCAGGGGAGAGATGGGCACAAGACCCAGAGGAGCAGGCTGAGGTACTAAATGGTACTTCACCTCCAGTTTCACAGGAAAATGGGATGCTGCATCATACATGGGAGGAGACGGAGATAATGAGGGGGGGCCCTCACCAATCGGCAGGTCTGGTGAGGGGGGGCATCACTGGCAGGTGGGGGAGGGCCAAGCAGGGAGAAGAGGTACTGGAAGTGGAAATCACAGCAGAGAGTGAGGGAAGCCCCTCAGCTCCTTTAAGACGGAGAAAGCACCGGGGCCGATAAATTACATCCTAGAGTGCTGAAGGAACTTGCAGATGTCCTGGCAAAACCCTGGCAGAGCTTTTCACCATCTCTCTGAGGACAGGTGGGTGCCCCAAGACTGGAAGGTGGCGCATGTAGTGCCTATCCACAAGGGGGGATCAAGGGAGGTGGCAGGGAACTACAGGTCTGTCAGCCTGACATCAGTGGTGGGCAAGGTGATGGAGGTCATTGTCAAGGAGAGGCTAGGGGGGGCCCTGGATAAGTCAGGGTGCCTGGACGATAGACAGCATGGATTCATCCGGGAAATCGTGTCAGACAAACCTGGTGGAGTTCTATGACTGGGTGACAAGTGCCTTGGACCTGGGTAGACCAGTGGATGTCCTCTTTCTAGACTTCAGCAAGGCATTTGACTCTGTTCCTCACGTGGGCCTGTTGGATAAACTAGGAGAAATGGGGTGGGAAACCAGATGATCCGATGGATAGGCAATTGGCTCCAGGACGGACCCAGAGGGTCGTGGTTGTGGGATAATCTCTTCCCAAGGAGGGTCATTAGTGGGGTCCCACAGGATCAGTCCTTGGGCCCTTCTGTTCAATGCCTACGTATCTGACATAAGGACAGAAATCGGGAGTGAGATGAGTCTCTTTGCAGACGACTTGAAACTGGGGGCGGTGGTGGATGGGGAGGAGGGGAGGGTGGCCCTGCAGGGGGACCTGGAGGCTCTGGAAAGATGGTCTAGAAAGTGGAAGCTGAGGTTTAATGCAGGGAAATGCAAGGTGCTCCACCTGGGGCAGAAACCCAGGCCAAGTGTACACCCTGGGGGATACTACAAGTCTCAATGGCTGAGGGGACCTGGGGGGTGGATGTCAAGATGAACAACTCTGAGACTTGTAGGAGGGCAGCAGCCAAGGCCAACAGGATGCTGGGATGCATCGCTAGGGGATCACCTCCAGAAGGAGGGAAGTGATACTCCTCTGTATAACTGCTTGGTGAGGCCGCACTGAGTACTGCGTGCAGTTTTGGAGGCCACACTAAAGAGGGACATTAACCTCCTGGAGAGGATCCAGAGGAGGGCAACAAAATGATTTGGGGCTTGGGGACAGGACCTATGAGGAGAGGCTCAAGAGCTAAATATGTACACTTTGGAAGAGAGAGGGACGGGGGACATGATAGAGGTCTTCAGGTACATGAAGAGGGTAAATAAGGGAGGAACAGTGAGAGTGCTTGAAGGAAGGAGGAAGGGGCCACTAGAGGGCATGGGTGGAAGCTGGAGGGAAGATTCAGGGAGAAAGGAGGAGGTGCTACTTCACTGAGAGGGTGGTAGAGCCATGGAATGCTACCTAGGGGGCTGGTGGAGGCAGAGACAGTGGAGGATTCAAGAGGGGTGGGACAGGTACAGGGGAAGGGTTCAGGAAGCAAAATCCAATGCAGCAAGAATATCCGGAACTGGGAAGGAGAAGCCAGAGAAGGCGAGGGGATAGCAAGGTCAGCACCCAGGGTGGGGGCTGACCAAACGAGCAGACACGAAAAGACCATTAGGCCTATTCTGCTGGCATTTTAGTATGTTAGTATGTAAGTCACAACGGCAGGAACTGGGATGAGAAGGAGTCGGCATGAGCTGCGGGGGGGGGGGAGACAGTCAACAAGGGCCATTATGGAGTGGGAAGGAGGAGAGACCATTGTTAATGCATACTGGAGCTGCTGGCACTCTTGGGCTCGAAAAGTGTCTGACTCCTACTCAGCTGGTACTACTACGACTACATGATGCCCAGAAGTGGCCTTATTTAACCCCTGACTGACACCGCTTTGCTCAAGTCAGCCATTTGTGTTAATTCTTACACCCATTGCCAATACATCTTTTCTTGTTAATTATCACCAGTCCCCACATTAATAAAAACTGAAAACAATTTATTTTTGCACATACTTCTATTAGAATTGGCCTGGAAAAAAAATACCACAGAAGGTGGTAAACTCTATATTGGAATTTCAGCAGGTTATAGCAGACATATAGAAGTCCAGTTGTTTCCAGTTCCTAAGTAATCCAATCTCCAATCTGAATCAGTGCACCGGCAAGGATTCTCGAGTGACGAAAAGGGATCCTTTTCCGTGATTCGTGATACGTAAAAGGATTCTTTTTTCATATCACGCAGTCACAAAAAAGGATTCATGACAGTGAATAAAACCAATTTCTAGAGCATATTTCTAACACTGAACTGCAGATTGCACCTAACGGGGTCCCGGACAGCTAGCTAGGGGTGATGGTCTCTCTCTCAAGGATGTCATTTTTGTGGCTTTTGAAATTTTTTAAGAAAAAACGGAAACAAGATGGCAAACGAAAAAGGAATTTTCCCATAAGAAACAGGATTCCTTTTTCGTTTCATACAGCCATGTTAAGCATGCTCAGAAACGATTTTTTCTAATTTTTAAAAAGCAACAGCTTATAATTTTTTTCACCAGACTAACAGAAGGCACATCTGTGGGCTAGTCCCTTTCTGCCCAGAAAATTTCAGACCAAAATTCCAAACCGCCTGTGCTGTAGGCTAGTGCAAAGAAAAATCCCACCAAAGTCAATGAGTGACAAAATGCTTTTTTCACCTCTCCAGAACTCGGAAACCACACATCCGACCAAGATGTAACTTGCCACAACCAGAGGTCTACCCTGGGTGACTGTGCATGCTGATTTGCATGCAAATCCGTTGAATGGTTGCAAAGTTATTAAAGTGCAAAATTTCAAGTTTAACATTGAAGTGCCTACTCAACCCTAACTATAGGGGCGCAACCAGACCCCTATACCATATGCATACGCTCCAGGATGTACTTTATATATCCCATGTTAACTTTGTTAAATGTACAATGTTGATTATACTGTTGTTTTGAAACCCAATTAAACATTTTGAAGAACAAGAGCAAAAAGAGGTACCAGCTACCTCTAAGTTAAGGTGACCTCTGATGACACGCCCCTGTGCCGTCAAGGCACAGGTCAGGAAGCGATCAGGAAGCACTGGAAAACCAGAAGCAGTTGTAAAATTTGCAAGTAGCATTTTATTATTATCAATAACAGTAAAATAAAACATAAAAACGCAGTACAAACAGAGAAAACAAAGTCCTTCATCTGAGGGTATCTCTAATTCCAAGTTTCAGTCTCTCTCTAGCAAAAGTACTACTGCTCTTTTTATAAGGCTTTGGGAACTCGTTAAGGGACATCTTGTTTCTCACAAAATATTGTTGCCAGTTTCTCTACGAACAGAACAATGTCCCAAACTGGCCACCTGCTGACAGCTCTGCATCAGAGTTTGCAAACAAGCCTGAGAAGAGCTCAAACTGCATCTCAGGTTAACCCCCTATATTCTAAATAGCTTTTTGCAATCATTTCAACAGAATACCTATACACATTTTCAAACCAAGAGATCCGGGTTCCACAAAGATTCACATATATTTTGCAAGGGGAAAGAAAAGACAGAAACAGCGAGTGGAGGTAAAGAGATAGCGAGAGGTGGATAATCGCAAGACCATCAGAGTGATCAGTTCCTAGGTCTCACAAGAACATTTGGTTGTGCAACCAGACAGTTGAGACAGAAAAGGAGAGGCTAGAACAGATCCTTGCATTTAACTCTTTAAGCATAACAAATGGGGACAGGACCTTATACAACCCTGTCATACCTTGGTGCAAAACATCTAGTCTGGCGGCTAACATGTTATGTATTGGGCTCACGTGAGTGTATTTATTTCATGCTTTTTGAATGTTTCCTAGTTGATTAAATACATTTTTACACAAATTCTTAAGCCTGTCAGCCTTATATGTAGGGGATAGCTCCCCCCTTATCTAAGAGGTAGCTCATGCCAGTTTTTGCTCTTGTTTCTTTAGTATCTGAATGCTGGCAGAGCATGTCACAGGAGGAGCTACATTTGTGATTTTACCAATAACTTTTTTTTTTGGAAAAAAAAAAAAGAAAAAAAAAAAGAATGGGGACAAACTTCAGGAGGACCTGAATAAAAAAATAAACTTGTTCAGAATAACTATTTACAAAGGAAGAATAAATAGCAGATCCATCACAGTTTTCCTGCAATCTCTGTGTGTCAATGTCTGCAAGCAAGTGTAGCTCTGTCTTATAAGTCCTTCCATCCCCCCATTCTTAACAAGCATCTTCCAAAGTGTTCTTGTATATTTCAGGCAGGTACTGCTAGAACACAGTATGCCTGAGCTGTGGCCCCTTTTCCACAGGTCTTCTGCAAAAAGTGCTTAAAAACTGCACTCAGGTAACCCCTTGAGTTTCTAATAGCTTTTTGCAATCATCTCAAACTATAATTACACACATTTCAAAAATTAACACTATATAATTTCTAAACAAAGGGATCCCAATATCAGTTACATTTCCACATAATGATTTGCATATATTTTTATACCAGCAGATATGCAAGGGAGGGAAAGACAAACAGCAAGGGAAGACTGAGAAATAGCGAGAGGCAAATAACTGAGACTGTCGGGGTGATCAATTCCTAGGTCTCACGAGAAAATGTGGTTACGCAATCAGACAGACAAGAGACAGGGAAGGAGAAAACAGAACAGATCCCTGCATTCAAACTTTCCATAACAACTGGGACAGGGTCCTATTCAACCCTGTCACACATACCACACTTTTTTTTTTTTTATTTAGATTTTTTGTGTTTTTTCCTGGGTTTTCTCCCATCCCCCCCACCCCCCGAGGCCCCGGCACACAGCCGTATGCGCATGTCGAAGCATGCACGCACACTGGAAGCCAGTTCAGCCCCTTCCTCCGACCTGCACTGCTGCCCCTATCCGCCTATGTTACCCCACTGCACCTCCACCCGGTGGGGATGGAACTACGGGAGGGGCGACAACCCACCCCCGGGAGAGGACAGCAGCCCGTCACTCAAGCTCGCTCCTCCCACCCCCCCATGTCGGCACCCCGACGACTCAAGGTTGTTCCCGAACCCGGATCGCTGGCGCAACATGAGATAAGGCATCCAGCACCTCAACCCTCAACGCCACCAGGCCTGCTGTGATACTACTCTCTATGCACCTCAGTATCCCATTAGCCCTCCCAACTGCCTTGTCGCACTGTCTGACCTTCTTTAGGTCATCAGGTATGATTACCCACAGGTATCTTTCCTGCTTGGTGATTGTCAACACCACTCCACACATTTGGTACTCCGCCCCCAGGTTTTTGCGCCCCAAGTGCATTATTTTGCACCTCTTTGCACTGAAACTCAGCTGCCATATCCTTGACCACTCGTTGAGTCTACTCAGGTCTCTGCTCATCCCTCCCCCCCAGAGTGTCCACCCCATTACAGATTTTGGTGTCATCTGCAAAAAGGCAGACCTTCCCTTCCAGCTCCTCTGCAATATCACTTATACAGACATTAAAGAGGATCAGTCCCAGCACTGATCCCACAGAAACCCCACTGGTCACCCTCCATTCCTTGGAATGAACTCTGTATAGCACCACTCTCTGTCACCTATCCCCTAACCAATTTCTTACCCACTTTACCTTCCTGGGACCCACTCCAAAGCTACCCAGCTTGCTTACTAATCTTCTATGACTTTAAATCACAATGCAACTGAATTACTTGACATCCTCTCCTTTACATACTATTCCTAAGTCTCTTGACGACAGAAGAATAGCTAACAGAACACAATGGCTTTCAGCAGAGAAATAGGCACCGCCAAGACCACTGAGGATAACCTTGAAGAGGTAAGGGCTCTGGGGTCCCCAAGGTTAATGCTACAAGTTTAAAGGTTCTAAAATCTTCTGAATTACCTTGTCAAGCACACTGTCACCTTCCAGCTGGCCATCCTCATTGATATTGCCAAACAGGAAGCCAGTGAGCGAGAAGGGACGTTCATGATCCTCATCGCTGTCAGAATCAGACATCCTGCCAATCAAAAGACAGGCGAGGCATTAGCTTGTCCCCTGCAATGAAAAACAGACAAGGCTGTTAGATCAGGTTCACACCTCTCTCCATCTGTAGAGCAAAGCCTTACATCAAGTCCACCCCTCTGCCATGTAGCAAAAGAGAACCCTTACATCAACACCACACCGCAATGTAACCAGAGAGCATGCTTATGCCACCTCAACCCCCCCCCAAATGTTATCAGAGAGACTGTTTACACCAACTCCACCCCCAAATGTGACCATCCCAGATACAGACCTTAAACCAACTCCACGCCCCACAGTAACCACAGAGGGCTTATTACATAATATCCACTCCCACGTAACCAGAAAGGACTCTTACATCACCCCCCACCCCCACATGTAACAAGAGAGAGCTTTCATGAACTCCACTTCCCACACAACCAGACAGGGCTCTTACATCAACTCTACACCCTCCACGTGTAACCAGAGAAAGTTCTTACACCAGATCTACTCCCCATATAAGCAAAGAGAGCTCTTGCATCCACTCCTCATACCGATGTAAACAGATACAGTTCCTACATCACTCCACACACCCCAAATGTAACCAGAGAGCTCTTACACCAACTCTATCTACCCCCCATGTAACCAAAGAAAGGTGTAACCAGAGAGGGCACTTGTAACAGCTCCACACACCCCAATTTAATGAGAATGGGCTCTTTCATCAACTCAGCACCACCAACAATGTGACAAGGATGGGCTCTTACATCAACTCCACACCACCATGTAAGCAGAGAGGCTCTTACATCAACTCCTCCCCTCCCACAATGTAATGAAAATGGGCTCTTACATCAACTCCACCCCCCCCCCTTGTAACCAAAGAGGGCTCTTACATCAACTCTACTCCCAATGTAGCTAGGAAGGACTCTTACATCAACTTCACCCTCCCAATGCAACCAGAGGTTCTTACACAGACCCCACCACACCCCATATTGTAACAAGAGAGAGACTGTACATCAAATATACCCCCCCAAATGTAACCAGAGTGGGCTCGTACACCATCTCCAACCCCCATTGTAATCAGAAAAGGCTCCAATATCCGCCCCACACCTCAATGTAACCAGAAAGGGCTCTCGCATCAACTCCACACCCCATGTAACCAGAGAAGGCTCTTCCATCAACTCCATGTCCCCAAGGAAACAGTGAATCAACTCCCCCCCATGTAACCAGGGAATGCTCTTACATCAACTCACCCATGTAACTAGAGAGGGCTCTTACACCAACTCTACCCCTGTGTAACCACAGAGGGCTCTGACATCAATGCCACCCCTCAAATGTAACACAGAGATTTTACCTGAACTCCACCCCCACCCCAAATGTAACCAGACAGGACTCTCACATCAACGTCACACCCATAATATAACCAGAGAGAGTTCTTACATCAACTGTACCCACCCCAAATGTAACCAGAAAGGGCTCTGAAATCAGTTCAACTCCCCCCTCACAAAGTAGAGAATGGACTCATACATCTATACACACACACACACACACACACACACACACACACACACACACACCACTGTAAGCAAAGAGGGCTCATTACATAAACTCCACTGCCCATGCAGCCAGAAGGCTCCTACATCAACCCCACACCAACACTCGCAATGTAACCAGAAAAGGCATTTACATCAACTCCATGTCCTCACATAACCAGAGAGGGACGCTACATCAACTCCAAGCCCACCCACTGTAATGTACACTGACTTTTGTTGTTTTTCTGTTTGTTTTGCTTTGGTTTTATGCACAGCATTCAGAGTCTCCAGGATGGGGCACTATAAAAATAAAAACTTACTGACTCACTTCCACCCCCAGCCCACCCCAACAACTCCACTGTAAAGAGAATGGGCTCTTACATCAGCTCCACTACCACCCCACAATGCAACCAGTGAGGACTCTTACATCAACCCCGCACCCACAATGTAATGAGAACAGGCTCGTACATCCACTCCATGCCACCATGTAATCAGAGAAGGCTCTTACATCAACCCTCCCCCCAAAATGTAGCAAGAGCAAGCTCTTACATCAACTCCACTCCCCATGAACCCAGAGAGGGCTCTTACATCAACTTCCCTCCCCATATAACCAGAGAGGGATCTTACATCAATCTCCCAGGTCCTCAAATGTAGCAAGAGAGAGTGATTTCATTAACTCCACTCCTACACACACACACACACACACACACACACACACACACATACATATATATATATATATATATATATATATATATATATATATATATATACATACATATATATATACACACACACACACACACACACACACACACACACCACCATATAACCAGAGAGGGTTCATTACATCAAACTACATACACACACACACACACACACACACACTCACCATGTAACTAGAAAGGGTTCTTACTGTACATCAACTCCACCCCCACCTAACAAAACCAGAGAGGACTTTTACATCAACCCCAGCACCTCCCGATGTAACCAGAGATGGCTAGTACATCAACTCCAGATATACATATAGCCGGAGAGAGCTCTTACACAGTGACAGTGCTGAGGGGTTTACAACATGGGTTGAATTTGACCCATGGGTGTAAAAAATGTGGGTCTAAAGAGGAACCTACTGGGTCAAAACATAATCAATGGCAGATTTTGAACAGTTCACATGCCGTTCCTTTAGATATTGTTATAGCGTAGGTGGATCAATTTGGACCCACTGGCAAAGAGAAGATGGGTCATTTTTGGGCAGCAAGCAACATTTGCCCTTCTGTTGCACAGCAGCGCCGTCCCTGCTCTTACATCAACTCATACCCCTCCTAAGGTGACCAGAGAGGGCTCCTACACCATCTCCACAGTTCTGCATGTAACCAGAGAGGGCTCTTACATTCCACTCACACCCCATCCACAATGAAACCAGAACTAGCTCTTACATCAACTCCTCATCCCCACATAGCCAGAAAGGGCTGTTACATTAGCTCTTCCCTAACCATGTAAACAGAGAGTGATCTTATATCAACTTCACCATATTTACAATGTAACCAGAGATGGCTCTTGCATCAACTTCTCCCAAGACGGGGGTCAATTTTAACATTAATTTACTGGCCATGGGCATAGTGCAAATTGCTTGGGACCAGTATGACTCTGCCCGACTTTCTCTTTCAGACTAGTGTTAAAAAAAATAAAAAATCCACCCCATCTCAGGCCCACCACCCTCACCACTCATGTCCCCTTATTCAGAAAACTCACCCACAACTTGACAAGTATTGGGGGGAAGGGGAACAGCACTGAGCCCATCTTAACGTGGAGAGTTGATAACTCTCTCGTCCAAACAAGATAAACAACACAATGCACGCTTTCTAGAACTGCAACAGATTTTACAAACTCTCCAGACTTCTGTCCAGCAAGGCAATGTATCAGTTCAGCCTCAATTGTCTCAAGTTAAAACAAACTTACTATGAAGGGGGATCTCGAGGTGCAAATATCTTAGCAAGACAAACTCAGACGTGCATTCTACAACTATACAACCCGCAGATATGACCAAATACAGGACATCACCAGGACAGTCGGAACATTATGGCCACTTATACAATGGGTTAGTGAAAACGTGAGCTCCCACTAGCTGTATTCCTCTGCGTGGCCACTGATTAATCCCCAGTATACACACAGTTGCTGTGATGGGGCGGCTAGCAGTATCAGTGGGCATAATGGCGCTCGTTAAATTCCTGTCATCCCAAAAGTGAACGGCAGCCATTTGTAATTGTGGGGAAGCAAGAGATCCCAATCGGCTGCTGTTGTGTCCCATAATTTCTGTGTAAACTGGCACACATACAGCAATTGGAAAACACAGTCCCCAACCCCATGTGCCCCGAAGCGAGAGTCTAACTATTGCAACTTGCATTTCCCACCAACCCGCCCAGCGTAACTGCGCCTTCACGTGGCTTCCCTGTCTATCCCCCACTCATAATTATCCCAATACCATTTTTTTCCACCAGTCCCTCAGAACACCACACTCTTACCCAATGCGTTGTGGATTGCAGCTCGCCATGCCTGTGTGACTTTTGGAGCTTTTCCATCTCAGGACCCTGGGACTTGCACAACCCTGCAATTCTCTCTCAATGCCTCTCCCTCCCTCTCTCTCTCCCTGGTGCTCCACTCCCACTGGCCTGACTAGAAATGCACAGTGGCTAACCAGTAAGGTCACTACAACCAAAAGTGACCGCACGTCCCCACCGGACATACCAGGCTTGCCCGATACTCCACACTAGCAAGTGAGAGAGAGAGAGAGAGACACATACACACTGCCTCGATTCTCTTTTGGCCACTGTAATGCAAGGTGCTGTCACTTGCTCGCCACAGTTCCCCCGCTCACTACTGGGACCAGTCTGCCAGGGTGTACTGGTAGGAGGGGTGGGAAGGGGCCACATCGCGAGACTACAGAGCGTGCCATGTGAACAGTTGCCGGGGAATAATGTGGATCGCTTGGAGGAGGACAGATATTCTAGCCATGGGATATAACACGCACCTCGCAGGTAATACTGTGCATGGGTGGGGTTGCGGCCGGAGCATCCTTATGTTGTATTGCTGGACAGTCAGTGTGAACTCGGGCATAGAGGTGGGTGGGTGTTAGGGGAACTTTTTTGCTGATGGGGGAGAAGACTGCTGAGATATAAGACAAAGGTAAAGTTAGCCACTTGGGATAGGCGAGTCTGTGCAGTTTAGTCAGTAATGAAAGTTGTCTTCTGTTTCCGCGTCTGAACAAGTTATATGTAGAGTAACGTGACAGAACTACTTTTTACAGCAGATGGACACAGTAAAAAGAGGATTTTATGCCCTCGTGCCTCACAACGCACCTGGAGCATGCATTAATGCCTAGTATACCCATGGCCTGTCATGGGTTATAGCTTATGTACTATTGCTCTTTCTACTCATCTGATGGACACCCTCCCCCAATGCCCTGCAGTTTCTTCAGTCACCTTTCCCTTCCCAAACTGACCACGGCAGAGGTTGAAAAGTTACTCCTTCCCATCTCCCTATCTGAAGTTGAAGCAGCCCTTAAAGACACTACATCTCAGAAATGTCCAGGTCCCGATAGATATCTGGTAGAAATCTATTAAAAAAAATTCAAAAAATGCTTTATTGCCCCCACAATTAAAAATTTTTAAGGAGGTGCAGACCGAAAGTATCCCTCCTCCTACATGGAAATACGCAGTGATCTCAGCTACTTCGAAACCTGACAAGGATCCTCATCTCCCCACCTCTTATTGCCCTATTTCCTTCTTAAACTGTGAGCTCTTCATGGCAGTTTGGGCTAGGCGGCTAGAGCCCCTTATGCCCAAACTTGTCGAAAAAGACCAGGTGGGTTTCATTAGATCCCATCAGGCCCATGATAGAGTTCGCCATACATTGTTGCTGATAGAATACATCACCACTAGACATATCCCTGTAGCCCTCCTTAGCCTAGACACAGAGAAGGCTTTCGACAGGGTGAATTGGACCTTTCTTTGGAACACTCGGTCAAAATTCAGTATCTCAGACCAAGTCATTTCAATGCTTCAGGGTCTTTATACCTTCCCACAAGCCAATCTCAAAATTATCGGCTCCCTTTACTTTGGGAAGAGGCACCTACCAAGGCTGTCCTCTATTGTCTCTCCTCTTTGCCTTGTACCAAGAGCCCTTGGTGGCTGCTATATGCTTAGGCCCAGCGATAACAGGCATTCCACTATGAGGGAAAGATTACAAACTCTGTCTCTTTACTGATATTTTATTGATCTTAACTTCCCCAGATGACTCCATTGCTGCACTATGGAATCTCCTTAGCTACTGTAGAGCTGTTTATGTTCACGCTAGTTATGTTTAGCGCATGGCACTAATTGGCCGCAATTGTGCAAATTTAATTTCACACTCTGCAACTAACTCCTAATTCATGCCCATTGAAAATATGCAATTTGGGCCAACTGGCAGCATTTTATTTTAGCACAATTATCGCTATAATTATTTTACATCAAATATAACCTGTCCTACAATATTTTGGGGAGCTTGCGGGTTACAATTTAAATACGTAAAAAACAAGGTACTGCTGTATAACTATGCTCAAACCCCATCCTTAAAAGCATACTTCCCCTTTAAATGGAACAAAGGAGCTAGTCAATACGGTATCAAATGAACAAAAATTTTAACCATCTAGAACTACTGAATTATGAACCATTAACTTAACAAATCACCAGTGATTTGTCCAAATGGTTCCAACTTAAACTGGAATTTTTCCCCCCAAATAGAGGCAATTTGGCAAAATATACTCCCACAAATCCTTTACTATTTCCAAACTCTTCCTATAATGCCGGCTGCCTATTATTTTCAATCACGGAACAGGATTTTCTCCTGTTTTATTTGGAACGGCGCACGACCTCGATTCTGTTTCTCGGCGTTGCAACTCCTGCAGAACAAAGGGGGGGAGAGAGGGAGTTAATCTTCCAGATGTACTTTAATTCACAAAAGTGGCACATCTATGAACGTTTTGCCTTTCTTCGGTTATCTGAATTTCAACAACCCTACTGGAAATAATGAAATGTAAATACCTGTAAATGTTCCTCCCCGATGGCTGTTCTCCAGGCTTCCATATTGATGGGCTGTACCTCCTGATGCTATCATGCAGGCAGGAACCAAAACTCTATAGCCTGGATAGCCTCCCCTCCAATTCCTGTGCACACCAGTTCTTCTTAAAGCAGACCAAATCTGGTAGTAGTATATAAACTTGGAAACAAAAATGAGAAATATTATCCAAAACATTCGGCCAACTGGTCACATTTGTACATTCTGGGAGGGAAGAAGCCCGGAGACCAGCCGTCGGAAAAAGAAAATTTACAGGTATTTAAATTTCATTTTCTCTCTCTCCCCTAAGCTGGTCTCCGGGCTTCCATACTTATGGGATATACTAAAACAGTACATCCCCTGACATCCCGGGTGGGAAGAATGCAATTGCCCTTAAGGGTCCACCACCGCCTAGAGAACTCGGCAGCCAAAAGATGTCTCAGCCAAGGCCATCACATTCAGTTCGAAAAACTTGGTGAATGTGTGAACAGACAACAGGTAGCCACCCTGCATAAGTCTGCTGGAGAAGCATCTCTGAAATACGCCCATGAGGTGGATTCGGGTTGAGTGGGCTTTCACTGGCTCAGGCAAAGGCGCTCCAGCCTGACTGTAGGCAGTGGTGATGGGTGAACAGATCCATCTGGCTATAGTCTTCAGAAGCTTTTTTGCCCATATTCTGACTCGCAGTGAGAATGAACAAACTAGAAGGTTTGTGCCTTGACACCGATCTTTTAATGTATCGCTCATCTGGGGTCCAAAGAGTGAAATTCCCTCTCCCTTGTCATTTTTTTTGGGTGAGGACAGAAGGAAGGCAGAATCAACTCCTGGTTGCAATGAAATAGAGACAATACCTTAGGCAAAAACCTAGAACTATACAGAGGACTAGAGTCCTGATGAAACCCAGTATAACATTCTTTAGTCGACAGCGCTCCCAACTCACTGATTCTTCTGGTTGAAGTAATGGCTATGAAAAGGCAACTTTCCTCGTGAGATGTATAAGGGATGCCTCCTTGAGAGGTTCAAAGGGAGCCTTGGTCAAAGCTTTGAGGACCAAACAGTCTCCAAGGGGGTACCTTTGGTTTAACTGGTGGACGTTTTAGAGTTACTGCCCACAGGAACCTTCTAACATGGGGATGAGAACCCAGAGACTCTCGAATCTATTAATAAGACCGCCCGCAGTACGGAAACCTGAAATTGCAAGGTGGCCAGTTGCAGCCCTTTAACGAATCCTTCCTGAAGGAATTGGAGCAGAATAGGTAACGATGGGCCAGCCCATCTGTGCAGCGGTTGGATTTCTGCTTGTGACGCCGGCGACTCGGTTTCGGAAGTGGACTCGGGTCGCTGGAGGGCCAGCCGGGGGAGAACGGCTTGAACGTCCAACGACAGCTCACCTTCTCGGGGGCCAATGCCCACAACTTGCCTGACCCCGAATGGAGGCTCAGGGTACTGCAAGCCCTGTAGGGGACGGGTGGCCAGAGTACGCAGTGGACGTCGACACACTGTACCTAGACATCAGGGCTCCACTGTGTACGGGGAGAAAAATGAAGAAACCACTTGCCAGCGCCAGGAAGAAGGGCTGCCTAGAGCGTGCCTTCGATGTACCCACACTCACCCTGCCACCTCCAGACTGACAAAAAGTTAGAAGCTCGGGGTGTAGTGCCCCACCTCGTTCCCGTTCGGGGGGGGGGTAAACCAAGCTCCATGGGGACCTGGAGGTAGGGAAGGTAGAGCGGGAGGCAGGAGGATGACTTCTGGCAGCCCCAAAGGCCGGGCTGGCAGGACGAGGAGTAGAGAAACTGCACTCAAAAAAAAACAGGTAACGATATTGGCTGGTTGGTGTTGGTCGGGATAGAAGCCCAAACAGGAATCTCTGCCAAATCCTGCAGTACACTTTGGAGGAAGACGTGTGACACGAGTAAACCATCATCTCAATCACGGGAGCTGTATATCCTAGCTCTTTGAGAGTTTCCCACTCAACCTCCAGGCCGAGAGGGACCGGTTGCACAGACTGGAATGTAGCACAAGGCCTTGATGAAGGTGGTCCGGGCTGATTCAAAAAAATTATCCCTTAAAAGGTGAATCAGAAGGGGGAACCATGGATGACAGGGCCAGTGCAGGCAGACTAGTATCAGCTCTGCCTGACTGAGCGCTACTTTGTGGAGAACTCTGGATGGGAGCGGTATGGGGGGGTGCATCTGGGAGATCGTACTGAGCCCAGTTTAGGGAAAAGGCATCCTGAGTCACCACTAGTTCGGCCTTGGCTAGGGAGTAGAATTGTCTCATCTTGGAGTTTTGCCAGCAGGCGAAAAGATCTACCCAAGGACAACCCCAACGTTCTGTGAGGACTTGGAAGGCGCTGTCCTTCAGCTCCCATTCCCCCAGTAGGACGTCCTTGCGACTGAGCCAGTCTGCCATGATGTTCTCCTGACCTGGAATGTACACCACCCTCACGCTTGCGAGGTGAGGTTCAGCTCACTGAAAAGGCAGAAGAGATTCCCTGAGCATCCACAAGCTTCTTGTGCCACCCTGGTGACTGACGTACACCATTGATTCTCATTTGGCATGGAAGCCCCAACTTGCGACCTCTCATGATATTGGTCCTCAGTTCTCCAATGAATGGAGGTCCTCATCTTATGAGAAATTGGGATCTTTTGGTCCTGATTGTGTCTGGACTAGGACCACAGTCTGAGGAGGTTTGCCTGGATGGGTCACATGAGAATTAGTGCCCAGGGGACTATAGCAACCAGAGAAACCATAGTCCCCATGAGCTGCATGAAGTTGTAAGCCATCCGAAATCTCCTGATGAGCTTCTGCAGGTCCTCGAATTTTGGTTCCATGGGAAACACCCTGTTCACTTGTGTCTTGAAATCTGCCCCCAAACAGTTCAAAGTCAGTGTTGGAATTAAGGAGCTCTTCTTAAGGCTGTGACCAACCTGAATGCCGAAGGCACCATACGACCACGACCACTGCTTGTACCACTTGCCAAAATGTAGTGCTGTGATGAGAATAGTGTGTAGATAAGCGAAAAGCTGTAACCCTTTGCTCCGAAGTTGAGCTATGACTGTCACTATGAGCTTAGAGAAGATTCTTGTAGCAGATGAAAGAGCCTTGAATGGGAAGAGCTGCCCCCCCCCCCACTTTGAATCTGAGAGACTGCCTGTGTGCCTCTTGGATGGAAATGTGTAAATTGGCATCCTGCAAGTCGATAGATGCCAAACAGTCAACTTGACGGAGCTCCCAGATGATGGATTGCAGGGTCTCCATATGAAGGATCTGTTGCGCACAAAGCAGTTTAGAAATCTCAGGTCCCAAACTAGTCTGAATCCCCCTGTGCATTAGGGAACAATGAAGAAAATCGAGAAGATTCCCCGGTTGAATTCTGCAGTGGTGAACCCGCTTGATGGTCCCTGGTGGTGGTAGAGAGTTTGTAATTGCCTGGAACAGTGCACATTTTATGCTGAGTTGCCCAAAATGGGCGATGGTACCACATCAGGTAATGGTGGCTCCAAGTCAAACTCGATTAAGTATCCCTTGCGCATGATATCTAAACCCATCTGTCTGTTGGTTCCTGACGCATTCCTCATGAAAACTGGAAAGCCTACCCCGGTAGTGAGAATGGGGCCAGGCTGTGCAGCATGCGAGGCTGAGCCTGGAGCTCATCAGTGAAGAGCCCTACTCGAGGATGAGTTTGAAGTGTTTCATTGATGTTGTTGCTTCCCCGGGCCTGTTGGGCGACACTTCCTCCTCCTCCGAAGCTACGCTGGTTCCAGGAGGAGAACCCCATTTGTTTGTCCTTTGATGTAATTTCGGCACAGAAAATTTCACTGGTGACCTGCTAACCTGGACTTTTCTCTGGTCTTAGACTGTGGCAAGCACGCCTTAGCGATTTCCCCCGATTCTTTCACCATTTCTTTGAAGGCGAAGCCGGACAGAAGATATTTGTTCCCCATTCATTGTTTTAGGGTGGTGGGCCACCACCCTATATTTTTTTACCACCGCTCTATATTTTTATCCATTTTTTTATAAAATCCTCCAAAATTTGTCTTTTATTGACATCCTTCATTGCAATACTACCCATTTAATACCAGCACACTATATGTTACTTAAAAGCTACTTATGCACATGTACAGTGCATATAGGAGATCCAAAAAATAACGCACCATTTGATCCGATCACCATTGCCACCGCCCTATATTTTCAGAGAGTGGGGAACCCCGGATAACCATAATGCCACCAAGGCCTGCTGACCAGGACTCATCTCTGGTCTTTACCTGCAGCCTGAGTTCCATAGTGGTTTCCCCTGATTATACACTGCTTCTTTGAAAGTGGAGCCGAATAGTAGATAACCTTTGTAGGCAGCAATGACCAAGGGAATCTTGGAGAAGCATCTGCTTGCCAAGCGCAAAGCCAGAGGTTGTGCCGCACTGAAGTCTGATAGAACATGGTTCTAGCAGCGCATCTGGCTGCTGTCTGCGACACATCTGCTGAATAAATGGAGGCTAACCCGAAGAGCTAGAGCTGCTGCAGTGCCACCTTGTTTTTCTCAGAATCTTCCGCCAGCTGGAAGCTAGGACCTTGGCCCATGAAAGAGGAGCTCTGGCTAAGAAAGGATTAGCTGTCGCTGCCTTGAGCTCAGTCACTGAAACTTGGAAGGCCTTTTTACAATGCATCCACTTT